>CAUJLB010000053.1:0-590000 GCA_963243735.1 Neocrepidodera transversa
AGATTTCGTTGTTCGTTGTTAGATTATGTTGTTCTTTGTTCGATTTCGTGGTTCGAATTCGTTGTCCGAATTCGTTGTTCGATTTCGTTGTTCGATTTTGTTGTTCGATTTCGTTGTTCGATTTCGTTGTTCGATTTCGTTGTTCGATTTCGTTGTTCGATTTCGTTGTTCGATTTCGTTGTTCGATTTCGTTGTTCGATTTCGTTGTTCGATTTCGTTGTTCGATTCCGTTGTTCGATTTCGAAGTTCGATTTCGTTGTTCGATTTCGTTGTTCGATTTCGTTGTTCGATTTCGTTGTTCGATGTCGTTGTTCGATGTCGTTGTTCGAATTCGTTGTTCGAATTCGTTGTTCGATTTCGTTGTTCGATTTCGTTGTTCGATTTCGTTGTTCGATTTCGTTGTTCGATTTCGTTGTTCGATTTCGTTGTTCGATTTTGAAGTTCGATTTCGTTGTTCGATTTCGTTGTTCAACGTTGTTCGATTTCGTTGTCCGATTCCGTTGTTCGATTTCGTTGTTCGTTTTCGTTGTTCGATATTGTTGTATGATTTCGCGGTTCGATTTCGTTGTTCTAATTCGTTGTTCGATTTCGTTGTTCGATTTCGTTGTTCGATTTCGTTGTTCGATTCGTTATTCGATTTCGTTGTTCGATTTCGTTGTTCGATTTCGTTGTTCGATTTCGTTCGATTTCGTTGTTCGATTTCGTTGTTCGATTTCGTTGTTCGATTTCGTTGTTCGATTTCGTTGTTCGATTTCGTTGTTCGATTTCGTTGTTCGATTTCGTTGTTCGATTTCGTTGTTCGATTTCGTTGTTCGATTTCGTTGTTCGATTTCGTTGTCCGATTCCGTTGTTCGATTTCGTTGTTCGTTTTCGTTGTTCGATATTGTTGTATGATTTCGTGGTTCGATTTCGTTGTTCGATTGCGTTGTTCCATTTCGTTGTTCTATTTCGTGGTTCGATTTCGTGGTTTCAGTTTGTTTTTCGATTTCGATTTCGATTTCGCTGTTCGATTTCGTTGTTCGATTTCGTTGTTCGATTTCGTTGTTCGATTTCGTTGTTCGATTTCGTTGTTCGATTTTGAAATTCGATTTCGTTGTTCGATTTCGTTGTTCGATTTCGTTGTTCGATTTCGTTGTCCGATTCCGTTGTTCGATTTCGTTGTTCGTTTTCGTTGTTCGATATTGTTGTATGATTTCGTGGTTCGATTTCGTTGTTCGATTGCGTTGTTCCATTTCGTTGTTCTATTTCGTGGTTCGATTTCGTGGTTTCAGTTTGTTGTTCGATTTCGATTTCGCTGTTCGATTTCGAAGTTGGATTTCGTTGTTCTATTTCGTTGTTCTAATTCGTTGTTGGATTTCGTTGTTCGATTTCGTTGTTCGATTTCGTTGTTCGATTCGTTATTCGATTTCGTTGTTCGATTTCGTTGTTCGATTTCGTTGTTCGATTTCGTTGTTCGATTTCGTTGTCCGATTCCGTTGTTCGATTTCGTGGTTCGAATTCGTTGTTCGAATTCGTTGTTCGATTTCGTTGTTCGATTTCGTTGTTCGATTTTGTTGTTCGATTTCGTTGTTCGATTTCGTTGTTCGATTTCGTTGTTCGATTTCGTTGTTCGATTTCGTTGTTCGATTTCGTTGTTCGATTTCGTTGTTCGATTTCGTTGTTCGATTTCGTTGTTCGATTTCGTTGTTCGATTTCGTTGTTCGATTTTGAAATTCGATTTCGTTGTTCGATTTCGTTGTTCGATTTCGTTGTTCGATTTCGTTGTTCGATTTCGTTGTCCGATTCCGTTGTTCGATTTCGTTGTTCGTTTTCGTTGTTCGATATTGTTGTATGATTTCGTGGTTCGATTTCGTTGTTCGATTGCGTTGTTCCATTTCGTTGTTCTAATTCGTGGTTCGACTTCGTGGTTTCAGTTTGTTGTTCGATTTCGATTTCGCTGTTCGATTTCGAAGTTGGATTTCGTTGTTCTATTTCGTTGTTCTAATTCGTTGTTCGATTTCGTTGTTCGATTTCGTTGTTCGATTTCGTTGTTCGATTCGTTATTCGATTTCGTTGTTCGATTTCGTTGTTCGATTTCGTTGTTCCATTTCGTTGTTCGATTTCGTTGTTCGATTTCGTTGTTCGATTTCGTTGTTCGATTTCGTTGTTGGATTTCGTTGTTCGTTGTTAGATTTCGTTGTTCGATTTCGTTGTTCGATTTCGTTGTTCGATTTCGTTGTTCGATTTCGTTGTTAGATTTCGTTGTTAGATTTCGTTCTTCGTTGTTAGATTTCGTTGTTCGTTCTTAGATTTCGTTGTTCTTTGTTCGATTTCGTGGTTCGAATTCGTTGTTCGAATTCGTTGTTCGATTTCGTTGTTCGATTTCGTTGTTCGATTTTGTTGTTCGATTTCGTTGTTCGATTTCGTTGTTCGATTTCGTTCGATTTCGTTGTTCGATTTCGTTGTTCGATTTCGTTGTTCGATTTAGTTGTTCGATTTCGTTGTTCGATTTCGTTGTTCGATTTCGTTGTTCGATTTCGTTGTTCGATTTCGTTGTTCGATTTCGTTGTTCGATTTCGTTGTTCGATTTCGTTGTTCGATTTCGAAGTTCGATTTCGTTGTTCGATTTCGTTGTTCGATTTCGTTGTTCGATTTCGTTGTTCGATTTCGTTGTTCGAATTCGTTGTTCGAATTCGTTGTTCGAATTCGTTGTTCGAATTCGTTGTTCGAATTCGTTGTTCGATTTCGTTGTTCGATTTCGTTGTTCGATTTCGTTGTTCGATTTCGTTGTTCGATTTCGTTGTTCGATTTCGTTGTTCGATTTCGTTGTTCGATTTCGTTGTTCGATTTCGTTGTTCGATTTCGTTGTTCGATTTCGTTGTTCGATTTCGTTGTTCGATTTCGTTGTTCGATTTCGTTGTTCGATTTCGTTGTTCGATTTCGTTGTTCGATTTCGTTGTTCGATTTCGTTGTTCGATTTCGTTGTTCGATTTCGTTGTTCGATTTCGTTGTTCGATTTCGTTGTTCGATTTCGTTGTTCGATTTCGTTGTTCGATTTCGTGGTTCGATTTCGTTGTTCGATTTTGAAGTTCGATTTTGAAGTTCGATTTCGTTGTTCGATTTCGTTGTTCGATTTCGTTGTTCGATTTCGTTGTCCGATTCCGTTGTTCGATTTCGTTGTTCGTTTTCGTTGTTCGATATTGTTGTATGATTTCGTGGTTCGATTTCGTTGTTCGATTGCGTTGTTCCATTTCGTTGTTCTATTTCGTGGTTCGATTTCGTGGTTTCAGTTTGTTGTTCGATTTCGATTTCGCTGTTCGATTTCGAAGTTGGATTTCGTTGTTCTATTTCGTTGTTCTAATTCGTTGTTCGATTTCGTTGTTCGATTTCGTTGTTCAATTTCGTTGTTCCATTTCGTTGTTCGAATTCGTTGTTCGATTTCATTGTTCGATTTCGTTGTTCGATTCGTTTGTTCGATTTCGTTGTTCGATTTCGTGGTTCGAATTCGTTGTTCGAATTCGTTGTTCGATTTCGTTGTTCGATTTCATTGTTCGATTTCGTGGTTCGAATTCGTTGTTCGAATTCGTTGTTCGATTTCGTTGTTCGTTGTTAGATTTCGTTGTTCGTTGTTAGATTTCGTTGTTCTTTGTTCGATTTCGTTGTTCGTTGTTAGATTTCGTTGTTCTTTGTTCAATTTCGTTGTTCGATTCGTTATTCGCTTTCGTTGTGCGATTTCGTTGTTCAATTTCGTTGTTCCATTTCGTTGTTCGATTTCGTTGTTCGATTTCGTTGTTCGATTTCGTTGTTCGATTTCGTTGTTCGATTTCGTTGTTCGATTTCGTTGTTCGATTTCGTTGTTCGATTTCGTTGTTCGATTTCGTTGTTCGATTTCGTTGTTCGATTTCGTTGTTCGATTTCGTTGTTCGATTTCGTTGTTCGATTTCGTTGTTCGATTTCATTGTTCGATTTCGTGGTTCGAATTCATTGTTCGAATTCGTTGTTCGATTTCGTTGTTCGTTGTTAGATTTCGTTGTTCGTAGTTAGATTTCGTTGTTCTTTGTTCGATTTCGTTGTTCGTTGTTAGATTTCGTTGTTCTTTGTTCGATTTCGTTGTTCGTTGTTCGATTTCGTTGTTCGATTTTCGTTGTTCGATTTCGTTGTTCGATTGCGTTGTTCCATTTCGTTATTCAATTTCGTGGTTCGATTTCGTGGTTTCAGTTTGTTGTTCGAGTTCGTTATTCGATTTCGTGGTTCGATTTCGTTGTTCGATTGCGTTGTTCCATTTCGTTGTTCTATTTCGTGGTTCGATTTCGTGGTTTCAGTTTGTTGTTCGATTTCGATTTCGTTGTTCGATATCGAAGTTGGATTTCGTTGTTCGATTTCGTTGTTCTATTTCGTTGTTCGATTTCGTTGTTCGAATTCGTTGTTCGAATTCGTTGTTCGATTTCGTTGTTCAATTTCGTTGTTCCATTTCGTTGTTCGATTTCGTTGTTCGATTTCGTTGTTCGATTGCGTTGTTCCATTTCGTTGTTCTATTTCGTGGTTCGATTTCGTGGTTTCAGTTTGTTGTTCGATTTCGATTTCGTTGTTCGTTTTCGAAGTTGGATTTCGTTGTTCGATTTCGTTGTTCAATTTCGATGTTCGATTTCGTTGCTCGATTTCGTTGTTCGAATTCGTTGTTCGATTTCGTTGTTCAATTTCGTTGTTCCATTTCGTTGTTCGATTTCGTTGTTCCATTTCGTTGTTCGATTTCGTTGTTCGATTTCGTTGTTCGATTGCGTTGTTCCATTTCGTTGTTCTATTTCGTGGTTCGATTTCGTGGTTTCAGTTTGTTGTTCGATTTCGATTTCGTTGTTCGTTTTCGAAGTTGGATTTCGTTGTTCGATTTCGTTGTTCAATTTCGTTGTTCGATTTCGTTGTTCGAATTCGTTGTTCGAATTCGTTGTTCGAATTCGTTGTTCGATTTCGTTGTTCGATTTCATTGTTCGATTTCGTGGTTCGAATTCGTTGTTCGAATTCGTTGTTCGATTTCGTTGTTCGTTGTTAGATTTCGTTGTTCGTTGTTAGATTTCGTTGTTCTTTGTTCAATTTCGTTGTTCGATTCGTTATTCGCTTTCGTTGTGCGATTTCGTTGTTCAATTTCGTTGTTCCATTTCGTTGTTCGATTTCGTTGTTCGATTTCGTTGTTCGATTTCATTGTTAGATTTCGTTGTTCGATTTCGTTGTTCGATTTCGTTGTTCGATTTCGTTGTTAGATTTCGTTGTTCTTTGTTCGATTTCGTGGTTCGAATTCGTTGTTCGAATTCGTTGTTCGATTCGTTATTCGATTTCGTTGTTCGATTTCTTGTTCGATTTCGTTGTTCCATTTCGTTGTTCGATTTCGTTGTTCGATTTCGTTGTTCGATTTCGTTGTTCGATTTCGTTGTTAGATTTCGTTGTTCGATTTCGTTGTTCGATTTCGTTGTTCGATTTCGTTGTTCGATTTCGTTGTCCGATTCCGTTGTTCGATTTCGTTGTTCGTTTTCGTTGTTCGATATTGTTGTATGATTTCGTTGTTCGATTTCGTTGTTCGATTTCGTTGTTGGAATTCGTGTTCGATTTCGTTGATCGATTTCGTTGTTCGATTTTCATTGTTCGATTTGATTGTTCGATTTCGTTGATCGATTTCGTTGATCGATTTCGTTTTTCGATTTCGTTCGATTTCGTTGTTCGATTTCATTGTTCGATTTCGTGGTTCGAATTCGTTGTTCGAATTCGTTGTTCGATTTCGTTGTTCGTTGTTAGATTTCGTTGTTCGTAGTTAGATTTCGTTGTTCTTTGTTCGATTTCGTTGTTCGTTGTTCGATTTCGTTGTTCGATTTTCGTTGTTCGATTTCGTTGTTCGATTGCGTTGTTCCATTTCGTTATTCAATTTCGTTGTTCGATTTCGTTGTTCGATTTCGTTGTTCGATTTCGTTGTTCGATTTCGTTGTTCGATTTCGTTGTTCGATTTCGTTGTTCGATTTCGTTGTTCGATTTCGTTGTTCGATTTCGTTGTTCGATTTCGTTGTTCGATTTCGTTGTTCGATTTCGTTGTTCGATTTCGTTGTTCGATTTCGTTGTTCGATTTCGTTGTTCGATTTCGTTGTTCGATTTCGTTGTTGGAATTCGTGTTCGATTTCGTTGATCGATTTCGTTGTTCGATTTTCATTGTTCGATTTGATTGTTCGATTTCGTTGATCGATTTCGTTTTTCGATTTCGTTCGATTTCGTTGTTCGATTTCATTGTTCGATTTCGTGGTTCGAATTCGTTGTTCGAATTCGTTGTTCGATTTCGTTGTTCGTTGTTAGATTTCGTTGTTCGTAGTTAGATTTCGTTGTTCTTTGTTCGATTTCGTTGTTCGTTGTTAGATTTCGTTGTTCTTTGTTCGATTTCGTTGTTCGTTGTTCGATTTCGTTGTTCGATTTTCGTTGTTCGATTTCGTTGTTCGATTGCGTTGTTCCATTTCGTTATTCAATTTCGTGGTTCGATTTCGTGGTTTCAGTTTGTTGTTCGAGTTCGTTATTCGATTTCGTTGTTCGATTTCGTTGTTCGATTTCGTTGTTCGTTTTCGTTGTTCGATATTATATGATTTCGTGGTTCGATTTCGTTGTTCGATTGCGTTGTTCCATTTCGTTGTTCTATTTCGTGGTTCGATTTCGTGGTTTCAGTTTGTTGTTCGATTTCGATTTCGTTGTTCGATATCGAAGTTGGATTTCGTTGTTCGATTTCGTTGTTCTATTTCGTTGTTCGATTTCGTTGTTCGAATTCGTTGTTCGAATTCGTTGTTCGATTTCGTTGTTCAATTTCGTTGTTCCATTTCGTTGTTCGATATCGTTGTTCGATTTCGTTGTTCGATTGCGTTGTTCCATTTCGTTGTTCTATTTCGTGGTTCGATTTCGTGGTTTCAGTTTGTTGTTCGATTTCGATTTCGTTGTTCGTTTTCGAAGTTGGATTTCGTTGTTCGATTTCGTTGTTCAATTTCGATGTTCGATTTCGTTGTTCGATTTCGTTGTTCGAATTCGTTGTTCGATTTCGTTGTTCAATTTCGTTGTTCCATTTCGTTGTTCGATTTCGTTGTTCCATTTCGTTGTTCGATTTCGTTGTTCGATTTCGTTGTTCGATTGCGTTGTTCCATTTCGTTGTTCTATTTCGTGGTTCGATTTCGTGGTTTCAGTTTGTTGTTCGATTTCGATTTCGTTGTTCGTTTTCGAAGTTGGATTTCGTTGTTCGATTTCGTTGTTCAATTTCGTTGTTCGATTTCGTTGTTCGAATTCGTTGTTCGAATTCGTTGTTCGAATTCGTTGTTCGATTTCGTTGTTCGATTTCATTGTTCGATTTCGTGGTTCGAATTCGTTGTTCGAATTCGTTGTTCGATTTCGTTGTTCGTTGTTAGATTTCGTTGTTCGTTGTTAGATTTCGTTGTTCTTTGTTCAATTTCGTTGTTCGATTCGTTATTCGCTTTCGTTGTGCGATTTCGTTGTTCAATTTCGTTGTTCCATTTCGTTGTTCGATTTCGTTGTTCGATTTCGTTGTTCGATTTCGTTGTTAGATTTCGTTGTTCGATTTCGTTGTTCGATTTCGTTGTTCGATTTCGTTGTTAGATTTCGTTGTTCTTTGTTCGATTTCGTGGTTCGAATTCGTTGTTCGAATTCGTTGTTCGATTCGTTATTCGATTTCGTTGTTCGATTTCTTGTTCGATTTCGTTGTTCCATTTCGTTGTTCGATTTCGTTGTTCGATTTCGTTGTTCGATTTCGTTGTTCGATTTCGTTGTTCGATTTCGTTGTTCGATTTCGTTGTTCGATTTCGTTGTTCGATTTCGTTGTTCGATTTCGTTGTTCGATTTCGTTGTTCGATTTCGTTGTTCGATTTCGTTGTTCGATTTCGTTGTTCGATTTCGTTGTTCGATTTCGTTGTTCGATTTCGTTGTTCGATTTCGTTGTTCGATTTCGTTGTTCGATTTCGTTGTTCGATTTCGTTGTTCGATTTCGTTGTTCGATTTCGTTGTTCGATTTCGTTGTTCGATTTCGTGGTTCGATTTCGTTGTTCGATTTTGAAGTTCGATTTTGAAGTTCGATTTCGTTGTTCGATTTCGTTGTTCGATTTCGTTGTCCGATTCCGTTGTTCGATTTCGTTGTTCGTTTTCGTTGTTCGATATTGTTGTATGATTTCGTGGTTCGATTTCGTTGTTCGATTGCGTTGTTCCATTTCGTTGTTCTATTTCGTGGTTCGATTTCGTGGTTTCAGTTTGTTGTTCGATTTCGATTTCGCTGTTCGATTTCGAAGTTGGATTTCGTTGTTCTATTTCGTTGTTCTAATTCGTTGTTCGATTTCGTTGTTCGATTTCGTTGTTCAATTTCGTTGTTCCATTTCGTTGTTCGAATTCGTTGTTCGATTTCATTGTTCGATTTCGTTGTTCGATTCGTTTGTTCGATTTCGTTGTTCGATTTCGTGGTTCGAATTCGTTGTTCGAATTCGTTGTTCGATTTCGTTGTTCGATTTCATTGTTCGATTTCGTGGTTCGAATTCGTTGTTCGAATTCGTTGTTCGATTTCGTTGTTCGTTGTTAGATTTCGTTGTTCGTTGTTAGATTTCGTTGTTCTTTGTTCGATTTCGTTGTTCGTTGTTAGATTTCGTTGTTCTTTGTTCAATTTCGTTGTTCGATTCGTTATTCGCTTTCGTTGTGCGATTTCGTTGTTCCATTTCGTTGTTCGATTTCGTTGTTCGATTTCGTTGTTCGATTTCGTTGTTCGATTTCGTTGTTCGATTTCGTTGTTCGATTTCGTTGTTCGATTTCGTTGTTCGATTTCGTTGTTCGATTTCGTTGTTCGATTTCGTTGTTCGATTTCGTTGTTCGATTTCGTTGTTCGATTTCGTTGTTCGATTTCGTTGTTCGATTTCATTGTTCGATTTCGTGGTTCGAATTCATTGTTCGAATTCGTTGTTCGATTTCGTTGTTCGTTGTTAGATTTCGTTGTTCGTAGTTAGATTTCGTTGTTCTTTGTTCGATTTCGTTGTTCGTTGTTAGATTTCGTTGTTCTTTGTTCGATTTCGTTGTTCGTTGTTCGATTTCGTTGTTCGATTTTCGTTGTTCGATTTCGTTGTTCGATTGCGTTGTTCCATTTCGTTATTCAATTTCGTGGTTCGATTTCGTGGTTTCAGTTTGTTGTTCGAGTTCGTTATTCGATTTCGTGGTTCGATTTCGTTGTTCGATTGCGTTGTTCCATTTCGTTGTTCTATTTCGTGGTTCGATTTCGTGGTTTCAGTTTGTTGTTCAATTTCGATTTCGTTGTTCGATATCGAAGTTGGATTTCGTTGTTCGATTTCGTTGTTCTATTTCGTTGTTCGATTTCGTTGTTCGAATTCGTTGTTCGAATTCGTTGTTCGATTTCGTTGTTCAATTTCGTTGTTCCATTTCGTTGTTCGATTTCGTTGTTCGATTTCGTTGTTCGATTGCGTTGTTCCATTTCGTTGTTCTATTTCGTGGTTCGATTTCGTGGTTTCAGTTTGTTGTTCGATTTCGATTTCGTTGTTCGTTTTCGAAGTTGGATTTCGTTGTTCGATTTCGTTGTTCAATTTCGATGTTCGATTTCGTTGTTCGATTTCGTTGTTCGAATTCGTTGTTCGATTTCGTTGTTCAATTTCGTTGTTCCATTTCGTTGTTCGATTTCGTTGTTCCATTTCGTTGTTCGATTTCGTTGTTCGATTTCGTTGTTCGATTGCGTTGTTCCATTTCGTTGTTCTATTTCGTGGTTCGATTTCGTGGTTTCAGTTTGTTGTTCGATTTCGATTTCGTTGTTCGTTTTCGAAGTTGGATTTCGTTGTTCGATTTCGTTGTTCAATTTCGTTGTTCGATTTCGTTGTTCGAATTCGTTGTTCGAATTCGTTGTTCGAATTCGTTGTTCGATTTCGTTGTTCGATTTCATTGTTCGATTTCGTGGTTCGAATTCGTTGTTCGAATTCGTTGTTCGATTTCGTTGTTCGTTGTTAGATTTCGTTGTTCGTTGTTAGATTTCGTTGTTCTTTGTTCAATTTCGTTGTTCGATTCGTTATTCGCTTTCGTTGTGCGATTTCGTTGTTCAATTTCGTTGTTCCATTTCGTTGTTCGATTTCGTTGTTCGATTTCGTTGTTCGATTTCATTGTTAGATTTCGTTGTTCGATTTCGTTGTTCGATTTCGTTGTTCGATTTCGTTGTTAGATTTCGTTGTTCTTTGTTCGATTTCGTGGTTCGAATTCGTTGTTCGAATTCGTTGTTCGATTCGTTATTCGATTTCGTTGTTCGATTTCTTGTTCGATTTCGTTGTTCCATTTCGTTGTTCGATTTCGTTGTTCGATTTCGTTGTTCGATTTCGTTGTTCGATTTCGTTGTTAGATTTCGTTGTTCGATTTCGTTGTTCGATTTCGTTGTTCGATTTCGTTGTTCGATTTCGTTGTCCGATTCCGTTGTTCGATTTCGTTGTTCGTTTTCGTTGTTCGATATTGTTGTATGATTTCGTTGTTCGATTTCGTTGTTCGATTTCGTTGTTGGAATTCGTGTTCGATTTCGTTGATCGATTTCGTTGTTCGATTTTCATTGTTCGATTTGATTGTTCGATTTCGTTGATCGATTTCGTTGATCGATTTCGTTTTTCGATTTCGTTCGATTTCGTTGTTCGATTTCATTGTTCGATTTCGTGGTTCGAATTCGTTGTTCGAATTCGTTGTTCGATTTCGTTGTTCGTTGTTAGATTTCGTTGTTCGTAGTTAGATTTCGTTGTTCTTTGTTCGATTTCGTTGTTCGTTGTTCGATTTCGTTGTTCGATTTTCGTTGTTCGATTTCGTTGTTCGATTGCGTTGTTCCATTTCGTTATTCAATTTCGTTGTTCGATTTCGTTGTTCGATTTCGTTGTTCGATTTCGTTGTTCGATTTCGTTGTTCGATTTCGTTGTTCGATTTCGTTGTTCGATTTCGTTGTTCGATTTCGTTGTTCGATTTCGTTGTTCGATTTCGTTGTTCGATTTCGTTGTTCGATTTCGTTGTTCGATTTCGTTGTTCGATTTCGTTGTTCGATTTCGTTGTTCGATTTCGTTGTTCGATTTCGTTGTTCGATTTCGTTGTTCGATTTCGTTGTTCGATTTCGTTGTTGGAATTCGTGTTCGATTTCGTTGATCGATTTCGTTGTTCGATTTTCATTGTTCGATTTGATTGTTCGATTTCGTTGATCGATTTCGTTTTTCGATTTCGTTCGATTTCGTTGTTCGATTTCATTGTTCGATTTCGTGGTTCGAATTCGTTGTTCGAATTCGTTGTTCGATTTCGTTGTTCGTTGTTAGATTTCGTTGTTCGTAGTTAGATTTCGTTGTTCTTTGTTCGATTTCGTTGTTCGTTGTTAGATTTCGTTGTTCTTTGTTCGATTTCGTTGTTCGTTGTTCGATTTCGTTGTTCGATTTTCGTTGTTCGATTTCGTTGTTCGATTGCGTTGTTCCATTTCGTTATTCAATTTCGTGGTTCGATTTCGTGGTTTCAGTTTGTTGTTCGAGTTCGTTATTCGATTTCGTTGTTCGATTTCGTTGTTCGATTTCGTTGTTCGTTTTCGTTGTTCGATATTATATGATTTCGTGGTTCGATTTCGTTGTTCGATTGCGTTGTTCCATTTCGTTGTTCTATTTCGTGGTTCGATTTCGTGGTTTCAGTTTGTTGTTCGATTTCGATTTCGTTGTTCGATATCGAAGTTGGATTTCGTTGTTCGATTTCGTTGTTCTATTTCGTTGTTCGATTTCGTTGTTCGAATTCGTTGTTCGATTTCGTTGTTCAATTTCGTTGTTCCATTTCGTTGTTCGATTTCGTTGTTCGATTTCGTTGTTCGATTGCGTTGTTCCATTTCGTTGTTCTATTTCGTGGTTCGATTTCGTGGTTTCAGTTTGTTGTTCGATTTCGATTTCGTTGTTCGTTTTCGAAGTTGGATTTCGTTGTTCGATTTCGTTGTTCAATTTCGTTGTTCGATTTCGTTGTTCGAATTCGTTGTTCGAATTCGTTGTTCGAATTCGTTGTTCGATTTCGTTGTTCGATTTCATTGTTCGATTTCGTGGTTCGAATTCGTTGTTCGAATTCGTTGTTCGATTTCGTTGTTCGTTGTTAGATTTCGTTGTTCGTTGTTAGATTTCGTTGTTCTTTGTTCAATTTCGTTGTTCGATTCGTTATTCGCTTTCGTTGTGCGATTTCGTTGTTCAATTTCGTTGTTCCATTTCGTTGTTCGATTTCGTTGTTCGATTTCGTTGTTCGATTTCGTTGTTAGATTTCGTTGTTCGATTTCGTTGTTCGATTTCGTTGTTCGATTTCGTTGTTAGATTTCGTTGTTCTTTGTTCGATTTCGTGGTTCGAATTCGTTGTTCGAATTCGTTGTTCGATTCGTTATTCGATTTCGTTGTTCGATTTCTTGTTCGATTTCGTTGTTCCATTTCGTTGTTCGATTTCGTTGTTCGATTTCGTTGTTCGATTTCGTTGTTCGATTTCGTTGTTAGATTTCGTTGTTCGATTTCGTTGTTCGATTTCGTTGTTCGATTTCGTTGTTCGATTTCGTTGTCCGATTCCGTTGTTCGATTTCGTTGTTCGTTTTCGTTGTTCGATATTGTTGTATGATTTCGTGGTTCGATTTCGTTGTTCGATTGCGTTGTTCCATTTCGTTGTTCGATTTCGTTGTTCGATTTCGTTGTTCGATTTCGTTGTTCGATTTCGTTGTTCGATTTCGTTGTTCGATTTCGTTGTTGGAATTCGTGTTCGATTTCGTTGATCGATTTCGTTGTTCGATTTTCATTGTTCGATTTGATTGTTCGATTTCGTTGATCGATTTCGTTTTTCGATTTCGTTCGATTTCGTTGTTCGATTTCATTGTTCGATTTCGTGGTTCGAATTCGTTGTTCGAATTCGTTGTTCGATTTCGTTGTTCGTTGTTAGATTTCGTTGTTCGTAGTTAGATTTCGTTGTTCTTTGTTCGATTTCGTTGTTCGTTGTTCGATTTCGTTGTTCGATTTTCGTTGTTCGATTTCGTTGTTCGATTGCGTTGTTCCATTTCGTTATTCAATTTCGTGGTTCGATTTCGTGGTTTCAGTTTGTTGTTCGAGTTCGTTATTCGATTTCGTTGTTCGATTTCGTTGTTCGATTTCGTTGTTCGTTTTCGTTGTTCGATATTGTATGATTTCGTGGTTCGATTTCGTTGTTCAATTGCGTTGTTCCATTTTCGTTGTTCTATTTCGTGGTTCGATTTCGTGGTTTCAGTTTGTTGTTCGATTTCGATTTCGTTGCTCGATATCGAAGTTGGATTTCGTTGTTCGATTTCGTTGTTCTATTTCGTTGTTCGATTTCGTTGTTCGAATTCGTTGTTCGAATTCGTTGTTCGATTTCGTTGTTCAATTTCGTTGTTCCATTTCGTTGTTCGATTTCGTTGTTCGATTTCGTTGTCCGATTGCGTTGTTCCATTTCGTTGTTCTATTTCGTGGTTCGATTTCGTGGTTTCAGTTTGTTGTTCGATTTCGATTTTGTTGTTCGATTTCGAAGTTGGATTTCGTTGTTCGATTTCGTTGTTCAATTTCGATGTTCGATTTCGTTGTTCGATTTCGTTGTTCGAATTCGTTGTTCGATTTCGTTGTTCAATTTCGTTGTTCTATTTCGTTGTTCGATTTCGTTGTTCGATTTCGTTGTTCGATTTCGTTGTTCGATTTCGTTGTTCGATTTCGTTGTCCGATTCCGTTGTTCGATTTCGTTGTTCATTTTCGTTGTTCGATATTGTATGATTTCGTGGTTCGATTTCCTTGTTCGATTGCGTTGTTTCATTTCGTTGTTCTATTTCGTGGTTCAATTTCGTGGTTTCAGTTTGTTGTTCGATTTCGATTTCGTTGTTCGATATCGAAGTTGGATTTCGTTGTTCGATTTCGTTGTTCGATTTCGTTGTTCTATTTCGTTGTTCGATTTCGTTGTTCGATTTCGTTGTTCGATTTCGTTGTTCGATTTCGATGTTCGATTTCGTTGTTCAATTTCGTTGTTCGATTCGTTATTCGCTTTCGTTGTGCGATTTCGTTGTTCAATTTCGTTGTTCCATTTCGTTGTTCGATATCGTTGTTCGATTTCATTGTTCGATTTCGTTGTTCGATTCGTTTGTTCGATTTCGTTGTTCGATTTCGTGGTTCGAATTCGTTGTTCGAATTCGTTGTTCGATTTCGTTGTTCGATTTCATTGTTCTATTTCGTGGTTCGAATTCGTTGTTCGAATTCGTTGTTCGATTTCGTTGTTCGATTTCATTGTTCGATTTCGTGGTTCGAATTCGTTGTTCGAATTCGTTGTTCGATTTCGTTGTTCGTTGTTAGATTTCGTTGTTCGTTGTTAGATTTCGTTGTTCTTTGTTCGATTTCGTTGTTCGTTGTTAGATTTCGTTGTTCTTTGTTCAATTTCGTTGTTCGATTCGTTATTCGCTTTCGTTGTGCGATTTCGTTGTTCAATTTCGTTGTTCCATTTCGTTGTTCGATTTCGTTGTTCGATTTCGTTGTTCGATTTCGTTGTTCGATTTCGTTGTTCGATTTCGTTGTTCGATTTCGTTGTTCGATTTCGTTGTTCGATTTCGTTGTTCGATTTCGTTGTTCGATTTCGTTGTTCGATTTCGTTGTTCGATTTCGTTGTTCGATTTCGTTGTTCGATTTCGTTGTTCGATTTCATTGTTCGATTTCGTGGTTCGAATTCATTGTTCGAATTCGTTGTTCGATTTCGTTGTTCGTTGTTAGATTTCGTTGTTCGTAGTTAGATTTCGTTGTTCTTTGTTCGATTTCGTTGTTCGTTGTTAGATTTCGTTGTTCTTTGTTCGATTTCGTTGTTCGTTGTTCGATTTCGTTGTTCGATTTTCGTTGTTCGATTTCGTTGTTCGATTGCGTTGTTCCATTTCGTTATTCAATTTCGTGGTTCGATTTCGTGGTTTCAGTTTGTTGTTCGAGTTCGTTATTCGATTTCGTGGTTCGATTTCGTTGTTCGATTGCGTTGTTCCATTTCGTTGTTCTATTTCGTGGTTCGATTTCGTGGTTTCAGTTTGTTGTTCAATTTCGATTTCGTTGTTCGATATCGAAGTTGGATTTCGTTGTTCGATTTCGTTGTTCTATTTCGTTGTTCGATTTCGTTGTTCGAATTCGTTGTTCGAATTCGTTGTTCGATTTCGTTGTTCAATTTCGTTGTTCCATTTCGTTGTTCGATTTCGTTGTTCGATTTCGTTGTTCGATTGCGTTGTTCCATTTCGTTGTTCTATTTCGTGGTTCGATTTCGTGGTTTCAGTTTGTTGTTCGATTTCGATTTCGTTGTTCGTTTTCGAAGTTGGATTTCGTTGTTCGATTTCGTTGTTCAATTTCGATGTTCGATTTCGTTGTTCGATTTCGTTGTTCGAATTCGTTGTTCGATTTCGTTGTTCAATTTCGTTGTTCCATTTCGTTGTTCGATTTCGTTGTTCCATTTCGTTGTTCGATTTCGTTGTTCGATTTCGTTGTTCGATTGCGTTGTTCCATTTCGTTGTTCTATTTCGTGGTTCGATTTCGTGGTTTCAGTTTGTTGTTCGATTTCGATTTCGTTGTTCGTTTTCGAAGTTGGATTTCGTTGTTCGATTTCGTTGTTCAATTTCGTTGTTCGATTTCGTTGTTCGAATTCGTTGTTCGAATTCGTTGTTCGAATTCGTTGTTCGATTTCGTTGTTCGATTTCATTGTTCGATTTCGTGGTTCGAATTCGTTGTTCGAATTCGTTGTTCGATTTCGTTGTTCGTTGTTAGATTTCGTTGTTCGTTGTTAGATTTCGTTGTTCTTTGTTCAATTTCGTTGTTCGATTCGTTATTCGCTTTCGTTGTGCGATTTCGTTGTTCAATTTCGTTGTTCCATTTCGTTGTTCGATTTCGTTGTTCGATTTCGTTGTTCGATTTCATTGTTAGATTTCGTTGTTCGATTTCGTTGTTCGATTTCGTTGTTCGATTTCGTTGTTAGATTTCGTTGTTCTTTGTTCGATTTCGTGGTTCGAATTCGTTGTTCGAATTCGTTGTTCGATTCGTTATTCGATTTCGTTGTTCGATTTCTTGTTCGATTTCGTTGTTCCATTTCGTTGTTCGATTTCGTTGTTCGATTTCGTTGTTCGATTTCGTTGTTCGATTTCGTTGTTAGATTTCGTTGTTCGATTTCGTTGTTCGATTTCGTTGTTCGATTTCGTTGTTCGATTTCGTTGTCCGATTCCGTTGTTCGATTTCGTTGTTCGTTTTCGTTGTTCGATATTGTTGTATGATTTCGTTGTTCGATTTCGTTGTTCGATTTCGTTGTTGGAATTCGTGTTCGATTTCGTTGATCGATTTCGTTGTTCGATTTTCATTGTTCGATTTGATTGTTCGATTTCGTTGATCGATTTCGTTGATCGATTTCGTTTTTCGATTTCGTTCGATTTCGTTGTTCGATTTCATTGTTCGATTTCGTGGTTCGAATTCGTTGTTCGAATTCGTTGTTCGATTTCGTTGTTCGTTGTTAGATTTCGTTGTTCGTAGTTAGATTTCGTTGTTCTTTGTTCGATTTCGTTGTTCGTTGTTCGATTTCGTTGTTCGATTTTCGTTGTTCGATTTCGTTGTTCGATTGCGTTGTTCCATTTCGTTATTCAATTTCGTTGTTCGATTTCGTTGTTCGATTTCGTTGTTCGATTTCGTTGTTCGATTTCGTTGTTCGATTTCGTTGTTCGATTTCGTTGTTCGATTTCGTTGTTCGATTTCGTTGTTCGATTTCGTTGTTCGATTTCGTTGTTCGATTTCGTTGTTCGATTTCGTTGTTCGATTTCGTTGTTCGATTTCGTTGTTCGATTTCGTTGTTCGATTTCGTTGTTCGATTTCGTTGTTCGATTTCGTTGTTCGATTTCGTTGTTCGATTTCGTTGTTGGAATTCGTGTTCGATTTCGTTGATCGATTTCGTTGTTCGATTTTCATTGTTCGATTTGATTGTTCGATTTCGTTGATCGATTTCGTTTTTCGATTTCGTTCGATTTCGTTGTTCGATTTCATTGTTCGATTTCGTGGTTCGAATTCGTTGTTCGAATTCGTTGTTCGATTTCGTTGTTCGTTGTTAGATTTCGTTGTTCGTAGTTAGATTTCGTTGTTCTTTGTTCGATTTCGTTGTTCGTTGTTAGATTTCGTTGTTCTTTGTTCGATTTCGTTGTTCGTTGTTCGATTTCGTTGTTCGATTTTCGTTGTTCGATTTCGTTGTTCGATTGCGTTGTTCCATTTCGTTATTCAATTTCGTGGTTCGATTTCGTGGTTTCAGTTTGTTGTTCGAGTTCGTTATTCGATTTCGTTGTTCGATTTCGTTGTTCGATTTCGTTGTTCGTTTTCGTTGTTCGATATTATATGATTTCGTGGTTCGATTTCGTTGTTCGATTGCGTTGTTCCATTTCGTTGTTCTATTTCGTGGTTCGATTTCGTGGTTTCAGTTTGTTGTTCGATTTCGATTTCGTTGTTCGATATCGAAGTTGGATTTCGTTGTTCGATTTCGTTGTTCTATTTCGTTGTTCGATTTCGTTGTTCGAATTCGTTGTTCGATTTCGTTGTTCAATTTCGTTGTTCCATTTCGTTGTTCGATTTCGTTGTTCGATTTCGTTGTTCGATTGCGTTGTTCCATTTCGTTGTTCTATTTCGTGGTTCGATTTCGTGGTTTCAGTTTGTTGTTCGATTTCGATTTCGTTGTTCGTTTTCGAAGTTGGATTTCGTTGTTCGATTTCGTTGTTCAATTTCGTTGTTCGATTTCGTTGTTCGAATTCGTTGTTCGAATTCGTTGTTCTAATTCGTTGTTCGATTTCGTTGTTCGATTTCATTGTTCGATTTCGTGGTTCGAATTCGTTGTTCGAATTCGTTGTTCGATTTCGTTGTTCGTTGTTAGATTTCGTTGTTCGTTGTTAGATTTCGTTGTTCTTTGTTCAATTTCGTTGTTCGATTCGTTATTCGCTTTCGTTGTGCGATTTCGTTGTTCAATTTCGTTGTTCCATTTCGTTGTTCGATTTCGTTGTTCGATTTCGTTGTTCGATTTCGTTGTTAGATTTCGTTGTTCGATTTCGTTGTTCGATTTCGTTGTTCGATTTCGTTGTTAGATTTCGTTGTTCTTTGTTCGATTTCGTGGTTCGAATTCGTTGTTCGAATTCGTTGTTCGATTCGTTATTCGATTTCGTTGTTCGATTTCTTGTTCGATTTCGTTGTTCCATTTCGTTGTTCGATTTCGTTGTTCGATTTCGTTGTTCGATTTCGTTGTTCGATTTCGTTGTTAGATTTCGTTGTTCGATTTCGTTGTTCGATTTCGTTGTTCGATTTCGTTGTTCGATTTCGTTGTCCAATTCCGTTGTTCGATTTCGTTGTTCGTTTTCGTTGTTCGATATTGTTGTATGATTTCGTGGTTCGATTTCGTTGTTCGATTGCGTTGTTCCATTTCGTTGTTCGATTTCGTTGTTCGATTTCGTTGTTCGATTTCGTTGTTCGATTTCGTTGTTCGATTTCGTTGTTCGATTTCGTTGTTGGAATTCGTGTTCGATTTCGTTGATCGATTTCGTTGTTCGATTTTCATTGTTCGATTTGATTGTTCGATTTCGTTGATCGATTTCGTTTTTCGATTTCGTTCGATTTCGTTGTTCGATTTCATTGTTCGATTTCGTGGTTCGAATTCGTTGTTCGAATTCGTTGTTCGATTTCGTTGTTCGTTGTTAGATTTCGTTGTTCGTAGTTAGATTTCGTTGTTCTTTGTTCGATTTCGTTGTTCGTTGTTCGATTTCGTTGTTCGATTTTCGTTGTTCGATTTCGTTGTTCGATTGCGTTGTTCCATTTCGTTATTCAATTTCGTGGTTCGATTTCGTGGTTTCAGTTTGTTGTTCGAGTTCGTTATTCGATTTCGTTGTTCGATTTCGTTGTTCGATTTCGTTGTTCGTTTTCGTTGTTCGATATTGTATGATTTCGTGGTTCGATTTCGTTGTTCAATTGCGTTGTTCCATTTTCGTTGTTCTATTTCGTGGTTCGATTTCGTGGTTTCAGTTTGTTGTTCGATTTCGATTTCGTTGCTCGATATCGAAGTTGGATTTCGTTGTTCGATTTCGTTGTTCTATTTCGTTGTTCGATTTCGTTGTTCGAATTCGTTGTTCGAATTCGTTGTTCGATTTCGTTGTTCAATTTCGTTGTTCCATTTCGTTGTTCGATTTCGTTGTTCGATTTCGTTGTCCGATTGCGTTGTTCCATTTCGTTGTTCTATTTCGTGGTTCGATTTCGTGGTTTCAGTTTGTTGTTCGATTTCGATTTCGTTGTTCGATTTCGAAGTTGGATTTCGTTGTTCGATTTCGTTGTTCAATTTCGATGTTCGATTTCGTTGTTCGATTTCGTTGTTCGAATTCGTTGTTCGATTTCGTTGTTCAATTTCGTTGTTCTATTTCGTTGTTCGATTTCGTTGTTCGATTTCGTTGTTCGATTTCGTTGTTCGATTTCGTTGTTCGATTTCGTTGTCCGATTCCGTTGTTCGATTTCGTTGTTCATTTTCGTTGTTCGATATTGTATGATTTCGTGGTTCGATTTCCTTGTTCGATTGCGTTGTTTCATTTCGTTGTTCTATTTCGTGGTTCAATTTCGTGGTTTCAGTTTGTTGTTCGATTTCGATTTCGTTGTTCGATATCGAAGTTGGATTTCGTTGTTCGATTTCGTTGTTCGATTTCGTTGTTCTATTTCGTTGTTCGATTTCGTTGTTCGATTTCGTTGTTCGATTTCGTTGTTCGATTTCGATGTTCGATTTCGTTGTTCAATTTCGTTGTTCGATTCGTTATTCGCTTTCGTTGTGCGATTTCGTTGTTCAATTTCGTTGTTCCATTTCGTTGTTCGATATCGTTGTTCGATTTCATTGTTCGATTTCGTTGTTCGATTCGTTTGTTCGATTTCGTTGTTCGATTTCGTGGTTCGAATTCGTTGTTCGAATTCGTTGTTCGATTTCGTTGTTCGATTTCATTGTTCTATTTCGTGGTTCGAATTCGTTGTTCGAATTCGTTGTTCGATTTCGTTGTTCGATTTCGTTGTTCGATTTCGTTGTTAGATTTCGTTGTTCGATTTCGTTGTTCGATTTCGTTGTTCGATTTCGTTGTTAGATTTCGTTGTTCTTTGTTCGATTTCGTGGTTCGAATTCGTTGTTCGAATTCGTTGTTCGATTCGTTATTCGATTTCGTTGTTCGATTTCTTGTTCGATTTCGTTGTTCCATTATGTTGTTCGATTTCGTTGTTCGATTTCGTTGTTCGATTTCGTTGTTCGATTTCGTTGTTAGATTTCGTTGTTCGATTTCGTTGTTCGATTTCGTTGTTCGATTTCGTTGTTCGATTTCGTTGTCCGATTCCGTTGTTCGATTTCGTTGTTCGTTTTCGTTGTTCGATATTGTTGTATGATTTCGTGGTTCGATTTCGTTGTTCGATTGCGTTGTTCCATTTCGTTGTTCGATTTCGTTGTTCGATTTCGTTGTTCGATTTCGTTGTTCGATTTCGTTGTTCGATTTCGTTGTTCGATTTCGTTGTTCGATTTCGTTGTTGGAATTCGTGTTCGATTTCGTTGATCGATTTCGTTGTTCGATTTTCATTGTTCGATTTGATTGTTCGATTTCGTTGATCGATTTCGTTGATCGATTTCGTTTTTCGATTTCGTTCGATTTCGTTGTTCGATTTCATTGTTCGATTTCGTGGTTCGAATTCGTTGTTCGAATTCGTTGTTCGATTTCGTTGTTCGTTGTTAGATTTCGTTGTTCGTAGTTAGATTTCGTTGTTCTTTGTTCGATTTCGTTGTTCGTTGTTCGATTTCGTTGTTCGATTTTCGTTGTTCGATTTCGTTGTTCGATTGCGTTGTTCCATTTCGTTATTCAATTTCGTGGTTCGATTTCGTGGTTTCAGTTTGTTGTTCGAGTTCGTTATTCGATTTCGTTGTTCGATTTCGTTGTTCGATTTCGTTGTTCGTTTTCGTTGTTCGATATTGTATGATTTCGTGGTTCGATTTCGTTGTTCAATTGCGTTGTTCCATTTCGTTGTTCTATTTCGTGGTTCGATTTCGTGGTTTCAGTTTGTTGTTCGATTTCGATTTCGTTGTTCGATATCGAAGTTGGATTTCGTTGTTCGATTTCGTTGTTCTATTTCGTTGTTCGATTTCGTTGTTCGAATTCGTTGTTCGAATTCGTTGTTCGATTCCGTTGTTCAATTTCGTTGTTCCATTTCGTTGTTCGATTTCGTTGTTCGATTTCGTTGTCCGATTGCGTTGTTCCATTTCGTTGTTCTATTTCGTGGTTCGATTTCGTGGTTTCAGTTTGTTGTTCGATTTCGATTTCGTTGTTCGATTTCGAAGTTGGATTTCGTTGTTCGATTTCGTTGTTCAATTTCGATGTTCGATTTCGTTGTTCGATTTCGTTGTTCGAATTCGTTGTTCGATTTCGTTGTTCAATTTCGTTGTTCGATTTCGTTGTTCGATTTCGTTGTTCGATTTCGATGTTCGATTTCGTTGTTCAATTTCGTTGTTCGATTCGTTATTCGCTTTCGTTGTGCGATTTCGTTGTTCAATTTCGTTGTTCCATTTCGTTGTTCGATATCGTTGTTCGATTTCATTGTTCGATTTCGTTGTTCGATTCGTTTGTTCGATTTCGTTGTTCGATTTCGTGGTTCGAATTCGTTGTTCGAATTCGTTGTTCGATTTCGTTGTTCGATTTCATTGTTCGATTTCGTGGTTCGAATTCGTTGTTCGAATTCGTTGTTCGATTTCGTTGTTCGTTGTTAAATTTCGTTGTTCGTTGTTAGATTTCGTTGTTCTTTGTTCGATTTCGTTGTTCGTTGTTAGATTTCGTTGTTCTTTGTTCAATTTCGTTGTTCGATTCGTTATTCGCTTTCGTTGTGCGATTTCGTTGTTCAATTTCGTTGTTCCATTTCGTTGTTCGATTTCGTTGTTCGATTTCGTTGTTCGATTTCGTTGTTCGATTTCGTTGTTCGATTTCGTTGTTCGATTTCGTTGTTCGATTTCGTTGTTCGATTTCGTTGTTCGATTTCGTTGTTCGATTTCGTTGTTCGATTTCGTTGTTCGATTTCGTTGTTCGATTTCGTTGTTCGATTTCGTTGTTCGATTTCGTTGTTCGATTTCGTTGTTCGATTTCGTTGTTCGATTTCGTTGTTCGATTTCGTTGTTCGATTTCGTTGTTCGATTTCGTTGTTCGATTTCGTTGTTGGAATACGTGTTCGATTTCGTTGATCGATTTCGTTGTTCGATTTTCATTGTTCGATTTGATTGTTCGATTTCGTTGATCGATTTCGTTTTTCGATTTCGTTCGATTTCGTTGTTCGATTTCATTGTTCGATTTCGTGGTTCGAATTCGTTGTTCGAATTCGTTGTTCGATTTCGTTGTTCGTTGTTAGATTTCGTTGTTCGTAGTTAGATTTCGTTGTTCTTTGTTCGATTTCGTTGTTCGTTGTTAGATTTCGTTGTTCTTTGTTCGATTTCGTTGTTCGTTGTTCGATTTCGTTGTTCGATTTTCGTTGTTCGATTTCGTTGTTCGATTGCGTTGTTCCATTTCGTTATTCAATTTCGTGGTTCGATTTCGTGGTTTCAGTTTGTTGTTCGAGTTCGTTATTCGATTTCGTTGTTCGATTTCGTTGTTCGATTTCGTTGTTCGTTTTCGTTGTTCGATATTATATGATTTCGTGGTTCGATTTCGTTGTTCGATTGCGTTGTTCCATTTCGTTGTTCTATTTCGTGGTTCGATTTCGTGGTTTCAGTTTGTTGTTCGATTTCTATTTCGTTGTTCGATATCGAAGTTGGATTTCGTTGTTCGATTTCGTTGTTCTATTTCGTTGTTCGATTTCGTTGTTCGAATTCGTTGTTCGAATTCTTTGTTCGATTTCGTTGTTCAATTTCGTTGTTCCATTTCGTTGTTCGATTTCGTTGTTCGATTTCGTTGTTCGATTGCGTTGTTCCATTTCGTTGTTCTATTTCGTGGTTCGATTTCGTGGTTTCAGTTTGTTGTTCGATTTCGATTTCGTTGTTCGATTTCGAAGTTGGATTTCGTTTTTCGATTTCGTTGTTCAATTTCGATGTTCGATTTCGTTGTTCGATTTCGTTGTTCGAATTCGTTGTTCGTTTTCGTTGTTCAATTTCGTTGTTCCATTTCGTTGTTCGATTTCGTTGTTCGATTTCGTTGTTCGATTTCGTTGTTCGATTTCGTTGTTCGATTTCGTTGTTCGATTTCGTTGTCCGATTTCGTTGTTCGATTTCGTTGTTCATTTTCGTTGTTCGATATTGTATGATTTCGTGGTTCGATTTCGTTGTTCGATTGCGTTGTTCCATTTCGTTGTTCTATTTCGTGGTTCAATTTCGTGGTTTCAGTTTGTTGTTCGATTTCGATTTCGTTGTTCGATATCGAAGTTGGATTTCGTTGTTCGATTTCGTTGTTCAATTTCGTTGTTCGATTTCGTTGTTCGATTTCGTTGTTCAATTTCGTTTTTCCATTTCGTTGTTCGATTTCGTTGTTCGATTGCGTTGTTCCATTTCGTTGTTCTATTTCGTGGTTCGAATTCGTTGTTCGAATTCGTTGTTCGTTTTCGTTGTTCAATTTCGTTGTTCCATTTCGTTGTTCGATTTCGTTGTTCGATTTCGTTGTTCAATTTCGTTGTTCCATTTCGTTGTTCGATTTCGTTGTTCCATTTCGTTGTTCGATTTCGTTGTTCGATTTCGTTGTTCGATTGCGTTGTTCCATTTCGTTGTTCTATTTCGTGGTTCGATTTCGTGGTTTCAGTTTGTTGTTCGATTTCGATTTCGTTGTTCGTTTTCGAAGTTGGATTTCGTTGTTCGATTTCGTTGTTCAATTTCGTTGTTCGATTTCGTTGTTCGAATTCGTTGTTCGAATTCGTTGTTCGAATTCGTTGTTCGATTTCGTTGTTCGATTTCATTGTTCGATTTCGTGGTTCGAATTCGTTGTTCGAATTCGTTGTTCGATTTCGTTGTTCGTTGTTAGATTTCGTTGTTCGTTGTTAGATTTCGTTGTTCTTTGTTCAATTTCGTTGTTCCATTCGTTATTCGCTTTCGTTGTGCGATTTCGTTGTTCAATTTCGTTGTTCCATTTCGTTGTTCGATTTCGTTGTTCGATTTCGTTGTTCGATTTCGTTGTTAGATTTCGTTGTTCGATTTCGTTGTTCGATTTCGTTGTTCGATTTCGTTGTTAGATTTCGTTGTTCTTTGTTCGATTTCGTGGTTCGAATTCGTTGTTCGAATTCGTTGTTCGATTCGTTATTCGATTTCGTTGTTCGATTTCTTGTTCGATTTCGTTGTTCCATTTCGTTGTTCGATTTCGTTGTTCGATTTCGTTGTTCGATTTCGTTGTTCGATTTCGTTGTTAGATTTCGTTGTTCGATTTCGTTGTTCGATTTCGTTGTTCGATTTCGTTGTTCGATTTCGTTGTCCGATTCCGTTGTTCGATTTCGTTGTTCGTTTTCGTTGTTCGATATTGTTGTATGATTTCGTGGTTCGATTTCGTTGTTCGATTGCGTTGTTCCATTTCGTTGTTCGATTTCGTTGTTCGATTTCGTTGTTCGATTTCGTTGTTCGATTTCGTTGTTCGATTTCGTTGTTCGATTTCGTTGTTCGATTTCGTTGTTGGAATTCGTGTTCGATTTCGTTGATCGATTTCGTTGTTCGATTTTCATTGTTCGATTTGATTGTTCGATTTCGTTGATCGATTTCGTTTTTCGATTTCGTTCGATTTCGTTGTTCGATTTCATTGTTCGATTTCGTGGTTCGAATTCGTTGTTCGAATTCGTTGTTCGATTTCGTTGTTCGTTGTTAGATTTCGTTGTTCGTAGTTAGATTTCGTTGTTCTTTGTTCGATTTCGTTGTTCGTTGTTCGATTTCGTTGTTCGATTTTCGTTGTTCGATTTCGTTGTTCGATTGCGTTGTTCCATTTCGTTATTCAATTTCGTGGTTCGATTTCGTGGTTTCAGTTTGTTGTTCGAGTTCGTTATTCGATTTCGTTGTTCGATTTCGTTGTTCGATTTCGTTGTTCGTTTTCGTTGTTCGATATTGTATGATTTCGTGGTTCGATTTCGTTGTTCAATTGCGTTGTTCCATTTTCGTTGTTCTATTTCGTGGTTCGATTTCGTGGTTTCAGTTTGTTGTTCGATTTCGATTTCGTTGCTCGATATCGAAGTTGGATTTCGTTGTTCGATTTCGTTGTTCTATTTCGTTGTTCGATTTCGTTGTTCGAATTCGTTGTTCGAATTCGTTGTTCGATTTCGTTGTTCAATTTCGTTGTTCCATTTCGTTGTTCGATTTCGTTGTTCGATTTCGTTGTCCGATTGCGTTGTTCCATTTCGTTGTTCTATTTCGTGGTTCGATTTCGTGGTTTCAGTTTGTTGTTCGATTTCGATTTCGTTGTTCGATTTCGAAGTTGGATTTCGTTGTTCGATTTCGTTGTTCAATTTCGATGTTCGATTTCGTTGTTCGATTTCGTTGTTCGAATTCGTTGTTCGATTTCGTTGTTCAATTTCGTTGTTCTATTTCGTTGTTCGATTTCGTTGTTCGATTTCGTTGTTCGATTTCGTTGTTCGATTTCGTTGTTCGATTTCGTTGTCCGATTCCGTTGTTCGATTTCGTTGTTCATTTTCGTTGTTCGATATTGTATGATTTCGTGGTTCGATTTCCTTGTTCGATTGCGTTGTTTCATTTCGTTGTTCTATTTCGTGGTTCAATTTCGTGGTTTCAGTTTGTTGTTCGATTTCGATTTCGTTGTTCGATATCGAAGTTGGATTTCGTTGTTCGATTTCGTTGTTCGATTTCGTTGTTCTATTTCGTTGTTCGATTTCGTTGTTCGATTTCGTTGTTCGATTTCGTTGTTCGATTTCGATGTTCGATTTCGTTGTTCAATTTCGTTGTTCGATTCGTTATTCGCTTTCGTTGTGCGATTTCGTTGTTCAATTTCGTTGTTCCATTTCGTTGTTCGATATCGTTGTTCGATTTCATTGTTCGATTTCGTTGTTCGATTCGTTTGTTCGATTTCGTTGTTCGATTTCGTGGTTCGAATTCGTTGTTCGAATTCGTTGTTCGATTTCGTTGTTCGATTTCATTGTTCTATTTCGTGGTTCGAATTCGTTGTTCGAATTCGTTGTTCGATTTCGTTGTTCGATTTCGTTGTTCGATTTCGTTGTTAGATTTCGTTGTTCGATTTCGTTGTTCGATTTCGTTGTTCGATTTCGTTGTTAGATTTCGTTGTTCTTTGTTCGATTTCGTGGTTCGAATTCGTTGTTCGAATTCGTTGTTCGATTCGTTATTCGATTTCGTTGTTCGATTTCTTGTTCGATTTCGTTGTTCCATTATGTTGTTCGATTTCGTTGTTCGATTTCGTTGTTCGATTTCGTTGTTCGATTTCGTTGTTAGATTTCGTTGTTCGATTTCGTTGTTCGATTTCGTTGTTCGATTTCGTTGTTCGATTTCGTTGTCCGATTCCGTTGTTCGATTTCGTTGTTCGTTTTCGTTGTTCGATATTGTTGTATGATTTCGTGGTTCGATTTCGTTGTTCGATTGCGTTGTTCCATTTCGTTGTTCGATTTCGTTGTTCGATTTCGTTGTTCGATTTCGTTGTTCGATTTCGTTGTTCGATTTCGTTGTTCGATTTCGTTGTTCGATTTCGTTGTTGGAATTCGTGTTCGATTTCGTTGATCGATTTCGTTGTTCGATTTTCATTGTTCGATTTGATTGTTCGATTTCGTTGATCGATTTCGTTGATCGATTTCGTTTTTCGATTTCGTTCGATTTCGTTGTTCGATTTCATTGTTCGATTTCGTGGTTCGAATTCGTTGTTCGAATTCGTTGTTCGATTTCGTTGTTCGTTGTTAGATTTCGTTGTTCGTAGTTAGATTTCGTTGTTCTTTGTTCGATTTCGTTGTTCGTTGTTCGATTTCGTTGTTCGATTTTCGTTGTTCGATTTCGTTGTTCGATTGCGTTGTTCCATTTCGTTATTCAATTTCGTGGTTCGATTTCGTGGTTTCAGTTTGTTGTTCGAGTTCGTTATTCGATTTCGTTGTTCAATTTCGTTTTTCCATTTCGTTGTTCGATTTCGTTGTTCGATTGCGTTGTTCCATTTCGTTGTTCTATTTCGTGGTTCGAATTCGTTGTTCGAATTCGTTGTTCGTTTTCGTTGTTCAATTTCGTTGTTCCATTTCGTTGTTCGATTTCGTTGTTCGATTTCGTTGTTCAATTTCGTTGTTCCATTTCGTTGTTCGATTTCGTTGTTCCATTTCGTTGTTCGATTTCGTTGTTCGATTTCGTTGTTCGATTGCGTTGTTCCATTTCGTTGTTCTATTTCGTGGTTCGATTTCGTGGTTTCAGTTTGTTGTTCGATTTCGATTTCGTTGTTCGTTTTCGAAGTTGGATTTCGTTGTTCGATTTCGTTGTTCAATTTCGTTGTTCGATTTCGTTGTTCGAATTCGTTGTTCGAATTCGTTGTTCGAATTCGTTGTTCGATTTCGTTGTTCGATTTCATTGTTCGATTTCGTGGTTCGAATTCGTTGTTCGAATTCGTTGTTCGATTTCGTTGTTCGTTGTTAGATTTCGTTGTTCGTTGTTAGATTTCGTTGTTCTTTGTTCAATTTCGTTGTTCCATTCGTTATTCGCTTTCGTTGTGCGATTTCGTTGTTCAATTTCGTTGTTCCATTTCGTTGTTCGATTTCGTTGTTCGATTTCGTTGTTCGATTTCGTTGTTAGATTTCGTTGTTCGATTTCGTTGTTCGATTTCGTTGTTCGATTTCGTTGTTAGATTTCGTTGTTCTTTGTTCGATTTCGTGGTTCGAATTCGTTGTTCGAATTCGTTGTTCGATTCGTTATTCGATTTCGTTGTTCGATTTCTTGTTCGATTTCGTTGTTCCATTTCGTTGTTCGATTTCGTTGTTCGATTTCGTTGTTCGATTTCGTTGTTCGATTTCGTTGTTAGATTTCGTTGTTCGATTTCGTTGTTCGATTTCGTTGTTCGATTTCGTTGTTCGATTTCGTTGTCCGATTCCGTTGTTCGATTTCGTTGTTCGTTTTCGTTGTTCGATATTGTTGTATGATTTCGTGGTTCGATTTCGTTGTTCGATTGCGTTGTTCCATTTCGTTGTTCGATTTCGTTGTTCGATTTCGTTGTTCGATTTCGTTGTTCGATTTCGTTGTTCGATTTCGTTGTTCGATTTCGTTGTTCGATTTCGTTGTTGGAATTCGTGTTCGATTTCGTTGATCGATTTCGTTGTTCGATTTTCATTGTTCGATTTGATTGTTCGATTTCGTTGATCGATTTCGTTTTTCGATTTCGTTCGATTTCGTTGTTCGATTTCATTGTTCGATTTCGTGGTTCGAATTCGTTGTTCGAATTCGTTGTTCGATTTCGTTGTTCGTTGTTAGATTTCGTTGTTCGTAGTTAGATTTCGTTGTTCTTTGTTCGATTTCGTTGTTCGTTGTTCGATTTCGTTGTTCGATTTTCGTTGTTCGATTTCGTTGTTCGATTGCGTTGTTCCATTTCGTTATTCAATTTCGTGGTTCGATTTCGTGGTTTCAGTTTGTTGTTCGAGTTCGTTATTCGATTTCGTTGTTCGATTTCGTTGTTCGATTTCGTTGTTCGTTTTCGTTGTTCGATATTGTATGATTTCGTGGTTCGATTTCGTTGTTCAATTGCGTTGTTCCATTTTCGTTGTTCTATTTCGTGGTTCGATTTCGTGGTTTCAGTTTGTTGTTCGATTTCGATTTCGTTGCTCGATATCGAAGTTGGATTTCGTTGTTCGATTTCGTTGTTCTATTTCGTTGTTCGATTTCGTTGTTCGAATTCGTTGTTCGAATTCGTTGTTCGATTTCGTTGTTCAATTTCGTTGTTCCATTTCGTTGTTCGATTTCGTTGTTCGATTTCGTTGTCCGATTGCGTTGTTCCATTTCGTTGTTCTATTTCGTGGTTCGATTTCGTGGTTTCAGTTTGTTGTTCGATTTCGATTTCGTTGTTCGATTTCGAAGTTGGATTTCGTTGTTCGATTTCGTTGTTCAATTTCGATGTTCGATTTCGTTGTTCGATTTCGTTGTTCGAATTCGTTGTTCGATTTCGTTGTTCAATTTCGTTGTTCTATTTCGTTGTTCGATTTCGTTGTTCGATTTCGTTGTTCGATTTCGTTGTTCGATTTCGTTGTTCGATTTCGTTGTCCGATTCCGTTGTTCGATTTCGTTGTTCATTTTCGTTGTTCGATATTGTATGATTTCGTGGTTCGATTTCCTTGTTCGATTGCGTTGTTTCATTTCGTTGTTCTATTTCGTGGTTCAATTTCGTGGTTTCAGTTTGTTGTTCGATTTCGATTTCGTTGTTCGATATCGAAGTTGGATTTCGTTGTTCGATTTCGTTGTTCGATTTCGTTGTTCTATTTCGTTGTTCGATTTCGTTGTTCGATTTCGTTGTTCGATTTCGTTGTTCGATTTCGATGTTCGATTTCGTTGTTCAATTTCGTTGTTCGATTCGTTATTCGCTTTCGTTGTGCGATTTCGTTGTTCAATTTCGTTGTTCCATTTCGTTGTTCGATATCGTTGTTCGAATTCGTTGTTCGATTCGTTATTCGATTTCGTTGTTCGATTTCTTGTTCGATTTCGTTGTTCCATTATGTTGTTCGATTTCGTTGTTCGATTTCGTTGTTCGATTTCGTTGTTCGATTTCGTTGTTAGATTTCGTTGTTCGATTTCGTTGTTCGATTTCGTTGTTCGATTTCGTTGTTCGATTTCGTTGTCCGATTCCGTTGTTCGATTTCGTTGTTCGTTTTCGTTGTTCGATATTGTTGTATGATTTCGTGGTTCGATTTCGTTGTTCGATTGCGTTGTTCCATTTCGTTGTTCGATTTCGTTGTTCGATTTCGTTGTTCGATTTCGTTGTTCGATTTCGTTGTTCGATTTCGTTGTTCGATTTCGTTGTTCGATTTCGTTGTTGGAATTCGTGTTCGATTTCGTTGATCGATTTCGTTGTTCGATTTTCATTGTTCGATTTGATTGTTCGATTTCGTTGATCGATTTCGTTGATCGATTTCGTTTTTCGATTTCGTTCGATTTCGTTGTTCGATTTCATTGTTCGATTTCGTGGTTCGAATTCGTTGTTCGAATTCGTTGTTCGATTTCGTTGTTCGTTGTTAGATTTCGTTGTTCGTAGTTAGATTTCGTTGTTCTTTGTTCGATTTCGTTGTTCGTTGTTCGATTTCGTTGTTCGATTTTCGTTGTTCGATTTCGTTGTTCGATTGCGTTGTTCCATTTCGTTATTCAATTTCGTGGTTCGATTTCGTGGTTTCAGTTTGTTGTTCGAGTTCGTTATTCGATTTCGTTGTTCGATTTCGTTGTTCGATTTCGTTGTTCGTTTTCGTTGTTCGATATTGTATGATTTCGTGGTTCGATTTCGTTGTTCAATTGCGTTGTTCCATTTCGTTGTTCTATTTCGTGGTTCGATTTCGTGGTTTCAGTTTGTTGTTCGATTTCGATTTCGTTGTTCGATATCGAAGTTGGATTTCGTTGTTCGATTTCGTTGTTCTATTTCGTTGTTCGATTTCGTTGTTCGAATTCGTTGTTCGAATTCGTTGTTCGATTCCGTTGTTCAATTTCGTTGTTCCATTTCGTTGTTCGATTTCGTTGTTCGATTTCGTTGTCCGATTGCGTTGTTCCATTTCGTTGTTCTATTTCGTGGTTCGATTTCGTGGTTTCAGTTTGTTGTTCGATTTCGATTTCGTTGTTCGATTTCGAAGTTGGATTTCGTTGTTCGATTTCGTTGTTCAATTTCGATGTTCGATTTCGTTGTTCGATTTCGTTGTTCGAATTCGTTGTTCGATTTCGTTGTTCAATTTCGTTGTTCGATTTCGTTGTTCGATTTCGTTGTTCGATTTCGATGTTCGATTTCGTTGTTCAATTTCGTTGTTCGATTCGTTATTCGCTTTCGTTGTGCGATTTCGTTGTTCAATTTCGTTGTTCCATTTCGTTGTTCGATATCGTTGTTCGATTTCATTGTTCGATTTCGTTGTTCGATTCGTTTGTTCGATTTCGTTGTTCGATTTCGTGGTTCGAATTCGTTGTTCGAATTCGTTGTTCGATTTCGTTGTTCGATTTCATTGTTCGATTTCGTGGTTCGAATTCGTTGTTCGAATTCGTTGTTCGATTTCGTTGTTCGTTGTTAGATTTCGTTGTTCGTTGTTAGATTTCGTTGTTCTTTGTTCAATTTCGTTGTTCGATTCGTTATTCGCTTTCGTTGTGCGATTTCGTTGTTCAATTTCGTTGTTCCATTTCGTTGTTCGATTTCGTTGTTCGATTTCGTTGTTCGATTTCGTTGTTCGATTTCGTTGTTCGATTTCGTTGTTCGATTTCGTTGTTCGATTTCGTTGTTCGATTTCGTTGTTCGATTTCGTTGTTCGATTTCGTTGTTCGATTTCGTTGTTCGATTTCGTTGTTCGATTTCGTTGTTCAATTTCGTTGTTCGATTTCGTTGTTCGATTTCGTTGTTCGATTTCGTTGTTCGATTTCGTTGTTCGATTTCGTTGTTCGATTTCGTTGTTCGATTTCGTTGTTGGAATACGTGTTCGATTTCGTTGATCGATTTCGTTGTTCGATTTTCATTGTTCGATTTGATTGTTCGATTTCGTTGATCGATTTCGTTTTTCGATTTCGTTCGATTTCGTTGTTCGATTTCATTGTTCGATTTCGTGGTTCGAATTCGTTGTTCGAATTCGTTGTTCGATTTCGTTGTTCGTTGTTAGATTTCGTTGTTCGTAGTTAGATTTCGTTGTTCTTTGTTCGATTTCGTTGTTCGTTGTTAGATTTCGTTGTTCTTTGTTCGATTTCGTTGTTCGTTGTTCGATTTCGTTGTTCGATTTTCGTTGTTCGATTTCGTTGTTCGATTGCGTTGTTCCATTTCGTTATTCAATTTCGTGGTTCGATTTCGTGGTTTCAGTTTGTTGTTCGAGTTCGTTATTCGATTTCGTTGTTCGATTTCGTTGTTCGATTTCGTTGTTCGTTTTCGTTGTTCGATATTATATGATTTCGTGGTTCGATTTCGTTGTTCGATTGCGTTGTTCCATTTCGTTGTTCTATTTCGTGGATCGATTTCGTGGTTTCAGTTTGTTGTTCGATTTCTATTTCGTTGTTCGATATCGAAGTTGGATTTCGTTGTTCGATTTCGTTGTTCTATTTCGTTGTTCGATTTCGTTGTTCGAATTCGTTGTTCGAATTCGTTGTTGGAATACGTGTTCGATTTCGTTGATCGATTTCGTTGTTCGATTTTCATTGTTCGATTTGATTGTTCGATTTCGTTGATCGATTTCGTTTTTCGATTTCGTTCGATTTCGTTGTTCGATTTCATTGTTCGATTTCGTGGTTCGAATTCGTTGTTCGAATTCGTTGTTCGATTTCGTTGTTCGTTGTTAGATTTCGTTGTTCGTAGTTAGATTTCGTTGTTCTTTGTTCGATTTCGTTGTTCGTTGTTAGATTTCGTTGTTCTTTGTTCGATTTCGTTGTTCATTGTTCGATTTCGTTGTTCGATTTTCGTTGTTCGATTTCGTTGTTCGATTGCGTTGTTCCATTTCGTTATTCAATTTCGTGGTTCGATTTCGTGGTTTCAGTTTGTTGTTCGAGTTCGTTATTCGATTTCGTTGTTCGATTTCGTTGTTCGATTTCGTTGTTCGTTTTCGTTGTTCGATATTATATGATTTCGTGGTTCGATTTCGTTGTTCGATTGCGTTGTTCCATTTCGTTGTTCTATTTCGTGGTTCGATTTCGTGGTTTCAGTTTGTTGTTCGATTTCTATTTCGTTGTTCGATATCGAAGTTGGATTTCGTTGTTCGATTTCGTTGTTCAATTTCGTTGTTCCATTTCGTTGTTCGATTTCGTTGTTCGATTTCGTTGTTCGATTGCGTTGTTCCATTTCGTTGTTCTATTTCGTGGTTCGATTTCGTGGTTTCAGTTTGTTGTTCGATTTCGATTTCGTTGTTCGATATCGAAGTTGGATTTCGTTGTTCGATTTCGTTGTTCTATTTCGTTGTTCGATTTCGTTGTTCGAATTCGTTGTTCGAATTCGTTGTTCGATTTCGTTGTTCGTTGTTAGATTTCGTTGTTCGTAGTTAGATTTCGTTGTTCTTTGTTCGATTTCGTTGTTCGTTGTTAGATTTCGTTGTTCTTTGTTCGATTTCGTTGTTCGTTGTTCGATTTCGTTGTTCGATTTTCGTTGTTCGATTTCGTTGTTCGATTGCGTTGTTCCATTTCGTTATTCAATTTCGTGGTTCGATTTCGTGGTTTCAGTTTGTTGTTCGAGTTCGTTATTCGATTTCGTTGTTCGATTTCGTTGTTCGATTTCGTTGTTCGTTTTCGTTGTTCGATATTATATGATTTCGTGGTTCGATTTCGTTGTTCGATTGCGTTGTTCCATTTCGTTGTTCTATTTCGTGGATCGATTTCGTGGTTTCAGTTTGTTGTTCGATTTCTATTTCGTTGTTCGATATCGAAGTTGGATTTCGTTGTTCGATTTCGTTGTTCTATTTCGTTGTTCGATTTCGTTGTTCGAATTCGTTGTTCGAATTCGTTGTTGGAATACGTGTTCGATTTCGTTGATCGATTTCGTTGTTCGATTTTCATTGTTCGATTTGATTGTTCGATTTCGTTGATCGATTTCGTTTTTCGATTTCGTTCGATTTCGTTGTTCGATTTCATTGTTCGATTTCGTGGTTCGAATTCGTTGTTCGAATTCGTTGTTCGATTTCGTTGTTCGTTGTTAGATTTCGTTGTTCGTAGTTAGATTTCGTTGTTCTTTGTTCGATTTCGTTGTTCGTTGTTAGATTTCGTTGTTCTTTGTTCGATTTCGTTGTTCGTTGTTCGATTTCGTTGTTCGATTTTCGTTGTTCGATTTCGTTGTTCGATTGCGTTGTTCCATTTCGTTATTCAATTTCGTGGTTCGATTTCGTGGTTTCAGTTTGTTGTTCGAGTTCGTTATTCGATTTCGTTGTTCGATTTCGTTGTTCGATTTCGTTGTTCGTTTTCGTTGTTCGATATTATATGATTTCGTGGTTCGATTTCGTTGTTCGATTGCGTTGTTCCATTTCGTTGTTCTATTTCGTGGTTCGATTTCGTGGTTTCAGTTTGTTGTTCGATTTCTATTTCGTTGTTCGATATCGAAGTTGGATTTCGTTGTTCGATTTCGTTGTTCAATTTCGTTGTTCCATTTCGTTGTTCGATTTCGTTGTTCGATTTCGTTGTTCGATTGCGTTGTTCCATTTCGTTGTTCTATTTCGTGGTTCGATTTCGTGGTTTCAGTTTGTTGTTCGATTTCGATTTCGTTGTTCGATATCGAAGTTGGATTTCGTTGTTCGATTTCGTTGTTCTATTTCGTTGTTCGATTTCGTTGTTCGAATTCGTTGTTCGAATTCGTTGTTCGATTCCGTTGTTCAATTTCGTTGTTCCATTTCGTTGTTCGATTTCGTTGTTCGATTTCGTTGTCCGATTGCGTTGTTCCATTTCGTTGTTCTATTTCGTGGTTCGATTTCGTGGTTTCAGTTTGTTGTTCGATTTCTATTTCGTTGTTCGATATCGAAGTTGGATTTCGTTGTTCGATTTCGTTGTTCTATTTCGTTGTTCGATTTCGTTGTTCGAATTCGTTGTTCGAATTCGTTGTTCGATTTCGTTGTTCAATTTCGTTGTTCCATTTCGTTGTTCGATTTCGTTGTTCGATTTCGTTGTTCGATTGCGTTGTTCCATTTCGTTGTTCTATTTCGTGGTTCGATTTCGTGGTTTCAGTTTGTTGTTCGATTTCGATTTCGTTGTTCGATATCGAAGTTGGATTTCGTTGTTCGATTTCGTTGTTCTATTTCGTTGTTCGATTTCGTTGTTCGAATTCGTTGTTCGAATTCGTTGTTCGATTCCGTTGTTCAATTTCGTTGTTCCATTTCGTTGTTCGATTTCGTTGTTCGATTTCGTTGTCCGATTGCGTTGTTCCATTTCGTTGTTCTATTTCGTGGTTCGATTTCGTGGTTTCAGTTTGTTGTTCGATTTCGATTTCGTTGTTCGATTTCGAAGTTGGATTTCGTTGTTCGATTTCGTTGTTCAATTTCGATGTTCGATTTCGTTGTTCGATTTCGTTGTTCGAATTCGTTGTTCGATTTCGTTGTTCAATTTCGTTGTTCGATTTCGTTGTTCGATTTCGTTGTTCGATTTCGATGTTCGATTTCGTTGTTCAATTTCGTTGTTCGATTCGTTATTCGCTTTCGTTGTGCGATTTCGTTGTTCAATTTCGTTGTTCCATTTCGTTGTTCGATATCGTTGTTCGATTTCATTGTTCGATTTCGTTGTTCGATTCGTTTGTTCGATTTCGTTGTTCGATTTCGTGGTTCGAATTCGTTGTTCGAATTCGTTGTTCGATTTCGTTGTTCGATTTCATTGTTCGATTTCGTGGTTCGAATTCGTTGTTCGAATTCGTTGTTCGATTTCGTTGTTCGTTGTTAGATTTCGTTGTTCGTTGTTAGATTTCGTTGTTCTTTGTTCGATTTCGTTGTTCGTTGTTAGATTTCGTTGTTCTTTGTTCAATTTCGTTGTTCGATTCGTTATTCGCTTTCGTTGTGCGATTTCGTTGTTCAATTTCGTTGTTCCATTTCGTTGTTCGATTTCGTTGTTCGATTTCGTTGTTCGATTTCGTTGTTCGATTTCGTTGTTCGATTTCGTTGTTCGATTTCGTTGTTCGATTTCGTTGTTCGATTTCGTTGTTCGATTTCGTTGTTCGATTTCGTTGTTCGATTTCGTTGTTCGATTTCGTTGTTCGATTTCGTTGTTCGATTTCGTTGTTCGATTTCGTTGTTCGATTTCGTTGTTCGATTTCGTTGTTCGATTTCGTTGTTCGATTTCGTTGTTCGATTTCGTTGTTCGATTTCGTTGTTCGATTTCGTTGTTCGATTTCGTTGTTGGAATACGTGTTCGATTTCGTTGATCGATTTCGTTGTTCGATTTTCATTGTTCGATTTGATTGTTCGATTTCGTTTTTCGATTTCGTTCGATTTCGTTGTTCGATTTCATTGTTCGATTTCGGGGTTCGAATTCGTTGTTCGAATTCGTTGTTCGATTTCGTTGTTCGTTGTTAGATTTCGTTGTTCGTAGTTAGATTTCGTTGTTCTTTGTTCGATTTCGTTGTTCGTTGTTAGATTTCGTTGTTCTTTGTTCGATTTCGTTGTTCGTTGTTCGATTTCGTTGTTCGATTTTCGTTGTTCGATTTCGTTGTTCGATTGCGTTGTTCCATTTCGTTATTCAATTTCGTGGTTCGATTTCGTGGTTTCAGTTTGTTGTTCGAGTTCGTTATTCGATTTCGTTGTTCGATTTCGTTGTTCGATTTCGTTGTTCGTTTTCGTTGTTCGATATTATATGATTTCGTGGTTCGATTTCGTTGTTCGATTGCGTTGTTCCATTTCGTTGTTCTATTTCGTGGTTCGATTTCGTGGTTTCAGTTTGTTGTTCGATTTCTATATCGTTGTTCGATATCGAAGTTGGATTTCGTTGTTCGATTTCGTTGTTCTATTTCGTTGTTCGATTTCGTTGTTCGAATTCGTTGTTCGAATTCGTTGTTCGATTTCGTTGTTCAATTTCGTTGTTCCATTTCGTTGTTCGATTTCGTTGTTCGATTTCGTTGTTCGATTGCGTTGTTCCATTTCGTTGTTCAATTTCGTGGTTCGATTTCGTGGTTTCAGTTTGTTGTTCGATTTCGATTTCGTTGTTCGATTTCGAAGTTGGATTTCGTTTTTCGATTTCGTTGTTCAATTTCGATGTTCGATTTCGTTGTTCGATTTCGTTGTTCGAATTCGTTGTTCGTTTTCGTTGTTCAATTTCGTTGTTCCATTTCGTTGTTCGATTTCGTTGTTCGATTTCGTTGTTCGATTTCGTTGTTCGATTTCGTTGTTCGATTTCGTTGTTCGATTTCGTTGTCCGATTCCGTTGTTCGATTTCGTTGTTCATTTTCGTTGTTCGATATTGTATGATTTCGTGGTTCGATTTCGTTGTTCGATTGCGTTGTTCCATTTCGTTGTTCTATTTCGTGGTTCAATTTCGTGGTTTCAGTTTGTTGTTCGATTTCGATTTCGTTGTTCGATATCGAAGTTGGATTTCGTTGTTCGATTTCGTTGTTCAATTTCGTTGTTCGATTTCGTTGTTCGATTTCGTTGTTCAATTTCGTTTTTCCATTTCGTTGTTCGATTTCGTTGTTCGATTGCGTTGTTCCATTTCGTTGTTCTATTTCGTGGTTCGAATTCGTTGTTCGAATTCGTTGTTCGAATTCGTTGTTCGATTTCGTTGTTCGATTTCATTGTTCGATTTCGTGGTTCGAATTCGTTGTTCGAATTCGTTGTTCGATTTCGTTGTTCGTTGTTAGATTTCGTTGTTCGTTGTTAGATTTCGTTTTTCTTTGTTCAATTTCGTTGTTCGATTCGTTATTCGCTTTCGTTGTGCGATTTCGTTGTTCAATTTCGTTGTTCCATTTCGTTGTTCGATTTCGTTGTTCGATTTCGTTGTTCGATTTCGTTGTTAGATTTCGTTGTTCGATTTCGTTGTTCAATTTCGTTGTTCGATTTCGTTGTTAGATTTCGTTGTTCTTTGTTCGATTTCGTGGTTCGAATTCGTTGTTCGAATTCGTTGTTCGATTCGTTATTCGATTTCGTTGTTCGATTTCTTGTTCGATTTCGTTGTTCCATTTCGTTGTTCGATTTCGTTGTTCGATTTCGTTGTTCGATTTCGTTGTTCGATTTCGTTGTTAGATTTCGTTGTTCGATTTCGTTGTTCGATTTCGTTGTTCGGTTTCGTTGATCGATTTCGTTGTCCGATTCCGTTGTTCGATTTCGTTGTTCGTTTTCGTTGTTCGATATTGTTGTATGATTTCGTGGTTCGATTTCGTTGTTCGATTGCGTTGTTCCATTTCGTTGTTCTATTTCGTGGTTCGATTTCGTGGTTTCAGTTTGTTGTTCGATTTCGATTTCGCTGTTCGATTTCGAAGTTGGATTTCGTTGTTCTATTTCGTTGTTCTAATTCGTTGTTCGATTTGGTTGTTCGATTTCGTTGTTCGATTTCGTTGTTCGATTCGTTATTCGATTTCATTGTTCGATTTCGTGGTTCGAATTCGTTGTTCGAATTCGTTGTTCGATTTCGTTGTTCGATTTCGTTGTTCGATTTCGTTGTTAGATTTCGTTGTTCGATTTCGTTGTTCGATTTCGTTGTTCGATTTCGTTGTTAGATTTCGTTGTTCTTTGTTCGATTTCGTGGTTCGAATTCGTTGTTCGAATTCGTTGTTCGATTCGTTATTCGATTTCGTTGTTCGATTTCTTGTTCGATTTCGTTGTTCCATTATGTTGTTCGATTTCGTTGTTCGATTTCGTTGTTCGATTTCGTTGTTCGATTTCGTTGTTAGATTTCGTTGTTCGATTTCGTTGTTCGATTTCGTTGTTCGATTTCGTTGTTCGATTTCGTTGTCCGATTCCGTTGTTCGATTTCGTTGTTCGTTTTCGTTGTTCGATATTGTTGTATGATTTCGTGGTTCGATTTCGTTGTTCGATTGCGTTGTTCCATTTCGTTGTTCGATTTCGTTGTTCGATTTCGTTGTTCGATTTCGTTGTTCGATTTCGTTGTTCGATTTCGTTGTTCGATTTCGTTGTTGGAATTCGTGTTCGATTTCGTTGATCGATTTCGTTGTTCGATTTTCATTGTTCGATTTGATTGTTCGATTTCGTTGATCGATTTCGTTGATCGATTTCGTTTTTCGATTTCGTTCGATTTCGTTGTTCGATTTCATTGTTCGATTTCGTGGTTCGAATTCGTTGTTCGAATTCGTTGTTCGATTTCGTTGTTCGTTGTTAGATTTCGTTGTTCGTAGTTAGATTTCGTTGTTCTTTGTTCGATTTCGTTGTTCGTTGTTCGATTTCGTTGTTCGATTTTCGTTGTTCGATTTCGTTGTTCGATTGCGTTGTTCCATTTCGTTATTCAATTTCGTGGTTCGATTTCGTGGTTTCAGTTTGTTGTTCGAGTTCGTTATTCGATTTCGTTGTTCGATTTCGTTGTTCGATTTCGTTGTTCGTTTTCGTTGTTCGATATTGTATGATTTCGTGGTTCGATTTCGTTGTTCAATTGCGTTGTTCCATTTCGTTGTTCTATTTCGTGGTTCGATTTCGTGGTTTCAGTTTGTTGTTCGATTTCGATTTCGTTGTTCGATATCGAAGTTGGATTTCGTTGTTCGATTTCGTTGTTCTATTTCGTTGTTCGATTTCGTTGTTCGAATTCGTTGTTCGAATTCGTTGTTCGATTTCGTTGTTCAATTTCGTTGTTCCATTTCGTTGTTCGATTTCGTTGTTCGATTTCGTTGTCCGATTGCGTTGTTCCATTTCGTTGTTCTATTTCGTGGTTCGATTTCGTGGTTTCAGTTTGTTGTTCGATTTCGATTTCGTTGTTCGATTTCGAAGTTGGATTTCGTTGTTCGATTTCGTTGTTCAATTTCGATGTTCGATTTCGTTGTTCGATTTCGTTGTTCGAATTCGTTGTTCGATTTCGTTGTTCAATTTCGTTGTTCCATTTCGTTGTTCGATTTCGTTGTTCGATTTCGTTGTTCGATTTCGTTGTTCGATTTCGTTGTTCGATTTCGTTGTCCGATTCCGTTGTTCGATTTCGTTGTTCATTTTCGTTGTTCGATATTGTATGATTTCGTGGTTCGATTTCCTTGTTCGATTGCGTTGTTCCATTTCGTTGTTCTATTTCGTGGTTCAATTTCGTGGTTTCAGTTTGTTGTTCGATTTCGATTTCGTTGTTCGATATCGAAGTTGGATTTCGTTGTTCGATTTCGTTGTTCGATTTCGTTGTTCTATTTCGTTGTTCGATTTCGTTGTTCGATTTCGTTGTTCGATTTCGTTGTTCGATTTCGATGTTCGATTTCGTTGTTCAATTTCGTTGTTCGATTCGTTATTCGCTTTCGTTGTGCGATTTCGTTGTTCAATTTCGTTGTTCCATTTCGTTGTTCGATATCGTTGTTCGATTTCATTGTTCGATTTCGTTGTTCGATTCGTTTGTTCGATTTCGTTGTTCGATTTCGTGGTTCGAATTCGTTGTTCGAATTCGTTGTTCGATTTCGTTGTTCGATTTCATTGTTCGATTTCGTGGTTCGAATTCGTTGTTCGAATTCGTTGTTCGATTTCGTTGTTCGTTGTTAGATTTCGTTGTTCGTTGTTAGATTTCGTTGTTCTTTGTTCGATTTCGTTGTTCGTTGTTAGATTTCGTTGTTCTTTGTTCAATTTCGTTGTTCGATTCGTTATTCGCTTTCGTTGTGCGATTTCGTTGTTCAATTTCGTTGTTCCATTTCGTTGTTCGATTTCGTTGTTCGATTTCGTTGTTCGATTTCGTTGTTCGATTTCGTTGTTCGATTTCGTTGTTCGATTTCGTTGTTCGATTTCGTTGTTCGATTTCGTTGTTCGATTTCGTTGTTCGATTTCGTTGTTCGATTTCGTTGTTCGATTTCGTTGTTCGATTTCGTTGTTCGATTTCGTTGTTCGATTTCGTTGTTCGATTTCGTTGTTCGATTTCGTTGTTCGATTTCGTTGTTCGATTTCGTTGTTGGAATACGTGTTCGATTTCGTTGATCGATTTCGTTGTTCGATTTTCATTGTTCGATTTGATTGTTCGATTTCGTTGATCGATTTCGTTTTTCGATTTCGTTCGATTTCGTTGTTCGATTTCATTGTTCGATTTCGTGGTTCGAATTCGTTGTTCGAATTCGTTGTTCGATTTCGTTGTTCGTTGTTAGATTTCGTTGTTCGTAGTTAGATTTCGTTGTTCTTTGTTCGATTTCGTTGTTCGTTGTTAGATTTCGTTGTTCTTTGTTCGATTTCGTTGTTCGTTGTTCGATTTCGTTGTTCGATTTTCGTTGTTCGATTTCGTTGTTCGATTGCGTTGTTCCATTTCGTTATTCAATTCGTGGTTCGATTTCGTGGTTTCAGTTTGTTGTTCGAGTTCGTTATTCGATTTCGTTGTTCGATTTCGTTGTTCGATTTCGTTGTTCGATTTCGTTGTTCGTTTTCGTTGTTCGATATTATATGATTTCGTGGTTCGATTTCGTTGTTCGATTGCGTTGTTCCATTTCGTTGTTCTATTTCGTGGTTCGATTTCGTGGTTTCAGTTTGTTGTTCGATTTCTATTTCGTTGTTCGATATCGAAGTTGGATTTCGTTGTTCGATTTCGTTGTTCTATTTCGTTGTTCGATTTCGTTGTTCGAATTCGTTGTTCGAATTCGTTGTTCGATTTCGTTGTTCAATTTCGTTGTTCCATTTCGTTGTTCGATTTCGTTGTTCGATTTCGTTGTTCGATTGCGTTGTTCCATTTCGTTGTTCTATTTCGTGGTTCGATTTCGTGGTTTCAGTTTGTTGTTCGATTTCGATTTCGTTGTTCGATTTCGAAGTTGGATTTCGTTTTTCGATTTCGTTGTTCAATTTCGATGTTCGATTTCGTTGTTCGATTTCGTTGTTCGAATTCGTTGTTCGTTTTCGTTGTTCAATTTCGTTGTTCCATTTCGTTGTTCGATTTCGTTGTTCGATTTCGTTGTTCGATTTCGTTGTTCGATTTCGTTGTTCGATTTCGTTGTTCGATTTCGTTGTCCGATTCCGTTGTTCGATTTCGTTGTTCATTTTCGTTGTTCGATATTGTATGATTTCGTGGTTCGATTTCGTTGTTCGATTGCGTTGTTCCATTTCGTTGTTCTATTTCGTGGTTCAATTTCGTGGTTTCAGTTTGTTGTTCGATTTCGATTTCGTTGTTCGATATCGAAGTTGGATTTCGTTGTTCGATTTCGTTGTTCAATTTCGTTGTTCGATTTCGTTGTTCGATTTCGTTGTTCAATTTCGTTTTTCCATTTCGTTGTTCGATTTCGTTGTTCGATTGCGTTGTTCCATTTCGTTGTTCTATTTCGTGGTTCGAATTCGTTGTTCGAATTCGTTGTTCGAATTCGTTGTTCGATTTCGTTGTTCGATTTCATTGTTCGATTTCGTGGTTCGAATTCGTTGTTCGAATTCGTTGTTCGAATTCGTTGTTCGATTTCGTTGTTCGTTGTTAGATTTCGTTGTTCGTTGTTAGATTTCGTTTTTCTTTGTTCAATTTCGTTGTTCGATTCGTTATTCGCTTTCGTTGTGCGATTTCGTTGTTCAATTTCGTTGTTCCATTTCGTTGTTCGATTTCGTTGTTCGATTTCGTTGTTCGATTTCGTTGTTAGATTTCGTTGTTCGATTTCGTTGTTCAATTTCGTTGTTCGATTTCGTTGTTAGATTTCGTTGTTCTTTGTTCGATTTCGTGGTTCGAATTCGTTGTTCGAATTCGTTGTTCGATTCGTTATTCGATTTCGTTGTTCGATTTCTTGTTCGATTTCGTTGTTCCATTTCGTTGTTCGATTTCGTTGTTCGATTTCGTTGTTCGATTTCGTTGTTCGATTTCGTTGTTAGATTTCGTTGTTCGATTTCGTTGTTCGATTTCGTTGTTCGGTTTCGTTGATCGATTTCGTTGTCCGATTCCGTTGTTCGATTTCGTTGTTCGTTTTCGTTGTTCGATATTGTTGTATGATTTCGTGGTTCGATTTCGTTGTTCGATTGCGTTGTTCCATTTCGTTGTTCTATTTCGTGGTTCGATTTCGTGGTTCGATTTCGTTGTTCAATTGCGTTGTTCCATTTCGTTGTTCTATTTCGTGGTTCGATTTCGTGGTTTCAGTTTGTTGTTCGATTTCGATTTCGTTGTTCGATATCGAAGTTGGATTTCGTTGTTCGATTTCGTTGTTCTATTTCGTTGTTCGATTTCGTTGTTCGAATTCGTTGTTCGAATTCGTTGTTCGATTTCGTTGTTCAATTTCGTTGTTCCATTTCGTTGTTCGATTTCGTTGTTCGATTTCGTTGTCCGATTGCGTTGTTCCATTTCGTTGTTCTATTTCGTGGTTCGATTTCGTGGTTTCAGTTTGTTGTTCGATTTCGATTTCGTTGTTCGATTTCGAAGTTGGATTTCGTTGTTCGATTTCGTTGTTCAATTTCGATGTTCGATTTCGTTGTTCGATTTCGTTGTTCGAATTCGTTGTTCGATTTCGTTGTTCAATTTCGTTGTTCCATTTCGTTGTTCGATTTCGTTGTTCGATTTCGTTGTTCGATTTCGTTGTTCGATTTCGTTGTCCGATTCCGTTGTTCGATTTCGTTGTTCATTTTCGTTGTTCGATATTGTATGATTTCGTGGTTCGATTTCCTTGTTCGATTGCGTTGTTCCATTTCGTTGTTCTATTTCGTGGTTCAATTTCGTGGTTTCAGTTTGTTGTTCGATTTCGATTTCGTTGTTCGATATCGAAGTTGGATTTCGTTGTTCGATTTCGTTGTTCGATTTCGTTGTTCTATTTCGTTGTTCGATTTCGTTGTTCGATTTCGTTGTTCGATTTCGTTGTTCGATTTCGATGTTCGATTTCGTTGTTCAATTTCGTTGTTCGATTCGTTATTCGCTTTCGTTGTGCGATTTCGTTGTTCAATTTCGTTGTTCCATTTCGTTGTTCGATATCGTTGTTCGATTTCATTGTTCGATTTCGTTGTTCGATTCGTTTGTTCGATTTCGTTGTTCGATTTCGTGGTTCGAATTCGTTGTTCGAATTCGTTGTTCGATTTCGTTGTTCGATTTCATTGTTCGATTTCGTGGTTCGAATTCGTTGTTCGAATTCGTTGTTCGATTTCGTTGTTCGTTGTTAGATTTCGTTGTTCGTTGTTAGATTTCGTTGTTCTTTGTTCGATTTCGTTGTTCGTTGTTAGATTTCGTTGTTCTTTGTTCAATTTCGTTGTTCGATTCGTTATTCGCTTTCGTTGTTCAATTTCGTTGTTCCATTTCGTTGTTCGATTTCGTTGTTCGATTTCGTTGTTCGATTTCGTTGTTCGATTTCGTTGTTCGATTTCGTTGTTCGATTTCGTTGTTCGATTTCGTTGTTCGATTTCGTTGTTCGATTTCGTTGTTCGATTTCGTTGTTCGATTTCGTTGTTCGATTTCGTTGTTCGATTTCGTTGTTCGATTTCGTTGTTCGATTTCGTTGTTCGATTTCGTTGTTCGATTTCGTTGTTCGATTTCGTTGTTCGATTTCGTTGTTGGAATACGTGTTCGATTTCGTTGATCGATTTCGTTGTTCGATTTTCATTGTTCGATTTGATTGTTCGATTTCGTTGATCGATTTCGTTTTTCGATTTCGTTCGATTTCGTTGTTCGATTTCATTGTTCGATTTCGTGGTTCGAATTCGTTGTTCGAATTCGTTGTTCGATTTCGTTGTTCGTTGTTAGATTTCGTTGTTCGTAGTTAGATTTCGTTGTTCTTTGTTCGATTTCGTTGTTCGTTGTTAGATTTCGTTGTTCTTTGTTCGATTTCGTTGTTCGTTGTTCGATTTCGTTGTTCGATTTTCGTTGTTCGATTTCGTTGTTCGATTGCGTTGTTCCATTTCGTTATTCAATTTCGTGGTTCGATTTCGTGGTTTCAGTTTGTTGTTCGAGTTCGTTATTCGATTTCGTTGTTCGATTTCGTTGTTCGATTTCGTTGTTCGTTTTCGTTGTTCGATATTATATGATTTCGTGGTTCGATTTCGTTGTTCGATTGCGTTGTTCCATTTCGTTGTTCTATTTCGTGGTTCGATTTCGTGGTTTCAGTTTGTTGTTCGATTTCTATTTCGTTGTTCGATATCGAAGTTGGATTTCGTTGTTCGATTTCGTTGTTCTATTTCGTTGTTCGATTTCGTTGTTCGAATTCGTTGTTCGAATTCGTTGTTCGATTTCGTTGTTCAATTTCGTTGTTCCATTTCGTTGTTCGATTTCGTTGTTCGATTTCGTTGTTCGATTGCGTTGTTCCATTTCGTTGTTCTATTTCGTGGTTCGATTTCGTGGTTTCAGTTTGTTGTTCGATTTCGATTTCGTTGTTCGATTTCGAAGTTGGATTTCGTTTTTCGATTTCGTTGTTCAATTTCGATGTTCGATTTCGTTGTTCGATTTCGTTGTTCGAATTCGTTGTTCGTTTTCGTTGTTCAATTTCGTTGTTCCATTTCGTTGTTCGATTTCGTTGTTCGATTTCGTTGTTCGATTTCGTTGTTCGATTTCGTTGTTCGATTTCGTTGTTCGATTTCGTTGTCCGATTCCGTTGTTCGATTTCGTTGTTCATTTTCGTTGTTCGATATTGTATGATTTCGTGGTTCGATTTCGTTGTTCGATTGCGTTGTTCCATTTCGTTGTTCTATTTCGTGGTTCAATTTCGTGGTTTCAGTTTGTTGTTCGATTTCGATTTCGTTGTTCGATATCGAAGTTGGATTTCGTTGTTCGATTTCGTTGTTCAATTTCGTTGTTCGATTTCGTTGTTCGATTTCGTTGTTCAATTTCGTTTTTCCATTTCGTTGTTCGATTTCGTTGTTCGATTGCGTTGTTCCATTTCGTTGTTCTATTTCGTGGTTCGAATTCGTTGTTCGAATTCGTTGTTCGAATTCGTTGTTCGATTTCGTTGTTCGATTTCATTGTTCGATTTCGTGGTTCGAATTCGTTGTTCGAATTCGTTGTTCGATTTCGTTGTTCGTTGTTAGATTTAGTTGTTCGTTGTTAGATTTCGTTTTTCTTTGTTCAATTTCGTTGTTCGATTCGTTATTCGCTTTCGTTGTGCGATTTCGTTGTTCAATTTCGTTGTTCCATTTCGTTGTTCGATTTCGTTGTTCGATTTCGTTGTTCGATTTCGTTGTTCGATTTCGTTGTTAGATTTCGTTGTTCGATTTCGTTGTTCAATTTCGTTGTTCGATTTCGTTGTTAGATTTCGTTGTTCTTTGTTCGATTTCGTGGTTCGAATTCGTTGTTCGAATTCGTTGTTCGATTCGTTATTCGATTTCGTTGTTCGATTTCTTGTTCGATTTCGTTGTTCCATTTCGTTGTTCGATTTCGTTGTTCGATTTCGTTGTTCGATTTCGTTGTTCGATTTCGTTGTTAGATTTCGTTGTTCGATTTCGTTGTTCGATTTCGTTGTTCGGTTTCGTTGATCGATTTCGTTGTCCGATTCCGTTGTTCGATTTCGTTGTTCGTTTTCGTTGTTCGATATTGTTGTATGATTTCGTGGTTCGATTTCGTTGTTCGATTGCGTTGTTCCATTTCGTTGTTCTATTTCGTGGTTCGATTTCGTGGTTTCAGTTTGTTGTTCGATTTCGATTTCGCTGTTCGATTTCGAAGTTGGATTTCGTTGTTCTATTTCGTTGTTCTAATTCGTTGTTCGATTTGGTTGTTCGATTTGGTTGTTCGATTTCGTTGTTCGATTTCGTTGTTCGATTCGTTATTCGATTTCGTTGTTAGATTTCGTTGTTCGATTTCGTTGTTCGATTTCGTTGTTCGATTTCGTTGTTAGATTTCGTTGTTCGTTGTTAGATTTCGTTGTTCGTTGTTAGATTTCGTTATTCGTTGTTAGATTTCGTTGTTCTTTGTTCGATTTCGTGGTTCGAATTCGTTGTTCGAATTCGTTGTTCGATTTCGTTGTTCGATTTTGTTGTTCGATTTCGTTGTTCGATTTCATTGTTCGATTTCGTGGTTCGAATTCGTTGTTCGAATTCGTTGTTCGATTTCGTTGTTCGTTGTTAGATTTCGTTGTTCGTTGTTAGATTTCGTTTTTCTTTGTTCAATTTCGTTGTTCGATTCGTTATTCGCTTTCGTTGTGCGATTTCGTTGTTCAATTTCGTTGTTCCGTTTCGTTGTTCGATTTCGTTGTTCGATTTCATTGTTCGATTTCGTTGTTAGATTTCGTTGTTCGATTTCGTTGTTCAATTTCGTTGTTCGATTTCGTTGTTAGATTTCGTTGTTCTTTGTTCGATTTCGTGGTTCGAATTCGTTGTTCGAATTCGTTGTTCGATTCGTTATTCGATTTCATTGTTCGATTTCTTGTTCGATTTCGTTGTTCCATTTCGTTGTTCTATTTCGTTGTTCGATTTCGTTGTTCGATTTCGTTGTTCGATTTCGTTGTTCGATTTCGTTGTTAGATTTCGTTGTTCGATTTCGTTGTTCGATTTCGTTGTTCGATTTCGTTGTTCGATTTCGTTGTCCGATTCCGTTGTTCGATTTCGTTATTCGTTTTCGTTGTTCGATATTGTTGTATGATTTCGTGGTTCGATTTCGTTGTTCGATTGCGTTGTTCCATTTCGTTGTTCTATTTCGTGGTTCGATTTCGTGGTTTCAGTTTGTTGTTCGATTTCGATTTCGCTGTTCGATTTCGAAGTTGGATTTCGTTGTTCTATTTCGTTGTTCTAATTCGTTGTTCGATTTCGTTGTTCGATTTCGTTGTTCGATTTCGTTGTTCGATTCGTTATTCGATTTCGTTGTTAGATTTCGTTGTTAGATTTCGTTGTTAGATTTCGTTGTTCGATTTCGTTGTTCGATTTCGTTGTTCGATTTCGTTGTTCGATTTCGTTGTTCGATTTCGTTGTTCGATTTCGTTGTTAGATTTCGTTGTTCGTTGTTAGATTTCGTTGTTCGTTGTTAGATTTCGTTATTCGTTGTTAGATTTCGTTGTTCTTTGTTCGATTTCGTGGTTCGAATTCGTTGTTCGAATTCGTTGTTCGATTTCGTTGTTCGATTTTGTTGTTCGATTTCGTTGTTCGATTTCGTTGTTCGATTTCGAAGTTCGATTTCGTTGTTCGATTTCGTTGTTCGATTTCGTTATTCGATTTCGTTGTTCGATTTCGTTGTTCGATTTCGTTGTTCGATTTCGTTGTTCGATTTCGTTGTTCGATTTCGTTGTTCGATTTCGTTGTTCGATTTCGTTGTTCGATTTCGTTGTTCGATTTCGTTGTTCGATTTCGTTGTTCGATTTCGTTGTTCGATTTCGATGTTCGATTTCGTTGTTCAATTTCGTTGTTCGATTCGTTATTCGCTTTCGTTGTGCGATTTCGTTGTTCAATTTCGTTGTTCCATTTCGTTGTTCGATTTCGTTGTTCGATTTCATTGTTCGATTTCGTTGTTCGATTCGTTTGTTCGATTTCGTTGTTCGATTTCGTGGTTCGAATTCGTTGTTCGAATTCGTTGTTCGATTTCGTTGTTCGATTTCATTGTTCGATTTCGTGGTTCGAATTCGTTGTTCGAATTCGTTGTTCGATTTCGTTGTTCGTTGTTAGATTTCGTTGTTCGTTGTTAGATTTCGTTGTTCGATTTCGTTGTTCGATTTCGTTGTTCGATTTCGTTGTTCGATTTCGTTGTTCGATTTCGTTGTTCGTTTTCGTTGTTCGATATTATATGATTTCGTGGTTCGATTTCGTTGTTCGATTGCGTTGTTCCATTTCGTTGTTCTATTTCGTGGTTCGATTTCGTGGTTTCAGTTTGTTGTTCGATTTCTATTTCGTTGTTCGATATCGAAGTTGGATTTCGTTGTTCGATTTCGTTGTTCTATTTCGTTGTTCGATTTCGTTGTTCGAATTCGTTGTTCGAATTCGTTGTTCGATTTCGTTGTTCAATTTCGTTGTTCCATTTCGTTGTTCGATTTCGTTGTTCGATTTCGTTGTTCGATTGCGTTGTTCCATTTCGTTGTTCTATTTCGTGGTTCGATTTCGTGGTTTCAGTTTGTTGTTCGATTTCGATTTCGTTGTTCGATTTCGAAGTTGGATTTCGTTTTTCGATTTCGTTGTTCAATTTCGATGTTCGATTTCGTTGTTCGATTTCGTTGTTCGAATTCGTTGTTCGTTTTCGTTGTTCAATTTCGTTGTTCCATTTCGTTGTTCGATTTCGTTGTTCGATTTCGTTGTTCGATTTCGTTGTTCGATTTCGTTGTTCGATTTCGTTGTTCGATTTCGTTGTCCGATTCCGTTGTTCGATTTCGTTGTTCATTTTCGTTGTTCGATATTGTATGATTTCGTGGTTCGATTTCGTTGTTCGATTGCGTTGTTCCATTTCGTTGTTCTATTTCGTGGTTCAATTTCGTGGTTTCAGTTTGTTGTTCGATTTCGATTTCGTTGTTCGATATCGAAGTTGGATTTCGTTGTTCGATTTCGTTGTTCAATTTCGTTGTTCGATTTCGTTGTTCGATTTCGTTGTTCAATTTCGTTTTTCCATTTCGTTGTTCGATTTCGTTGTTCGATTGCGTTGTTCCATTTCGTTGTTCTATTTCGTGGTTCGAATTCGTTGTTCGAATTCGTTGTTCGAATTCGTTGTTCGATTTCGTTGTTCGATTTCATTGTTCGATTTCGTGGTTCGAATTCGTTGTTCGAATTCGTTGTTCGATTTCGTTGTTCGTTGTTAGATTTAGTTGTTCGTTGTTAGATTTCGTTTTTCTTTGTTCAATTTCGTTGTTCGATTCGTTATTCGCTTTCGTTGTGCGATTTCGTTGTTCAATTTCGTTGTTCCATTTCGTTGTTCGATTTCGTTGTTCGATTTCGTTGTTCGATTTCGTTGTTAGATTTCGTTGTTCGATTTCGTTGTTCAATTTCGTTGTTCGATTTCGTTGTTAGATTTCGTTGTTCTTTGTTCGATTTCGTGGTTCGAATTCGTTGTTCGAATTCGTTGTTCGATTCGTTATTCGATTTCGTTGTTCGATTTCTTGTTCGATTTCGTTGTTCCATTTCGTTGTTCGATTTCGTTGTTCGATTTCGTTGTTCGATTTCGTTGTTCGATTTCGTTGTTAGATTTCGTTGTTCGATTTCGTTGTTCGATTTCGTTGTTCGGTTTCGTTGATCGATTTCGCTGTCCGATTCCGTTGTTCGATTTCGTTGTTCGTTTTCGTTGTTCGATATTGTTGTATGATTTCGTGGTTCGATTTCGTTGTTCGATTGCGTTGTTCCATTTCGTTGTTCTATTTCGTGGTTCGATTTCGTGGTTTCAGTTTGTTGTTCGATTTCGATTTCGCTGTTCGATTTCGAAGTTGGATTTCGTTGTTCTATTTCGTTGTTCTAATTCGTTGTTCGATTTGGTTGTTCGATTTCGTTGTTCGATTTCGTTGTTCGATTCGTTATTCGATTTCGTTGTTAGATTTCGTTGTTCGATTTCGTTGTTCGATTTCGTTGTTCGATTTCGTTGTTCGATTTCGTTGTTAGATTTCGTTGTTCGTTGTTAGATTTCGTTGTTCGTTGTTAGATTTCGTTATTCGTTGTTAGATTTCGTTGTTCTTTGTTCGATTTCGTGGTTCGAATTCGTTGTTCGAATTCGTTGTTCGATTTCGTTGTTCGATTTTGTTGTTCGATTTTGTTGTTCGATTTCGTTGTTCGATTTCATTGTTCGATTTCGTGGTTCGAATTCGTTGTTCGAATTCGTTGTTCGATTTCGTTGTTCGTTGTTAGATTTCGTTGTTCGTTGTTAGATTTCGTTTTTCTTTGTTCAATTTCGTTGTTCGATTCGTTATTCGCTTTCGTTGTGCGATTTCGTTGTTCAATTTCGTTGTTCCATTTCGTTGTTCGATTTCGTTGTTCGATTTCGTTGTTCGATTTCGTTGTTAGATTTCGTTGTTCGATTTCGTTGTTCAATTTCGTTGTTCGATTTCGTTGTTAGATTTCGTTGTTCTTTGTTCGATTTCGTGGTTCGAATTCGTTGTTCGAATTCGTTGTTCGATTCGTTATTCGATTTCGTTGTTCGATTTCTTGTTCGATTTCGTTATTCCATTTCGTTGTTCGATTTCGTTGTTCGATTTCGTTGTTCGATTTCGTTGTTCGATTTCGTTGTTCGATTTCGTTGTTAGATTTCGTTGTTCGATTTCGTTGTTCGATTTCGTTGTTCGATTTCGTTGTCCGATTCCGTTGTTCGATTTCGTTGTTCGTTTTCGTTGTTCGATATTGTTGTATGATTTCGTGGTTCGATTTCGTTGTTCGATTGCGTTGTTCCATTTCGTTGTTCTATTTCGTGGTTCGATTTCGTGGTTTCAGTTTGTTGTTCGATTTCGATTTCGCTGTTCGATTTCGAAGTTGGATTTCGTTGTTCTATTTCGTTGTTCTAATTCGTTGTTCGATTTCGTTGTTCGATTTCGTTGTTCGATTTCGTTGTTCGATTCGTTATTCGATTTCGTTGTTAGATTTCGTTGTTAGATTTCGTTGTTCGATTTCGTTGTTCGATTTCGTTGTTCGATTTCGTTGTTCGATTTCGTTGTTCGATTTCGTTGTTCGATTTCGTTGTTAGATTTCGTTGTTCGTTGTTAGATTTCGTTGTTCGTTGTTAGATTTCGTTATTCGTTGTTAGATTTCGTTGTTCTTTGTTCGATTTCGTGGTTCGAATTCGTTGTTCGAATTCGTTGTTCGATTTCGTTGTTCGATTTTGTTGTTCGATTTCGTTGTTCGATTTCGTTGTTCGATTTCGAAGTTCGATTTCGTTGTTCGATTTCGTTGTTCGATTTCGTTATTCGATTTCGTTGTTCGATTTCGTTGTTCGATTTCGTTGTTCGATTTCGTTGTTCGATTTCGTTGTTCGATTTCGTTGTTCGATTTCGTTGTTCGATTTCGTTGTTCGATTTCGTTGTTCGATTTCGTTGTTCGATTTCGTTGTTCGATTTCGTTGTTCGATTTCGATGTTCGATTTCGTTGTTCAATTTCGTTGTTCGATTCGTTATTCGCTTTCGTTGTGCGATTTCGTTGTTCAATTTCGTTGTTCCATTTCGTTGTTCGATTTCGTTGTTCGATTTCATTGTTCGATTTCGTTGTTCGATTCGTTTGTTCGATTTCGTTGTTCGATTTCGTGGTTCGAATTCGTTGTTCGAATTCGTTGTTCGATTTCGTTGTTCGATTTCATTGTTCGATTTCGTGGTTCGAATTCGTTGTTCGAATTCGTTGTTCGATTTCGTTGTTCGTTGTTAGATTTCGTTGTTCGTTGTTAGATTTCGTTGTTCTTTGTTCGATTTCGTTGTTCGTTGTTAGATTTCGTTGTTCTTTGTTCAATTTCGTTGTTCGATTCGTTATTCGCTTTCGTTGTGCGATTTCGTTGTTCAATTTCGTTGTTCCATTTCGTTGTTCGATTTCGTTGTTCGATTTCGTTGTTCGATTTCGTTGTTCGATTTCGTTGTTCGATTTCGTTGTTCGATTTCGTTGTTCGATTTCGTTGTTCGATTTCGTTGTTCAATTTCGTTGTTCGATTTCGTTGTTCGATTTCGTTGTTCGATTTCGTTGTTCGATTTCGTTGTTCGATTTCGTTGTTCGATTTCGTTGTTGGAATTCGTGTTCGATTTCGTTGATCGATTTCGTTGTTCGATTTTCATTGTTCGATTTGATTGTTCGATTTCGTTGATCGATTTCGTTGATCGATTTCGTTTTTCGATTTCGTTCGATTTCGTTGTTCGATTTCATTGTTCGATTTCGTTGTTCGATTTCGTGGTTCGATTTCGTTGTTAGATTTCGTTTTTCGTTGTTAGATTTCGTTGTTCGTTGTTAGATTTCGTTATTCGTTGTTAGATTTCGTTGTTCTTTGTTCGATTTCGTGGTTCGAATTCGTTGTTCGAATTCGTTGTTCGATTTCGTTGTTCGATTTTGTTGTTCGATTTCGTTGTTCGATTTCATTGTTCGATTTCGTGGTTCGAATTCGTTGTTCGAATTCGTTGTTCGATTTCGTAGTTCGTTGTTAGATTTCGTTGTTCGTTGTTAGATTTCGTTTTTCTTTGTTCAATTTCGTTGTTCGATTCGTTATTCGCTTTCGTTGTGCGATTTCGTTGTTCAATTTCGTTGTTCCATTTCGTTGTTCGATTTCGTTGTTCGATTTCGTTGTTCGATTTCGTTGTTCGATTTCGTTGTTAGATTTCGTTGTTCGATTTCGTTGTTCGATTTCGTTGTTCGATTTCGTTGTTCGATTTCGTTGTTCGATTTCGATGTTCGATTTCGTTGTTCAATTTCGTTGTTCGATTCGTTATTCGCTTTCGTTGTGCGATTTCGTTGTTCAATTTCGTTGTTCCATTTCGTTGTTCGATATCGTTGTTCGATTTCATTGTTCGATTTCGTTGTTCGATTCGTTTGTTCGATTTCGTTGTTCGATTTCGTGGTTCGAATTCGTTGTTCGAATTCGTTGTTCGATTTCGTTGTTCGATTTCATTGTTCGATTTCGTGGTTCGAATTCGTTGTTCGAATTCGTTGTTCGATTTCGTTGTTCGTTGTTAGATTTCGTTGTTCGTTGTTAGATTTCGTTGTTCTTTGTTCGATTTCGTTGTTCGTTGTTAGATTTCGTTGTTCTTTGTTCAATTTCGTTGTTCGATTCGTTATTTGCTTTCGTTGTGCGATTTCGTTGTTCAATTTCGTTGTTCCATTTCGTTGTTCGATTTCGTTGTTCGATTTCGTTGTTCGATTTCGTTGTTCGATTTCGTTGTTCGATTTCGTTGTTCGATTTCGTTGTTCGATTTCGTTGTTCGATTTCGTTGTTCGATTTCGTTGTTCCATTTCGTTGTTCGATTTCGTTGTTCGATTTCGTTGTTCGATTTCGTTGTTCGATTTCGTTGTTCGATTTCGTTGTTCGATTTCGTTGTTCGATTTCGTTGTTCGATTTCGTTGTTCGATTTCGTTGTTCGATTTCGTTGTTCGATTTCGTTGTTCGATTTCGTTGTTGGAATACGTGTTCGATTTCGTTGATCGATTTCGTTGTTCGATTTTCATTGTTCGATTTGATTGTTCGATTTCGTTGATCGATTTCGTTTTTCGATTTCGTTCGATTTCGTTGTTCGATTTCATTGTTCGATTTCGTGGTTCGAATTCGTTGTTCGAATTCGTTGTTCGATTTCGTTGTTCGTTGTTAGATTTCGTTGTTCGTAGTTAGATTTCGTTGTTCTTTGTTCGATTTCGTTGTTCGTTGTTAGATTTCGTTGTTCTTTGTTCGATTTCGTTGTTCGTTGTTCGATTTCGTTGTTCGATTTTCGTTGTTCGATTTCGTTGTTCGATTGCGTTGTTCCATTTCGTTATTCAATTTCGTGGTTCGATTTCGTGGTTTCAGTTTGTTGTTCGAGTTCGTTATTCGATTTCGTTGTTCGATTTCGTTGTTCGATTTCGTTGTTCGTTTTCGTTGTTCGATATTATATGATTTCGTGGTTCGATTTCGTTGTTCGATTGCGTTGTTCCATTTCGTTGTTCTATTTCGTGGTTCGATTTCGTGGTTTCAGTTTGTTGTTCGATTTCTATTTCGTTGTTCGATATCGAAGTTGGATTTCGTTGTTCGATTTCGTTGTTCGAATTCGTTGTTCGAATTCGTTGTTCGATTTCGTTGTTCAATTTCGTTGTTCCATTTCGTTGTTCGATTTCGTTGTTCGATTTCGTTGTTCGATTGCGTTGTTCCATTTCGTTGTTCTATTTCGTGGTTCGATTTCGTGGTTTCAGTTTGTTGTTCGATTTCGATTTCGTTGTTCGATTTCGAAGTTGGATTTCGTTTTTCGATTTCGTTGTTCAATTTCGATGTTCGATTTCGTTGTTCGATTTCGTTGTTCGAATTCGTTGTTCGTTTTCGTTGTTCAATTTCGTTGTTCCATTTCGTTGTTCGATTTCGTTGTTCGATTTCGTTGTTCGATTTCGTTGTTCGATTTCGTTGTTCGATTTCGTTGTTCGATTTCGTTGTCCGATTCCGTTGTTCGATTTCGTTGTTCATTTTCGTTGTTCGATATTGTATGATTTCGTGGTTCGATTTCGTTGTTCGATTGCGTTGTTCCATTTCGTTGTTCTATTTCGTGGTTCAATTTCGTGGTTTCAGTTTGTTGTTCGATTTCGATTTCGTTGTTCGATATCGAAGTTGGATTTCGTTGTTCGATTTCGTTGTTCAATTTCGTTGTTCGATTTCGTTGTTCGATTTCGTTGTTCAATTTCGTTTTTCCATTTCGTTGTTCGATTTCGTTGTTCGATTGCGTTGTTCCATTTCGTTGTTCTATTTCGTGGTTCGAATTCGTTGTTCGAATTCGTTGTTCGAATTCGTTGTTCGATTTCGTTGTTCGATTTCATTGTTCGATTTCGTGGTTCGAATTCGTTGTTCGAATTCGTTGTTCGATTTCGTTGTTCGTTGTTAGATTTAGTTGTTCGTTGTTAGATTTCGTTTTTCTTTGTTCAATTTCGTTGTTCGATTCGTTATTCGCTTTCGTTGTGCGATTTCGTTGTTCAATTTCGTTGTTCCATTTCGTTGTTCGATTTCGTTGTTCGATTTCGTTGTTCGATTTCGTTGTTAGATTTCGTTGTTCGATTTCGTTGTTCAATTTCGTTGTTCGATTTCGTTGTTAGATTTCGTTGTTCTTTGTTCGATTTCGTGGTTCGAATTCGTTGTTCGAATTCGTTGTTCGATTCGTTATTCGATTTCGTTGTTCGATTTCTTGTTCGATTTCGTTGTTCCATTTCGTTGTTCGATTTCGTTGTTCGATTTCGTTGTTCGATTTCGTTGTTCGATTTCGTTGTTAGATTTCGTTGTTCGATTTCGTTGTTCGATTTCGTTGTTCGGTTTCGTTGATCGATTTCGTTGTCCGATTCCGTTGTTCGATTTCGTTGTTCGTTTTCGTTGTTCGATATTGTTGTATGATTTCGTGGTTCGATTTCGTTGTTCGATTGCGTTGTTCCATTTCGTTGTTCTATTTCGTGGTTCGATTTCGTGGTTTCAGTTTGTTGTTCGATTTCGATTTCGCTGTTCGATTTCGTTGTTGGAATTCGTGTTCGATTTCGTTGATCGATTTCGTTGTTCGATTTTCATTGTTCGATTTGATTGTTCGATTTCGTTGATCGATTTCGTTGATCGATTTCGTTTTTCGATTTCGTTCGATTTCGTTGTTCGATTTCATTGTTCGATTTCGTTGTTCGATTTCGTGGTTCGATTTCGTTGTTAGATTTCGTTTTTCGTTGTTAGATTTCGTTGTTCGTTGTTAGATTTCGTTATTCGTTGTTAGATTTCGTTGTTCTTTGTTCGATTTCGTGGTTCGAATTCGTTGTTCGAATTCGTTGTTCGATTTCGTTGTTCGATTTTGTTGTTCGATTTCGTTGTTCGATTTCATTGTTCGATTTCGTGGTTCGAATTCGTTGTTCGAATTCGTTGTTCGATTTCGTAGTTCGTTGTTAGATTTCGTTGTTCGTTGTTAGATTTCGTTTTTCTTTGTTCAATTTCGTTGTTCGATTCGTTATTCGCTTTCGTTGTGCGATTTCGTTGTTCAATTTCGTTGTTCCATTTCGTTGTTCGATTTCGTTGTTCGATTTCGTTGTTCGATTTCGTTGTTCGATTTCGTTGTTAGATTTCGTTGTTCGATTTCGTTGTTCGATTTCGTTGTTCGATTTCGTTGTTCGATTTCGTTGTTCGATTTCGATGTTCGATTTCGTTGTTCAATTTCGTTGTTCGATTCGTTATTCGCTTTCGTTGTGCGATTTCGTTGTTCAATTTCGTTGTTCCATTTCGTTGTTCGATATCGTTGTTCGATTTCATTGTTCGATTTCGTTGTTCGATTCGTTTGTTCGATTTCGTTGTTCGATTTCGTGGTTCGAATTCGTTGTTCGAATTCGTTGTTCGATTTCGTTGTTCGATTTCATTGTTCGATTTCGTGGTTCGAATTCGTTGTTCGAATTCGTTGTTCGATTTCGTTGTTCGTTGTTAGATTTCGTTGTTCGTTGTTAGATTTCGTTGTTCTTTGTTCGATTTCGTTGTTCGTTGTTAGATTTCGTTGTTCTTTGTTCAATTTCGTTGTTCGATTCGTTATTCGCTTTCGTTGTGCGATTTCGTTGTTCAATTTCGTTGTTCCATTTCGTTGTTCGATTTCGTTGTTCGATTTCGTTGTTCGATTTCGTTGTTCGATTTCGTTGTTCGATTTCGTTGTTCGATTTCGTTGTTCGATTTCGTTGTTCGATTTCGTTGTTCGATTTCGTTGTTCCATTTCGTTGTTCGATTTCGTTGTTCGATTTCGTTGTTCGATTTCGTTGTTCGATTTCGTTGTTCGATTTCGTTGTTCGATTTCGTTGTTCGATTTCGTTGTTCGATTTCGTTGTTCGATTTCGTTGTTCGATTTCGTTGTTCGATTTCGTTGTTCGATTTCGTTGTTGGAATACGTGTTCGATTTCGTTGATCGATTTCGTTGTTCGATTTTCATTGTTCGATTTGATTGTTCGATTTCGTTGATCGATTTCGTTTTTCGATTTCGTTCGATTTCGTTGTTCGATTTCATTGTTCGATTTCGTGGTTCGAATTCGTTGTTCGAATTCGTTGTTCGATTTCGTTGTTCGTTGTTAGATTTCGTTGTTCGTAGTTAGATTTCGTTGTTCTTTGTTCGATTTCGTTGTTCGTTGTTAGATTTCGTTGTTCTTTGTTCGATTTCGTTGTTCGTTGTTCGATTTCGTTGTTCGATTTTCGTTGTTCGATTTCGTTGTTCGATTGCGTTGTTCCATTTCGTTATTCAATTTCGTGGTTCGATTTCGTGGTTTCAGTTTGTTGTTCGAGTTCGTTATTCGATTTCGTTGTTCGATTTCGTTGTTCGATTTCGTTGTTCGTTTTCGTTGTTCGATATTATATGATTTCGTGGTTCGATTTCGTTGTTCGATTGCGTTGTTCCATTTCGTTGTTCTATTTCGTGGTTCGATTTCGTGGTTTCAGTTTGTTGTTCGATTTCTATTTCGTTGTTCGATATCGAAGTTGGATTTCGTTGTTCGATTTCGTTGTTCGAATTCGTTGTTCGAATTCGTTGTTCGATTTCGTTGTTCAATTTCGTTGTTCCATTTCGTTGTTCGATTTCGTTGTTCGATTTCGTTGTTCGATTGCGTTGTTCCATTTCGTTGTTCTATTTCGTGGTTCGATTTCGTGGTTTCAGTTTGTTGTTCGATTTCGATTTCGTTGTTCGATTTCGAAGTTGGATTTCGTTTTTCGATTTCGTTGTTCAATTTCGATGTTCGATTTCGTTGTTCGATTTCGTTGTTCGAATTCGTTGTTCGTTTTCGTTGTTCAATTTCGTTGTTCCATTTCGTTGTTCGATTTCGTTGTTCGATTTCGTTGTTCGATTTCGTTGTTCGATTTCGTTGTTCGATTTCGTTGTTCGATTTCGTTGTCCGATTCCGTTGTTCGATTTCGTTGTTCATTTTCGTTGTTCGATATTGTATGATTTCGTGGTTCGATTTCGTTGTTCGATTGCGTTGTTCCATTTCGTTGTTCTATTTCGTGGTTCAATTTCGTGGTTTCAGTTTGTTGTTCGATTTCGATTTCGTTGTTCGATATCGAAGTTGGATTTCGTTGTTCGATTTCGTTGTTCAATTTCGTTGTTCGATTTCGTTGTTCGATTTCGTTGTTCAATTTCGTTTTTCCATTTCGTTGTTCGATTTCGTTGTTCGATTGCGTTGTTCCATTTCGTTGTTCTATTTCGTGGTTCGAATTCGTTGTTCGAATTCGTTGTTCGAATTCGTTGTTCGATTTCGTTGTTCGATTTCATTGTTCGATTTCGTGGTTCGAATTCGTTGTTCGAATTCGTTGTTCGATTTCGTTGTTCGTTGTTAGATTTAGTTGTTCGTTGTTAGATTTCGTTTTTCTTTGTTCAATTTCGTTGTTCGATTCGTTATTCGCTTTCGTTGTGCGATTTCGTTGTTCAATTTCGTTGTTCCATTTCGTTGTTCGATTTCGTTGTTCGATTTCGTTGTTCGATTTCGTTGTTAGATTTCGTTGTTCGATTTCGTTGTTCAATTTCGTTGTTCGATTTCGTTGTTAGATTTCGTTGTTCTTTGTTCGATTTCGTGGTTCGAATTCGTTGTTCGAATTCGTTGTTCGATTCGTTATTCGATTTCGTTGTTCGATTTCTTGTTCGATTTCGTTGTTCCATTTCGTTGTTCGATTTCGTTGTTCGATTTCGTTGTTCGATTTCGTTGTTCGATTTCGTTGTTAGATTTCGTTGTTCGATTTCGTTGTTCGATTTCGTTGTTCGGTTTCGTTGATCGATTTCGTTGTCCGATTCCGTTGTTCGATTTCGTTGTTCGTTTTCGTTGTTCGATATTGTTGTATGATTTCGTGGTTCGATTTCGTTGTTCGATTGCGTTGTTCCATTTCGTTGTTCTATTTCGTGGTTCGATTTCGTGGTTTCAGTTTGTTGTTCGATTTCGATTTCGCTGTTCGATTTCGAAGTTGGATTTCGTTGTTCTATTTCGTTGTTCTAATTCGTTGTTCGATTTGGTTGTTCGATTTCGTTGTTCGATTTCGTTGTTCGATTCGTTATTCGATTTCGTTGTTAGATTTCGTTGTTCGATTTCGTTGTTCGATTTCGTTGTTCGATTTCGTTGTTCGATTTCGTTGTTAGATTTCGTTGTTCGTTGTTAGATTTCGTTGTTCGTTGTTAGATTTCGTTATTCGTTGTTAGATTTCGTTGTTCTTTGTTCGATTTCGTGGTTCGAATTCGTTGTTCGAATTCGTTGTTCGATTTCGTTGTTCGATTTTGTTGTTCGATTTCGTTGTTCGATTTCATTGTTCGATTTCGTGGTTCGAATTCGTTGTTCGAATTCGTTGTTCGATTTCGTTGTTCGTTGTTAGATTTCGTTGTTCGTTGTTAGATTTCGTTTTTCTTTGTTCAATTTCGTTGTTCGATTCGTTATTCGCTTTCGTTGTGCGATTTCGTTGTTCAATTTCGTTGTTCCATTTCGTTGTTCGATTTCGTTGTTCGATTTCGTTGTTCGATTTCGTTGTTAGATTTCGTTGTTCGATTTCGTTGTTCAATTTCGTTGTTCGATTTCGTTGTTAGATTTCGTTGTTCTTTGTTCGATTTCGTGGTTCGAATTCGTTGTTCGAATTCGTTGTTCGATTTTGTTGTTCGATTTCGTTGTTCGATTTCGTTGTTCGATTTCGAAGTTCGATTTCGTTGTTCGATTTCGTTGTTCGATTTCGTTATTCGATTTCGTTGTTCGATTTCGTTGTTCGATTTCGTTGTTCGATTTCGTTGTTCGATTTCGTTGTTCGATTTCGTTGTTCGATTTCGTTGTTCGATTTCGTTGTTCGATTTCGTTGTTCGATTTCGTTGTTCGATTTCGTTGTTCGATTTCGTTGTTCGATTTCGATGTTCGATTTCGTTGTTCAATTTCGTTGTTCGATTCGTTATTCGCTTTCGTTGTGCGATTTCGTTGTTCAATTTCGTTGTTCCATTTCGTTGTTCGATTTCGTTGTTCGATTTCATTGTTCGATTTCGTTGTTCGATTCGTTTGTTCGATTTCGTTGTTCGATTTCGTGGTTCGAATTCGTTGTTCGAATTCGTTGTTCGATTTCGTTGTTCGATTTCATTGTTCGATTTCGTGGTTCGAATTCGTTGTTCGAATTCGTTGTTCGATTTCGTTGTTCGTTGTTAGATTTCGTTGTTCGTTGTTAGATTTCGTTGTTCTTTGTTCGATTTCGTTGTTCGTTGTTAGATTTCGTTGTTCTTTGTTCAATTTCGTTGTTCGATTCGTTATTCGCTTTCGTTGTGCGATTTCGTTGTTCAATTTCGTTGTTCCATTTCGTTGTTCGATTTCGTTGTTCGATTTCGTTGTTCGATTTCGTTGTTCGATTTCGTTGTTCGATTTCGTTGTTCGATTTCGTTGTTCGATTTCGTTGTTCAATTTCGTTGTTCGATTTCGTTGTTCGATTTCGTTGTTCGATTTCGTTGTTCGATTTCGTTGTTCGATTTCGTTGTTCGATTTCGTTGTTCGATTTCGTTGTTCGATTTCGTTGTTGGAATTCGTGTTCGATTTCGTTGATCGATTTCGTTGTTCGATTTTCATTGTTCGATTTGATTGTTCGATTTCGTTGATCGATTTCGTTGATCGATTTCGTTTTTCGATTTCGTTCGATTTCGTTGTTCGATTTCATTGTTCGATTTCGTTGTTCGATTTCGTGGTTCGATTTCGTTGTTAGATTTCGTTTTTCGTTGTTAGATTTCGTTGTTCGTTGTTAGATTTCGTTATTCGTTGTTAGATTTCGTTGTTCTTTGTTCGATTTCGTGGTTCGAATTCGTTGTTCGAATTCGTTGTTCGATTTCGTTGTTCGATTTTGTTGTTCGATTTCGTTGTTCGATTTCATTGTTCGATTTCGTGGTTCGAATTCGTTGTTCGAATTCGTTGTTCGATTTCGTAGTTCGTTGTTAGATTTCGTTGTTCGTTGTTAGATTTCGTTTTTCTTTGTTCAATTTCGTTGTTCGATTCGTTATTCGCTTTCGTTGTGCGATTTCGTTGTTCAATTTCGTTGTTCCATTTCGTTGTTCGATTTCGTTGTTCGATTTCGTTGTTCGATTTCGTTGTTCGATTTCGTTGTTAGATTTCGTTGTTCGATTTCGTTGTTCAATTTCGTTGTTCGATTTCGTTGTTAGATTTCGTTGTTCTTTGTTCGATTTCGTGGTTCGAATTCGTTGTTCGATTCGTTATTCGATTTCGTTGTTCGATTTCTTGTTCGATTTCGTTGTTCCATTTCGTTGTTCGATTTCGTTGTTCGATTTCGTTGTTCGATTTCGTTGTTCGATTTCGTTGTTAGATTTCGTTGTTCGATTTCGTTGTTCGATTTCGTTGTTCGATTTCGTTGTTCGATTTCGTTGTTCGATTTCGTTGTCCGATTCCGTTGTTCGATTTCGTTGTTCGTTTTCGTTGTTCGATATTGTTGTATGATTTCGTGGTTCGATTTCGTTGTTCGATTGCGTTGTTCCATTTCGTTGTTCTATTTCGTGGTTCGATTTCGTGGTTTCAGTTTGTTGTTCGATTTCGATTTCGCTGTTCGATTTCGAAGTTGGATTTCGTTGTTCTATTTCGTTGTTCTAATTCGTTGTTCGATTTCGTTGTTCGATTTCGTTGTTCGATTTCGTTGTTCGATTCGTTATTCGATTTCGTTGTTAGATTTCGTTGTTCGATTTCGTTGTTCGATTTCGTTGTTCGATTTCGTTGTTAGATTTCGTTGTTTGTTGTTAGATTTCGTTGTTCGTTGTTAGATTTCGTTATTCGTTGTTAGATTTCGTTGTTCTTTGTTCGATTTCGTGGTTCGAATTCGTTGTTCGAATTCGTTGTTCGATTTCGTTGTTCGATTTTGTTGTTCGATTTCGTTGTTCGATTTCGTTGTTCGATTTCGAAGTTCGATTTCGTTGTTCGATTTCGTTGTTCGATTTCGTTATTCGATTTCGTTGTTCGATTTCGTTGTTCGATTTCGTTGTTCGATTTCGTTGTTCGATTTCGTTGTTCGATTTCGTTGTTCGATTTCGTTGTTCGATTTCGTTGTTCGATTTCGTTGTTCGATTTCGTTGTTCGATTTCGTTGTTCGATTTCGTTGTTCGATTTCGTTGTTCGATTTCGATGTTCGATTTCGTTGTTCAATTTCGTTGTTCGATTCGTTATTCGCTTTCGTTGTGCGATTTCGTTGTTCAATTTCGTTGTTCCATTTCGTTGTTCGATTTCGTTGTTCGATTTCATTGTTCGATTTCGTTGTTCGATTCGTTTGTTCGATTTCGTTGTTCGATTTCGTGGTTCGTATTCGTTGTTCGAATTCGTTGTTCGATTTCGTTGTTCGATTTCATTGTTCGATTTCGTGGTTCGAATTCGTTGTTCGAATTCGTTGTTCGATTTCGTTGTTCGTTGTTAGATTTCGTTGTTCGTTGTTAGATTTCGTTGTTCTTTGTTCGATTTCGTTGTTCGTTGTTAGATTTCGTTGTTCTTTGTTCAATTTCGTTGTTCGATTCGTTATTCGCTTTCGTTGTGCGATTTCGTTGTTCAATTTCGTTGTTCCATTTCGTTGTTCGATTTCGTTGTTCGATTTCGTTGTTCGATTTCGTTGTTCGATTTCGTTGTTCCATTTCGTTGTTCGATTTCGTTGTTCGATTTCGTTGTTCAATTTCGTTGTTCGATTTCGTTGTTCGATTTCGTTGTTCGATTTCGTTGTTCGATTTCGTTGTTCGATTTCGTTGTTCGATTTCGTTGTTGGAATTCGTGTTCGATTTCGTTGATCGATCGATTTCGTTGTTCGATTTTCATTGTTCGATTTGATTGTTCGATTTCGTTGATCGATTTCGTTGATCGATTTCGTTGATCGATTTCGTTTTTCGATTTCGTTCGATTTCGTTGTTCGATTTCATTGTTCGATTTCGTGGTTCGAATTCGTTGTTCGAATTCGTTGTTCGATTTCATTGTTCGTTGTTAGATTTCGTTGTTCGTAGTTAGATTTCGTTGTTCTTTGTTCGATTTCGTTGTTCGTTGTTAGATTTCGTTGTTCTTTGTTCGATTTCGTTGTTCGTTGTTCGATTTCGTTGTTCGATTTTCGTTGTTCGATTGCGTTGTTCCATTTCGTTATTCAATTTCGTGGTTCGATTTCGTGGTTTCAGTTTGTTGTTCGAGTTCGTTATTCGATTTCGTTGTTCGATTTCGTTGTTCGATTTCGTTGTTCGTTTTCGTTGTTCGAAATTGTATGATTTCGTGGTTCGATTTCGTTGTTCGATTGCGTTGTTCCATTTCGTTGTTCTATTTCGTGGTTCGATTTCGTGGTTTCAGTTTGTTGTTCGATTTCGATTACGTTGTTCGATATCGAAGTTGGATTTCGTTGTTCGATTTCGTTGTTCTATTTCGTTGTTCGATTTCGTTGTTGGAATTCGTTGTTCGAATTCGTTGTTCGATTTCGTTGTTCAATTTCATTGTTCCATTTCGTTGTTCGATTTCGTTGTTCGATTTCGTTGTTCGATTGCGTTGTTCCATTTCGTTGTTCTATTTCGTGGTTCGATTTCGGGGTTTCAGTTTGTTGTTCGATTTCGATTTCGTTGTTCGATTTCGAAGTTGGATTTCGTTGTTCGATTTCGTTGTTCAATTTCGATGTTCGATTTCGTTGTTCGATTTCGTTGTTCGATTTCGTTGTTCGATTTCGTTGTTCGATTTCGTTGTTCGATTTCGTTGTTCGATTTCGTTGTTCGAATTCGTTATTCGAATTCGTTGTTCGATTTCGTTGTTCGATTTCGAAGTTCGATTTCGTTGTTCGATTTCGTTGTTCGATTTCGTATTTCGTTGTTCGAATTCGTTGTTCGATTTCGTTGTTCGAATTCGTTGTTCGATTTCGTTGTTCGATTTCGTTGTTCGATTTCGTTGTTCGATTTCGTTGTTCGATTTCGTTGTTCGATTTCGTTGTTCGATTTTGAAGTTCGATTTCGTTGTTCGATATCGAAGTTGGATTTCGTTGTTCGATTTCGTTGTTCGATTTCGTTGTTAGATTTCGTTGTTCGTTGTTAGATTTCGTTGTTCGTTGTTAGATTTCGTTATTCGTTGTTAGATTTCGTTGTTCTTTGTTCGATTTCGTGGTTCGAATTCGTTGTTCGAATTCGTTGTTCGATTTCGTTGTTCGATTTTGTTGTTCGATTTCGTTGTTCGATTTCGTTGTTCGATTTCGAAGTTCGATTTCGTTGTTCGATTTCGTTGTTCGATTTCGTTATTCGATTTCGTTGTTCGATTTCGTTGTTCGATTTCGTTGTTCGATTTCGTTGTTCGATTTCGTTGTTCGATTTCGTTGTTCGATTTCGTTGTTCGATTTCGTTGTTCGATTTCGTTGTTCGATTTCGTTGTTCGATTTCGTTGTTCGATTTCGTTGTTCGATTTCGATGTTCGATTTCGTTGTTCAATTTCGTTGTTCGATTCGTTATTCGCTTTCGTTGTGCGATTTCGTTGTTCAATTTCGTTGTTCCATTTCGTTGTTCGATTTCGTTGTTCGATTTCATTGTTCGATTTCGTTGTTCGATTCGTTTGTTCGATTTCGTTGTTCGATTTCGTGGTTCGAATTCGTTGTTCGAATTCGTTGTTCGATTTCGTTGTTCGATTTCATTGTTCGATTTCGTGGTTCGAATTCGTTGTTCGAATTCGTTGTTCGATTTCGTTGTTCGTTGTTAGATTTCGTTGTTCGTTGTTAGATTTCGTTATTCGTTGTTAGATTTCGTTGTTCTTTGTTCGATTTCGTGGTTCGAATTCGTTGTTCGAATTCGTTGTTCGATTTCGTTGTTCGATTTTGTTGTTCGATTTCGTTGTTCGATTTCATTGTTCGATTTCGTGGTTCGAATTCGTTGTTCGAATTCGTTGTTCGATTTCGTTGTTCGTTGTTAGATTTCGTTGTTCGTTGTTAGATTTCGTTTTTCTTTGTTCAATTTCGTTGTTCGATTCGTTATTCGCTTTCGTTGTGCGATTTCGTTGTTCAATTTCGTTGTTCCATTTCGTTGTTCGATTTCGTTGTTCGATTTCGTTGTTCGATTTCGTTGTTCGATTTCGTTGTTCGATTTCGTTGTTAGATTTCGTTGTTCGATTTCGTTGTTCAATTTCGTTGTTCGATTTCGTTGTTAGATTTCGTTGTTCTTTGTTCGATTTCGTGGTTCGAATTCGTTGTTCGAATTCGTTGTTCGATTCGTTATTCGATTTCGTTGTTCGATTTCTTGTTCGATTTCGTTGTTCCATTTCGTTGTTCGATTTCGTTGTTCGATTTCGTTGTTCGATTTCGTTGTTCGATTTCGTTGTTAGATTTCGTTGTTCGATTTCGTTGTTCGATTTCGTTGTTCGATTTCGTTGTTCGATTTCGTTGTTCGATTTCGTTGTCCGATTCCGTTGTTCGATTTCGTTGTTCGTTTTCGTTGTTCGATATTGTTGTATGATTTCGTGGTTCGATTTCGTTGTTCGATTGCGTTGTTCCATTTCGTTGTTCTATTTCGTGGTTCGATTTCGTGGTTTCAGTTTGTTGTTCGATTTCGATTTCGCTGTTCGATTTCGAAGTTGGATTTCGTTGTTCTATTTCGTTGTTCTAATTCGTTGTTCGATTTCGTTGTTCGATTTCGTTGTTCGATTTCGTTGTTCGATTCGTTATTCGATTTCGTTGTTAGATTTCGTTGTTCGATTTCGTTGTTCGATTTCGTTGTTCGATTTCGTTGTTCGATTTCGTTGTTAGATTTCGTTGTTCGTTGTTAGATTTCGTTGTTCGTTGTTAGATTTCGTTATTCGTTGTTAGATTTCGTTGTTCTTTGTTCGATTTCGTGGTTCGAATTCGTTGTTCGAATTCGTTGTTCGATTTCGTTGTTCGATTTTGTTGTTCGATTTCGTTGTTCGATTTCGTTGTTCGATTTCGAAGTTCGATTTCGTTGTTCGATTTCGTTGTTCGATTTCGTTATTCGATTTCGTTGTTCGATTTCGTTGTTCGATTTCGTTATTCGCTTTCGTTGTGCGATTTCGTTGTTCAATTTCGTTGTTCCATTTCGTTGTTCGATTTCGTTGTTCGATTTCATTGTTCGATTTCGTTGTTCGATTCGTTTGTTCGATTTCGTTGTTCGATTTCGTGGTTCGAATTCGTTGTTCGAATTCGTTGTTCGATTTCGTTGTTCGATTTCATTGTTCGATTTCGTGGTTCGAATTCGTTGTTCGAATTCGTTGTTCGATTTCGTTGTTCGTTGTTAGATTTCGTTGTTCGTTGTTAGATTTCGTTGTTCTTTGTTCCATTTCGTTGTTCGTTGTTAGATTTCGTTGTTCTTTGTTCAATTTCGTTGTTCGATTCGTTATTCGCTTTCGTTGTGCGATTTCGTTGTTCAATTTCGTTGTTCCATTTCGTTGTTCGATTCCGTTGTTCGATTTCGTTGTTCGTTTTCGTTGTTCGATATTGTTGTATGATTTCGTGGTTCGATTTCGTTGTTCGATTGCGTTGTTCCATTTCGTTGTTCTATTTCGTGGTTCGATTTCGTGGTTTCAGTTTGTTGTTCGATTTCGATTTCGCTGTTCGATTTCGAAGTTGGATTTCGTTGTTCTATTTCGTTGTTCTAATTCGTTGTTCGATTTCGTTGTTCGATTTCGTTGTTCGATTTCGTTGTTCGATTCGTTATTCGATTTCGTTGTTAGATTTCGTTGTTCGATTTCGTTGTTCGATTTCGTTGTTCGATTTCGTTGTTCGATTTCGTTGTTAGATTTCGTTGTTCGTTGTTAGATTTCGTTGTTCGTTGTTAGATTTCGTTATTCGTTGTTAGATTTCGTTGTTCTTTGTTCGATTTCGTGGTTCGAATTCGTTGTTCGAATTCGTTGTTCGATTTCGTTGTTCGATTTTGTTGTTCGATTTCGTTGTTCGATTTCGAAGTTCGATTTCGTTGTTCGATTTCGTTGTTCGATTTCGTTATTCGATTTCGTTGTTCGATTTCGTTGTTCGATTTCGTTATTCGCTTTCGTTGTGCGATTTCGTTGTTCAATTTCGTTGTTCCATTTCGTTGTTCGATTTCGTTGTTCGATTTCATTGTTCGATTTCGTTGTTCGATTCGTTTGTTCGATTTCGTTGTTCGATTTCGTGGTTCGAATTCGTTGTTCGAATTCGTTGTTCGATTTCGTTGTTCGATTTCGTTGTTCGATTTCGTTGTTCGATTTCGTTGTTCGATTTCGTTGTTCGATTTCGTTGTTCAATTTCGTTGTTCGATTTCGTTGTTCGATTTCGTTGTTCGATTTCGTTGTTCGATTTCGTTGTTCGATTTCGTTGTTCGATTTCGTTGTTGGAATTCGTGTTCGATTTCGTTGATCGATTTCGTTGTTCGATTTTCATTGTTCGATTTGATTGTTCGATTTCGTTGATCGATTTCGTTGATCGATTTCGTTGATCGATTTCGTTTTTCGATTTCGTTCGATTTCGTTGTTCGATTTCATTGTTCGATTTCGTGGTTCGAATTCGTTGTTCGAATTCGTTGTTCGATTTCGTTGTTCGTTGTTAGATTTCGTTGTTCGTAGTTAGATTTCGTTGTTCTTTGTTCGATTTCGTTGTTCGTTGTTAGATTTCGTTGTTCTTTGTTCGATTTCGTTGTTCGTTGTTCGATTTCGTTGTTCGATTTTCGTTGTTCGATTTCGTTGTTCGATTGCGTTGTTCCATTTCGTTATTCAATTTCGTGGTTCGATTTCGTGGTTTCAGTTTGTTGTTCGAGTTCGTTATTCGATTTCGTTGTTCGATTTCGTTGTTCGATTTCGTTGTTCGTTTTCGTTGTTCGATATTGTATGATTTCGTGGTTCGATTTCGTTGTTCGATTGCGTTGTTCCATTTCGTTGTTCTATTTCGTGGTTCGATTTCGTGGTTTCAGTTTGTTGTTCGATTTCGATTTCGTTGTTCGATATCGAAGTTGGATTTCGTTGTTCGATTTCGTTGTTCTATTTCGTTGTTCGATTTCGTTGTTGGAATTCGTTGTTCGAATTCGTTGTTCGATTTCGTTGTTCAATTTCGTTGTTCCATTTCGTTGTTCGATTTCGTTGTTCGATTTCGTTGTTCGATTGCGTTGTTCCATTTCGTTGTTCTATTTCGTGGTTCGATTTCGTGGTTTCAGTTTGTTGTTCGATTTCGATTTCGTTGTTCGATTTCGAAGTTGGATTTCGTTGTTCGATTTCGTTGTTCAATTTCGATGTTCGATTTCGTTGTTCGATTTCGTTGTTCGATTCGTTATTCGATTTCGTTGTTCGATTTCGTTGTTCGATTTCGTTGTTCGATTTCGTTCGATTTCGTTGTTCGATTTCGTTGTTCGATTTCGTTGTTCGATTTCGTTGTTCGATTTCGTTGTTCGATTTCGTTGTTCGTTGTTAGATTTCGTTGTTCGTAGTTAGATTTCGTTGTTCTTTGTTCGATTTCGTTGTTCGTTGTTAGATTTCGTTGTTCTTTGTTCGATTTCGTTGTTCGTTGTTCGATTTCGTTGTTCGATTTTCGTTGTTCGATTTCGTTGTTCGATTGCGTTGTTCCATTTCGTTATTCAATTTCGTGGTTCGATTTCGTGGTTTCAGTTTGTTGTTCGAGTTCGTTATTCGATTTCGTTGTTCGATTTCGTTGTTCGATTTCGTTGTTGGTTTTCGTTGTTCGATATTGTATGATTTCGTGGTTCGATTTCGTTGTTCGATTGCGTTGTTCCATTTCGTTGTTCTATTTCGTGGTTCGATTTCGTGGTTTCAGTTTGTTGTTCGATTTCGATTTCGTTGTTCGATATCGAAGTTGGATTTCGTTGTTCGATTTCGTTGTTCTATTTCGTTGTTCGATTTCGTTGTTGGAATTCGTTGTTCGAATTCGTTGTTCGATTTCGTTGTTCAATTTCGTTGTTCGATTTCGTTGTTCGATTTCGTTGTTCGATTTCGTTGTTCGATTTCGTTGTTCGATTTCGTTGTTCGATTTCGTTGTTCGATTTCGTTGTTCGAATTCGTTATTCGAATTCGTTGTTCGATTTCGTTGTTCGATTTCGTTGTTCGATTTCGAAGTTCGATTTCGTTGTTCGATTTCGTTGTTCGATTTCGTATTTCGTTGTTCGAATTCGTTGTTCGATTTCGTTGTTCGAATTCGTTGTTCGATTTCGTTGTTCGATTTCGTTGTTCGATTTCGTTGTTCGATTTCGTGGTTCGATTTCGTTGTTCGATTGCGTTGTTCCATTTCGTTGTTCTATTTCGTGGTTCGATTTCGTGGTTTCAGTTTGTTGTTCGATTTCGATTTCGCTGTTCGATTTCGTTGTTCGATTTCGTTGTTCGATTTCGTTGTTCGATTTCGTTGTTCGATTTCGTTGTTCGATTTCGTTGTTCGATTTCGTTGTTCGATTTTGAAGTTCGATTTCGTTGTTCGATTTCGTTGTTCGATTTCGTTGTTCGATTTCGTTGTTCGATTTCGTTGTCCGATTCCGTTGTTCGATTTCGTTGTTCGATTTCGTTGTTCGATTTCGTTGTTCGATTTCGATGTTCGATTTCGTATTTCGTTGTTCGAATTCGTTGTTCGATTTCGTTGTTCGAATTCGTTGTTCGATTTCGTTGTTCGATTTTCTTTGTTCGATTTCGTTGTTCGATTTCGTTGTTCGATTTCGTTGTTCGATTTCGTTGTTCGATTTCGTTGTTCGATTTCGTTGTTCGATTTCGTTGTTCGATTTTGAAGTTCTATTTCGTTGTTCGATTTCGTTGTTCGATTTCGTTGTTCGATTTCGTTGTTCGATTTCGTTGTTCAATTTCATTGTTCGATTTCGTTGTTCGATTTCGTTGTTCGATTTCGTTGTTCGATTTCGTTGTTCGATTTCGTTGTTGGAATTCGTGTTCGATTTCGTTGATCGATTTCGTTGTTCGATTTTCATTGTTCGATTTGATTGTTCGATTTCGTTGATCGATTTCGTTGATCGATTTCGTTTTTCGATTTCGTTCGATTTCGTTGTTCGATTTCATTGTTCGATTTCGTGGTTCGAATTCGTTGTTCGAATTCGTTGTTCGATTTCGTTGTTCGTTGTTAGATTTCGTTGTTCGTAGTTAGATTTCGTTGTTCTTTGTTCGATTTCGTTGTTCGTTGTTATATTTCGTTGTTCTTTGTTCGATTTCGTTGTTCGTTGTTCGATTTCGTTGTTCGATTTTCGTTGTTCGATTTCGTTGTTCGATTGCGTTGTTCCATTTCGTTATTCAATTTCGTGGTTCGATTTCGTGGTTTCAGTTTGTTGTTCGAGTTCGTTATTCGATTTCGTTGTTCGATTTCGTTGTTCGATTTCGTTGTTCGTTTTCGTTGTTCGATATTGTATGATTTCGTGGTTCGATTTCATTGTTCGATTGCGTTGTTCCATTTCGTTGTTCTATTTCGTGGTTCGATTTCGTGGTTTCAGTTTGTTGTTCGATTTCGATTTCGTTGTTCGATATCGAAGTTGGATTTCGTTGTTCGATTTCGTTGTTCTATTTCGTTGTTCGATTTCGTTGTTGGAATTCGTTGTTCGAATTCGTTGTTCGATTTCGTTGTTCAATTTCGTTGTTCCATTTCGTTGTTCGATTTCGTTGTTCGATTTCGTTGTTCGATTGCGTTGTTCCATTTCGTTGTTCTATTTCGTGGTTCGATTTCGTGGTTTCAGTTTGTTGTTCGATTTCGATTTCGTTGTTCGATTTCGAAGTTGGATTTCGTTGTTCGATTTCGTTGTTCAATTTCGATGTTCGATTTCGTTGTTCGATTTCGTTGTTCGATTTCGTTGTTCGATTTCGTTGTTCGATTTCGTTGTTCGATTTCGTTGTTCGATTTCGTTGTTCGATTTCGTTGTTCGATTTCGTTGTTCGATTTCGTTGTTCGATTTCGTTGTTCGATTTCGTTGTTCGAATTCGTTATTCGAATTCGTTGTTCGATTTCGTTGTTCGATTTCGTTGTTCGATTTCGAAGCTCGATTTCGTTGTTCGATTTCGTTGTTCGATTTCGTATTTCGTTGTTCGAATTCGTTGTTCGATTTCGTTGTTCGAATTCGTTGTTCGATTTCGTTGTTCGATTTCGTTGTTCGATTTCGTTGTTCGATTTCGTTGTTCGATTTCGTTGTTCGATTTCGTATTTCGTTGTTCGAATTCGTTGTTCGATTTCGTTGTTCGTTTTCGTTGTTCGATATTGTTGTATGATTTCGTGGTTCGATTTCGTTGTTCGATTGCGTTGTTCCATTTCGTTGTTCTATTTCGTGGTTCGATTTCGTGGTTTCAGTTTGTTGTTCGATTTCGATTTCGCTGTTCGATTTCGTTGTTCGATTTCGTTGTTCAATTTCGTTGTTCGATTTCGTTGTTCGATTTCGTTGTTCGATTTCGTTGTTCGATTTCGTTGTTCGATTTTGAAGTTCGATTTCGTTGTTCGATTTCGTTGTTCGATTTCGTTGTTCGATTTCGTTGTTCGATTTCGTTGTCCGATTCCGTTGTTCGATTTCGTTGTTCGATTTCGTTGTTCGATTTCGTTGTTAGATTTCGTTGTTCTTTGTTCGATTTCGTGGTTCGAATTCGTTGTTCGAATTCGTTATTCGATTTCGTTGTTCGATTTCGTTGTTCGATTTCGTTGTTCGATTTCGTTGTTCGATTGCGTTGTTCCATTTCGTTGTTCTATTTCGTGGTTCGATTTCGTGGTTTCAGTTTGTTGTTCGATTTCGATTTCGCTGTTCGATTTCGTTGTTCGATTTCGTTGTTCGATTTCGTTGTTCGATTTCGTTGTTCGATTTCGTTGTTCGATTTCGTTGTTCGATTTCGTTGTTCGATTTTGAAGTTCGATTTCGTTGTTCGATTTCGTTGTTCGATTTCGTTGTTCGATTTCGTTGTTCGATTTCGTTGTCCGATTCCGTTGTTCGATTTCGTTGTTCGATTTCGTTGTTCGATTTCGTTGTTAGATTTCGTTGTTCTTTGTTCGATTTCGTGGTTCGAATTCGTTGTTCGAATTCGTTATTCGATTTCGTTGTTCGATTTCGTTGTTCGATTTCGTTGTTCGATTTCGTTGTTCGATTTCGTTGTTCGATTTCGTTGTTCGATTTCGTTGTTCGATTTCGTTGTTCGATTTCGTTGTTCGATTTCGTTGTTCGATTTCGTTGTTCGATTTCGTTGTTCGATTTCGTTGTTCGTTTTCGTTGTTCGATTTCGTTGTTCGATTTCGTTGTTCGATTTCGATGTTCGATTTCGTTGTTCAATTTCGTTGTTCGATTCGTTATTCGCTTTTGTTGTGCGATTTCGTTGTTCAATTTCGTTGTTCCATTTCGTTGTTCGATTTCGTTGTTCGATTTTATTGTTCGATTTCGTTGTTCGAATTCGTTGTTCGATTTCGTTGTTCGATTTCGTTGTTCGATTTCGTTGTTCGATTTCGTTGTTCGATTTCGTTGTTCGATTTCGTATTTCGTTGTTCGAATTCGTTGTTCGATTTCGTTGTTCGTTTTCGTTGTTCGATATTGTTGTATGATTTCGTGGTTCGATTTCGTTGTTCGATTGCGTTGTTCCATTTCGTTGTTCTATTTCGTGGTTCGATTTCGTGGTTTCAGTTTGTTGTTCGATTTCGATTTCGCTGTTCGATTTCGTTGTTCGATTTCGTTGTTCGATTTCGTTGTTCGATTTCGTTGTTCGATTTCGTTGTTAGATTTCGTTGTTCGATTTCGTTGTTCGATTTTGAAGTTCGATTTCGTTGTTCGATTTCGTTGTTCGATTTCGTTGTTCGATTTCGTTGTTCGATTTCGTTGTCCGATTCCGTTGTTCGATTTCGTTGTTCGATTTCGTTGTTCGATTTCGTTGTTAGATTTCGTTGTTCTTTGTTCGATTTCGTGGTTCGAATTCGTTGTTCGAATTCGTTATTCGATTTCGTTGTTCGATTTCGTTGTTCGATTTCGTTGTTCGATTTCGTTGTTCGATTTCGTTGTTCGATTTCGTTGTTCGATTTCGTTGTTCGATTTCGTTGTTCGATTTCGTTGTTCGATTTCGTTGTTCGATTTCGTTGTTCGATTTCGTTGTTCGATTTCGTTGTTCGATTTCGTTGTTCGTTTTCGTTGTTCGATTTCGTTGTTCGATTTCGTTGTTCGATTTCGATGTTCGATTTCGTTGTTCAATTTCGTTGTTCGATTCGTTATTCGCTTTTGTTGTGCGATTTCGTTGTTCAATTTCGTTGTTCCATTTCGTTGTTCGATTTCGTTGTTCGATTTTATTGTTCGATTTCGTTGTTCGATTCGTTTGTTCGATTTCGTTGTTCGATTTCGTGGTTCGAATTCGTTGTTCGAATTCGTTGTTCGATTTCGTTGTTCGATTTCATTGTTCGATTTCGTGGTTCGAATTCGTTGTTCGAATTCGTTGTTCGATTTCGTTGTTCGTTGTTAGATTTCGTTGTTCGTTGTTAGATTTCGTTGTTCTTTGTTCGATTTCGTTGTTCGTTGTTAGATTTCGTTGTTCTTTGTTCAATTTCGTTGTTCGATTCGTTATTCGCTTTCGTTGTGCGATTTCGTTGTTCAATTTCGTTGTTCAATTTCGTTGTTCGATTTCGTTGTTCGATTTCGTTGTTCGATTTCGTTGTTCGATTTCGTTGTTCGATTTCGTTGTTCGATTTCGTTGTTCGATTTCGTTGTTCGATTTCGTTGTTCGATTTCGTTGTTGGATTTCGTTGTTCGATTTCGTTGTTCGATTTCGTTGTTCGATTTCGTTGTTCGATTTCGTTGTTCGATTTCGTTGTTCGATTTCGTTGTTCGATGTCGTTGTTCGAATTCGTTGTTCGAATTCGTTGTTCGATTTCGTTGTTCGATTTCGTTGTTCGATTTCGTTGTTCGATTTCGTTGTTCGATTTCGTTGTTCGATTTCGTTGTTAGATTTCGTTGTTCGATTTCGTTGTTAGATTTCGTTGTTCTTTGTTCGATTTCGTGGTTCGAATTCGTTGTTCGAATTCGTTGTTCGATTCGTTATTCGATTTCGTTGTTCGATTTCTTGTTCGATTTCGTTGTTCCATTTCGTTGTTCGATTTCGTTGTTCGATTTCGTTGTTCGATTTCGTTGTTCGATTTCGTTGTTCGATTTCGTTGTTAGATTTCGTTGTTAGATTTCGTTGTTAGATTTCGTTGTTCGATTTCGTTGTTAGATTTCGTTGTTCTTTGTTCGATTTCGTGGTTCGAATTCGTTGTTCGAATTCGTTATTCGATTTCGTTGTTCGATTTCGTTGTTCGATTTCGTTGTTCGATTTCGTTGTTCGATTTCGTTGTTCGATTTCGTTGTTCGATTTCGTTGTTCGATTTCGTTGTTCGATTTCGTTGTTCGATTTCGTTGTTCGATTTCGTTGTTCGATTTCGTTGTTCGTTTTCGTTGTTCGATTTCGTTGTTCGATTTCGTTGTTCGATTTCGATGTTCGATTTCGTTGTTCAATTTCGTTGTTCGATTCGTTATTCGCTTTTGTTGTGCGATTTCGTTGTTCAATTTCGTTGTTCCATTTCGTTGTTCGATTTCGTTGTTCGATTTTATTGTTCGATTTCGTTGTTCGATTCGTTTGTTCGATTTCGTTGTTCGATTTCGTGGTTCGAATTCGTTGTTCGAATTCGTTGTTCGATTTCGTTGTTCGATTTCATTGTTCGATTTCGTGGTTCGAATTCGTTGTTCGAATTCGTTGTTCGATTTCGTTGTTCGTTGTTAGATTTCGTTGTTCGTTGTTAGATTTCGTTGTTCTTTGTTCGATTTCGTTGTTCGTTGTTAGATTTCGTTGTTCTTTGTTCAATTTCGTTGTTCGATTCGTTATTCGCTTTCGTTGTGCGATTTCGTTGTTCAATTTCGTTGTTCAATTTCGTTGTTCGATTTCGTTGTTCGATTTCGTTGTTCGATTTCGTTGTTCGATTTCGTTGTTCGATTTCGTTGTTCGATTTCGTTGTTCGATTTCGTTGTTCGATTTCGTTGTTCGATTTCGTTGTTGGATTTCGTTGTTCGATTTCGTTGTTCGATTTCGTTGTTCGATTTCGTTGTTCGATTTCGTTGTTCGATTTCGTTGTTCGATGTCGTTGTTCGAATTCGTTGTTCGAATTCGTTGTTCGATTTCGTTGTTCGATTTCGTTGTTCGATTTCGTTGTTCGATTTCGTTGTTCGATTTCGTTGTTAGATTTCGTTGTTCGATTTCGTTGTTAGATTTCGTTGTTCTTTGTTCGATTTCGTGGTTCGAATTCGTTGTTCGAATTCGTTGTTCGATTCGTTATTCGATTTCGTTGTTCGATTTCTTGTTCGATTTCGTTGTTCCATTTCGTTGTTCGATTTCGTTGTTCGATTTCGTTGTTCGATTTCGTTGTTCCATTTCGTTCGATTTCGTTGTTCGATTTCGTTGTTCGATTTCGTTGTTAGATTTCGTTGTTCGATTTCGTTGTTCGATTTCGTTGTTCGATTTCGTTGTTCGATTTCGTTGTTCGATTTCGTTGTTCGATTTCGTTGTTCGATTTCGTTGTTCGATTTCGTTGTTCGATTTCGTTGTTCGATTTCGTTGTTCGATTTCGTTGTTCGATTTCGTTGTTCGATTTCGTTGTTCGATTTCGTTGTTCGATTTCGTTGTTCGATTTCGTTGTTCGATTTCGTTGTTCGATTTCGTTGTTCGATTTCGTTGTTAGATTTCGTTGTTCGTTGTTAGATTTCGTTGTTCGTTGTTAGATTTCGTTATTCGTTGTTAGATTTCGTTGTTCTTTGTTCGATTTCGTGGTTCGAATTCGTTGTTCGATTTCGTTGTTCGATTTCGTTGTTCGATTTCGTTGTCCGATTCCGTTGTTCGATTTCGTTGTTCGATTTCGTTGTTCGATTTCGTTGTTCGATTTCGTTGTTCGATTTCGTTGTTCGATTTCGTTGTTCGATTTCGTTGTTCGATTTCGTTGTTCGATTTCGTTGTTCGATTTCGTTGTTCGATTTCGTTGTTCGATTTCGTTGTTCGATTTCGTTGTTCGATTTTGAAATTCGATTTCGTTGTTCGATTTCGTTGTTCGATTTCGTTGTTCGATTTCGTTGTTCGATTTCGTTGTCCGATTCCGTTGTTCGATTTCGTTGTTCGTTTTCGTTGTTCGATATTGTTGTATGATTTCGTGGTTCGATTTCGTTGTTCGATTGCGTTGTTCCATTTCGTTGTTCTAATTCGTGGTTCGACTTCGTGGTTTCAGTTTGTTGTTCGATTTCGATTTCGCTGTTCGATTTCGAAGTTGGATTTCGTTGTTCTATTTCGTTGTTCTAATTCGTTGTTCGATTTCGTTGTTCGATTTCGTTGTTCGATTTCGTTGTTCGATTCGTTATTCGATTTCGTTGTTCGATTTCGTTGTTCGATTTCGTTGTTCCATTTCGTTGTTCGATTTCGTTGTTCGATTTCGTTGTTCGATTTCGTTGTTCGATTTCGTTGTTGGATTTCGTTGTTCGTTGTTAGATTTCGTTGTTCGATTTCGTTGTTCGATTTCGTTGTTCGATTTCGTTGTTCGATTTCGTTGTTCGATTTCGTTGTTAGATTTCGTTGTTAGATTTCGTTCTTCGTTGTTAGATTTCGTTGTTCTTTGTTCGATTTCGTGGTTCGAATTCGTTGTTCGAATTCGTTGTTCGATTTCGTTGTTCGATTTCGTTGTTCGATTTTGTTGTTCGATTTCGTTGTTCGATTTCGTTGTTCGATTTCGTTCGATTTCGTTGTTCGATTTCGTTGTTCGATTTCGTTGTTCGATTTCGTTGTTCGATTTAGTTGTTCGATTTCGTTGTTCGATTTCGTTGTTCGATTTCGTTGTTCGATTTCGTTGTTCGATTTCGTTGTTCGATTTCGTTGTTCGATTTCGTTGTTCGATTTCGTTGTTCGATTTCGTTGTTCGATTTCGTTGTTCGATTTCGTTGTTCGATTTCGTTGTTCGATTTCGTTGTTCGAATTCGTTGTTCGAATTCGTTGTTCGAATTCGTTGTTCGAATTCGTTGTTCGAATTCGTTGTTCGATTTCGTTGTTCGATTTCGTTGTTCGATTTCGTTGTTCGATTTCGTTGTTCGATTTCGTTGTTCGATTTCGTTGTTCGATTTCGTTGTTCGATTTCGTTGTTCGATTTCGTTGTTCGATTTCGTTGTTCGATTTCGTTGTTCGATTTCGTTGTTCGATTTCGTTGTTCGATTTCGTTGTTCGATTTCGTTGTTCGATTTCGTTGTTCGATTTCGTTGTTCGATTTCGTTGTTCGATTTCGTTGTTCGATTTCGTTGTTCGATTTCGTTGTTCGATTTCGTTGTTCGATTTCGTTGTTCGATTTCGTTGTTCGATTTCGTTGTTCGATTTCGTTGTTCGATTTCGTTGTTCGATTTCGTTGTTCGATTTCGTTGTTCGATTTCGTTGTTCGATTTCGTTGTTCGATTTCGTGGTTCGATTTCGTTGTTCGATTTTGAAGTTCGATTTTGAAGTTCGATTTCGTTGTTCGATTTCGTTGTTCGATTTCGTTGTTCGATTTCGTTGTCCGATTCCGTTGTTCGATTTCGTTGTTCGTTTTCGTTGTTCGATATTGTTGTATGATTTCGTGGTTCGATTTCGTTGTTCGATGCGTTGTTCCATTTCGTTGTTCTATTTCGTGGTTCGATTTCGTGGTTTCAGTTTGTTGTTCGATTTCGATTTCGCTGTTCGATTTCGAAGTTGGAATTCGTTGTTCTATTTCGTTGTTCTAATTCGTTGTTCGATTTCGTTGTTCGATTTCGTTGTTCAATTTCGTTGTTCCATTTCGTTGTTCGAATTCGTTGTTCGATTTCATTGTTCGATTTCGTTGTTCGATTCGTTTGTTCGATTTCGTTGTTCGATTTCGTTGTTCGATTTCGTTGTTCGATTTCGTTGTTCGATTTCGTTGTTCGATTTCGTTGTTCGATTTCGTTGTTCGATTTCGTTGTTCGATTTCGTTGTTCGATTTCGTTGTTCGATTTCGTTGTTCGATTTCGTTGTTCGTTTTCGTTGTTCGATTTCGTTGTTCGATTTCGTTGTTCGATTTCGATGTTCGATTTCGTTGTTCAATTTCGTTGTTCGATTCGTTATTCGCTTTTGTTGTGCGATTTCGTTGTTCAATTTCGTTGTTCCATTTCGTTGTTCGATTTCGTTGTTCGATTTTATTGTTCGATTTCGTTGTTCGATTCGTTTGTTCGATTTCGTTGTTCGATTTCGTGGTTCGAATTCGTTGTTCGATTTCGTTGTTCGATTTCATTGTTCGATTTCGTGGTTCGAATTCGTTGTTCGAATTCGTTGTTCGATTTCGTTGTTCGTTGTTAGATTTCGTTGTTCGTTGTTAGATTTCGTTGTTCTTTGTTCGATTTCGTTGTTCGTTGTTAGATTTCGTTGTTCTTTGTTCAATTTCGTTGTTCGATTCGTTATTCGCTTTCGTTGTGCGATTTCGTTGTTCAATTTCGTTGTTCAATTTCGTTGTTCGATTTCGTTGTTCGATTTCGTTGTTCGATTTCGTTGTTCGATTTCGTTGTTCGATTTCGTTGTTCGATTTCGTTGTTCGATTTCGTTGTTCGATTTCGTTGTTCGATTTCGTTGTTCGATTTCGTTGTTCGATTTCGTTGTTCGATTTCGTTGTTCGATTTCGTTGTTCGATTTCGTTGTTCGATTTCGTTGTTCGATTTCGTTGTTCGATTTCGTTGTTCGATTTCGTTGTTCGATTTCGTTGTTCGATTTCGTTGTTCGATTTCGTTGTTCGATTTCGTTGTTAGATTTCGTTGTTCGTTGTTAGATTTCGTTGTTCGTTGTTAGATTTCGTTATTCGTTGTTAGATTTCGTTGTTCTTTGTTCGATTTCGTGGTTCGAATTCGTTGTTCGATTTCGTTGTTCGATTTCGTTGTTCGATTTCGTTGTCCGATTCCGTTGTTCGATTTCGTTGTTCGATTTCGTTGTTCGATTTCGTTGTTCGATTTCGTTGTTCGATTTCGTTGTTCGATTTCGTTGTTCGATTTCGTTGTTCGATTTCGTTGTTCGATTTCGTTGTTCGATTTCGTTGTTCGATTTCGTTGTTCGATTTCGTTGTTCGATTTCGTTGTTCGATTTCGTTGTTCGATTTCGTTGTTCGATTTCGTTGTTAGATTTCGTTGTTCGTTGTTAGATTTCGTTGTTCGTTGTTAGATTTCGTTATTCGTTGTTAGATTTCGTTGTTCTTTGTTCGATTTCGTGGTTCGAATTCGTTGTTCGATTTCGTTGTTCGATTTCGTTGTTCGATTTCGTTGTCCGATTCCGTTGTTCGATTTCGTTGTTCGATTTCGTTGTTCGATTTCGTTGTTCGATTTCGTTGTTCGATTTCGTTGTTCGATTTCGTTGTTTGATTTCGTTGTTCGATTTCGTTGTTCGATTTCGTTGTTCGATTTCGTTGTTCGATTTCGTTGTTCGATTTCGTTGTTCGATTTTGAAATTCGATTTCGTTGTTCGATTTCGTTGTTCGATTTCGTTGTTCGATTTCGTTGTTCGATTTCGTTGTCCGATTCCGTTGTTCGATTTCGTTGTTCGTTTTCGTTGTTCGATATTGTTGTATGATTTCGTGGTTCGATTTCGTTGTTCGATTGCGTTGTTCCATTTCGTTGTTCTAATTCGTGGTTCGACTTCGTGGTTTCAGTTTGTTGTTCGATTTCGATTTCGCTGTTCGATTTCGAAGTTGGATTTCGTTGTTCTATTTCGTTGTTCTAATTCGTTGTTCGATTTCGTTGTTCGATTTCGTTGTTCGATTTCGTTGTTCGATTCGTTATTCGATTTCGTTGTTCGATTTCGTTGTTCGATTTCGTTGTTCCATTTCGTTGTTCGATTTCGTTGTTCGATTTCGTTGTTCGATTTCGTTGTTCGATTTCGTTGTTGGATTTCGTTGTTCGTTGTTAGATTTCGTTGTTCGATTTCGTTGTTCGATTTCGTTGTTCGATTTCGTTGTTCGATTTCGTTGTTAGATTTCGTTGTTAGATTTCGTTCTTCGTTGTTAGATTTCGTTGTTCGTTCTTAGATTTCGTTGTTCTTTGTTCGATTTCGTGGTTCGAATTCGTTGTTCGAATTCGTTGTTCGATTTCGTTGTTCGATTTCGTTGTTCGATTTTGTTGTTCGATTTCGTTGTTCGATTTCGTTCGATTTCGTTGTTCGATTTCGTTGTTCGATTTCGTTGTTCGATTTCGTTGTTCGATTTAGTTGTTCGATTTCGTTGTTCGATTTCGTTGTTCGATTTCGTTGTTCGATTTCGTTGTTCGATTTCGTTGTTCGATTTCGTTGTTCGATTTCGAAGTTCGATTTCGTTGTTCGATTTCGTTGTTCGATTTCGTTGTTCGATTTCGTTGTTCGATTTCGTTGTTCGAATTCGTTGTTCGAATTCGTTGTTCGAATTCGTTGTTCGAATTCGTTGTTCGAATTCGTTGTTCGAATTCGTTGTTCGATTTCGTTGTTCGATTTCGTTGTTCGATTTCGTTGTTCGATTTCGTTGTTCGATTTCGTTGTTCGATTTCGTTGTTCGATTTCGTTGTTCGATTTCGTTGTTCGATTTCGTTGTTCGATTTCGTTGTTCGATTTCGTTGTTCGATTTCGTTGTTCGATTTCGTTGTTCGATTTCGTTGTTCGATTTCGTTGTTCGATTTCGTTGTTCGATTTCGTTGTTCGATTTCGTTGTTCGATTTCGTTGTTCGATTTCGTTGTTCGATTTCGTTGTTCGATTTCGTTGTTCGATTTCGTTGTTCGATTTCGTTGTTCGATTTCGTTGTTCGATTTCGTTGTTCGATTTCGTTGTTCGATTTCGTTGTTCTATTTCGTGGTTCGATTTCGTGGTTTCAGTTTGTTGTTCGATTTCGATTTCGCTGTTCGATTTCGTTGTTCGATTTCGTTGTTCAATTTCGTTGTTCGATTTCGTTGTTCGATTTCGTTGTTCGATTTCGTTGTTCGATTTCGTTGTTCGATTTTGAAGTTCGATTTCGTTGTTCGATTTCGTTGTTCGATTTCGTTGTTCGATTTCGTTGTTCGATTTCGTTGTCCGATTCCGTTGTTCGATTTCGTTGTTCGATTTCGTTGTTCGATTTCGTTGTTAGATTTCGTTGTTCTTTGTTCGATTTCGTGGTTCGAATTCGTTGTTCGAATTCGTTATTCGATTTCGTTGTTCGATTTCGTTGTTCGATTTCGTTGTTCGATTTCGTTGTTCGATTGCGTTGTTCCATTTCGTTGTTCTATTTCGTGGTTCGATTTCGTGGTTTCAGTTTGTTGTTCGATTTCGATTTCGCTGTTCGATTTCGTTGTTCGATTTCGTTGTTCGATTTCGTTGTTCGATTTCGTTGTTCGATTTCGTTGTTCGATTTCGTTGTTCGATTTCGTTGTTCGATTTTGAAGTTCGATTTCGTTGTTCGATTTCGTTGTTCGATTTCGTTGTTCGATTTCGTTGTCCGATTCCGTTGTTCGATTTCGTTGTTCGATTTCGTTGTTCGATTTCGTTGTTAGATTTCGTTGTTCTTTGTTCGATTTCGTGGTTCGAATTCGTTGTTCGAATTCGTTATTCGATTTCGTTGTTCGATTTCGTTGTTCGATTTCGTTGTTCGATTTCGTTGTTCGATTTCGTTGTTCGATTTCGTTGTTCGATTTCGTTGTTCGATTTCGTTGTTCGATTTCGTTGTTCGATTTCGTTGTTCGATTTCGTTGTTCGTTTTCGTTGTTCGATTTCGTTGTTCGATTTCGTTGTTCGATTTCGATGTTCGATTTCGTTGTTCAATTTCGTTGTTCGATTCGTTATTCGCTTTTGTTGTGCGATTTCGTTGTTCAATTTCGTTGTTCCATTTCGTTGTTCGATTTCGTTGTTCGATTTTATTGTTCGATTTCGTTGTTCGAATTCGTTGTTCGATTTCGTTGTTCGATTTCGTTGTTCGATTTCGTTGTTCGATTTCGTTGTTCGATTTCGTTGTTCGATTTCGTATTTCGTTGTTCGAATTCGTTGTTCGATTTCGTTGTTCGTTTTCGTTGTTCGATATTGTTGTATGATTTCGTGGTTCGATTTCGTTGTTCGATTGCGTTGTTCCATTTCGTTGTTCTATTTCGTGGTTCGATTTCGTGGTTTCAGTTTGTTGTTCGATTTCGATTTCGCTGTTCGATTTCGTTGTTCGATTTCGTTGTTCGATTTCGTTGTTCGATTTCGTTGTTCGATTTCGTTGTTAGATTTCGTTGTTCGATTTCGTTGTTCGATTTTGAAGTTCGATTTCGTTGTTCGATTTCGTTGTTCGATTTCGTTGTTCGATTTCGTTGTTCGATTTCGTTGTCCGATTCCGTTGTTCGATTTCGTTGTTCGATTTCGTTGTTCGATTTCGTTGTTAGATTTCGTTGTTCTTTGTTCGATTTCGTGGTTCGAATTCGTTGTTCGAATTCGTTATTCGATTTCGTTGTTCGATTTCGTTGTTCGATTTCGTTGTTCGATTTCGTTGTTCGATTTCGTTGTTCGATTTCGTTGTTCGATTTCGTTGTTCGATTTCGTTGTTCGATTTCGTTGTTCGATTTCGTTGTTCGATTTCGTTGTTCGATTTCGTTGTTCGATTTCGTTGTTCGTTTTCGTTGTTCGATTTCGTTGTTCGATTTCGTTGTTCGATTTCGATGTTCGATTTCGTTGTTCAATTTCGTTGTTCGATTCGTTATTCGCTTTTGTTGTGCGATTTCGTTGTTCAATTTCGTTGTTCCATTTCGTTGTTCGATTTCGTTGTTCGATTTTATTGTTCGATTTCGTTGTTCGATTCGTTTGTTCGATTTCGTTGTTCGATTTCGTGGTTCGAATTCGTTGTTCGAATTCGTTGTTCGATTTCGTTGTTCGATTTCATTGTTCGATTTCGTGGTTCGAATTCGTTGTTCGAATTCGTTGTTCGATTTCGTTGTTCGTTGTTAGATTTCGTTGTTCGTTGTTAGATTTCGTTGTTCTTTGTTCGATTTCGTTGTTCGTTGTTAGATTTCGTTGTTCTTTGTTCAATTTCGTTGTTCGATTCGTTATTCGCTTTCGTTGTGCGATTTCGTTGTTCAATTTCGTTGTTCAATTTCGTTGTTCGATTTCGTTGTTCGATTTCGTTGTTCGATTTCGTTGTTCGATTTCGTTGTTCGATTTCGTTGTTCGATTTCGTTGTTCGATTTCGTTGTTCGATTTCGTTGTTCGATTTCGTTGTTCGATTTCGTTGTTGGATTTCGTTGTTCGATTTCGTTGTTCGATTTCGTTGTTCGATTTCGTTGTTCGATTTCGTTGTTCGATTTCGTTGTTCGATTTCGTTGTTCGATGTCGTTGTTCGAATTCGTTGTTCGAATTCGTTGTTCGATTTCGTTGTTCGATTTCGTTGTTCGATTTCGTTGTTCGATTTCGTTGTTCGATTTCGTTGTTCGATTTCGTTGTTAGATTTCGTTGTTCGATTTCGTTGTTAGATTTCGTTGTTCTTTGTTCGATTTCGTGGTTCGAATTCGTTGTTCGAATTCGTTGTTCGATTCGTTATTCGATTTCGTTGTTCGATTTCTTGTTCGATTTCGTTGTTCCATTTCGTTGTTCGATTTCGTTGTTCGATTTCGTTGTTCGATTTCGTTGTTCGATTTCGTTGTTCGATTTCGTTGTTAGATTTCGTTGTTAGATTTCGTTGTTAGATTTCGTTGTTCGATTTCGTTGTTAGATTTCGTTGTTCTTTGTTCGATTTCGTGGTTCGAATTCGTTGTTCGAATTCGTTGTTCGATTCGTTATTCGATTTCGTTGTTCGATTTCTTGTTCGATTTCGTTGTTCCATTTCGTTGTTCGATTTCGTTGTTCGATTTCGTTGTTCGATTTCGTTGTTAGATTTCGTTGTTCGTTGTTAGATTTCGTTGTTCGTTGTTAGATTTCGTTATTCGTTGTTAGATTTCGTTGTTCTTTGTTCGATTTCGTGGTTCGAATTCGTTGTTCGAATTCGTTATTCGATTTCGTTGTTCGATTTCGTTGTTCGATTTCGTTGTTCGATTTCGTTGTTCGATTTCGTTGTTCGATTTCGTTGTTCGATTTCGTTGTTCGATTTCGTTGTTCGATTTCGTTGTTCGATTTCGTTGTTCGATTTCGTTGTTCGATTTCGTTGTTCGATTTCGTTGTTCGTTTTCGTTGTTCGATTTCGTTGTTCGATTTCGTTGTTCGATTTCGATGTTCGATTTCGTTGTTCAATTTCGTTGTTCGATTCGTTATTCGCTTTTGTTGTGCGATTTCGTTGTTCAATTTCGTTGTTCCATTTCGTTGTTCGATTTCGTTGTTCGATTTTATTGTTCGATTTCGTTGTTCGATTCGTTTGTTCGATTTCGTTGTTCGATTTCGTGGTTCGAATTCGTTGTTCGAATTCGTTGTTCGATTTCGTTGTTCGATTTCATTGTTCGATTTCGTGGTTCGAATTCGTTGTTCGAATTCGTTGTTCGATTTCGTTGTTCGTTGTTAGATTTCGTTGTTCGTTGTTAGATTTCGTTGTTCTTTGTTCGATTTCGTTGTTCGTTGTTAGATTTCGTTGTTCTTTGTTCAATTTCGTTGTTCGATTCGTTGTGCGATTTCGTTGTTCAATTTCGTTGTTCAATTTCGTTGTTCGATTTCGTTGTTCGATTTCGTTGTTCGATTTCGTTGTTCGATTTCGTTGTTCGATTTCGTTGTTCGATTTCGTTGTTCGATTTCGTTGTTCGATTTCGTTGTTGGATTTCGTTGTTCGATTTCGTTGTTCGATTTCGTTGTTCGATTTCGTTGTTCGATTTCGTTGTTCGATTTCGTTGTTCGATGTCGTTGTTCGAATTCGTTGTTCGAATTCGTTGTTCGATTTCGTTGTTCGATTTCGTTGTTCGATTTCGTTGTTCGATTTCGTTGTTCGATTTCGTTGTTCGATTTCGTTGTTAGATTTCGTTGTTCGATTTCGTTGTTAGATTTCGTTGTTCTTTGTTCGATTTCGTGGTTCGAATTCGTTGTTCGAATTCGTTGTTCGATTCGTTATTCGATTTCGTTGTTCGATTTCTTGTTCGATTTCGTTGTTCCATTTCGTTGTTCGATTTCGTTGTTCGATTTCGTTGTTCGATTTCGTTGTTCGATTTCGTTGTTCCATTTCGTTCGATTTCGTTGTTCGATTTCGTTGTTCGATTTCGTTGTTAGATTTCGTTGTTCGATTTCGTTGTTCGATTTCGTTGTTCGATTTCGTTGTTCGATTTCGTTGTTCGATTTCGTTGTTCGATTTCGTTGTTCGATTTCGTTGTTCGATTTCGTTGTTCGATTTCGTTGTTCGATTTCGTTGTTCGATTTCGTTGTTCGATTTCGTTGTTCGATTTCGTTGTTCGATTTCGTTGTTCGATTTCGTTGTTCGATTTCGTTGTTCGATTTCGTTGTTCGATTTCGTTGTTCGATTTCGTTGTTCGATTTCGTTGTTAGATTTCGTTGTTCGTTGTTAGATTTCGTTGTTCGTTGTTAGATTTCGTTATTCGTTGTTAGATTTCGTTGTTCTTTGTTCGATTTCGTGGTTCGAATTCGTTGTTCGATTTCGTTGTTCGATTTCGTTGTTCGATTTCGTTGTCCGATTCCGTTGTTCGATTTCGTTGTTCGATTTCGTTGTTCGATTTCGTTGTTCGATTTCGTTGTTCGATTTCGTTGTTCGATTTCGTTGTTCGATTTCGTTGTTCGATTTCGTTGTTCGATTTCGTTGTTCGATTTCGTTGTTCGATTTCGTTGTTCGATTTCGTTGTTCGATTTTGAAATTCGATTTCGTTGTTCGATTTCGTTGTTCGATTTCGTTGTTCGATTTCGTTGTTCGATTTCGTTGTCCGATTCCGTTGTTCGATTTCGTTGTTCGTTTTCGTTGTTCGATATTGTTGTATGATTTCGTGGTTCGATTTCGTTGTTCGATTGCGTTGTTCCATTTCGTTGTTCTAATTCGTGGTTCGACTTCGTGGTTTCAGTTTGTTGTTCGATTTCGATTTCGCTGTTCGATTTCGAAGTTGGATTTCGTTGTTCTATTTCGTTGTTCTAATTCGTTGTTCGATTTCGTTGTTCGATTTCGTTGTTCGATTTCGTTGTTCGATTCGTTATTCGATTTCGTTGTTCGATTTCGTTGTTCGATTTCGTTGTTCCATTTCGTTGTTCGATTTCGTTGTTCGATTTCGTTGTTCGATTTCGTTGTTCGATTTCGTTGTTGGATTTCGTTGTTCGTTGTTAGATTTCGTTGTTCGATTTCGTTGTTCGATTTCGTTGTTCGATTTCGTTGTTCGATTTCGTTGTTCGATTTCGTTGTTAGATTTCGTTGTTAGATTTCGTTCTTCGTTGTTAGATTTCGTTGTTCGTTCTTAGATTTCGTTGTTCTTTGTTCGATTTCGTGGTTCGAATTCGTTGTTCGAATTCGTTGTTCGATTTCGTTGTTCGATTTCGTTGTTCGATTTTGTTGTTCGATTTCGTTGTTCGATTTCGTTGTTCGATTTCGTTCGATTTCGTTGTTCGATTTCGTTGTTCGATTTCGTTGTTCGATTTCGTTGTTCGATTTAGTTGTTCGATTTCGTTGTTCGATTTCGTTGTTCGATTTCGTTGTTCGATTTCGTTGTTCGATTTCGTTGTTCGATTTCGTTGTTCGATTTCGTTGTTCGATTTCGTTGTTCGATTTCGTTGTTCGATTTCGTTGTTCGATTTCGTTGTTCGATTTCGTTGTTCGATTTCGTTGTTCGATTTCGTTGTTCGAATTCGTTGTTCGAATTCGTTGTTCGAATTCGTTGTTCGAATTCGTTGTTCGAATTCGTTGTTCGATTTCGTTGTTCGATTTCGTTGTTCGATTTCGTTGTTCGATTTCGTTGTTCGATTTCGTTGTTCGATTTCGTTGTTCGATTTCGTTGTTCGATTTCGTTGTTCGATTTCGTTGTTCGATTTCGTTGTTCGATTTCGTTGTTCGATTTCGTTGTTCGATTTCGTTGTTCGATTTCGTTGTTCGATTTCGTTGTTCGATTTCGTTGTTCGATTTCGTTGTTCGATTTCGTTGTTCGATTTCGTTGTTCGATTTCGTTGTTCGATTTCGTTGTTCGATTTCGTTGTTCGATTTCGTTGTTCGATTTCGTTGTTCGATTTCGTTGTTCGATTTCGTTGTTCGATTTCGTTGTTCGATTTCGTTGTTCGATTTCGTTGTTCGATTTCGTTGTTCGATTTCGTGGTTCGATTTCGTTGTTCGATTTTGAAGTTCGATTTTGAAGTTCGATTTCGTTGTTCGATTTCGTTGTTCGATTTCGTTGTTCGATTTCGTTGTCCGATTCCGTTGTTCGATTTCGTTGTTCGTTTTCGTTGTTCGATATTGTTGTATGATTTCGTGGTTCGATTTCGTTGTTCGATGCGTTGTTCCATTTCGTTGTTCTATTTCGTGGTTCGATTTCGTGGTTTCAGTTTGTTGTTCGATTTCGATTTCGCTGTTCGATTTCGAAGTTGGATTTCGTTGTTCTATTTCGTTGTTCTAATTCGTTGTTCGATTTCGTTGTTCGATTTCGTTGTTCAATTTCGTTGTTCCATTTCGTTGTTCGAATTCGTTGTTCGATTTCATTGTTCGATTTCGTTGTTCGATTCGTTTGTTCGATTTCGTTGTTCGATTTCGTTGTTCGATTTCGTTGTTCGATTTCGTTGTTCGATTTCGTTGTTCGATTTCGTTGTTCGATTTTGTTGTTCGATTTCGTTGTTCGATTTCGTTGTTCGATTTCGTTGTTCGATTTCGTTGTTCGATTTCGTTGTTCGATTTCGTTGTTCGTTTTCGTTGTTCGATTTCGTTGTTCGATTTCGTTGTTCGATTTCGATGTTCGATTTCGTTGTTCAATTTCGTTGTTCGATTCGTTATTCGCTTTTGTTGTGCGATTTCGTTGTTCAATTTCGTTGTTCCATTTCGTTGTTCGATTTCGTTGTTCGATTTTATTGTTCGATTTCGTTGTTCGATTCGTTTGTTCGATTTCGTTGTTCGATTTCGTGGTTCGAATTCGTTGTTCGAATTCGTTGTTCGATTTCGTTGTTCGATTTCATTGTTCGATTTCGTGGTTCGAATTCGTTGTTCGAATTCGTTGTTCGATTTCGTTGTTCGTTGTTAGATTTCGTTGTTCGTTGTTAGATTTCGTTGTTCTTTGTTCGATTTCGTTGTTCGTTGTTAGATTTCGTTGTTCTTTGTTCAATTTCGTTGTTCGATTCGTTATTCGCTTTCGTTGTGCGATTTCGTTGTTCAATTTCGTTGTTCAATTTCGTTGTTCGATTTCGTTGTTCGATTTCGTTGTTCGATTTCGTTGTTCGATTTCGTTGTTCGATTTCGTTGTTCGATTTCGTTGTTCGATTTCGTTGTTCGATTTCGTTGTTCGATTTCGTTGTTCGATTTCGTTGTTCGATTTCGTTGTTCGATTTCGTTGTTCGATTTCGTTGTTCGATTTCGTTGTTCGATTTCGTTGTTCGATTTCGTTGTTCGATTTCGTTGTTCGATTTCGTTGTTCGATTTCGTTGTTCGATTTCGTTGTTCGATTTCGTTGTTCGATTTCGTTGTTAGATTTCGTTGTTCGTTGTTAGATTTCGTTGTTCGTTGTTAGATTTCGTTATTCGTTGTTAGATTTCGTTGTTCTTTGTTCGATTTCGTGGTTCGAATTCGTTGTTCGATTTCGTTGTTCGATTTCGTTGTTCGATTTCGTTGTCCGATTCCGTTGTTCGATTTCGTTGTTCGATTTCGTTGTTCGATTTCGTTGTTCGATTTCGTTGTTCGATTTCGTTGTTCGATTTCGTTGTTCGATTTCGTTGTTCGATTTCGTTGTTCGATTTCGTTGTTCGATTTCGTTGTTCGATTTCGTTGTTCGATTTCGTTGTTCGATTTTGAAATTCGATTTCGTTGTTCGATTTCGTTGTTCGATTTCGTTGTTCGATTTCGTTGTTCGATTTCGTTGTCCGATTCCGTTGTTCGATTTCGTTGTTCGTTTTCGTTGTTCGATATTGTTGTATGATTTCGTGGTTCGATTTCGTTGTTCGATTGCGTTGTTCCATTTCGTTGTTCTAATTCGTGGTTCGACTTCGTGGTTTCAGTTTGTTGTTCGATTTCGATTTCGCTGTTCGATTTCGAAGTTGGATTTCGTTGTTCTATTTCGTTGTTCTAATTCGTTGTTCGATTTCGTTGTTCGATTTCGTTGTTCGATTTCGTTGTTCGATTCGTTATTCGATTTCGTTGTTCGATTTCGTTGTTCGATTTCGTTGTTCCATTTCGTTGTTCGATTTCGTTGTTCGATTTCGTTGTTCGATTTCGTTGTTCGATTTCGTTGTTGGATTTCGTTGTTCGTTGTTAGATTTCGTTGTTCGATTTCGTTGTTCGATTTCGTTGTTCGATTTCGTTGTTCGATTTCGTTGTTAGATTTCGTTGTTAGATTTCGTTCTTCGTTGTTAGATTTCGTTGTTCGTTCTTAGATTTCGTTGTTCTTTGTTCGATTTCGTGGTTCGAATTCGTTGTTCGAATTCGTTGTTCGATTTCGTTGTTCGATTTCGTTGTTCGATTTTGTTGTTCGATTTCGTTGTTCGATTTCGTTGTTCGATTTCGTTGTTCGATTTCGTTCGATTTCGTTGTTCGATTTCGTTGTTCGATTTCGTTGTTCGATTTCGTTGTTCGATTTAGTTGTTCGATTTCGTTGTTCGATTTCGTTGTTCGATTTCGTTGTTCGATTTCGTTGTTCGATTTCGAAGTTCGATTTCGTTGTTCGATTTCGTTGTTCGATTTCGTTGTTCGATTTCGTTGTTCGATTTCGTTGTTCGATTTCGTTGTTCGAATTCGTTGTTCGAATTCGTTGTTCGAATTCGTTGTTCGAATTCGTTGTTCGAATTCGTTGTTCGATTTCGTTGTTCGATTTCGTTGTTCGATTTCGTTGTTCGATTTCGTTGTTCGATTTCGTTGTTCGATTTCGTTGTTCGATTTCGTTGTTCGATTTCGTTGTTCGATTTCGTTGTTCGATTTCGTTGTTCGATTTCGTTGTTCGATTTCGTTGTTCGATTTCGTTGTTCGATTTCGTTGTTCGATTTCGTTGTTCGATTTCGTTGTTCGATTTCGTTGTTCGATTTCGTTGTTCGATTTCGTTGTTCGATTTCGTTGTTCGATTTCGTTGTTCGATTTCGTTGTTCGATTTCGTTGTTCGATTTCGTTGTTCGATTTCGTTGTTCGATTTCGTTGTTCGATTTCGTTGTTCGATTTCGTGGTTCGATTTCGTTGTTCGATTTTGAAGTTCGATTTTGAAGTTCGATTTCGTTGTTCGATTTCGTTGTTCGATTTCGTTGTTCGATTTCGTTGTTCGATTTCGTTGTCCGATTCCGTTGTTCGATTTCGTTGTTCGTTTTCGTTGTTCGATATTGTTGTATGATTTCGTGGTTCGATTTCGTTGTTCGATTGCGTTGTTCCATTTCGTTGTTCTATTTCGTGGTTCGATTTCGTGGTTTCAGTTTGTTGTTCGATTTCGATTTCGCTGTTCGATTTCGAAGTTGGATTTCGTTGTTCTATTTCGTTGTTCTAATTCGTTGTTCGATTTCGTTGTTCGATTTCGTTGTTCAATTTCGTTGTTCCATTTCGTTGTTCGAATTCGTTGTTCGATTTCATTGTTCGATTTCGTTGTTCGATTCGTTTGTTCGATTTCGTTGTTCGATTTCGTTGTTCGATTTCGTTGTTCGATTTCGTTGTTCGATTTCGTTGTTCGATTTCGTTGTTCGATTTCGTTGTTCGATTTCGTTGTTCGATTTCGTTGTTCGATTTCGTTGTTCGATTTCGTTGTTCGATTTCGTTGTTCGATTTCGTTGTTCGATTTCGTTGTTCGTTTTCGTTGTTCGATTTCGTTGTTCGATTTCGTTGTTCGATTTCGATGTTCGATTTCGTTGTTCAATTTCGTTGTTCGATTCGTTATTCGCTTTTGTTGTGCGATTTCGTTGTTCAATTTCGTTGTTCCATTTCGTTGTTCGATTTCGTTGTTCGATTTTATTGTTCGATTTCGTTGTTCGATTCGTTTGTTCGATTTCGTTGTTCGATTTCGTGGTTCGAATTCGTTGTTCGAATTCGTTGTTCGATTTCGTTGTTCGATTTCATTGTTCGATTTCGTGGTTCGAATTCGTTGTTCGAATTCGTTGTTCGATTTCGTTGTTCGTTGTTAGATTTCGTTGTTCGTTGTTAGATTTCGTTGTTCTTTGTTCGATTTCGTTGTTCGTTGTTAGATTTCGTTGTTCTTTGTTCAATTTCGTTGTTCGATTCGTTATTCGCTTTCGTTGTGCGATTTCGTTGTTCAATTTCGTTGTTCAATTTCGTTGTTCGATTTCGTTGTTCGATTTCGTTGTTCGATTTCGTTGTTCGATTTCGTTGTTCGATTTCGTTGTTCGATTTCGTTGTTCGATTTCGTTGTTCGATTTCGTTGTTCGATTTCGTTGTTGGATTTCGTTGTTCGATTTCGTTGTTCGATTTCGTTGTTCGATTTCGTTGTTCGATTTCGTTGTTCGATTTCGTTGTTCGATTTCGTTGTTCGATGTCGTTGTTCGAATTCGTTGTTCGAATTCGTTGTTCGATTTCGTTGTTCGATTTCGTTGTTCGATTTCATTGTTCGATTTCGTTGTTCGATTTCGTTGTTCGATTTCGTTGTTAGATTTCGTTGTTCGATTTCGTTGTTAGATTTCGTTGTTCTTTGTTCGATTTCGTGGTTCGAATTCGTTGTTCGAATTCGTTGTTCGATTCGTTATTCGATTTCGTTGTTCGATTTCTTGTTCGATTTCGTTGTTCCATTTCGTTGTTCGATTTCGTTGTTCGATTTCGTTGTTCGATTTCGTTGTTCGATTTCGTTGTTAGATTTCGTTGTTAGATTTCGTTGTTAGATTTCGTTGTTCGATTTCGTTGTTAGATTTCGTTGTTCTTTGTTCGATTTCGTGGTTCGAATTCGTTGTTCGAATTCGTTGTTCGATTCGTTATTCGATTTCGTTGTTCGATTTCTTGTTCGATTTCGTTGTTCCATTTCGTTGTTCGATTTCGTTGTTCGATTTCGTTGTTCGATTTCGTTGTTCGATTTCGTTGTTAGATTTCGTTGTTCGTTGTTAGATTTCGTTGTTCGTTGTTAGATTTCGTTATTCGTTGTTAGATTTCGTTGTTCTTTGTTCGATTTCGTGGTTCGAATTCGTTGTTCGAATTCGTTATTCGATTTCGTTGTTCGATTTCGTTGTTCGATTTCGTTGTTCGATTTCGTTGTTCGATTTCGTTGTTCGATTTCGTTGTTCGATTTCGTTGTTCGATTTCGTTGTTCGATTTCGTTGTTCGATTTCGTTGTTCGATTTCGTTGTTCGATTTCGTTGTTCGTTTTCGTTGTTCGATTTCGTTGTTCGATTTCGTTGTTCGATTTCGATGTTCGATTTCGTTGTTCAATTTCGTTGTTCGATTCGTTATTCGCTTTTGTTGTGCGATTTCGTTGTTCAATTTCGTTGTTCCATTTCGTTGTTCGATTTCGTTGTTCGATTTTATTGTTCGATTTCGTTGTTCGATTCGTTTGTTCGATTTCGTTGTTCGATTTCGTGGTTCGAATTCGTTGTTCGAATTCGTTGTTCGATTTCGTTGTTCGATTTCATTGTTCGATTTCGTGGTTCGAATTCGTTGTTCGAATTCGTTGTTCGATTTCGTTGTTCGTTGTTAGATTTCGTTGTTCGTTGTTAGATTTCGTTGTTCTTTGTTCGATTTCGTTGTTCGTTGTTAGATTTCGTTGTTCTTTGTTCAATTTCGTTGTTCGATTCGTTATTCGCTTTCGTTGTGCGATTTCGTTGTTCAATTTCGTTGTTCGATTTCGTTGTTCGATTTCGTTGTTCGATTTCGTTGTTCGATTTCGTTGTTCGATTTCGTTGTTCGATTTCGTTGTTCGATTTCGTTGTTCGATTTCGTTGTTCGATTTCGTTGTTCGATTTCGTTGTTGGATTTCGTTGTTCGATTTCGTTGTTCGATTTCGTTGTTCGATTTCGTTGTTCGATTTCGTTGTTCGATTTCGTTGTTCGATGTCGTTGTTCGAATTCGTTGTTCGAATTCGTTGTTCGATTTCGTTGTTCGATTTCGTTGTTCGATTTCGTTGTTCGATTTCGTTGTTCGATTTCGTTGTTCGATTTCGTTGTTAGATTTCGTTGTTCGATTTCGTTGTTAGATTTCGTTGTTCTTTGTTCGATTTCGTGGTTCGAATTCGTTGTTCGAATTCGTTGTTCGATTCGTTATTCGATTTCGTTGTTCGATTTCTTGTTCGATTTCGTTGTTCCATTTCGTTGTTCGATTTCGTTGTTCGATTTCGTTGTTCGATTTCGTTGTTCCATTTCGTTCGATTTCGTTGTTCGATTTCGTTGTTCGATTTCGTTGTTAGATTTCGTTGTTCGATTTCGTTGTTCGATTTCGTTGTTCGATTTCGTTGTTCGATTTCGTTGTTCGATTTCGTTGTTCGATTTCGTTGTTCGATTTCGTTGTTCGATTTCGTTGTTCGATTTCGTTGTTCGATTTCGTTGTTCGATTTCGTTGTTCGATTTCGTTGTTCGATTTCGTTGTTCGATTTCGTTGTTCGATTTCGTTGTTCGATTTCGTTGTTCGATTTCGTTGTTCGATTTCGTTGTTCGATTTCGTTGTTCGATTTCGTTGTTAGATTTCGTTGTTCGTTGTTAGATTTCGTTGTTCGTTGTTAGATTTCGTTATTCGTTGTTAGATTTCGTTGTTCTTTGTTCGATTTCGTGGTTCGAATTCGTTGTTCGATTTCGTTGTTCGATTTCGTTGTTCGATTTCGTTGTCCGATTCCGTTGTTCGATTTCGTTGTTCGATTTCGTTGTTCGATTTCGTTGTTCGATTTCGTTGTTCGATTTCGTTGTTCGATTTCGTTGTTCGATTTCGTTGTTCGATTTCGTTGTTCGATTTCGTTGTTCGATTTCGTTGTTCGATTTCGTTGTTCGATTTCGTTGTTCGATTTCGTTGTTCGATTTTGAAATTCGATTTCGTTGTTCGATTTCGTTGTTCGATTTCGTTGTTCGATTTCGTTGTTCGATTTCGTTGTTCGATTTCGTTGTTCGATTTCGTTGTTCGATTTCGTTGTTCGATTTCGTTGTTCGATTTCGTTGTTCGATTTCGTTGTTCGATTTCGTTGTTCGATTTCGTTGTTCGATTTCGTTGTTCGATTTCGTTGTTCGATTTCGTTGTTAGATTTCGTTGTTCGTTGTTAGATTTCGTTGTTCGTTGTTAGATTTCGTTATTCGTTGTTAGATTTCGTTGTTCTTTGTTCGATTTCGTGGTTCGAATTCGTTGTTCGATTTCGTTGTTCGATTTCGTTGTTCGATTTCGTTGTCCGATTCCGTTGTTCGATTTCGTTGTTCGATTTCGTTGTTCGATTTCGTTGTTCGATTTCGTTGTTCGATTTCGTTGTTCGATTTCGTTGTTCGATTTCGTTGTTCGATTTCGTTGTTCGATTTCGTTGTTCGATTTCGTTGTTCGATTTCGTTGTTCGATTTTTAAGTTCGATTTCGTTGTTCGATTTCGTTGTTCGATTTCGTTGTTCCATTTCGTTGTTCGATTTCGTTGTTCGATTTCGTTGTTCGATTTCGTTGTTCGATTTCGTTGTTGGATTTCGTTGTTCGTTGTTAGATTTCGTTGTTCGATTTCGTTGTTCGATTTCGTTGTTCGATTTCGTTGTTCGATTTCGTTGTTCGATTTCGTTGTTAGATTTCGTTGTTAGATTTCGTTCTTCGTTGTTAGATTTCGTTGTTCGTTCTTAGATTTCGTTGTTCTTTTGTTCGATTTCGTGGTTCGAATTCGTTGTTCGAATTCGTTGTTCGATTTCGTTGTTCGATTTCGTTGTTCGATTTTGTTGTTCGATTTCGTTGTTCGATTTCGTTGTTCGATTTCGTTCGATTTCGTTGTTCGATTTCGTTGTTCGATTTCGTTGTTCGATTTCGTTGTTCGATTTAGTTGTTCGATTTCGTTGTTCGATTTCGTTGTTCGATTTCGTTGTTCGATTTCGTTGTTCGATTTCGTTGTTCGATTTCGTTGTTCGATTTCGTTGTTCGATTTCGTTGTTCGATTTCGAAGTTCGATTTCGTTGTTCGATTTCGTTGTTCGATTTCGTTGTTCGATTTCGTTGTTCGATTTCGTTGTTCGATTTCGTTGTTCGATTTCGTTGTTCGATTTCGTTGTTCGATTTCGTTGTTCGATTTCGTTGTTCGATTTCGTTGTTCGATTTCGTTGTTCGATTTCGTTGTTCGATTTCGTTGTTCGATTTCGTTGTTCGATTTCGTTGTTCGATTTCGTTGTTCGATTTCGTTGTTCGATTTCGTTGTTCGATTTCGTTGTTCGATTTCGTTGTTCGATTTCGTTGTTCGATTTCGTTGTTCGATTTCGTTGTTCGATTTCGTTGTTCGATTTCGTTGTTCGATTTCGTTGTTCGATTTCGTTGTTCGATTTCGTTGTTCGATTTCGTTGTTCGATTTCGTTGTTCGATTTCGTGGTTCGATTTCGTTGTTCGATTTTGAAGTTCGATTTTGAAGTTCGATTTCGTTGTTCGATTTCGTTGTTCGATTTCGTTGTTCGATTTCGTTGTCCGATTCCGTTGTTCGATTTCGTTGTTCGTTTTCGTTGTTCGATATTGTTGTATGATTTCGTGGTTCGATTTCGTTGTTCGATTGCGTTGTTCCATTTCGTTGTTCTATTTCGTGGTTCGATTTCGTGGTTTCAGTTTGTTGTTCGATTTCGATTTCGCTGTTCGATTTCGAAGTTGGATTTCGTTGTTCTATTTCGTTGTTCTAATTCGTTGTTCGATTTCGTTGTTCGATTTCGTTGTTCAATTTCGTTGTTCCATTTCGTTGTTCGAATTCGTTGTTCGATTTCATTGTTCGATTTCGTTGTTCGATTCGTTTGTTCGATTTCGTTGTTCGATTTCGTGGTTCGAATTCGTTGTTCGAATTCGTTGTTCGATTTCGTTGTTCGATTTCATTGTTCGATTTCGTGGTTCGAATTCGTTGTTCGAATTCGTTGTTCGATTTCGTTGTTCGTTGTTAGATTTCGTTGTTCGTTGTTAGATTTCGTTGTTCTTTGTTCGATTTCGTTGTTCGTTGTTAGATTTCGTTGTTCTTTGTTCAATTTCGTTGTTCGATTCGTTATTCGCTTTCGTTGTGCGATTTCGTTGTTCAATTTCGTTGTTCCATTTCGTTGTTCGATTTCGTTGTTCGATTTCGTTGTTCGATTTCGTTGTTCGATTTCGTTGTTCGATTTCGTTGTTCGATTTCGTTGTTCGATTTCGTTGTTCGATTTCGTTGTTCGATTTCGTTGTTCGATTTCGTTGTTCGATTTCGTTGTTCGATTTCGTTGTTCGATTTCATTGTTCGATTTCGTGGTTCGAATTCATTGTTCGAATTCGTTGTTCGATTTCGTTGTTCGTTGTTAGATTTCGTTGTTCGTAGTTAGATTTCGTTGTTCTTTGTTCGATTTCGTTGTTCGTTGTTAGATTTCGTTGTTCTTTGTTCGATTTCGTTGTTCGTTGTTCGATTTCGTTGTTCGATTTTCGTTGTTCGATTTCGTTGTTCGATTGCGTTGTTCCATTTCGTTATTCAATTTCGTGGTTCGATTTCGTGGTTTCAGTTTGTTGTTCGAGTTCGTTATTCGATTTCGTGGTTCGATTTCGTTGTTCGATTGCGTTGTTCCATTTCGTTGTTCTATTTCGTGGTTCGATTTCGTGGTTTCAGTTTGTTGTTCGATTTCGATTTCGTTGTTCGATATCGAAGTTGGATTTCGTTGTTCGATTTCGTTGTTCTATTTCGTTGTTCGATTTCGTTGTTCGAATTCGTTGTTCGAATTCGTTGTTCGATTTCGTTGTTCAATTTCGTTGTTCCATTTCGTTGTTCGATTTCGTTGTTCGATTTCGTTGTTCGATTGCGTTGTTCCATTTCGTTGTTCTATTTCGTGGTTCGATTTCGTGGTTTCAGTTTGTTGTTCGATTTCGATTTCGTTGTTCGTTTTCGAAGTTGGATTTCGTTGTTCGATTTCGTTGTTCAATTTCGATGTTCGATTTCGTTGTTCGATTTCGTTGTTCGAATTCGTTGTTCGATTTCGTTGTTCAATTTCGTTGTTCCATTTCGTTGTTCGATTTCGTTGTTCCATTTCGTTGTTCGATTTCGTTGTTCGATTTCGTTGTTCGATTGCGTTGTTCCATTTCGTTGTTCTATTTCGTGGTTCGATTTCGTGGTTTCAGTTTGTTGTTCGATTTCGATTTCGTTGTTCGTTTTCGAAGTTGGATTTCGTTGTTCGATTTCGTTGTTCAATTTCGTTGTTCGATTTCGTTGTTCGAATTCGTTGTTCGAATTCGTTGTTCGAATTCGTTGTTCGATTTCGTTGTTCGATTTCATTGTTCGATTTCGTGGTTCGAATTCGTTGTTCGATTTCGTTGTTCGTTGTTAGATTTCGTTGTTCGTTGTTAGATTTCGTTGTTCTTTGTTCAATTTCGTTGTTCGATTCGTTATTCGCTTTCGTTGTGCGATTTCGTTGTTCAATTTCGTTGTTCCATTTCGTTGTTCGATTTCGTTGTTCGATTTCGTTGTTCGATTTCGTTGTTAGATTTCGTTGTTCGATTTCGTTGTTCGATTTCGTTGTTCGATTTCGTTGTTAGATTTCGTTGTTCTTTGTTCGATTTCGTGGTTCGAATTCGTTGTTCGAATTCGTTGTTCGATTCGTTATTCGATTTCGTTGTTCGATTTCTTGTTCGATTTCGTTGTTCCATTTCGTTGTTCGATTTCGTTGTTCGATTTCGTTGTTCGATTTCGTTGTTCGATTTCGTTGTTCGATTTCGTTGTTAGATTTCGTTGTTCGATTTCGTTGTTCGATTTCGTTGTTCGATTTCGTTGTTCGATTTCGTTGTTCGATTTCGTTGTTCGATTTCGTTGTTCGATTTCGTTGTTCGATTTCGTTGTTCGATTTCGTTGTTCGATTTCGTTGTTCGAATTCGTTGTTCGAATTCGTTGTTCGAATTCGTTGTTCGATTTCGTTGTTCGATTTCGTTGTTCGATTTCGTTGTTCGATTTCGTTGTTCGATTTCGTTGTTCGATTTCGTTGTTCGATTTCGTTGTTCGATTTCGTTGTTCGATTTCGTTGTTCGATTTCGTTGTTCGATTTCGTTGTTCGATTTCGTTGTTCGATTTCGTTGTTCGATTTCGTTGTTCGATTTCGTTGTTCGATTTCGTTGTTCGATTTCGTTGTTCGATTTCGTTGTTCGATTTCGTTGTTCGATTTCGTTGTTCGATTTCGTTGTTCGATTTCGTTGTTCGATTTCGTTGTTCGATTTCGTTGTTCGATTTCGTTGTTCGATTTCGTTGTTCGATTTCGTTGTTCGATTTCGTTGTTCGATTTCGTTGTTCGATTTCGTTGTTCGATTTCGTTGTTCGATTTCGTTGTTCGATTTCGTGGTTCGATTTCGTTGTTCGATTTTGAAGTTCGATTTTGAAGTTCGATTTCGTTGTTCGATTTCGTTGTTCGATTTCGTTGTTCGATTTCGTTGTCCGATTCCGTTGTTCGATTTCGTTGTTCGTTTTCGTTGTTCGATATTGTTGTATGATTTCGTGGTTCGATTTCGTTGTTCGATTGCGTTGTTCCATTTCGTTGTTCTATTTCGTGGTTCGATTTCGTGGTTTCAGTTTGTTGTTCGATTTCGATTTCGCTGTTCGATTTCGAAGTTGGATTTCGTTGTTCTATTTCGTTGTTCTAATTTGTTGTTCGATTTCGTTGTTCGATTTCGTTGTTCAATTTCGTTGTTCCATTTCGTTGTTCGAATTCGTTGTTCGATTTCATTGTTCGATTTCGTTGTTCGATTCGTTTGTTCGATTTCGTTGTTCGATTTCGTGGTTCGAATTCGTTGTTCGAATTCGTTGTTCGATTTCGTTGTTCGATTTCATTGTTCAATTTCGTGGTTCGAATTCGTTGTTCGAATTCGTTGTTCGATTTCGTTGTTCGTTGTTAGATTTCGTTGTTCGTTGTTAGATTTCGTTGTTCTTTGTTCGATTTCGTTGTTCGTTGTTAGATTTCGTTGTTCTTTGTTCAATTTCGTTGTTCGATTCGTTATTCGCTTTCGTTGTGCGATTTCGTTGTTCAATTTCGTTGTTCCATTTCGTTGTTCGATTTCGTTGTTCGATTTCGTTGTTCGATTTCGTTGTTCGATTTCGTTGTTCGATTTCGTTGTTCGATTTCGTTGTTCGATTTCGTTGTTCGATTTCGTTGTTCGATTTCGTTGTTCGATTTCGTTGTTCGATTTCGTTGTTCGATTTCGTTGTTCGATTTCGTTGTTCGATTTCATTGTTCGATTTCGTGGTTCGAATTCATTGTTCGAATTCGTTGTTCGATTTCGTTGTTCGTTGTTAGATTTCGTTGTTCGTAGTTAGATTTCGTTGTTCTTTGTTCGATTTCGTTGTTCGTTGTTAGATTTCGTTGTTCTTTGTTCGATTTCGTTGTTCGTTGTTCGATTTCGTTGTTCGATTTTCGTTGTTCGATTTCGTTGTTCGATTGCGTTGTTCCATTTCGTTATTCAATTTCGTGGTTCGATTTCGTGGTTTCAGTTTGTTGTTCGAGTTCGTTATTCGATTTCGTGGTTCGATTTCGTTGTTCGATTGCGTTGTTCCATTTCGTTGTTCTATTTCGTGGTTCGATTTCGTGGTTTCAGTTTGTTGTTCGATTTCGATTTCGTTGTTCGATATCGAAGTTGGATTTCGTTGTTCGATTTCGTTGTTCTATTTCGTTGTTCGATTTCGTTGTTCGAATTCGTTGTTCGAATTCGTTGTTCGATTTCGTTGTTCAATTTCGTTGTTCCATTTCGTTGTTCGATTTCGTTGTTCGATTTCGTTGTTCGATTGCGTTGTTCCATTTCGTTGTTCTATTTCGTGGTTCGATTTCGTGGTTTCAGTTTGTTGTTCGATTTCGATTTCGTTGTTCGTTTTCGAAGTTGGATTTCGTTGTTCGATTTCGTTGTTCAATTTCGATGTTCGATTTCGTTGTTCGATTTCGTTGTTCGAATTCGTTGTTCGATTTCGTTGTTCAATTTCGTTGTTCCATTTCGTTGTTCGATTTCGTTGTTCCATTTCGTTGTTCGATTTCGTTGTTCGATTTCGTTGTTCGATTGCGTTGTTCCATTTCGTTGTTCTATTTCGTGGTTCGATTTCGTGGTTTCAGTTTGTTGTTCGATTTCGATTTCGTTGTTCGTTTTCGAAGTTGGATTTCGTTGTTCGATTTCGTTGTTCAATTTCGTTGTTCGATTTCGTTGTTCGAATTCGTTGTTCGAATTCGTTGTTCGAATTCGTTGTTCGATTTCGTTGTTCGATTTCATTGTTCGATTTCGTGGTTCGAATTCGTTGTTCGAATTCGTTGTTCGATTTCGTTGTTCGTTGTTAGATTTCGTTGTTCGTTGTTAGATTTCGTTGTTCTTTGTTCAATTTCGTTGTTCGATTCGTTATTCGCTTTCGTTGTGCGATTTCGTTGTTCAATTTCGTTGTTCCATTTCGTTGTTCGATTTCGTTGTTCGATTTCGTTGTTCGATTTCGTTGTTCGATTTCATTGTTCGATTTCGTGGTTCGAATTCGTTGTTCGAATTCGTTGTTCGATTTCGTTGTTCGTTGTTAGATTTCGTTGTTCGTTGTTAGATTTCGTTGTTCTTTGTTCAATTTCGTTGTTCGATTCGTTATTCGCTTTCGTTGTGCGATTTCGTTCTTCAATTTCGTTGTTCCATTTCGTTGTTCGATTTCGTTGTTCGATTTCGTTGTTCGATTTCGTTGTTAGATTTCGTTGTTCGATTTCGTTGTTCGATTTCGTTGTTCGATTTCGTTGTTAGATTTCGTTGTTCTTTGTTCGATTTCGTGGTTCGAATTCGTTGTTCGAATTCGTTGTTCGATTCGTTATTCGATTTCGTTGTTCGATTTCTTGTTCGATTTCATTGTTCCATTTCGTTGTTCGATTTCGTTGTTCGATTTCGTTGTTCGATTTCGTTGTTAGATTTCGTTGTTCGATTTCGTTGTTCGATTTCGTTGTTCGATTTCGTTGTTCGATTTCGTTGTCCGATTCCGTTGTTCGATTTCGTTGTTCGTTTTCGTTGTTCGATATTGTTGTATGATTTCGTTGTTCGATTTCGTTGTTCGATTTCGTTGTTGGAATTCGTGTTCGATTTCGTTGATCGATTTCGTTGTTCGATTTTCATTGTTCGATTTGATTGTTCGATTTCGTTGATCGATTTCGTTGATCGATTTCGTTTTTCGATTTCGTTCGATTTCGTTGTTCGATTTCATTGTTCGATTTCGTGGTTCGAATTCGTTGTTCGAATTCGTTGTTCGATTTCGTTGTTCGTTGTTAGATTTCGTTGTTCGTAGTTAGATTTCGTTGTTCTTTGTTCGATTTCGTTGTTCGTTGTTCGATTTCGTTGTTCGATTTTCGTTGTTCGATTTCGTTGTTCGATTGCGTTGTTCCATTTCGTTATTCAATTTCGTTGTTCGATTTCGTTGTTCGATTTCGTTGTTCGATTTCGTTGTTCGATTTCGTTGTTCGATTTCGTTGTTCGATTTCGTTGTTCGATTTCGTTGTTCGATTTCGTTGTTCGATTTCGTTGTTCGATTTCGTTGTTCGATTTCGTTGTTCGATTTCGTTGTTCGATTTCGTTGTTCGATTTCGTTGTTCGATTTCGTTGTTCGATTTCGTTGTTCGATTTCGTTGTTCGATTTCGTTGTTCGATTTCGTTGTTGGAATTCGTGTTCGATTTCGTTGATCGATTTCGTTGTTCGATTTTCATTGTTCGATTTGATTGTTCGATTTCGTTGATCGATTTCGTTTTTCGATTTCGTTCGATTTCGTTGTTCGATTTCATTGTTCGATTTCGTGGTTCGAATTCGTTGTTCGAATTCGTTGTTCGATTTCGTTGTTCGTTGTTAGATTTCGTTGTTCGTAGTTAGATTTCGTTGTTCTTTGTTCGATTTCGTTGTTCGTTGTTAGATTTCGTTGTTCTTTGTTCGATTTCGTTGTTCGTTGTTCGATTTCGTTGTTCGATTTTCGTTGTTCGATTTCGTTGTTCGATTGCGTTGTTCCATTTCGTTATTCAATTTCGTGGTTCGATTTCGTGGTTTCAGTTTGTTGTTCGAGTTCGTTATTCGATTTCGTTGTTCGATTTCGTTGTTCGATTTCGTTGTTCGTTTTCGTTGTTCGATATTATATGATTTCGTGGTTCGATTTCGTTGTTCGATTGCGTTGTTCCATTTCGTTGTTCTATTTCGTGGTTCGATTTCGTGGTTTCAGTTTGTTGTTCGATTTCGATTTCGTTGTTCGATATCGAAGTTGGATTTCGTTGTTCGATTTCGTTGTTCTATTTCGTTGTTCGATTTCGTTGTTCGAATTCGTTGTTCGAATTCGTTGTTCGATTTCGTTGTTCAATTTCGTTGTTCGATTTCGTTGTTCGATTTCGTTGTTCGATTGCGTTGTTCCATTTCGTTGTTCTATTTCGTGGTTCGATTTCGTGGTTTCAGTTTGTTGTTCGATTTCGATTTCGTTGTTCGTTTTCGAAGTTGGATTTCGTTGTTCGATTTCGTTGTTCAATTTCGATGTTCGATTTCGTTGTTCGATTTCGTGGTTCGATTTCGTGGTTTCAGTTTGTTGTTCGATTTCGATTTCGTTGTTCGTTTTCGAAGTTGGATTTCGTTGTTCGATTTCGTTGTTCAATTTCGTTGTTCGATTTCGTTGTTCGAATTCGTTGTTCGAATTCGTTGTTCGAATTCGTTGTTCGATTTCGTTGTTCGATTTCATTGTTCGATTTCGTGGTTCGAATTCGTTGTTCGAATTCGTTGTTCGATTTCGTTGTTCGTTGTTAGATTTCGTTGTTCGTTGTTAGATTTCGTTGTTCTTTGTTCAATTTCGTTGTTCGATTCGTTATTCGCTTTCGTTGTGCGATTTCGTTGTTCAATTTCGTTGTTCCATTTCGTTGTTCGATTTCGTTGTTCGATTTCGTTGTTCGATTTCGTTGTTAGATTTCGTTGTTCGATTTCGTTGTTCGATTTCGTTGTTCGATTTCGTTGTTAGATTTCGTTGTTCTTTGTTCGATTTCGTGGTTCGAATTCGTTGTTCGAATTCGTTGTTCGATTTCGTTGTTCGATTTCATTGTTCGATTTCGTGGTTCGAATTCGTTGTTCGAATTCGTTGTTCGATTTCGTTGTTCGTTGTTAGATTTCGTTGTTCGTTGTTAGATTTCGTTGTTCTTTGTTCAATTTCGTTGTTCGATTCGTTATTCGCTTTCGTTGTGCGATTTCGTTGTTCAATTTCGTTGTTCCATTTCGTTGTTCGATTTCGTTGTTCGATTTCGTTGTTCGATTTCGTTGTTCGATTTCGTTGTTCGATTTCGTTGTTAGATTTCGTTGTTCGAATTCGTTGTTCGATTTCGTTGTTCAATTTCGTTGTTCCATTTCGTTGTTCGATTTCGTTGTTCCATTTCGTTGTTCGATTTCGTTGTTCGATTTCGTTGTTCGATTTCATTGTTCGATTTCGTGGTTCGAATTCGTTGTTCGAATTCGTTGTTCGATTTCGTTGTTCGTTGTTAGATTTCGTTGTTCGTTGTTAGATTTCGTTGTTCTTTGTTCAATTTCGTTGTTCGATTCGTTATTCGCTTTCGTTGTGCGATTTCGTTGTTCAATTTCGTTGTTCCATTTCGTTGTTCGATTTCGTTGTTCGATTTCGTTGTTCGATTTCGTTGTTAGATTTCGTTGTTCGATTTCGTTGTTCGATTTCGTTGTTCGATTTCGTTGTTAGATTTCGTTGTTCTTTGTTCGATTTCGTGGTTCGAATTCGTTGTTCGAATTCGTTGTTCGATTCGTTATTCGATTTCGTTGTTCGATTTCTTGTTCGATTTCGTTGTTCCATTTCGTTGTTCGATTTCGTTGTTCGATTTCGTTGTTCGATTTCGTTGTTCGATTTCGTTGTTAGATTTCGTTGTTCGATTTCGTTGTTCGATTTCGTTGTTCGATTTCGTTGTTCGATTTCGTTGTCCGATTCCGTTGTTCGATTTCGTTGTTCGTTTTCGTTGTTCGATATTGTTGTATGATTTCGTGGTTCGATTTCGTTGTTCGATTGCGTTGTTCCATTTCGTTGTTCGATTTCGTTGTTCGATTTCGTTGTTCGATTTCGTTGTTCGATTTCGTTGTTCGATTTCGTTGTTCGATTTCGTTGTTGGAATTCGTTTTCGATTTCGTTGATCGATTTCGTTGTTCGATTTTCATTGTTCGATTTGATTGTTCGATTTCGTTGATCGATTTCGTTTTTCGATTTCGTTCGATTTCGTTGTTCGATTTCATTGTTCGATTTCGTGGTTCGAATTCGTTGTTCGAATTCGTTGTTCGATTTCGTTGTTCGTTGTTAGATTTCGTTGTTCGTAGTTAGATTTCGTTGTTCTTTTTTCGATTTCGTTGTTCGTTGTTCGATTTCGTTGTTCGATTTTCGTTGTTCGATTTCGTTGTTCGATTGCGTTGTTCCATTTCGTTATTCAATTTCGTGGTTCGATTTCGTGTTTTCAGTTTGTTGTTCGAGTTCGTTATTCGATTTCGTTGTTCGATTTCGTTGTTCGATTTCGTTGTTCGTTTTCGTTGTTCGATATTGTATGATTTCGTGGTTCGATTTCGTTGTTCAATTGCGTTGTTCCATTTTCGTTGTTCTATTTCGTGGTTCGATTTCGTGGTTTCAGTTTGTTGTTCGATTTCGATTTCGTTGCTCGATATCGAAGTTGGATTTCGTTGTTCGATTTCGTTGTTCTATTTCGTTGTTCGATTTCGTTGTTCGAATTCGTTGTTCGAATTCGTTGTTCGATTTCGTTGTTCAATTTCGTTGTTCCATTTCGTTGTTCGATTTCGTTGTTCGATTTCGTTGTCCGATTGCGTTGTTCCATTTCGTTGTTCTATTTCGTGGTTCGATTTCGTGGTTTCAGTTTGTTGTTCGATTTCGATTTCGTTGTTCGATTTCGAAGTTGGATTTCGTTGTTCGATTTCGTTGTTCAATTTCGATGTTCGATTTCGTTGTTCGATTTCGTTGTTCGAATTCGTTGTTCGATTTCGTTGTTCAATTTCGTTGTTCTATTTCGTTGTTCGATTTCGTTGTTCGATTTCGTTGTTCGATTTCGTTGTTCGATTTCGTTGTTCGATTTCGTTGTCCGATTCCGTTGTTCGATTTCGTTGTTCATTTTCGTTGTTCGATATTGTATGATTTCGTGGTTCGATTTCCTTGTTCGATTGCGTTGTTTCATTTCGTTGTTCTATTTCGTGGTTCAATTTCGTGGTTTCAGTTTGTTGTTCGATTTCGATTTCGTTGTTCGATATCGAAGTTGGATTTCGTTGTTCGATTTCGTTGTTCGATTTCGTTGTTCTATTTCGTTGTTCGATTTCGTTGTTCGATTTCGTTGTTCGATTTCGTTGTTCGATTTCGATGTTCGATTTCGTTGTTCAATTTCGTTGTTCGATTCGTTATTCGCTTTCGTTGTGCGATTTCGTTGTTCAATTTCGTTGTTCCATTTCGTTGTTCGATATCGTTGTTCGATTTCATTGTTCGATTTCGTTGTTCGATTCGTTTGTTCGATTTCGTTGTTCGATTTCGTGGTTCGAATTCGTTGTTCGAATTCGTTGTTCGATTTCGTTGTTCGATTTCATTGTTCTATTTCGTGGTTCGAATTCGTTGTTCGAATTCGTTGTTCGATTTCGTTGTTCGATTTCGTTGTTCGATTTCGTTGTTAGATTTCGTTGTTCGATTTCGTTGTTCGATTTCGTTGTTCGATTTCGTTGTTAGATTTCGTTGTTCTTTGTTCGATTTCGTGGTTCGAATTCGTTGTTCGAATTCGTTGTTCGATTCGTTATTCGATTTCGTTGTTCGATTTCTTGTTCGATTTCGTTGTTCCATTATGTTGTTCGATTTCGTTGTTCGATTTCGTTGTTCGATTTCGTTGTTCGATTTCGTTGTTAGATTTCGTTGTTCGATTTCGTTGTTCGATTTCGTTGTTCGTTGTTAGATTTCGTTGTTCGTAGTTAGATTTCGTTGTTCTTTTTTCGATTTCGTTGTTCGTTGTTCGATTTCGTTGTTCGATTTTCGTTGTTCGATTTCGTTGTTCGATTGCGTTGTTCCATTTCGTTATTCAATTTCGTGGTTCGATTTCGTGGTTTCAGTTTGTTGTTCGAGTTCGTTATTCGATTTCGTTGTTCGATTTCGTTGTTCGATTTCGTTGTTCGTTTTCGTTGTTCGATATTGTATGATTTCGTGGTTCGATTTCGTTGTTCAATTGCGTTGTTCCATTTTCGTTGTTCTATTTCGTGGTTCGATTTCGTGGTTTCAGTTTGTTGTTCGATTTCGATTTCGTTGCTCGATATCGAAGTTGGATTTCGTTGTTCGATTTCGTTGTTCTATTTCGTTGTTCGATTTCGTTGTTCGAATTCGTTGTTCGAATTCGTTGTTCGATTTCGTTGTTCAATTTCGTTGTTCCATTTCGTTGTTCGATTTCGTTGTTCGATTTCGTTGTCCGATTGCGTTGTTCCATTTCGTTGTTCTATTTCGTGGTTCGATTTCGTGGTTTCAGTTTGTTGTTCGATTTCGATTTCGTTGTTCGATTTCGAAGTTGGATTTCGTTGTTCGATTTCGTTGTTCAATTTCGATGTTCGATTTCGTTGTTCGATTTCGTTGTTCGAATTCGTTGTTCGATTTCGTTGTTCAATTTCGTTGTTCTATTTCGTTGTTCGATTTCGTTGTTCGATTTCGTTGTTCGATTTCGTTGTTCGATTTCGTTGTTCGATTTCGTTGTCCGATTCCGTTGTTCGATTTCGTTGTTCATTTTCGTTGTTCGATATTGTATGATTTCGTGGTTCGATTTCCTTGTTCGATTGCGTTGTTTCATTTCGTTGTTCTATTTCGTGGTTCAATTTCGTGGTTTCAGTTTGTTGTTCGATTTCGATTTCGTTGTTCGATATCGAAGTTGGATTTCGTTGTTCGATTTCGTTGTTCGATTTCGTTGTTCTATTTCGTTGTTCGATTTCGTTGTTCGATTTCGTTGTTCGATTTCGTTGTTCGATTTCGATGTTCGATTTCGTTGTTCAATTTCGTTGTTCGATTCGTTATTCGCTTTCGTTGTGCGATTTCGTTGTTCAATTTCGTTGTTCCATTTCGTTGTTCGATATCGTTGTTCGATTTCATTGTTCGATTTCGTTGTTCGATTCGTTTGTTCGATTTCGTTGTTCGATTTCGTGGTTCGAATTCGTTGTTCGAATTCGTTGTTCGATTTCGTTGTTCGATTTCATTGTTCTATTTCGTGGTTCGAATTCGTTGTTCGATTTCGTTGTTCGATTTCGTTGTTCGATTTCGTTGTTAGATTTCGTTGTTCGATTTCGTTGTTCGATTTCGTTGTTCGATTTCGTTGTTAGATTTCGTTGTTCTTTGTTCGATTTCGTGGTTCGAATTCGTTGTTCGAATTCGTTGTTCGATTCGTTATTCGATTTCGTTGTTCGATTTCTTGTTCGATTTCGTTGTTCCATTATGTTGTTCGATTTCGTTGTTCGATTTCGTTGTTCGATTTCGTTGTTCGATTTCGTTGTTAGATTTCGTTGTTCGATTTCGTTGTTCGATTTCGTTGTTCGATTTCGTTGTTCGATTTCGTTGTCCGATTCCGTTGTTCGATTTCGTTGTTCGTTTTCGTTGTTCGATATTGTTGTATGATTTCGTGGTTCGATTTCGTTGTTCGATTGCGTTGTTCCATTTCGTTGTTCGATTTCGTTGTTCGATTTCGTTGTTCGATTTCGTTGTTCGATTTCGTTGTTCGATTTCGTTGTTCGATTTCGTTGTTGGAATTCGTGTTCGATTTCGTTGATCGATTTCGTTGTTCGATTTTCATTGTTCGATTTGATTGTTCGATTTCGTTGATCGATTTCGTTGTTCGATTTCGTTGTTCGATTTCGTTGTTCGATTGCGTTGTTCCATTTCGTTATTCAATTTCGTGGTTCGATTTCGTGTTTTCAGTTTGTTGTTCGAGTTCGTTATTCGATTTCGTTGTTCGATTTCGTTGTTCGATTTCGTTGTTCGTTTTCGTTGTTCGATATTGTATGATTTCGTGGTTCGATTTCGTTGTTCAATTGCGTTGTTCCATTTTCGTTGTTCTATTTCGTGGTTCGATTTCGTGGTTTCAGTTTGTTGTTCGATTTCGATTTCGTTGCTCGATATCGAAGTTGGATTTCGTTGTTCGATTTCGTTGTTCTATTTCGTTGTTCGATTTCGTTGTTCGAATTCGTTGTTCGAATTCGTTGTTCGATTTCGTTGTTCAATTTCGTTGTTCCATTTCGTTGTTCGATTTCGTTGTTCGATTTCGTTGTCCGATTGCGTTGTTCCATTTCGTTGTTCTATTTCGTGGTTCGATTTCGTGGTTTCAGTTTGTTGTTCGATTTCGATTTCGTTGTTCGATTTCGAAGTTGGATTTCGTTGTTCGATTTCGTTGTTCAATTTCGATGTTCGATTTCGTTGTTCGATTTCGTTGTTCGAATTCGTTGTTCGATTTCGTTGTTCAATTTCGTTGTTCTATTTCGTTGTTCGATTTCGTTGTTCGATTTCGTTGTTCGATTTCGTTGTTCGATTTCGTTGTTCGATTTCGTTGTCCGATTCCGTTGTTCGATTTCGTTGTTCATTTTCGTTGTTCGATATTGTATGATTTCGTGGTTCGATTTCCTTGTTCGATTGCGTTGTTTCATTTCGTTGTTCTATTTCGTGGTTCAATTTCGTGGTTTCAGTTTGTTGTTCGATTTCGATTTCGTTGTTCGATATCGAAGTTGGATTTCGTTGTTCGATTTCGTTGTTCGATTTCGTTGTTCTATTTCGTTGTTCGATTTCGTTGTTCGATTTCGTTGTTCGATTTCGTTGTTCGATTTCGATGTTCGATTTCGTTGTTCAATTTCGTTGTTCGATTCGTTATTCGCTTTCGTTGTGGGATTTCGTTGTTCAATTTCGTTGTTCCATTTCGTTGTTCGATATCGTTGTTCGATTTCATTGTTCGATTTCGTTGTTCGATTCGTTTGTTCGATTTCGTTGTTCGATTTCGTGGTTCGAATTCGTTGTTCGAATTCGTTGTTCGATTTCGTTGTTCGATTTCATTGTTCTATTTCGTGGTTCGAATTCGTTGTTCGAATTCGTTGTTCGATTTCGTTGTTCGATTTCGTTGTTCGATTTCGTTGTTAGATTTCGTTGTTCGATTTCGTTGTTCGATTTCGTTGTTCGATTTCGTTGTTAGATTTCGTTGTTCTTTGTTCGATTTCGTGGTTCGAATTCGTTGTTCGAATTCGTTGTTCGATTCGTTATTCGATTTCGTTGTTCGATTTCTTGTTCGATTTCGTTGTTCCATTATGTTGTTCGATTTCGTTGTTCGATTTCGTTGTTCGATTTCGTTGTTAGATTTCGTTGTTCGATTTCGTTGTTCGATTTCGTTGTTCGTTGTTAGATTTCGTTGTTCGTAGTTAGATTTCGTTGTTCTTTTTTCGATTTCGTTGTTCGTTGTTCGATTTCGTTGTTCGATTTTCGTTGTTCGATTTCGTTGTTCGATTGCGTTGTTCCATTTCGTTATTCAATTTCGTGGTTCGATTTCGTGGTTTCAGTTTGTTGTTCGAGTTCGTTATTCGATTTCGTTGTTCGATTTCGTTGTTCGATTTCGTTGTTCGTTTTCGTTGTTCGATATTGTATGATTTCGTGGTTCGATTTCGTTGTTCAATTGCGTTGTTCCATTTTCGTTGTTCTATTTCGTGGTTCGATTTCGTGGTTTCAGTTTGTTGTTCGATTTCGATTTCGTTGCTCGATATCGAAGTTGGATTTCGTTGTTCGATTTCGTTGTTCTATTTCGTTGTTCGATTTCGTTGTTCGAATTCGTTGTTCGAATTCGTTGTTCGATTTCGTTGTTCAATTTCGTTGTTCCATTTCGTTGTTCGATTTCGTTGTTCGATTTCGTTGTCCGATTGCGTTGTTCCATTTCGTTGTTCTATTTCGTGGTTCGATTTCGTGGTTTCAGTTTGTTGTTCGATTTCGATTTCGTTGTTCGATTTCGAAGTTGGATTTCGTTGTTCGATTTCGTTGTTCAATTTCGATGTTCGATTTCGTTGTTCGATTTCGTTGTTCGAATTCGTTGTTCGATTTCGTTGTTCAATTTCGTTGTTCTATTTCGTTGTTCGATTTCGTTGTTCGATTTCGTTGTTCGATTTCGTTGTTCGATTTCGTTGTTCGATTTCGTTGTCCGATTCCGTTGTTCGATTTCGTTGTTCATTTTCGTTGTTCGATATTGTATGATTTCGTGGTTCGATTTCCTTGTTCGATTGCGTTGTTTCATTTCGTTGTTCTATTTCGTGGTTCAATTTCGTGGTTTCAGTTTGTTGTTCGATTTCGATTTCGTTGTTCGATATCGAAGTTGGATTTCGTTGTTCGATTTCGTTGTTCGATTTCGTTGTTCTATTTCGTTGTTCGATTTCGTTGTTCGATTTCGTTGTTCGATTTCGTTGTTCGATTTCGATGTTCGATTTCGTTGTTCAATTTCGTTGTTCGATTCGTTATTCGCTTTCGTTGTGCGATTTCGTTGTTCAATTTCGTTGTTCCATTTCGTTGTTCGATATCGTTGTTCGATTTCATTGTTCGATTTCGTTGTTCGATTCGTTTGTTCGATTTCGTTGTTCGATTTCGTGGTTCGAATTCGTTGTTCGAATTCGTTGTTCGATTTCGTTGTTCGATTTCATTGTTCTATTTCGTGGTTCGAATTCGTTGTTCGAATTCGTTGTTCGATTTCGTTGTTCGATTTCGTTGTTCGATTTCGTTGTTAGATTTCGTTGTTCGATTTCGTTGTTCGATTTCGTTGTTCGATTTCGTTGTTAGATTTCGTTGTTCTTTGTTCGATTTCGTGGTTCGAATTCGTTGTTCGAATTCGTTGTTCGATTCGTTATTCGATTTCGTTGTTCGATTTCTTGTTCGATTTCGTTGTTCCATTATGTTGTTCGATTTCGTTGTTCGATTTCGTTGTTCGATTTCGTTGTTCGATTTCGTTGTTAGATTTCGTTGTTCGATTTCGTTGTTCGATTTCGTTGTTCGATTTCGTTGTTCGATTTCGTTGTCCGATTCCGTTGTTCGATTTCGTTGTTCGTTTTCGTTGTTCGATATTGTTGTATGATTTCGTGGTTCGATTTCGTTGTTCGATTGCGTTGTTCCATTTCGTTGTTCGATTTCGTTGTTCGATTTCGTTGTTCGATTTCGTTGTTCGATTTCGTTGTTCGATTTCGTTGTTCGATTTCGTTGTTGGAATTCGTGTTCGATTTCGTTGATCGATTTCGTTGTTCGATTTTCATTGTTCGATTTGATTGTTCGATTTCGTTGATCGATTTCGTTGATCGATTTCGTTTTTCGATTTCGTTCGATTTCGTTGTTCGATTTCATTGTTCGATTTCGTGGTTCGAATTCGTTGTTCGAATTCGTTGTTCGATTTCGTTGTTCGTTGTTAGATTTCGTTGTTCGTAGTTAGATTTCGTTGTTCTTTGTTCGATTTCGTTGTTCGTTGTTCGATTTCGTTGTTCGATTTTCGTTGTTCGATTTCGTTGTTCGATTGCGTTGTTCCATTTCGTTATTCAATTTCGTGGTTCGATTTCGTGGTTTCAGTTTGTTGTTCGAGTTCGTTATTCGATTTCGTTGTTCGATTTCGTTGTTCGATTTCGTTGTTCGTTTTCGTTGTTCGATATTGTATGATTTCGTGGTTCGATTTCGTTGTTCAATTGCGTTGTTCCATTTCGTTGTTCTATTTCGTGGTTCGATTTCGTGGTTTCAGTTTGTTGTTCGATTTCGATTTCGTTGTTCGATATCGAAGTTGGATTTCGTTGTTCGATTTCGTTGTTCTATTTCGTTGTTCGATTTCGTTGTTCGAATTCGTTGTTCGAATTCGTTGTTCGATTCCGTTGTTCAATTTCGTTGTTCCATTTCGTTGTTCGATTTCGTTGTTCGATTTCGTTGTCCGATTGCGTTGTTCCATTTCGTTGTTCTATTTCGTGGTTCGATTTCGTGGTTTCAGTTTGTTGTTCGATTTCGATTTCGTTGTTCGATTTCGAAGTTGGATTTCGTTGTTCGATTTCGTTGTTCAATTTCGATGTTCGATTTCGTTGTTCGATTTCGTTGTTCGAATTCGTTGTTCGATTTCGTTGTTCAATTTCGTTGTTCGATTTCGTTGTTCGATTTCGTTGTTCGATTTCGATGTTCGATTTCGTTGTTCAATTTCGTTGTTCGATTCGTTATTCGCTTTCGTTGTGCGATTTCGTTGTTCAATTTCGTTGTTCCATTTCGTTGTTCGATATCGTTGTTCGATTTCATTGTTCGATTTCGTTGTTCGATTCGTTTGTTCGATTTCGTTGTTCGATTTCGTGGTTCGAATTCGTTGTTCGAATTCGTTGTTCGATTTCGTTGTTCGATTTCATTGTTCGATTTCGTGGTTCGAATTCGTGGTTCGAATTCGTTGTTCGAATTCGTTGTTCGAATTCGTTGTTCGATTTCGTTGTTCGTTGTTAAATTTCGTTGTTCGTTGTTAGATTTCGTTGTTCTTTGTTCGATTTCGTTGTTCGTTGTTAGATTTTGTTGTTCTTTGTTCAATTTCGTTGTTCGATTCGTTATTCGCTTTCGTTGTGCGATTTCGTTGTTCAATTTCGTTGTTCCATTTCGTTGTTCGATTTCGTTGTTCGATTTCGTTGTTCGATTTCGTTGTTCGATTTCGTTGTTCGATTTCGTTGTTCGATTTCGTTGTTCGATTTCGTTGTTCGATTTCGTTGTTCGATTTCGTTGTTCGATTTCGTTGTTCGATTTCGTTGTTCGATTTCGTTGTTCGATTTCGTTGTTCGATTTCGTTGTTCGATTTCGTTGTTCGATTTCGTTGTTCGATTTCGTTGTTCGATTTCGTTGTTCGATTTCGTTGTTCGATTTCGTTGTTGGAATACGTGTTCGATTTCGTTGATCGATTTCGTTGTTCGATTTTCATTGTTCGATTTGATTGTTCGATTTCGTTGATCGATTTCGTTTTTCGATTTCGTTCGATTTCGTTGTTCGATTTCATTGTTCGATTTCGTGGTTCGAATTCGTTGTTCGAATTCGTTGTTCGATTTCGTTGTTCGTTGTTAGATTTCGTTGTTCGTAGTTAGATTTCGTTGTTCTTTGTTCGATTTCGTTGTTCGTTGTTAGATTTCGTTGTTCTTTGTTCGATTTCGTTGTTCGTTGTTCGATTTCGTTGTTCGATTTTCGTTGTTCGATTTCGTTGTTCGATTGCGTTGTTCCATTTCGTTATTCAATTTCGTGGTTCGATTTCGTGGTTTCAGTTTGTTGTTCGAGTTCGTTATTCGATTTCGTTGTTCGATTTCGTTGTTCGATTTCGTTGTTCGTTTTCGTTGTTCGATATTATATGATTTCGTGGTTCGATTTCGTTGTTCGATTGCGTTGTTCCATTTCGTTGTTCTATTTCGTGGTTCGATTTCGTGGTTTCAGTTTGTTGTTCGATTTCTATTTCGTTGTTCGATATCGAAGTTGGATTTCGTTGTTCAATTTCGTTGTTCCATTTCGTTGTTCGATTTCGTTGTTCGATTTCGTTGTTCGTTTTCGTTGTTCGATATTATATGATTTCGTGGTTCGATTTCGTTGTTCGATTGCGTTGTTCCATTTCGTTGTTCTATTTCGTGGTTCGATTTCGTGGTTTCAGTTTGTTGTTCGATTTCTATTTCGTTGTTCGATATCGAAGTTGGATTTCGTTGTTCGATTTCGTTGTTCTATTTCGTTGTTCGATTTCGTTGTTCAATTTCGTTGTTCCATTTCGTTGTTCGATTTCGTTGTTCGATTTCGTTGTTCGATTGCGTTGTTCAATTTCGTTGTTCCATTTCGTTGTTCGATTTCGTTGTTCGATTTCGTTGTTCGATTTCGTTGTTCGATTTCGTTGTTCGATTTCGTTGTTCGATTTCGTTGTCCGATTCCGTTGTTCGATTTCGTTGTTCATTTTCGTTGTTCGATATTGTATGATTTCGTGGTTCGATTTCGTTGTTCGATTGCGTTGTTCCATTTCGTTGTTCTATTTCGTGGTTCAATTTCGTGGTTTCAGTTTGTTGTTCGATTTCGATTTCGTTGTTCGATATCGAAGTTGGATTTCGTTGTTCGATTTCGTTGTTCAATTTCGTTGTTCGATTTCGTTGTTCGATTTCGTTGTTCAATTTCGTTTTTCCATTTCGTTGTTCGATTTCGTTGTTCGATTGCGTTGTTCCATTTCGTTGTTCTATTTCGTGGTTCGAATTCGTTGTTCGAATTCGTTGTTCGTTTTCGTTGTTCAATTTCGTTGTTCCATTTCGTTGTTCGATTTCGTTGTTCGATTTCGTTGTTCAATTTCGTTGTTCCATTTCGTTGTTCGATTTCGTTGTTCCATTTCGTTGTTCGATTTCGTTGTTCGATTTCGTTGTTCGATTGCGTTGTTCCATTTCGTTGTTCTATTTCGTGGTTCGATTTCGTGGTTTCAGTTTGTTGTTCGATTTCGATTTCGTTGTTCGTTTTCGAAGTTGGATTTCGTTGTTCGATTTCGTTGTTCAATTTCGTTGTTCGATTTCGTTGTTCGAATTCGTTGTTCGAATTCGTTGTTCGAATTCGTTGTTCGATTTCGTTGTTCGATTTCATTGTTCGATTTCGTGGTTCGAATTCGTTGTTCGAATTCGTTGTTCGATTTCGTTGTTCGTTGTTAGATTTCGTTGTTCGTTGTTAGATTTCGTTGTTCTTTGTTCAATTTCGTTGTTCGATTCGTTATTCGCTTTCGTTGTGCGATTTCGTTGTTCAATTTCGTTGTTCCATTTCGTTGTTCGATTTCGTTGTTCGATTTCGTTGTTCGATTTCGTTGTTAGATTTCGTTGTTCGATTTCGTTGTTCGATTTCGTTGTTCGATTTCGTTGTTAGATTTCGTTGTTCTTTGTTCGATTTCGTGGTTCGAATTCGTTGTTCGAATTCGTTGTTCGATTCGTTATTCGATTTCGTTGTTCGATTTCTTGTTCGATTTCGTTGTTCCATTTCGTTGTTCGATTTCGTTGTTCGATTTCGTTGTTCGATTTCGTTGTTCGATTTCGTTGTTAGATTTCGTTGTTCGATTTCGTTGTTCGATTTCGTTGTTCGATTTCGTTGTTCGATTTCGTTGTCCGATTCCGTTGTTCGATTTCGTTGTTCGTTTTCGTTGTTCGATATTGTTGTATGATTTCGTGGTTCGATTTCGTTGTTCGATTGCGTTGTTCCATTTCGTTGTTCGATTTCGTTGTTCGATTTCGTTGTTCGATTTCGTTGTTCGATTTCGTTGTTCGATTTCGTTGTTCGATTTCGTTGTTGGAATTCGTGTTCGATTTCGTTGATCGATTTCGTTGTTCGATTTTCATTGTTCGATTTGATTGTTCGGTTTCGTTGATCGATTTCGTTTTTCGATTTCGTTCGATTTCGTTGTTCGATTTCATTGTTCGATTTCGTGGTTCGAATTCGTTTTCGAATTCGTTGTTCGATTTCGTTGTTCGTTGTTAGATTTCGTTGTTCGTAGTTAGATTTCGTTGTTCTTTGTTCGATTTCGTTGTTCGTTGTTCGATTTCGTTGTTCGATTTTCGTTGTTCGATTTCGTTGTTCGATTGCGTTATTCCATTTCGTTATTCAATTTCGTGGTTCGATTTCGTGGTTTCAGTTTGTTGTTCGAGTTCGTTATTCGATTTCGTTGTTCGATTTCGTTGTTCGATTTCGTTGTTCGTTTTCGTTGTTCGATATTGTATGATTTCGTGGTTCGATTTCGTTGTTCAATTGCGTTGTTCCATTTTCGTTGTTCTAGTGGTTCGATTTCGTGGTTTCAGTTTGTTGTTCGATTTCGATTTCGTTGCTCGATATCGAAGTTGGATTTCGTTGTTCGATTTCGTTGTTCTATTTCGTTGTTCGATTTCGTTGTTCGAATTCGTTGTTCGAATTCGTTGTTCGATTTCGTTGTTCAATTTCGTTGTTCCATTTCGTTGTTCGATTTCGTTGTTCGATTTCGTTGTCCGATTGCGTTGTTCCATTTCGTTGTTCTATTTCGTGGTTCGATTTCGTGGTTTCAGTTTGTTGTTCGATTTCGATTTCGTTGTTCGATTTCGAAGTTGGATTTCGTTGTTCGATTTCGTTGTTCAATTTCGATGTTCGATTTCGTTGTTCGATTTCGTTGTTCGAATTCGTTGTTCGATTTCGTTGTTCAATTTCGTTGTTCTATTTCGTTGTTCGATTTCGTTGTTCGATTTCGTTGTTCGATTTCGTTGTTCGATTTCGTTGTTCGATTTCGTTGTCCGATTCCGTTGTTCGATTTCGTTGTTCATTTTCGTTGTTCGATATTGTATGATTTCGTGGTTCGATTTCCTTGTTCGATTGCGTTGTTTCATTTCGTTGTTCTATTTCGTGGTTCAATTTCGTGGTTTCAGTTTGTTGTTCGATTTCGATTTCGTTGTTCGATATCGAAGTTGGATTTCGTTGTTCGATTTCGTTGTTCGATTTCGTTGTTCTATTTCGTTGTTCGATTTCGTTGTTCGATTTCGTTGTTCGATTTCGTTGTTCGATTTCGATGTTCGATTTCGTTGTTCAATTTCGTTGTTCGATTCGTTATTCGCTTTCGTTGTGCGATTTCGTTGTTCAATTTCGTTGTTCCATTTCGTTGTTCGATATCGTTGTTCGATTTCATTGTTCGATTTCGTTGTTCGATTCGTTTGTTCGATTTCGTTGTTCGATTTCGTGGTTCGAATTCGTTGTTCGAATTCGTTGTTCGATTTCATTGTTCGATTTCGTTGTTCGATTCGTTTGTTCGATTTCGTTGTTCGATTTCGTGGTTCGAATTCGTTGTTCGAATTCGTTGTTCGATTTCGTTGTTCGATTTCATTGTTCTATTTCGTGGTTCGAATTCGTTGTTCGAATTCGTTGTTCGATTTCGTTGTTCGATTTCGTTGTTCGATTTCGTTGTTCGATTTCGTTGTCCGATTCCGTTGTTCGATTTCGTTGTTCATTTTCGTTGTTCGATATTGTATGATTTCGTGGTTCGATTTCCTTGTTCGATTGCGTTGTTTCATTTCGTTGTTCTATTTCGTGGTTCAATTTCGTGGTTTCAGTTTGTTGTTCGATTTCGATTTCGTTGTTCGATATCGAAGTTGGATTTCGTTGTTCGATTTCGTTGTTCGATTTCGTTGTTCTATTTCGTTGTTCGATTTCGTTGTTCGATTTCGTTGTTCGATTTCGTTGTTCGATTTCGATGTTCGATTTCGTTGTTCAATTTCGTTGTTCGATTCGTTATTCGCTTTCGTTGTGCGATTTCGTTGTTCAATTTCGTTGTTCCATTTCGTTGTTCGATATCGTTGTTCGATTTCATTGTTCGATTTCGTTGTTCGATTCGTTTGTTCGATTTCGTTGTTCGATTTCGTGGTTCGAATTCGTTGTTCGAATTCGTTGTTCGATTTCGTTGTTCGATTTCATTGTTCTATTTCGTGGTTCGAATTCGTTGTTCGAATTCGTTGTTCGATTTCGTTGTTCGATTTCGTTGTTCGATTTCGTTGTTAGATTTCGTTGTTTGATTTCGTTGTTCGATTTCGTTGTTCGATTTCGTTGTTAGATTTCGTTGTTCTTTGTTCGATTTCGTGGTTCGAATTCGTTGTTCGAATTCGTTGTTCGATTCGTTATTCGATTTCGTTGTTCGATTTCTTGTTCGATTTCGTTGTTCCATTATGTTGTTCGATTTCGTTGTTCGATTTCGTTGTTCGATTTCGTTGTTAGATTTCGTTGTTCGATTTCGTTGTTCGATTTCGTTGTTCGATTTCGTTGTTCGATTTCGTTGTCCGATTCCGTTGTTCGATTTCGTTGTTCGTTTTCGTTGTTCGATATTGTTGTATGATTTCGTGGTTCGATTTCGTTGTTCGATTGCGTTGTTCCATTTCGTTGTTCGATTTCGTTGTTCGATTTCGTTGTTCGATTTCGTTGTTCGATTTCGTTGTTCGATTTCGTTGTTCGATTTCGTTGTTGGAATTCGTGTTCGATTTCGTTGATCGATTTCGTTGTTCGATTTTCATTGTTCGATTTGATTGTTCGATTTCGTTGATCGATTTCGTTGATCGATTTCGTTTTTCGATTTCGTTCGATTTCGTTGTTCGATTTCATTGTTCGATTTCGTGGTTCGAATTCGTTGTTCGAATTCGTTGTTCGATTTCGTTGTTCGTTGTTAGATTTCGTTGTTCGTAGTTAGATTTCGTTGTTCTTTGTTCGATTTCGTTGTTCGTTGTTCGATTTCGTTGTTCGATTTTCGTTGTTCGATTTCGTTGTTCGATTGCGTTGTTCCATTTCGTTATTCAATTTCGTGGTTCGATTTCGTGGTTTCAGTTTGTTGTTCGAGTTCGTTATTCGATTTCGTTGTTCGATTTCGTTGTTCGATTTCGTTGTTCGTTTTCGTTGTTCGATATTGTATGATTTCGTGGTTCGATTTCGTTGTTCAATTGCGTTGTTCCATTTCGTTGTTCTATTTCGTGGTTCGATTTCGTGGTTTCAGTTTGTTGTTCGATTTCGATTTCGTTGTTCGATATCGAAGTTGGATTTCGTTGTTCGATTTCGTTGTTCTATTTCGTTGTTCGATTTCGTTGTTCGAATTCGTTGTTCGAATTCGTTGTTCGATTCCGTTGTTCAATTTCGTTGTTCAATTTCGTTGTTCGATTTCGTTGTTCGATTTCGTTGTCCGATTGCGTTGTTCCATTTCGTTGTTCTATTTCGTGGTTCGATTTCGTGGTTTCAGTTTGTTGTTCGATTTCGATTTCGTTGTTCGATTACGAAGTTGGATTTCGTTGTTCGATTTCGTTGTTCAATTTCGATGTTCGATTTCGTTGTTCGATTTCGTTGTTCGAATTCGTTGTTCGATTTCGTTGTTCAATTTCGTTGTTCGATTTCGTTGTTCGATTTCGTTGTTCGATTTCGATGTTCGATTTCGTTGTTCAATTTCGTTGTTCGATTCGTTATTCGCTTTCGTTGTGCGATTTCGTTGTTCAATTTCGTTGTTCCATTTCGTTGTTCGATATCGTTGTTCGATTTCATTGTTCGATTTCGTTGTTCGATTCGTTTGTTCGATTTCGTTGTTCGATTTCGTTGTTCGAATTCGTTGTTCGAATTCGTTGTTCGATTTCGTTGTTCAATTTCGTTGTTCCATTTCGTTGTTCGATTTCGTTGTTCGATTTCGTTGTTCGATTGCGTTGTTCCATTTCGTTGTTCTATTTCGTGGTTCGATTTCGTGGTTTCAGTTTGTTGTTCGATTTCGATTTCGTTGTTCGATTTCGAAGTTGGATTTCGTTTTTCGATTTCGTTGTTCAATTTCGATGTTCGATTTCGTTGTTCGATTTCGTTGTTCGAATTCGTTGTTCGTTTTCGTTGTTCAATTTCGTTGTTCCATTTCGTTGTTCGATTTCGTTGTTCGATTTCGTTGTTCGATTTCGTTGTTCGATTTCGTTGTTCGATTTCGTTGTTCGATTTCGTTGTCCGATTCCGTTGTTCGATTTCGTTGTTCATTTTCGTTGTTCGATATTGTATGATTTCGTGGTTCGATTTCGTTGTTCGATTGCGTTGTTCCATTTCGTTGTTCTATTTCGTGGTTCAATTTCGTGGTTTCAGTTTGTTGTTCGATTTCGATTTCGTTGTTCGATATCGAAGTTGGATTTCGTTGTTCGATTTCGTTGTTCAATTTCGTTGTTCGATTTCGTTGTTCGATTTCGTTGTTCAATTTCGTTTTTCCATTTCGTTGTTCGATTTCGTTGTTCGATTGCGTTGTTCCATTTCGTTGTTCTATTTCGTGGTTCGAATTCGTTGTTCGAATTCGTTGTTCGAATTCGTTGTTCGATTTCGTTGTTCGATTTCATTGTTCGATTTCGTGGTTCGAATTCGTTGTTCGAATTCGTTGTTCGATTTCGTTGTTCGTTGTTAGATTTCGTTGTTCGTTGTTAGATTTCGTTTTTCTTTGTTCAATTTCGTTGTTCGATTCGTTATTCGCTTTCGTTGTGCGATTTCGTTGTTCAATTTCGTTGTTCCATTTCGTTGTTCGATTTCGTTGTTCGATTTCGTTGTTCGATTTCGTTGTTAGATTTCGTTGTTCGATTTCGTTGTTCAATTTCGTTGTTCGATTTCGTTGTTAGATTTCGTTGTTCTTTGTTCGATTTCGTGGTTCGAATTCGTTGTTCGAATTCGTTGTTCGATTCGTTATTCGATTTCGTTGTTCGATTTCTTGTTCGATTTCGTTGTTCCATTTCGTTGTTCGATTTCGTTGTTCGATTTCGTTGTTCGATTTCGTTGTTCGATTTCGTTGTTAGATTTCGTTGTTCGATTTCGTTGTTCGATTTCGTTGTTCGGTTTCGTTGATCGATTTCGTTGTCCGATTCCGTTGTTCGATTTCGTTGTTCGTTTTCGTTGTTCGATATTGTTGTATGATTTCGTGGTTCGATTTCGTTGTTCGATTGCGTTGTTCCATTTCGTTGTTCTATTTCGTGGTTCGATTTCGTGGTTTCAGTTTGTTGTTCGATTTCGATTTCGCTGTTCGATTTCGAAGTTGGATTTCGTTGTTCTATTTCGTTGTTCTAATTCGTTGTTCGATTTGGTTGTTCGATTTCGTTGTTCGATTTCGTTGTTCGATTCGTTATTCGATTTCGTTGTTAGATTTCGTTGTTCGATTTCGTTGTTCGATTTCGTTGTTCGATTTCGTTGTTCGATTTCGTTGTTAGATTTCGTTGTTCGTTGTTAGATTTCGTTGTTCGTTGTTAGATTTCGTTATTCGTTGTTAGATTTCGTTGTTCTTTGTTCGATTTCTTGTTCGATTTCGTTGTTCCATTTCGTTGTTCGATTTCGTTGTTCGATTTCGTTGTTCGATTTCGTTGTTCGATTTCGTTGTTAGATTTCGTTGTTCGATTTCGTTGTTCGATTTCGTTGTTCGGTTTCGTTGATCGATTTCGTTGTCCGATTCCGTTGTTCGATTTCGTTGTTCGTTTTCGTTGTTCGATATTGTTGTATGATTTCGTGGTTCGATTTCGTTGTTCGATTGCGTTGTTCCATTTCGTTGTTCTATTTCGTGGTTCGATTTCGTGGTTTCAGTTTGTTGTTCGATTTCGATTTCGCTGTTCGATTTCGAAGTTGGATTTCGTTGTTCTATTTCGTTGTTCTAATTCGTTGTTCGATTTGGTTGTTCGAATTCGTTGTTCTATTTCGTTGTTCGATTTCGTTGTTCGATTTCGTTGTTCGATTTCGTTGTTCGATTTCGTTGTTCGATTTCGTTGTCCGATTCCGTTGTTCGATTTCGTTGTTCATTTTCGTTGTTCGATATTGTATGATTTCGTGGTTCGATTTCCTTGTTCGATTGCGTTGTTCCATTTCGTTGTTCTATTTCGTGGTTCAATTTCGTGGTTTCAGTTTGTTGTTCGATTTCAATTTCGTTGTTCGATATCGAAGTTGGATTTCGTTGTTCGATTTCGTTGTTCGATTTCGTTGTTCTATTTCGTTGTTCGATTTCGTTGTTCGATTTCGTTGTTCGATTTCGTTGTTCGATTTCGATGTTCGATTTCGTTGTTCAATTTCGTTGTTCGATTCGTTATTCGCTTTCGTTGTGCGATTTCGTTGTTCAATTTCGTTGTTCCATTTCGTTGTTCGATATCGTTGTTCGATTTCATTGTTCGATTTCGTTGTTCGATTCGTTTGTTCGATTTCGTTGTTCGATTTCGTGGTTCGAATTCGTTGTTCGAATTCGTTGTTCGATTTCGTTGTTCGATTTCATTGTTCGATTTCGTGGTTCGAATTCGTTGTTCGAATTCGTTGTTCGATTTCGTTGTTCGATTTCGTTGTTCGATTTCGTTGTTAGATTTCGTTGTTCGATTTCGTTGTTCGATTTCGTTGTTCGATTTCGTTGTTAGATTTCGTTGTTCTTTGTTCGATTTCGTGGTTCGAATTCGTTGTTCGAATTCGTTGTTCGATTCGTTATTCGATTTCGTTGTTCGATTTCTTGTTCGATTTCGTTGTTCCATTATGTTGTTCGATTTCGTTGTTCGATTTCGTTGTTCGATTTCGTTGTTCGATTTCGTTGTTAGATTTCGTTGTTCGATTTCGTTGTTCGATTTCGTTGTTCGATTTCGTTGTTCGATTTCGTTGTCCGATTCCGTTGTTCGATTTCGTTGTTCGTTTTCGTTGTTCGATATTGTTGTATGATTTCGTGGTTCGATTTCGTTGTTCGATTGCGTTGTTCCATTTCGTTGTTCGATTTCGTTGTTCGATTTCGTTGTTCGATTTCGTTGTTCGATTTCGTTGTTCGATTTCGTTGTTCGATTTCGTTGTTGGAATTCGTGTTCGATTTCGTTGATCGATTTCGTTGTTCGATTTTCATTGTTCGATTTGATTGTTCGATTTCGTTGATCGATTTCGTTGATCGATTTCGTTTTTCGATTTCGTTCGATTTCGTTGTTCGATTTCATTGTTCGATTTCGTGGTTCGAATTCGTTGTTCGAATTCGTTGTTCGATTTCGTTGTTCGTTGTTAGATTTCGTTGTTCGTAGTTAGATTTCGTTGTTCTTTGTTCGATTTCGTTGTTCGTTGTTCGATTTCGTTGTTCGATTTTCGTTGTTCGATTTCGTTGTTCGATTGCGTTGTTCCATTTCGTTATTCAATTTCGTGGTTCGATTTCGTGGTTTCAGTTTGTTGTTCGAGTTCGTTATTCGATTTCGTTGTTCGATTTCGTTGTTCGATTTCGTTGTTCGTTTTCGTTGTTCGATATTGTATGATTTCGTGGTTCGATTTCGTTGTTCAATTGCGTTGTTCCATTTCGTTGTTCTATTTCGTGGTTCGATTTCGTGGTTTCAGTTTGTTGTTCGATTTCGATTTCGTTGTTCGATATCGAAGTTGGATTTCGTTGTTCGATTTCGTTGTTCGATTTCGTTGTTCAATTTCGTTGTTCCATTTCGTTGTTCGATTTCGTTGTTCGATTTCGTTGTCCGATTGCGTTGTTCCATTTCGTTGTTCTATTTCGTGGTTCGATTTCGTGGTTTCAGTTTGTTGTTCGATTTCGATTTCGTTGTTCGATTTCGAAGTTGGATTTCGTTGTTCGATTTCGTTGTTCAATTTCGATGTTCGATTTCGTTGTTCGATTTCGTTGTTCGAATTCGTTGTTCGATTTCGTTGTTCAATTTCGTTGTTCCATTTCGTTGTTCGATTTCGTTGTTCGATTTCGTTGTTCGATTTCGTTGTTCGATTTCGTTGTTCGATTTCGTTGTCCGATTCCGTTGTTCGATTTCGTTGTTCATTTTCGTTGTTCGATATTGTATGATTTCGTGGTTCGATTTCCTTGTTCGATTGCGTTGTTCCATTTCGTTGTTCTATTTCGTGGTTCAATTTCGTGGTTTCAGTTTGTTGTTCGATTTCGATTTCGTTGTTCGATATCGAAGTTGGATTTCGTTGTTCGATTTCGTTGTTCGATTTCGTTGTTCTATTTCGTTGTTCGATTTCGTTGTTCGATTTCGTTGTTCGATTTCGTTGTTCGATTTCGATGTTCGATTTCGTTGTTCAATTTCGTTGTTCGATTCGTTATTCGCTTTCGTTGTGCGATTTCGTTGTTCAATTTCGTTGTTCCATTTCGTTGTTCGATATCGTTGTTCGATTTCATTGTTCGATTTCGTTGTTCGATTCGTTTGTTCGATTTCGTTGTTCGATTTCGTGGTTCGAATTCGTTGTTCGAATTCGTTGTTCGATTTCGTTGTTCGATTTCATTGTTCGATTTCGTGGTTCGAATTCGTTGTTCGAATTCGTTGTTCGATTTCGTTGTTCGTTGTTAGATTTCGTTGTTCGTTGTTAGATTTCGTTGTTCTTTGTTCGATTTCGTTGTTCGTTGTTAGATTTCGTTGTTCTTTGTTCAATTTCGTTGTTCGATTCGTTATTCGCTTTCGTTGTGCGATTTCGTTGTTCAATTTCGTTGTTCCATTTCGTTGTTCGATTTCGTTGTTCGATTTCGTTGTTCGATTTCGTTGTTCGATTTCGTTGTTCGATTTCGTTGTTCGATTTCGTTGTTCGATTTCGTTGTTCGATTTCGTTGTTCGATTTCGTTGTTCGATTTCGTTGTTCGATTTCGTTGTTCGATTTCGTTGTTCGATTTCGTTGTTCGATTTCGTTGTTCGATTTCGTTGTTCGATTTCGTTGTTCGATTTCGTTGTTCGATTTCGTTGTTCGATTTCGTTGTTCGATTTCGTTGTTGGAATACGTGTTCGATTTCGTTGATCGATTTCGTTGTTCGATTTTCATTGTTCGATTTGATTGTTCGATTTCGTTGATCGATTTCGTTTTTCGATTTCGTTCGATTTCGTTGTTCGATTTCATTGTTCGATTTCGTGGTTCGAATTCGTTGTTCGAATTCGTTGTTCGATTTCGTTGTTCGTTGTTAGATTTCGTTGTTCGTAGTTAGATTTCGTTGTTCTTTGTTCGATTTCGTTGTTCGTTGTTAGATTTCGTTGTTCTTTGTTCGATTTCGTTGTTCGTTGTTCGATTTCGTTGTTCGATTTTCGTTGTTCGATTTCGTTGTTCGATTGCGTTGTTCCATTTCGTTATTCAATTTCGTGGTTCGATTTCGTGGTTTCAGTTTGTTGTTCGAGTTCGTTATTCGATTTCGTTGTTCGATTTCGTTGTTCGATTTCGTTGTTCGTTTTCGTTGTTCGATATTATATGATTTCGTGGTTTGATTTCGTTGTTCGATTGCGTTGTTCCATTTCGTTGTTCTATTTCGTGGTTCGATTTCGTGGTTTCAGTTTGTTGTTCGATTTCTATTTCGTTGTTCGATATCGAAGTTGGATTTCGTTGTTCGATTTCGTTGTTCTATTTCGTTGTTCGATTTCGTTGTTCGAATTCGTTGTTCGAATTCGTTGTTCGATTTCGTTGTTCAATTTCGTTGTTCCATTTCGTTGTTCGATTTCGTTGTTCGATTTCGTTGTTCGATTGCGTTGTTCCATTTCGTTGTTCTATTTCGTGGTTCGATTTCGTGGTTTCAGTTTGTTGTTCGATTTCGATTTCGTTGTTCGATTTCGAAGTTGGATTTCGTTTTTCGATTTCGTTGTTCAATTTCGATGTTCGATTTCGTTGTTCGATTTCGTTGTTCGAATTCGTTGTTCGTTTTCGTTGTTCAATTTCGTTGTTCCATTTCGTTGTTCGATTTCGTTGTTCGATTTCGTTGTTCGATTTCGTTGTTCGATTTCGTTGTTCGATTTCGTTGTTCGATTTCGTTGTTCGATTTCGTTGTCCGATTCCGTTGTTCGATTTCGTTGTTCATTTTCGTTGTTCGATATTGTATGATTTCGTGGTTCGATTTCGTTGTTCGATTGCGTTGTTCCATTTCGTTGTTCTATTTCGTGGTTCAATTTCGTGGTTTCAGTTTGTTGTTCGATTTCGATTTCGTTGTTCGATATCGAAGTTGGATTTCGTTGTTCGATTTCGTTGTTCAATTTCGTTGTTCGATTTCGTTGTTCGATTTCGTTGTTCAATTTCGTTTTTCCATTTCGTTGTTCGATTTCGTTGTTCGATTGCGTTGTTCCATTTCGTTGTTCTATTTCGTGGTTCGAATTCGTTGTTCGAATTCGTTGTTCGATTTCGTTGTTCGATTTCATTGTTCGATTTCGTGGTTCGAATTCGTTGTTCGAATTCGTTGTTCGATTTCGTTGTTCGTTGTTAGATTTCGTTGTTCGTTGTTAGATTTCGTTTTTCTTTGTTCAATTTCGTTGTTCGATTCGTTATTCGCTTTCGTTGTGCGATTTCGTTGTTCAATTTCGTTGTTCCATTTCGTTGTTCGATTTCGTTGTTCGATTTCGTTGTTCGATTTCGTTGTTAGATTTCGTTGTTCGATTTCGTTGTTCAATTTCGTTGTTCGATTTCGTTGTTAGATTTCGTTGTTCTTTGTTCGATTTCGTGGTTCGAATACGTTGTTCGAATTCGTTGTTCGATTCGTTATTCGATTTCGTTGTTCGATTTCTTGTTCGATTTCGTTGTTCCATTTCGTTGTTCGATTTCGTTGTTCGATTTCGTTGTTCGATTTCGTTGTTCGATTTCGTTGTTAGATTTCGTTGTTCGATTTCGTTGTTCGATTTCGTTGTTCGGTTTCGTTGATCGATTTCGTTGTCCGATTCCGTTGTTCGATTTCGTTGTTCGTTTTCGTTGTTCGATATTGTTGTATGATTTCGTGGTTCGATTTCGTTGTTCGATTGCGTTGTTCCATTTCGTTGTTCTATTTCGTGGTTCGATTTCGTGGTTTCAGTTTGTTGTTCGATTTCGATTTCGCTGTTCGATTTCGAAGTTGGATTTCGTTGTTCTATTTCGTTGTTCTAATTCGTTGTTCGATTTGGTTGTTCGATTTCGTTGTTCGATTTCGTTGTTCGATTCGTTATTCGATTTCGTTGTTAGATTTCGTTGTTCGATTTCGTTGTTCGATTTCGTTGTTCGATTTCGTTGTTAGATTTCGTTGTTCGTTGTTAGATTTCGTTGTTCGTTGTTAGATTTCGTTATTCGTTGTTAGATTTCGTTGTTCTTTGTTCGATTTCGTGGTTCGAATTCGTTGTTCGAATTCGTTGTTCGATTTCGTTGTTCGATTTTGTTGTTCGATTTCGTTGTTCGATTTCATTGTTCGATTTCGTGGTTCGAATTCGTTGTTCGAATTCGTTGTTCGAATTCGTTGTTCGATTTCATTGTTCGTTGTTAGATTTCGTTGTTCGTTGTTAGATTTCGTTTTTCTTTGTTCAATTTCGTTGTTCGATTCGTTATTCGCTTTCGTTGTGCGATTTCGTTGTTCAATTTCGTTGTTCCATTTCGTTGTTCGATTTCGTTGTTCGATTTCGTTGTTCGATTTCGTTGTTAGATTTCGTTGTTCGATTTCGTTGTTCAATTTCGTTGTTCGATTTCGTTGTTAGATTTCGTTGTTCTTTGTTCGATTTCGTGGTTCGAATTCGTTGTTCGAATTCGTTGTTCGATTCGTTATTCGATTTAGTTGTTCGATTTCTTGTTCGATTTCGTTGTTCCATTTCGTTGTTCGATTTCGTTGTTCGATTTCGTTGTTCGATTTCGTTGTTCGATTTCGTTGTTCGATTTCGTTGTTAGATTTCGTTGTTCGATTTCGTTGTTCGATTTCGTTGTTCGATTTCGTTGTTCGATTTCGTTGTCCGATTCCGTTGTTCGATTTCGTTGTTCGTTTTCGTTGTTCGATATTGTTGTATGATTTCGTGGTTCGATTGCGTTGTTCCATTTCGTTGTTCTAATTCGTTGTTCGATTTCGTTGTTCGATTTCGTTGTTCGATTTCGTTGTTCGATTCGTTATTCGATTTCGTTGTTAGATTTCGTTGTTAGATTTCGTTGTTCGATTTCGTTGTTCGATTTCGTTGTTCGATTTCGTTGTTCGATTTCGTTGTTCGATTTCGTTGTTCGATTTCGTTGTTAGATTTCGTTGTTCGTTGTTAGATTTCGTTGTTCGTTGTTAGATTTCGTTATTCGTTGTTAGATTTCGTTGTTCTTTGTTCGATTTCGTGGTTCGAATTCGTTGTTCGAATTCGTTGTTCGATTTCGTTGTTCGATTTTGTTGTTCGATTTCGTTGTTCGATTTCGTTGTTCGATTTCGAAGTTCGATTTCGTTGTTCGATTTCGTTGTTCGATTTCGTTATTCGATTTCGTTGTTCGATTTCGTTGTTCGATTTCGTTGTTCGATATCGTTGTTCGATTTCGTTGTTCGATTTCGTTGTTCGATTTCGTTGTTCGATTTCGTTGTTCGATTTCGTTGTTCGATTTCGTTGTTCGATTTCGTTGTTCGATTTCGTTGTTCGATTTCGATGTTCGATTTCGTTGTTCAATTTCGTTGTTCGATTCGTTATTCGCTTTCGTTGTGCGATTTCGTTGTTCAATTTCGTTGTTCCATTTCGTTGTTCGATTTCGTTGTTCGATTTCATTGTTCGATTTCGTTGTTCGATTCGTTTGTTCGATTTCGTTGTTCGATTTCGTGGTTCGAATTCGTTGTTCGAATTCGTTGTTCGATTTCGTTGTTCGATTTCATTGTTCGATTTCGTGGTTCGAATTCGTTGTTCGAATTCGTTGTTCGATTTCGTTGTTCGTTGTTAGATTTCGTTGTTCGTTGTTAGATTTCGTTGTTCTTTGTTCGATTTCGTTGTTCGTTGTTAGATTTCGTTGTTCTTTGTTCAATTTCGTTGTTCGATTCGTTATTCGCTTTCGTTGTGCGATTTCGTTGTTCAATTTCGTTGTTCCATTTCGTTGTTCGATTTCGTTGTTCGATTTCGTTGTTCGATTTCGTTGTTCGATTTCGTTGTTCGATTTCGTTGTTCGATTTCGTTGTTCGATTTCGTTGTTCGATTTCGTTGTTCAATTTCGTTGTTCGATTTCGTTGTTCGATTTCGTTGTTCGATTTCGTTGTTCGATTTCGTTGTTCGATTTCGTTGTTCGATTTCGTTGTTCGATTTCGTTGTTCGATTTCGTTGTTGGAATTCGTGTTCGATTTCGTTGATCGATTTCGTTGTTCGATTTTCATTGTTCGATTTGATTGTTCGATTTCGTTGATCGATTTCGTTGATCGATTTCGTTTTTCGATTTCGTTCGATTTCGTTGTTCGATTTCATTGTTCGATTTCGTTGTTCGATTTCGTGGTTCGATTTCGTTGTTAGATTTCGTTTTTCGTTGTTAGATTTCGTTGTTCGTTGTTAGATTTCGTTATTCGTTGTTAGATTTCGTTGTTCTTTGTTCGATTTCGTGGTTCGAATTCGTTGTTCGAATTCGTTGTTCGATTTCGTTGTTCGATTTTGTTGTTCGATTTCGTTGTTCGATTTCATTGTTCGATTTCGTGGTTCGAATTCGTTGTTCGAATTCGTTGTTCGATTTCGTAGTTCGTTGTTAGATTTCGTTGTTCGTTGTTAGATTTCGTTTTTCTTTGTTCAATTTCGTTGTTCGATTCGTTATTCGCTTTCGTTGTGCGATTTCGTTGTTCAATTTCGTTGTTCCATTTCGTTGTTCGATTTCGTTGTTCGATTTCGTTGTTCGATTTCGTTGTTCGATTTCGTTGTTAGATTTCGTTGTTCGATTTCGTTGTTCAATTTCGTTGTTCGATTTCGTTGTTAGATTTCGTTGTTCTTTGTTCGATTTCGTGGTTCGAATTCGTTGTTCGAATTCGTTGTTCGATTCGTTATTCGATTTCGTTGTTCGATTTCTTGTTCGATTTCGTTGTTCCATTTCGTTGTTCGATTTCGTTGTTCGATTTCGTTGTTCGATTTCGTTGTTCGATTTCGTTGTTAGATTTCGTTGTTCGATTTCGTTGTTCGATTTCGTTGTTCGATTTCGTTGTTCGATTTCGTTGTTCGATTTCGTTGTCCGATTCCGTTGTTCGATTTCGTTGTTCGTTTTCGTTGTTCGATATTGTTGTATGATTTCGTGGTTCGATTTCGTTGTTCGATTGCGTTGTTCCATTTCGTTGTTCTATTTCGTGGTTCGATTTCGTGGTGTCAGTTTGTTGTTCGATTTCGATTTCGCTGTTCGATTTCGAAGTTGGATTTCGTTGTTCTATTTCGTTGTTCTAATTCGTTGTTCGATTTCGTTGTTCGATTTCGTTGTTAGATTTCGTTGTTCGATTTCGTTGTTCAATTGCGTTGTTCCATTTCGTTGTTCTATTTCGTGGTTCGATTTCGTGGTTTCAGTTTGTTGTTCGATTTCGATTTCGTTGTTCGATATCGAAGTTGGATTTCGTTGTTCGATTTCGTTGTTCGATTTCGTTGTTCAATTTCGTTGTTCCATTTCGTTGTTCGATTTCGTTGTTCGATTTCGTTGTCCGATTGCGTTGTTCCATTTCGTTGTTCTATTTCGTGGTTCGATTTCGTGGTTTCAGTTTGTTGTTCGATTTCGATTTCGTTGTTCGATTTCGAAGTTGGATTTCGTTGTTCGATTTCGTTGTTCAATTTCGATGTTCGATTTCGTTGTTCGATTTCGTTGTTCGAATTCGTTGTTCGATTTCGTTGTTCAATTTCGTTGTTCCATTTCGTTGTTCGATTTCGTTGTTCGATTTCGTTGTTCGATTTCGTTGTTCGATTTCGTTGTTCGATTTCGTTGTCCGATTCCGTTGTTCGATTTCGTTGTTCATTTTCGTTGTTCGATATTGTATGATTTCGTGGTTCGATTTCCTTGTTCGATTGCGTTGTTCCATTTCGTTGTTCTATTTCGTGGTTCAATTTCGTGGTTTCAGTTTGTTGTTCGATTTCGATTTCGTTGTTCGATATCGAAGTTGGATTTCGTTGTTCGATTTCGTTGTTCGATTTCGTTGTTCTATTTCGTTGTTCGATTTCGTTGTTCGATTTCGTTGTTCGATTTCGTTGTTCGATTTCGATGTTCGATTTCGTTGTTCAATTTCGTTGTTCGATTCGTTATTCGCTTTCGTTGTGCGATTTCGTTGTTCAATTTCGTTGTTCCATTTCGTTGTTCGATATCGTTGTTCGATTTCATTGTTCGATTTCGTTGTTCGATTCGTTTGTTCGATTTCGTTGTTCGATTTCGTGGTTCGAATTCGTTGTTCGAATTCGTTGTTCGATTTCGTTGTTCGATTTCATTGTTCGATTTCGTGGTTCGAATTCGTTGTTCGAATTCGTTGTTCGATTTCGTTGTTCGTTGTTAGATTTCGTTGTTCGTTGTTAGATTTCGTTGTTCTTTGTTCGATTTCGTTGTTCGTTGTTAGATTTCGTTGTTCTTTGTTCAATTTCGTTGTTCGATTCGTTATTCGCTTTCGTTGTGCGATTTCGTTGTTCAATTTCGTTGTTCCATTTCGTTGTTCGATTTCGTTGTTCGATTTCGTTGTTCGATTTCGTTGTTCGATTTCGTTGTTCGATTTCGTTGTTCGATTTCGTTGTTCGATTTCGTTGTTCGATTTCGTTGTTCGATTTCGTTGTTCGATTTCGTTGTTCGATTTCGTTGTTCGATTTCGTTGTTCGATTTCGTTGTTCGATTTCGTTGTTCGATTTCGTTGTTCGATTTCGTTGTTCGATTTCGTTGTTCGATTTCGTTGTTCGATTTCGTTGTTCGATTTCGTTGTTCGATTTCGTTGTTGGAATACGTGTTCGATTTCGTTGATCGATTTCGTTGTTCGATTTTCATTGTTCGATTTGATTGTTCGATTTCGTTGATCGATTTCGTTTTTCGATTTCGTTCGATTTCGTTGTTCGATTTCATTGTTCGATTTCGTGGTTCGAATTCGTTGTTCGAATTCGTTGTTCGATTTCGTTGTTCGTTGTTAGATTTCGTTGTTCGTAGTTAGATTTCGTTGTTCTTTGTTCGATTTCGTTGTTCGTTGTTAGATTTCGTTGTTCTTTGTTCGATTTCGTTGTTCGTTGTTCGATTTCGTTGTTCGATTTTCGTTGTTCGATTTCGTTGTTCGATTGCGTTGTTCCATTTCGTTATTCAATTTCGTGGTTCGATTTCGTGGTTTCAGTTTGTTGTTCGAGTTCGTTATTCGATTTCGTTGTTCGATTTCGTTGTTCGATTTCGTTGTTCGTTTTCGTTGTTCGATATTATATGATTTCGTGGTTTGATTTCGTTGTTCGATTGCGTTGTTCCATTTCGTTGTTCTATTTCGTGGTTCGATTTCGTGGTTTCAGTTTGTTGTTCGATTTCTATTTCGTTGTTCGATATCGAAGTTGGATTTCGTTGTTCGATTTCGTTGTTCTATTTCGTTGTTCGATTTCGTTGTTCGAATTCGTTGTTCGAATTCGTTGTTCGATTTCGTTGTTCAATTTCGTTGTTCCATTTCGTTGTTCGATTTCGTTGTTCGATTTCGTTGTTCGATTGCGTTGTTCCATTTCGTTGTTCTATTTCGTGGTTCGATTTCGTGGTTTCAGTTTGTTGTTCGATTTCGATTTCGTTGTTCGATTTCGAAGTTGGATTTCGTTTTTCGATTTCGTTGTTCAATTTCGATGTTCGATTTCGTTGTTCGATTTCGTTGTTCGAATTCGTTGTTCGTTTTCGTTGTTCAATTTCGTTGTTCCATTTCGTTGTTCGATTTCGTTGTTCGATTTCGTTGTTCGATTTCGTTGTTCGATTTCGTTGTTCGATTTCGTTGTTCGATTTCGTTGTTCGATTTCGTTGTCCGATTCCGTTGTTCGATTTCGTTGTTCATTTTCGTTGTTCGATATTGTATGATTTCGTGGTTCGATTTCGTTGTTCGATTGCGTTGTTCCATTTCGTTGTTCTATTTCGTGGTTCAATTTCGTGGTTTCAGTTTGTTGTTCGATTTCGATTTCGTTGTTCGATATCGAAGTTGGATTTCGTTGTTCGATTTCGTTGTTCAATTTCGTTGTTCGATTTCGTTGTTCGATTTCGTTGTTCAATTTCGTTTTTCCATTTCGTTGTTCGATTTCGTTGTTCGATTGCGTTGTTCCATTTCGTTGTTCTATTTCGTGGTTCGAATTCGTTGTTCGAATTCGTTGTTCGATTTCGTTGTTCGATTTCATTGTTCGATTTCGTGGTTCGAATTCGTTGTTCGAATTCGTTGTTCGATTTCGTTGTTCGTTGTTAGATTTCGTTGTTCGTTGTTAGATTTCGTTTTTCTTTGTTCAATTTCGTTGTTCGATTCGTTATTCGCTTTCGTTGTGCGATTTCGTTGTTCAATTTCGTTGTTCCATTTCGTTGTTCGATTTCGTTGTTCGATTTCGTTGTTCGATTTCGTTGTTAGATTTCGTTGTTCGATTTCGTTGTTCAATTTCGTTGTTCGATTTCGTTGTTAGATTTCGTTGTTCTTTGTTCGATTTCGTGGTTCGAATTCGTTGTTCGAATTCGTTGTTCGATTCGTTATTCGATTTCGTTGTTCGATTTCTTGTTCGATTTCGTTGTTCCATTTCGTTGTTCGATTTCGTTGTTCGATTTCGTTGTTCGATTTCGTTGTTCGATTTCGTTGTTAGATTTCGTTGTTCGATTTCGTTGTTCGATTTCGTTGTTCGGTTTCGTTGATCGATTTCGTTGTCCGATTCCGTTGTTCGATTTCGTTGTTCGTTTTCGTTGTTCGATATTGTTGTATGATTTCGTGGTTCGATTTCGTTGTTCGATTGCGTTGTTCCATTTCGTTGTTCTATTTCGTGGTTCGATTTCGTGGTTTCAGTTTGTTGTTCGATTTCGATTTCGCTGTTCGATTTCGAAGTTGGATTTCGTTGTTCTATTTCGTTGTTCTAATTCGTTGTTCGATTTGGTTGTTCGATTTCGTTGTTCGATTTCGTTGTTCGATTCGTTATTCGATTTCGTTGTTAGATTTCGTTGTTCGATTTCGTTGTTCGATTTCGTTGTTCGATTTCGTTGTTAGATTTCGTTGTTCGTTGTTAGATTTCGTTGTTCGTTGTTAGATTTCGTTATTCGTTGTTAGATTTCGTTGTTCTTTGTTCGATTTCGTGGTTCGAATTCGTTGTTCGAATTCGTTGTTCGATTTCGTTGTTCGATTTTGTTGTTCGATTTCGTTGTTCGATTTCATTGTTCGATTTCGTGGTTCGAATTCGTTGTTCGAATTCGTTGTTCGATTTCGTTGTTCGTTGTTAGATTTCGTTGTTCGTTGTTAGATTTCGTTTTTCTTTGTTCAATTTCGTTGTTCGATTCGTTATTCGCTTTCGTTGTGCGATTTCGTTGTTCAATTTCGTTGTTCCATTTCGTTGTTCGATTTCGTTGTTCGATTTCGTTGTTCGATTTCGTTGTTAGATTTCGTTGTTCGATTTCGTTGTTCAATTTCGTTGTTCGATTTCGTTGTTAGATTTCGTTGTTCTTTGTTCGATTTCGTGGTTCGAATTCGTTGTTCGAATTCGTTGTTCGATTCGTTATTCGCTTTCGTTGTGCGATTTCGTTGTTCAATTTCGTTGTTCCATTTCGTTGTTCGATTTCGTTGTTCGATTTCGTTGTTCGATTTCGTTGTTAGATTTCGTTGTTCGATTTCGTTGTTCAATTTCGTTGTTCGATTTCGTTGTTAGATTTCGTTGTTCTTTGTTCGATTTCGTGGTTCGAATTCGTTGTTCGAATTCGTTGTTCGATTCGTTATTCGATTTAGTTGTTCGATTTCTTGTTCGATTTCGTTGTTCCATTTCGTTGTTCGATTTCGTTGTTCGATTTCGTTGTTCGATTTCGTTGTTCGATTTCGTTGTTCGATTTCGTTGTTAGATTTCGTTGTTCGATTTCGTTGTTCGATTTCGTTGTTCGATTTCGTTGTTCGATTTCGTTGTCCGATTCCGTTGTTCGATTTCGTTGTTCGTTTTCGTTGTTCGATATTGTTGTATGATTTCGTGGTTCGATTGCGTTGTTCCATTTCGTTGTTCTAATTCGTTGTTCGATTTCGTTGTTCGATTTCGTTGTTCGATTTCGTTGTTCGATTCGTTATTCGATTTCGTTGTTAGATTTCGTTGTTAGATTTCGTTGTTCGATTTCGTTGTTCGATTTCGTTGTTCGATTTCGTTGTTCGATTTCGTTGTTCGATTTCGTTGTTCGATTTCGTTGTTAGATTTCGTTGTTCGTTGTTAGATTTCGTTGTTCGTTGTTAGATTTCGTTATTCGTTGTTAGATTTCGTTGTTCTTTGTTCGATTTCGTGGTTCGAATTCGTTGTTCGAATTCGTTGTTCGATTTCGTTGTTCGATTTTGTTGTTCGATTTCGTTGTTCGATTTCGTTGTTCGATTTCGAAGTTCGATTTCGTTGTTCGATTTCGTTGTTCGATTTCGTTATTCGATTTCGTTGTTCGATTTCGTTGTTCGATTTCGTTGTTCGATATCGTTGTTCGATTTCGTTGTTCGATTTCGTTGTTCGATTTCGTTGTTCGATTTCGTTGTTCGATTTCGTTGTTCGATTTCGTTGTTCGATTTCGTTGTTCGATTTCGTTGTTCGATTTCGATGTTCGATTTCGTTGTTCAATTTCGTTGTTCGATTCGTTATTCGCTTTCGTTGTGCGATTTCGTTGTTCAATTTCGTTGTTCCATTTCGTTGTTCGATTTCGTTGTTCGATTTCATTGTTCGATTTCGTTGTTCGATTCGTTTGTTCGATTTCGTTGTTCGATTTCGTGGTTCGAATTCGTTGTTCGAATTCGTTGTTCGATTTCGTTGTTCGATTTCATTGTTCGATTTCGTGGTTCGAATTCGTTGTTCGAATTCGTTGTTCGATTTCGTTGTTCGTTGTTAGATTTCGTTGTTCGTTGTTAGATTTCGTTGTTCTTTGTTCGATTTCGTTGTTCGTTGTTAGATTTCGTTGTTCTTTGTTCAATTTCGTTGTTCGATTCGTTATTCGCTTTCGTTGTGCGATTTCGTTGTTCAATTTCGTTGTTCCATTTCGTTGTTCGATTTCGTTGTTCGATTTCGTTGTTCGATTTCGTTGTTCGATTTCGTTGTTCGATTTCGTTGTTCGATTTCGTTGTTCGATTTCGTTGTTCGATTTCGTTGTTCAATTTCGTTGTTCGATTTCGTTGTTCGATTTCGTTGTTCGATTTCGTTGTTCGATTTCGTTGTTCGATTTCGTTGTTCGATTTCGTTGTTCGATTTCGTTGTTGGAATTCGTGTTCGATTTCGTTGATCGATTTCGTTGTTCGATTTTCATTGTTCGATTTGATTGTTCGATTTCGTTGATCGATTTCGTTGATCGATTTCGTTTTTCGATTTCGTTCGATTTCGTTGTTCGATTTCATTGTTCGATTTCGTTGTTCGATTTCGTGGTTCGATTTCGTTGTTAGATTTCGTTTTTCGTTGTTAGATTTCGTTGTTCGTTGTTAGATTTCGTTATTCGTTGTTAGATTTCGTTGTTCTTTGTTCGATTTCGTGGTTCGAATTCGTTGTTCGAATTCGTTGTTCGATTTCGTTGTTCGATTTTGTTGTTCGATTTCGTTGTTCGATTTCATTGTTCGATTTCGTGGTTCGAATTCGTTGTTCGAATTCGTTGTTCGATTTCGTAGTTCGTTGTTAGATTTCGTTGTTCGTTGTTAGATTTCGTTTTTCTTTGTTCAATTTCGTTGTTCGATTCGTTATTCGCTTTCGTTGTGCGATTTCGTTGTTCAATTTCGTTGTTCCATTTCGTTGTTCGATTTCGTTGTTCGATTTCGTTGTTCGATTTCGTTGTTCGATTTCGTTGTTAGATTTCGTTGTTCGATTTCGTTGTTCAATTTCGTTGTTCGATTTCGTTGTTAGATTTCGTTGTTCTTTGTTCGATTTCGTGGTTCGAATTCGTTGTTCGAATTCGTTGTTCGATTCGTTATTCGATTTCGTTGTTCGATTTCTTGTTCGATTTCGTTGTTCCATTTCGTTGTTCGATTTCGTTGTTCGATTTCGTTGTTCGATTTCGTTGTTCGATTTCGTTGTTAGATTTCGTTGTTCGATTTCGTTGTTCGATTTCGTTGTTCGATTTCGTTGTTCGATTTCGTTGTTCGATTTCGTTGTCCGATTCCGTTGTTCGATTTCGTTGTTCGTTTTCGTTGTTCGATATTGTTGTATGATTTCGTGGTTCGATTTCGTTGTTCGATTGCGTTGTTCCATTTCGTTGTTCTATTTCGTGGTTCGATTTCGTGGTGTCAGTTTGTTGTTCGATTTCGATTTCGCTGTTCGATTTCGAAGTTGGATTTCGTTGTTCTATTTCGTTGTTCTAATTCGTTGTTCGATTTCGTTGTTCGATTTCGTTGTTAGATTTCGTTGTTCGATTTCGTTGTTCGATTTCGTTGTTCGATTTCGTTGTTCGATTTCGTTGTTCGATTTCGTTGTCCGATTCCGTTGTTCGATTTCGTTGTTCGTTTTCGTTGTTCGATATTGTTGTATGATTTCGTGGTTCGATTTCGTTGTTCGATTGCGTTGTTCCATTTCGTTGTTCTATTTCGTGGTTCGATTTCGTGGTGTCAGTTTGTTGTTCGATTTCGATTTCGCTGTTCGATTTCGAAGTTGGATTTCGTTGTTCGATTTCGTTGTTCGATTTCGTTGTTCGATTTCGTTGTCCGATTCCGTTGTTCGATTTCGTTGTTCATTTTCGTTGTTCGATATTGTATGATTTCGTGGTTCGATTTCGTTGTTCGATTGCGTTGTTCCATTTCGTTGTTCTATTTCGTGGTTCAATTTCGTGGTTTCAGTTTGTTGTTCGATTTCGATTTCGTTGTTCGATATCGAAGTTGGATTTCGTTGTTCGATTTCGTTGTTCAATTTCGTTGTTCGATTTCGTTGTTCGATTTCGTTGTTCAATTTCGTTTTTCCATTTCGTTGTTCGATTTCGTTGTTCGATTGCGTTGTTCCATTTCGTTGTTCTATTTCGTGGTTCGAATTCGTTGTTCGAATTCGTTGTTCGAATTCGTTGTTCGATTTCGTTGTTCGATTTCATTGTTCGATTTCGTGGTTCGAATTCGTTGTTCGAATTCGTTGTTCGATTTCGTTGTTCGTTGTTAGATTTCGTTGTTCGTTGTTAGATTTCGTTTTTCTTTGTTCAATTTCGTTGTTCGATTCGTTATTCGCTTTCGTTGTGCGATTTCGTTGTTCAATTTCGTTGTTCCATTTCGTTGTTCGATTTCGTTGTTCGATTTCGTTGTTCGATTTCGTTGTTAGATTTCGTTGTTCGATTTCGTTGTTCAATTTCGTTGTTCGATTTCGTTGTTAGATTTCGTTGTTCTTTGTTCGATTTCGTGGTTCGAATTCGTTGTTCGAATTCGTTGTTCGATTCGTTATTCGATTTCGTTGTTCGATTTCTTGTTCGATTTCGTTGTTCCATTTCGTTGTTCGATTTCGTTGTTCGATTTCGTTGTTCGATTTCGTTGTTCGATTTCGTTGTTAGATTTCGTTGTTCGATTTCGTTGTTCGATTTCGTTGTTCGGTTTCGTTGATCGATTTCGTTGTCCGATTCCGTTGTTCGATTTCGTTGTTCGTTTTCGTTGTTCGATATTGTTGTATGATTTCGTGGTTCGATTTCGTTGTTCGATTGCGTTGTTCCATTTCGTTGTTCTATTTCGTGGTTCGATTTCGTGGTTTCAGTTTGTTGTTCGATTTCGATTTCGCTGTTCGATTTCGAAGTTGGATTTCGTTGTTCTATTTCGTTGTTCTAATTCGTTGTTCGATTTGGTTGTTCGATTTCGTTGTTCGATTTCGTTGTTCGATTCGTTATTCGATTTCGTTGTTAGATTTCGTTGTTCGATTTCGTTGTTCGATTTCGTTGTTCGATTTCGTTGTTCGATTTCGTTGTTAGATTTCGTTGTTCGTTGTTAGATTTCGTTGTTCGTTGTTAGATTTCGTTATTCGTTGTTAGATTTCGTTGTTCTTTGTTCGATTTCGTGGTTCGAATTCGTTGTTCTATTTCGTTGTTCGATTTCGTTGTTCGATTTCGTTGTTCGATTTCGTTGTTCGATTTCGTTGTTCGATTTCGTTGTCCGATTCCGTTGTTCGATTTCGTTGTTCATTTTCGTTGTTCGATATTGTATGATTTCGTGGTTCGATTTCCTTGTTCGATTGCGTTGTTCCATTTCGTTGTTCTATTTCGTGGTTCAATTTCGTGGTTTCAGTTTGTTGTTCGATTTCGATTTCGTTGTTCGATATCGAAGTTGGATTTCGTTGTTCGATTTCGTTGTTCGATTTCGTTGTTCTATTTCGTTGTTCGATTTCGTTGTTCGATTTCGTTGTTCGATTTCGTTGTTCGATTTCGATGTTCGATTTCGTTGTTCAATTTCGTTGTTCGATTCGTTATTCGCTTTCGTTGTGCGATTTCGTTGTTCAATTTCGTTGTTCCATTTCGTTGTTCGATATCGTTGTTCGATTTCATTGTTCGATTTCGTTGTTCGATTCGTTTGTTCGATTTCGTTGTTCGATTTCGTGGTTCGAATTCGTTGTTCGAATTCGTTGTTCGATTTCGTTGTTCGATTTCATTGTTCGATTTCGTGGTTCGAATTCGTTGTTCGAATTCGTTGTTCGATTTCGCTGTTCGATTTCGTTGTTCGATTTCGTTGTTAGATTTCGTTGTTCGATTTCGTTGTTCGATTTCGTTGTTCGATTTCGTTGTTAGATTTCGTTGTTCTTTGTTCGATTTCGTGGTTCGAATTCGTTGTTCGAATTCGTTGTTCGATTCGTTATTCGATTTCGTTGTTCGATTTCTTGTTCGATTTCGTTGTTCCATTATGTTGTTCGATTTCGTTGTTCGATTTCGTTGTTCGATTTCGTTGTTCGATTTCGTTGTTAGATTTCGTTGTTCGATTTCGTTGTTCGATTTCGTTGTTCGATTTCGTTGTTCGATTTCGTTGTCCGATTCCGTTGTTCGATTTCGTTGTTCGTTTTCGTTGTTCGATATTGTTGTATGATTTCGTGGTTCGATTTCGTTGTTCGATTGCGTTGTTCCATTTCGTTGTTCGATTTCGTTGTTCGATTTCGTTGTTCGATTTCGTTGTTCGATTTCGTTGTTCGATTTCGTTGTTCGATTTCGTTGTTGGAATTCGTGTTCGATTTCGTTGATCGATTTCGTTGTTCGATTTTCATTGTTCGATTTGATTGTTCGATTTCGTTGATCGATTTCGTTGATCGATTTCGTTTTTCGATTTCGTTCGATTTCGTTGTTCGATTTCATTGTTCGATTTCGTGGTTCGAATTCGTTGTTCGAATTCGTTGTTCGATTTCGTTGTTCGTTGTTAGATTTCGTTGTTCGTAGTTAGATTTCGTTGTTCTTTGTTCGATTTCGTTGTTCGTTGTTCGATTTCGTTGTTCGATTTTCGTTGTTCGATTTCGTTGTTCGATTGCGTTGTTCCATTTCGTTATTCAATTTCGTGGTTCGATTTCGTGGTTTCAGTTTGTTGTTCGAGTTCGTTATTCGATTTCGTTGTTCGATTTCGTTGTTCGATTTCGTTGTTCGTTTTCGTTGTTCGATATTGTATGATTTCGTGGTTCGATTTCGTTGTTCAATTGCGTTGTTCCATTTCGTTGTTCTATTTCGTGGTTCGATTTCGTGGTTTCAGTTTGTTGTTCGATTTCGATTTCGTTGTTCGATATCGAAGTTGGATTTCGTTGTTCGATTTCGTTGTTCGATTTCGTTGTTCAATTTCGTTGTTCCATTTCGTTGTTCGATTTCGTTGTTCGATTTCGTTGTCCGATTGCGTTGTTCCATTTCGTTGTTCTATTTCGTGGTTCGATTTCGTGGTTTCAGTTTGTTGTTCGATTTCGATTTCGTTGTTCGATTTCGAAGTTGGATTTCGTTGTTCGATTTCGTTGTTCAATTTCGATGTTCGATTTCGTTGTTCGATTTCGTTGTTCGAATTCGTTGTTCGATTTCGTTATTCAATTTCGTTGTTCCATTTCGTTGTTCGATTTCGTTGTTCGATTTCGTTGTTCGATTTCGTTGTTCGATTTCGTTGTTCGATTTCGTTGTCCGATTCCGTTGTTCGATTTCGTTGTTCATTTTCGTTGTTCGATATTGTATGATTTCGTGGTTCGATTTCCTTGTTCGATTGCGTTGTTCCATTTCGTTGTTCTATTTCGTGGTTCAATTTCGTGGTTTCAGTTTGTTGTTCGATTTCGATTTCGTTGTTCGATATCGAAGTTGGATTTCGTTGTTCGATTTCGTTGTTCGATTTCGTTGTTCTATTTCGTTGTTCGATTTCGTTGTTCGATTTCGTTGTTCGATTTCGTTGTTCGATTTCGATGTTCGATTTCGTTGTTCAATTTCGTTGTTCGATTCGTTATTCGCTTTCGTTGTGCGATTTCGTTGTTCAATTTCGTTGTTCCATTTCGTTGTTCGATATCGTTGTTCGATTTCATTGTTCGATTTCGTTGTTCGATTCGTTTGTTCGATTTCGTTGTTCGATTTCGTGGTTCGAATTCGTTGTTCGAATTCGTTGTTCGATTTCGTTGTTCGATTTCATTGTTCGATTTCGTGGTTCGAATTCGTTGTTCGAATTCGTTGTTCGATTTCGTTGTTCGTTGTTAGATTTCGTTGTTCGTTGTTAGATTTCGTTGTTCTTTGTTCGATTTCGTTGTTCGTTGTTAGATTTCGTTGTTCTTTGTTCAATTTCGTTGTTCGATTCGTTATTCGCTTTCGTTGTGCGATTTCGTTGTTCAATTTCGTTGTTCCATTTCGTTGTTCGATTTCGTTGTTCGATTTCGTTGTTCGATTTCGTTGTTCGATTTCGTTGTTCGATTTCGTTGTTCGATTTCGTTGTTCGATTTCGTTGTTCGATTTCGTTGTTCGATTTCGTTGTTCGATTTCGTTGTTCGATTTCGTTGTTCGATTTCGTTGTTCGATTTCGTTGTTCGATTTCGTTGTTCGATTTCGTTGTTCGATTTCGTTGTTCGATTTCGTTGTTCGATTTCGTTGTTCGATTTCGTTGTTCGATTTCGTTGTTGGAATACGTGTTCGATTTCGTTGATCGATTTCGTTGTTCGATTTTCATTGTTCGATTTGATTGTTCGATTTCGTTGATCGATTTCGTTTTTCGATTTCGTTCGATTTCGTTGTTCGATTTCATTGTTCGATTTCGTGGTTCGAATTCGTTGTTCGAATTCGTTGTTCGATTTCGTTGTTCGTTGTTAGATTTCGTTGTTCGTAGTTAGATTTCGTTGTTCTTTGTTCGATTTCGTTGTTCGTTGTTAGATTTCGTTGTTCTTTGTTCGATTTCGTTGTTCGTTGTTCGATTTCGTTGTTCGATTTTCGTTGTTCGATTTCGTTGTTCGATTGCGTTGTTCCATTTCGTTATTCAATTTCGTGGTTCGATTTCGTGGTTTCAGTTTGTTGTTCGAGTTCGTTATTCGATTTCGTTGTTCGATTTCGTTGTTCGATTTCGTTGTTCGTTTTCGTTGTTCGATATTATATGATTTCGTGGTTTGATTTCGTTGTTCGATTGCGTTGTTCCATTTCGTTGTTCTATTTCGTGGTTCGATTTCGTGGTTTCAGTTTGTTGTTCGATTTCTATTTCGTTGTTCGATATCGAAGTTGGATTTCGTTGTTCTATTTCGTTGTTCGATTTCGTTGTTCGAATTCGTTGTTCGAATTCGTTGTTCGATTTCGTTTTTCAATTTCGTTGTTCCATTTCGTTGTTCGATTTCGTTGTTCGATTTCGTTGTTCGATTGCGTTGTTCCATTTCGTTGTTCTATTTCGTGGTTCGATTTCGTGGTTTCAGTTTGTTGTTCGATTTCGATTTCGTTGTTCGATTTCGAAGTTGGATTTCGTTTTTCGATTTCGTTGTTCAATTTCGATGTTCGATTTCGTTGTTCGATTTCGTTGTTCGAATTCGTTGTTCGTTTTCGTTGTTCAATTTCGTTGTTCCATTTCGTTGTTCGATTTCGTTGTTCGATTTCGTTGTTCGATTTCGTTGTTCGATTTCGTTGTTCGATTTCGTTGTTCGATTTCGTTGTTCGATTTCGTTGTCCGATTCCGTTGTTCGATTTCGTTGTTCATTTTCGTTGTTCGATATTGTATGATTTCGTGGTTCGATTTCGTTGTTCGATTGCGTTGTTCCATTTCGTTGTTCTATTTCGTGGTTCAATTTCGTGGTTTCAGTTTGTTGTTCGATTTCGATTTCGTTGTTCGATATCGAAGTTGGATTTCGTTGTTCGATTTCGTTGTTCAATTTCGTTGTTCGATTTCGTTGTTCGATTTCGTTGTTCAATTTCGTTTTTCCATTTCGTTGTTCGATTTCGTTGTTCGATTGCGTTGTTCCATTTCGTTGTTCTATTTCGTGGTTCGAATTCGTTGTTCGAATTCGTTGTTCGATTTCGTTGTTCGATTTCATTGTTCGATTTCGTGGTTCGAATTCGTTGTTCGAATTCGTTGTTCGATTTCGTTGTTCGTTGTTAGATTTCGTTGTTCGTTGTTAGATTTCGTTTTTCTTTGTTCAATTTCGTTGTTCGATTCGTTATTCGCTTTCGTTGTGCGATTTCGTTGTTCAATTTCGTTGTTCCATTTCGTTGTTCGATTTCGTTGTTCGATTTCGTTGTTCGATTTCGTTGTTAGATTTCGTTGTTCGATTTCGTTGTTCAATTTCGTTGTTCGATTTCGTTGTTAGATTTCGTTGTTCTTTGTTCGATTTCGTGGTTCGAATTCGTTGTTCGAATTCGTTGTTCGATTCGTTATTCGATTTCGTTGTTCGATTTCTTGTTCGATTTCGTTGTTCCATTTCGTTGTTCGATTTCGTTGTTCGATTTCGTTGTTCGATTTCGTTGTTCGATTTCGTTGTTAGATTTCGTTGTTCGATTTCGTTGTTCGATTTCGTTGTTCGGTTTCGTTGATCGATTTCGTTGTCCGATTCCGTTGTTCGATTTCGTTGTTCGTTTTCGTTGTTCGATATTGTTGTATGATTTCGTGGTTCGATTTCGTTGTTCGATTGCGTTGTTCCATTTCGTTGTTCTATTTCGTGGTTCGATTTCGTGGTTTCAGTTTGTTGTTCGATTTCGATTTCGCTGTTCGATTTCGAAGTTGGATTTCGTTGTTCTATTTCGTTGTTCTAATTCGTTGTTCGATTTGGTTGTTCGATTTCGTTGTTCGATTTCGTTGTTCGATTCGTTATTCGATTTCGTTGTTAGATTTCGTTGTTCGATTTCGTTGTTCGATTTCGTTGTTCGATTTCGTTGTTAGATTTCGTTGTTCGTTGTTAGATTTCGTTGTTCGTTGTTAGATTTCGTTATTCGTTGTTAGATTTCGTTGTTCTTTGTTCGATTTCGTGGTTCGAATTCGTTGTTCGAATTCGTTGTTCGATTTCGTTGTTCGATTTTGTTGTTCGATTTCGTTGTTCGATTTCATTGTTCGATTTCGTGGTTCGAATTCGTTGTTCGAATTCGTTGTTCGATTTCGTTGTTCGTTGTTAGATTTCGTTGTTCGTTGTTAGATTTCGTTTTTCTTTGTTCAATTTCGTTGTTCGATTCGTTATTCGCTTTCGTTGTGCGATTTCGTTGTTCAATTTCGTTGTTCCATTTCGTTGTTCGATTTCGTTGTTCGATTTCGTTGTTCGATTTCGTTGTTCGATTTCGTTGTTAGATTTCGTTGTTCGATTTCGTTGTTCAATTTCGTTGTTCGATTTCGTTGTTAGATTTCGTTGTTCTTTGTTCGATTTCGTGGTTCGAATTCGTTGTTCGAATTCGTTGTTCGATTCGTTATTCGATTTAGTTGTTCGATTTCTTGTTCGATTTCGTTGTTCCATTTCGTTGTTCGATTTCGTTGTTCGATTTCGTTGTTCGATTTCGTTGTTCGATTTCGTTGTTCGATTTCGTTGTTAGATTTCGTTGTTCGATTTCGTTGTTCGATTTCGTTGTTCGATTTCGTTGTTCGATTTCGTTGTCCGATTCCGTTGTTCGATTTCGTTGTTCGTTTTCGTTGTTCGATATTGTTGTATGATTTCGTGGTTCGATTGCGTTGTTCCATTTCGTTGTTCTAATTCGTTGTTCGATTTCGTTGTTCGATTTCGTTGTTCGATTTCGTTGTTCGATTCGTTATTCGATTTCGTTGTTAGATTTCGTTGTTAGATTTCGTTGTTCGATTTCGTTGTTCGATTTCGTTGTTCGATTTCGTTGTTCGATTTCGTTGTTCGATTTCGTTGTTCGATTTCGTTGTTAGATTTCGTTGTTCGTTGTTAGATTTCGTTGTTCGTTGTTAGATTTCGTTATTCGTTGTTAGATTTCGTTGTTCTTTGTTCGATTTCGTGGTTCGAATTCGTTGTTCGAATTCGTTGTTCGATTTCGTTGTTCGATTTCGTTGTTCGATTTCGAAGTTCGATTTCGTTGTTCGATTTCGTTGTTCGATTTCGTTATTCGATTTCGTTGTTCGATTTCGTTGTTCGATTTCGTTGTTCGATATCGTTGTTCGATTTCGTTGTTCGATTTCGTTGTTCGATTTCGTTGTTCGATTTCGTTGTTCGATTTCGTTGTTCGATTTCGTTGTTCGATTTCGTTGTTCGATTTCGTTGTTCGATTTCGATGTTCGATTTCGTTGTTCAATTTCGTTGTTCGATTCGTTATTCGCTTTCGTTGTGCGATTTCGTTGTTCAATTTCGTTGTTCCATTTCGTTGTTCGATTTCGTTGTTCGATTTCATTGTTCGATTTCGTTGTTCGATTCGTTTGTTCGATTTCGTTGTTCGATTTCGTGGTTCGAATTCGTTGTTCGAATTCGTTGTTCGATTTCGTTGTTCGATTTCATTGTTCGATTTCGTGGTTCGAATTCGTTGTTCGAATTCGTTGTTCGATTTCGTTGTTCGTTGTTAGATTTCGTTGTTCGTTGTTAGATTTCGTTGTTCTTTGTTCGATTTCGTTGTTCGTTGTTAGATTTCGTTGTTCTTTGTTCAATTTCGTTGTTCGATTCGTTATTCGCTTTCGTTGTGCGATTTCGTTGTTCAATTTCGTTGTTCCATTTCGTTGTTCGATTTCGTTGTTCGATTTCGTTGTTCGATTTCGTTGTTCGATTTCGTTGTTCGATTTCGTTGTTCGATTTCGTTGTTCGATTTCGTTGTTCGATTTCGTTGTTCAATTTCGTTGTTCGATTTCGTTGTTCGATTTCGTTGTTCGATTTCGTTGTTCGATTTCGTTGTTCGATTTCGTTGTTCGATTTCGTTGTTCGATTTCGTTGTTGGAATTCGTGTTCGATTTCGTTGATCGATTTCGTTGTTCGATTTTCATTGTTCGATTTGATTGTTCGATTTCGTTGATCGATTTCGTTGATCGATTTCGTTTTTCGATTTCGTTCGATTTCGTTGTTCGATTTCATTGTTCGATTTCGTGGTTCGAATTCGTTGTTCGAATTCGTTGTTCGATTTCGTTGTTCGTTGTTAGATTTCGTTGTTCGTTGTTAGATTTCGTTGTTCTTTGTTCGATTTCGTTGTTCGTTGTTAGATTTCGTTGTTCTTTGTTCAATTTCGTTGTTCGATTCGTTATTCGCTTTCGTTGTGCGATTTCGTTGTTCAATTTCGTTGTTCCATTTCGTTGTTCGATTTCGTTGTTCGATTTCGTTGTTCGATTTCGTTGTTCGATTTCGTTGTTCGATTTCGTTGTTCGATTTCGTTGTTCGATTTCGTTGTTCGATTTCGTTGTTCGATTTCGTTGTTCGATTTCGTTGTTCGATTTCGTTGTTCGATTTCGTTGTTCGATTTCGTTGTTCGATTTCGTTGTTCGATTTCGTTGTTCGATTTCGTTGTTCGATTTCGTTGTTCGATTTCGTTGTTCGATTTCGTTGTTCGATTTCGTTGTTGGAATACGTGTTCGATTTCGTTGATCGATTTCGTTGTTCGATTTTCATTGTTCGATTTGATTGTTCGATTTCGTTGATCGATTTCGTTTTTCGATTTCGTTCGATTTCGTTGTTCGATTTCATTGTTCGATTTCGTGGTTCGAATTCGTTGTTCGAATTCGTTGTTCGATTTCGTTGTTCGTTGTTAGATTTCGTTGTTCGTAGTTAGATTTCGTTGTTCTTTGTTCGATTTCGTTGTTCGTTGTTAGATTTCGTTGTTCTTTGTTCGATTTCGTTGTTCGTTGTTCGATTTCGTTGTTCGATTTTCGTTGTTCGATTTCGTTGTTCGATTGCGTTGTTCCATTTCGTTATTCAATTTCGTGGTTCGATTTCGTGGTTTCAGTTTGTTGTTCGAGTTCGTTATTCGATTTCGTTGTTCGATTTCGTTGTTCGATTTCGTTGTTCGTTTTCGTTGTTCGATATTATATGATTTCGTGGTTTGATTTCGTTGTTCGATTGCGTTGTTCCATTTCGTTGTTCTATTTCGTGGTTCGATTTCGTGGTTTCAGTTTGTTGTTCGATTTCTATTTCGTTGTTCGATATCGAAGTTGGATTTCGTTGTTCTATTTCGTTGTTCGATTTCGTTGTTCGAATTCGTTGTTCGAATTCGTTGTTCGATTTCGTTTTTCAATTTCGTTGTTCCATTTCGTTGTTCGATTTCGTTGTTCGATTTCGTTGTTCGATTGCGTTGTTCCATTTCGTTGTTCTATTTCGTGGTTCGATTTCGTGGTTTCAGTTTGTTGTTCGATTTCGATTTCGTTGTTCGATTTCGAAGTTGGATTTCGTTTTTCGATTTCGTTGTTCAATTTCGATGTTCGATTTCGTTGTTCGATTTCGTTGTTCGAATTCGTTGTTCGTTTTCGTTGTTCAATTTCGTTGTTCCATTTCGTTGTTCGATTTCGTTGTTCGATTTCGTTGTTCGATTTCGTTGTTCGATTTCGTTGTTCGATTTCGTTGTTCGATTTCGTTGTTCGATTTCGTTGTCCGATTCCGTTGTTCGATTTCGTTGTTCATTTTCGTTGTTCGATATTGTATGATTTCGTGGTTCGATTTCGTTGTTCGATTGCGTTGTTCCATTTCGTTGTTCTATTTCGTGGTTCAATTTCGTGGTTTCAGTTTGTTGTTCGATTTCGATTTCGTTGTTCGATATCGAAGTTGGATTTCGTTGTTCGATTTCGTTGTTCAATTTCGTTGTTCGATTTCGTTGTTCGATTTCGTTGTTCAATTTCGTTTTTCCATTTCGTTGTTCGATTTCGTTGTTCGATTGCGTTGTTCCATTTCGTTGTTCTATTTCGTGGTTCGAATTCGTTGTTCGAATTCGTTGTTCGATTTCGTTGTTCGATTTCATTGTTCGATTTCGTGGTTCGAATTCGTTGTTCGAATTCGTTGTTCGATTTCGTTGTTCGTTGTTAGATTTCGTTGTTCGTTGTTAGATTTCGTTTTTCTTTGTTCAATTTCGTTGTTCGATTCGTTATTCGCTTTCGTTGTGCGATTTCGTTGTTCAATTTCGTTGTTCCATTTCGTTGTTCGATTTCGTTGTTCGATTTCGTTGTTCGATTTCGTTGTTAGATTTCGTTGTTCGATTTCGTTGTTCAATTTCGTTGTTCGATTTCGTTGTTAGATTTCGTTGTTCTTTGTTCGATTTCGTGGTTCGAATTCGTTGTTCGAATTCGTTGTTCGATTCGTTATTCGATTTCGTTGTTCGATTTCTTGTTCGATTTCGTTGTTCGGTTTCGTTGATCGATTTCGTTGTCCGATTCCGTTGTTCGATTTCGTTGTTCGATTTCGTTGTTCGATTTCGTTGTTCGATTTCGTTGTTAGATTTCGTTGTTCGATTTCGTTGTTCGATTTCGTTGTTCGGTTTCGTTGATCGATTTCGTTGTCCGATTCCGTTGTTCGATTTCGTTGTTCGTTTTCGTTGTTCGATATTGTTGTATGATTTCGTGGTTCGATTTCGTTGTTCGATTGCGTTGTTCCATTTCGTTGTTCTATTTCGTGGTTCGATTTCGTGGTTTCAGTTTGTTGTTCGATTTCGATTTCGCTGTTCGATTTCGAAGTTGGATTTCGTTGTTCTATTTCGTTGTTCTAATTCGTTGTTCGATTTGGTTGTTCGATTTCGTTGTTCGATTTCGTTGTTCGATTCGTTATTCGATTTCGTTGTTAGATTTCGTTGTTCGATTTCGTTGTTCGATTTCGTTGTTCGATTTCGTTGTTAGATTTCGTTGTTCGTTGTTAGATTTCGTTGTTCGTTGTTAGATTTCGTTATTCGTTGTTAGATTTCGTTGTTCTTTGTTCGATTTCGTGGTTCGAATTCGTTGTTCGAATTCGTTGTTCGATTTCGTTGTTCGATTTTGTTGTTCGATTTCGTTGTTCGATTTCATTGTTCGATTTCGTGGTTCGAATTCGTTGTTCGAATTCGTTGTTCGATTTCGTTGTTCGTTGTTAGATTTCGTTGTTCGTTGTTAGATTTCGTTTTTCTTTGTTCAATTTCGTTGTTCGATTCGTTATTCGCTTTCGTTGTGCGATTTCGTTGTTCAATTTCGTTGTTCCATTTCGTTGTTCGATTTCGTTGTTCGATTTCGTTGTTCGATTTCGTTGTTCGATTTCGTTGTTAGATTTCGTTGTTCGATTTCGTTGTTCAATTTCGTTGTTCGATTTCGTTGTTAGATTTCGTTGTTCTTTGTTCGATTTCGTGGTTCGAATTCGTTGTTCGAATTCGTTGTTCGATTCGTTATTCGATTTAGTTGTTCGATTTCTTGTTCGATTTCGTTGTTCCATTTCGTTGTTCGATTTCGTTGTTCGATTTCGTTGTTCGATTTCGTTGTTCGATTTCGTTGTTCGATTTCGTTGTTAGATTTCGTTGTTCGATTTCGTTGTTCGATTTCGTTGTTCGATTTCGTTGTTCGATTTCGTTGTCCGATTCCGTTGTTCGATTTCGTTGTTCGTTTTCGTTGTTCGATATTGTTGTATGATTTCGTGGTTCGATTGCGTTGTTCCATTTCGTTGTTCTAATTCGTTGTTCGATTTCGTTGTTCGATTTCGTTGTTCGATTTCGTTGTTCGATTCGTTATTCGATTTCGTTGTTAGATTTCGTTGTTAGATTTCGTTGTTAGATTTCGTTGTTCGATTTCGTTGTTCGATTTCGTTGTTCGATTTCGTTGTTCGATTTCGTTGTTCGATTTCGTTGTTCGATTTCGTTGTTAGATTTCGTTGTTCGTTGTTAGATTTCGTTGTTCGTTGTTAGATTTCGTTATTCGTTGTTAGATTTCGTTGTTCTTTGTTCGATTTCGTGGTTCGAATTCGTTGTTCGAATTCGTTGTTCGATTTCGTTGTTCGATTTTGTTGTTCGATTTCGTTGTTCGATTTCGTTGTTCGATTTCGAAGTTCGATTTCGTTGTTCGATTTCGTTGTTCGATTTCGTTATTCGATTTCGTTGTTCGATTTCGTTGTTCGATTTCGTTGTTCGATATCGTTGTTCGATTTCGTTGTTCGATTTCGTTGTTCGATTTCGTTGTTCGATTTCGTTGTTCGATTTCGTTGTTCGATTTCGTTGTTCGATTTCGTTGTTCGATTTCGTTGTTCGATTTCGATGTTCGATTTCGTTGTTCAATTTCGTTGTTCGATTCGTTATTCGCTTTCGTTGTGCGATTTCGTTGTTCAATTTCGTTGTTCCATTTCGTTGTTCGATTTCGTTGTTCGATTTCATTGTTCGATTTCGTTGTTCGATTCGTTTGTTCGATTTCGTTGTTCGATTTCGTGGTTCGAATTCGTTGTTCGAATTCGTTGTTCGATTTCGTTGTTCGATTTCATTGTTCGATTTCGTGGTTCGAATTCGTTGTTCGAATTCGTTGTTCGATTTCGTTGTTCGTTGTTAGATTTCGTTGTTCGTTGTTAGATTTCGTTGTTCTTTGTTCGATTTCGTTGTTCGTTGTTAGATTTCGTTGTTCTTTGTTCAATTTCGTTGTTCGATTCGTTATTCGCTTTCGTTGTGCGATTTCGTTGTTCAATTTCGTTGTTCCATTTCGTTGTTCGATTTCGTTGTTCGATTTCGTTGTTCGATTTCGTTGTTCGATTTCGTTGTTCGATTTCGTTGTTCGATTTCGTTGTTCGATTTCGTTGTTCGATTTCGTTGTTCAATTTCGTTGTTCGATTTCGTTGTTCGATTTCGTTGTTCGATTTCGTTGTTCGATTTCGTTGTTCGATTTCGTTGTTCGATTTCGTTGTTCGATTTCGTTGTTGGAATTCGTGTTCGATTTCGTTGATCGATTTCGTTGTTCGATTTTCATTGTTCGATTTGATTGTTCGATTTCGTTGATCGATTTCGTTGATCGATTTCGTTTTTCGATTTCGTTCGATTTCGTTGTTCGATTTCATTGTTCGATTTCGTTGTTCGATTTCGTGGTTCGATTTCGTTGTTAGATTTCGTTTTTCGTTGTTAGATTTCGTTGTTCGTTGTTAGATTTCGTTATTCGTTGTTAGATTTCGTTGTTCTTTGTTCGATTTCGTGGTTCGAATTCGTTGTTCGAATTCGTTGTTCGATTTCGTTGTTCGATTTTGTTGTTCGATTTCGTTGTTCGATTTCATTGTTCGATTTCGTGGTTCGAATTCGTTGTTCGAATTCGTTGTTCGATTTCGTAGTTCGTTGTTAGATTTCGTTGTTCGTTGTTAGATTTCGTTTTTCTTTGTTCAATTTCGTTGTTCGATTCGTTATTCGCTTTCGTTGTGCGATTTCGTTGTTCAATTTCGTTGTTCCATTTCGTTGTTCGATTTCGTTGTTCGATTTCGTTGTTCGATTTCGTTGTTCGATTTCGTTGTTAGATTTCGTTGTTCGATTTCGTTGTTCAATTTCGTTGTTCGATTTCGTTGTTAGATTTCGTTGTTCTTTGTTCGATTTCGTGGTTCGAATTCGTTGTTCGAATTCGTTGTTCGATTCGTTATTCGATTTCGTTGTTCGATTTCTTGTTCGATTTCGTTGTTCCATTTCGTTGTTCGATTTCGTTGTTCGATTTCGTTGTTCGATTTCGTTGTTCGATTTCGTTGTTAGATTTCGTTGTTCGATTTCGTTGTTCGATTTCGTTGTTCGATTTCGTTGTTCGATTTCGTTGTTCGATTTCGTTGTCCGATTCCGTTGTTCGATTTCGTTGTTCGTTTTCGTTGTTCGATATTGTTGTATGATTTCGTGGTTCGATTTCGTTGTTCGATTGCGTTGTTCCATTTCGTTGTTCTATTTCGTGGTTCGATTTCGTGGTGTCAGTTTGTTGTTCGATTTCGATTTCGCTGTTCGATTTCGAAGTTGGATTTCGTTGTTCTATTTCGTTGTTCTAATTCGTTGTTCGATTTCGTTCGATTTCGTTGTTCGATTTCGTTGTTCGATTCGTTATTCGATTTCGTTGTTAGATTTCGTTGTTCGATTTCGTTGTTCGATTTCGTTGTTCGATTTCGTTTTTAGATTTCGTTGTTTGTTGTTAGATTTCGTTGTTCGTTGTTAGATTTCGTTATTCGTTGTTAGATTTCGTTGTTCTTTGTTCGATTTCGTGGTTCGAATTCGTTGTTCGAATTCGTTGTTCGATTTCGTTGTTCGATTTTGTTGTTCGATTTCGTTGTTCGATTTCGTTGTTCGATTTCGAAGTTCGATTTCGTTGTTCGATTTCGATGTTCGATTTCGTTATTCGATTTCGTTGTTCGATTTCGTTGTTCGATTTCGTTGTTCGATTTCGTTGTTCGATTTCGTTGTTCGATTTCGTTGTTCGATTTCGTTGTTCGATTTCGTTGTTCGATTTCGTTGTTCGATTTCGTTGTTCGATTTCGTTGTTCGATTTCGTTGTTCGATTTCGTTGTTCGATTTCGATGTTCGATTTCGTTGTTCAATTTCGTTGTTCGATTCGTTATTCGCTTTCGTTGTGCGATTTCGTTGTTCAATTTCGTTGTTCCATTTCGTTGTTCGATTTCGTTGTTCGATTTCATTGTTCGATTTCGTTGTTCGATTCGTTTGTTCGATTTCGTTGTTCGATTTCGTGGTTCGAATTCGTTGTTCGAATTCGTTGTTCGATTTCGTTGTTCGATTTCATTGTTCGATTTCGTGGTTCGAATTCGTTGTTCGAATTCGTTGTTCGATTTCGTTGTTCGTTGTTAGATTTCGTTGTTCGTTGTTAGATTTCGTTGTTCTTTGTTCGATTTCGTTGTTCGTTGTTAGATTTCGTTGTTCTTTGTTCAATTTCGTTGTTCGATTCGTTATTCGCTTTCGTTGTGCGATTTCGTTGTTCAATTTCGTTGTTCCATTTCGTTGTTCGATTTCGTTGTTCGATTTCGTTGTTCGATTTCGTTGTTCGATTTCGTTGTTCGATTTCGTTGTTCGATTTCGTTGTTCGATTTCGTTGTTCAATTTCGTTGTTCGATTTCGTTGTTCGATTTCGTTGTTCGATTTCGTTGTTCGATTTCGTTGTTCGATTTCGTTGTTCGATTTCGTTGTTGGAATTCGTGTTCGATTTCGTTGATCGATTTCGTTGTTCGATTTTCATTGTTCGATTTGATTGTTCGATTTCGTTGATCGATTTCGTTGATCGATTTCGTTGATCGATTTCGTTTTTCGATTTCGTTCGATTTCGTTGTTCGATTTCATTGTTCGATTTCGTGGTTCGAATTCGTTGTTCGAATTCGTTGTTCGATTTCGTTGTTCGTTGTTAGATTTCGTTGTTCTTTGTTCGATTTCGTTGTTCTTTGTTCGATTTCGTTGTTCGATTTTCGTTGTTCGATTGCGTTGTTCCATTTCGTTATTCAATTTCGTTGTTCGATTTCGTTGTTGGAATTCGTGTTCGATTTCGTTGATCGATTTCGTTGTTCGATTTTCATTGTTCGATTTGATTGTTCGATTTCGTTGATCGATTTCGTTGATCGATTTCGTTGATCGATTTCGTTTTTCGATTTCGTTCGATTTCGTTGTTCGATTTCATTGTTCGATTTCGTGGTTCGAATTCGTTGTTCGAATTCGTTGTTCGATTTCGTTGTTCGTTGTTAGATTTCGTTGTTCTTTGTTCGATTTCGTTGTTCTTTGTTCGATTTCGTTATTCGATTTCGTTGTTCGATTTCGTTGTTCGATTTCGTTGTTCGTTTTCGTTGTTCGATATTGTATGATTTCGTGGTTCGATTTCGTTGTTCGATTGCGTTGTTCCATTTCGTTGTTCTATTTCGTGGTTCGATTTCGTGGTTTCAGTTTGTTGTTCGATTTCGATTACGTTGTTCGATATCGAAGTTGGATTTCGTTGTTCGATTTCGTTGTTCTATTTCGTTGTTCGATTTCGTTGTTGGAATTCGTTGTTCGAATTCGTTGTTCGATTTCGTTGTTCAATTTCATTGTTCCATTTCGTTGTTCGATTTCGTTGTTCGATTTCGTTGTTCGATTGCGTTGTTCCATTTCGTTGTTCTATTTCGTGGTTCGATTTCGTGGTTTCAGTTTGTTGTTCGATTTCGATTTCGTTGTTCGATTTCGAAGTTGGATTTCGTTGTTCGATTTCGTTGTTCAATTTCGATGTTCGATTTCGTTGTTCGATTTCGTTGTTCGATTTCGTTGTTCGATTTCGTTGTTCGATTTCGTTGTTCGATTTCGTTGTTCGATTTCGTTGTTCGATTTCGTTGTTCGATTTCGTTGTTCGAATTCGTTATTCGAATTCGTTGTTCGATTTCGTTGTTCGATTTCGAAGTTCGATTTCGTTGTTCGATTTCGTTGTTCGATTTCGTATTTCGTTGTTCGAATTCGTTGTTCGATTTCGTTGTTCGAATTCGTTGTTCGATTTCGTTGTTCGATTTCGTTGTTCGATTTCGTTGTTCGATTTCGTTGTTCGATTTCGTTGTTCGATTTCGTTGTTCGATTTCGTTGTTCGATTTCGTTGTTCGATTTTGAAGTTCGATTTCGTTGTTCGATATCGAAGTTGGATTTCGTTGTTCGATTTCGTTGTTCGATTTCGTTGTTAGATTTCGTTGTTCGTTGTTAGATTTCGTTGTTCGTTGTTAGATTTCGTTATTCGTTGTTAGATTTCGTTGTTCTTTGTTCGATTTCGTGGTTCGATTTCGTTGTTCGATTTCGTTGTTCGATTTCTTTGTTCGATTTCGTTGTTCGATTTCGTTGTTCGATTTCGTTGTTCGATTTCGTTGTTCGATTTCGTTGTTCGATTTCGTTGTTCGATTTCGTTGTTCGATTTCGTTGTTCGATTTCGTTGTTCGATTTCGATGTTCGATTTCGTTGTTCAATTTCGTTGTTCGATTCGTTATTCGCTTTCGTTGTGCGATTTCGTTGTTCAATTTCGTTGTTCCATTTCGTTGTTCGATTTCGTTGTTCGATTTCATTGTTCGATTTCGTTGTTCGATTCGTTTGTTCGATTTCGTTGTTCGATTTCGTGGTTCGAATTCGTTGTTCGAATTCGTTGTTCGATTTCGTTGTTCGATTTCATTGTTCGATTTCGTGGTTCGAATTCGTTGTTCGAATTCGTTGTTCGATTTCGTTGTTCGTTGTTAGATTTCGTTGTTCGTTGTTAGATTTCGTTGTTCTTTGTTCGATTTCGTTGTTCGTTGTTAGATTTCGTTGTTCTTTGTTCAATTTCGTTGTTCGATTCGTTATTCGCTTTCGTTGTGCGATTTCGTTGTTCAATTTCGTTGTTCCATTTCGTTGTTCGATTTCGTTGTTCGATTTCGTTGTTCGATTTCGTTGTTCGATTTCGTTGTTCGATTTCGTTGTTCGATTTCGTTGTTCGATTTTGTTGTTCGATTTCGTGGTTCGATTTCGTTGTTAGATTTCGTTGTTCGTTGTTAGATTTCGTTGTTCGTTGTTAGATTTCGTTATTCGTTGTTAGATTTCGTTGTTCTTTGTTCGATTTCGTGGTTCGAATTCGTTGTTCGAATTCGTTGTTCGATTTCGTTATTCGATTTTGTTGTTCGATTTCGTTGTTCGATTTCATTGTTCGATTTCGTGGTTCGAATTCGTTGTTCGAATTCGTTGTTCGATTTCGTTGTTCGTTGTTAGATTTCGTTGTTCGTTGTTAGATTTCGTTTTTCTTTGTTCAATTTCGTTGTTCGATTCGTTATTCGCTTTCGTTGTGCGATTTCGTTGTTCAATTTCGTTGTTCCATTTCGTTGTTCGATTTCGTTGTTCGATTTCGTTGTTCGATTTCGTTGTTCGATTTCGTTGTTAGATTTCGTTGTTCGATTTCGTTGTTCAATTTCGTTGTTCGATTTCGTTGTTAGATTTCGTTGTTCTTTGTTCGATTTCGTGGTTCGAATTCGTTGTTCGAATTCGTTGTTCGATTCGTTATTCGATTTCGTTGTTCGATTTCTTGTTCGATTTCGTTGTTCCATTTCGTTGTTCGATTTCGTTGTTCGATTTCGTTGTTCGATTTCGTTGTTCGATTTCGTTGTTAGATTTCGTTGTTCGATTTCGTTGTTCGATTTCGTTGTTCGATTTCGTTGTTCGATTTCGTTGTTCGATTTCGTTGTCCGATTCCGTTGTTCGATTTCGTTGTTCGTTTTCGTTGTTCGATATTGTTGTATGATTTCGTGGTTCGATTTCGTTGTTCGATTGCGTTGTTCCATTTCGTTGTTCTATTTCGTGGTTCGATTTCGTGGTTTCAGTTTGTTGTTCGATTTCGATTTCGCTGTTCGATTTCGAAGTTGGATTTCGTTGTTCTATTTCGTTGTTCTAATTCGTTGTTCGATTTCGTTGTTCGATTTCGTTGTTCGATTTCGTTGTTCGATTCGTTATTCGATTTCGTTGTTAGATTTCGTTGTTCGATTTCGTTGTTCGATTTCGTTGTTCGATTTCGTTGTTCGATTTCGTTGTTAGATTTCGTTGTTCGTTGTTAGATTTCGTTGTTCGTTGTTAGATTTCGTTATTCGTTGTTAGATTTCGTTGTTCTTTGTTCGATTTCGTGGTTCGAATTCGTTGTTCGAATTCGTTGTTCGATTTCGTTGTTCGATTTTGTTGTTCGATTTCGTTGTTCGATTTCGTTGTTCGATTTCGAAGTTCGATTTCGTTGTTCGATTTCGTTGTTCGATTTCGTTATTCGATTTCGTTGTTCGATTTCGTTGTTCGATTTCGTTATTCGCTTTCGTTGTGCGATTTCGTTGTTCAATTTCGTTGTTCCATTTCGTTGTTCGATTTCGTGTTCGATTTCATTGTTCGATTTCGTTGTTCGATTCGTTTGTTCGATTTCGTTGTTCGATTTCGTGGTTCGAATTCGTTGTTCGAATTCGTTGTTCGATTTCGTTGTTCGATTTCATTGTTCGATTTCGTGGTTCGAATTCGTTGTTCGAATTCGTTGTTCGATTTCGTTGTTCGTTGTTAGATTTCGTTGTTCGTTGTTAGATTTCGTTGTTCTTTGTTCCATTTCGTTGTTCGTTGTTAGATTTCGTTGTTCTTTGTTCAATTTCGTTGTTCGATTCGTTATTCGCTTTCGTTGTGCGATTTCGTTGTTCAATTTCGTTGTTCCATTTCGTTGTTCGATTTCGTTGTTCGATTTCGTTGTTCGATTTCGTTGTTCGATTTCGTTGTTCGATTTCGTTGTTCGATTTCGTTGTTCGATTTCGTTGTTCAATTTCGTTGTTCGATTTCGTTGTTCGATTTCGTTGTTCGATTTCGTTGTTCGATTTCGTTGTTCGATTTCGTTGTTCGATTTCGTTGTTGGAATTCGTGTTCGATTTCGTTGATCGATTTCGTTGTTCGATTTTCATTGTTCGATTTGATTGTTCGATTTCGTTGATCGATTTCGTTGATCGATTTCGTTGATCGATTTCGTTTTTCGATTTCGTTCGATTTCGTTGTTCGATTTCATTGTTCGATTTCGTGGTTCGAATTCGTTGTTCGAATTCGTTGTTCGATTTCGTTGTTCGTTGTTAGATTTCGTTGTTCGTAGTTAGATTTCGTTGTTCTTTGTTCGATTTCGTTGTTCGTTGTTAGATTTCGTTGTTCTTTGTTCGATTTCGTTGTTCGTTGTTCGATTTCGTTGTTCGATTTTCGTTGTTCGATTTCGTTGTTCGATTGCGTTGTTCCATTTCGTTATTCAATTTCGTGGTTCGATTTCGTGGTTTCAGTTTGTTGTTCGAGTTCGTTATTCGATTTCGTTGTTCGATTTCGTTGTTCGATTTCGTTGTTCGTTTTCGTTGTTCGATATTGTATGATTTCGTGGTTCGATTTCGTTGTTCGATTGCGTTGTTCCATTTCGTTGTTCTATTTCGTGGTTCGATTTCGTGGTTTCAGTTTGTTGTTCGATTTCGATTTCGTTGTTCGATATCGAAGTTGGATTTCGTTGTTCGATTTCGTTGTTCTATTTCGTTGTTCGATTTCGTTGTTGGAATTCGTTGTTCGAATTCGTTGTTCGATTTCGTTGTTCAATTTCGTTGTTCCATTTCGTTGTTCGATTTCGTTGTTCGATTTCGTTGTTCGATTGCGTTGTTCCATTTCGTTGTTCTATTTCGTGGTTCGATTTCATGGTTTCAGTTTGTTGTTCGATTTCGATTTCGTTGTTCGATTTCGAAGTTGGATTTCGTTGTTCGATTTCGTTGTTCAATTTCGATGTTCGATTTCGTTGTTCGATTTCGTTGTTCGATTCGTTATTCGATTTCGTTGTTCGATTTCGTTGTTCGATTTCGTTGTTCGATTTCGTTCGATTTCGTTGTTCGATTTCGTTGTTCGATTTCGTTGTTCGATTTCGTTGTTCGATTTCGTTGTTCGATTTCGTTGTTCGTTGTTAGATTTCGTTGTTCGTAGTTAGATTTCGTTGTTCTTTGTTCGATTTCGTTGTTCGTTGTTAGATTTCGTTGTTCTTTGTTCGATTTCGTTGTTCGTTGTTCGATTTCGTTGTTCGATTTTCGTTGTTCGATTTCGTTGTTCGATTGCGTTGTTCCATTTCGTTATTCAATTTCGTGGTTCGATTTCGTGGTTTCAGTTTGTTGTTCGAGTTCGTTATTCGATTTCGTTGTTCGATTTCGTTGTTCGATTTCGTTGTTCGTTTTCGTTGTTCGATATTGTATGATTTCGTGGTTCGATTTCGTTGTTCGATTGCGTTGTTCCATTTCGTTGTTCTATTTCGTGGTTCGATTTCGTGGTTTCAGTTTGTTGTTCGATTTCGATTTCGTTGTTCGATATCGAAGTTGGATTTCGTTGTTCGATTTCGTTGTTCTATTTCGTTGTTCGATTTCGTTGTTGGAATTCGTTGTTCGAATTCGTTGTTCGATTTCGTTGTTCAATTTCGTTGTTCGATTTCGTTGTTCGATTTCGTTGTTCGATTTCGTTGTTCGATTTCGTTGTTCGATTTCGTTGTTCGATTTCGTTGTTCGATTTCGTTGTTCGAATTCGTTATTCGAATTCGTTGTTCGATTTCGTTGTTCGATTTCGTTGTTCGATTTCGAAGTTCGATTTCGTTGTTCGATTTCGTTGTTCGATTTCGTATTTCGTTGTTCGAATTCGTTGTTCGATTTCGTTGTTCGAATTCGTTGTTCGATTTCGTTGTTCGATTTCGTTGTTCGATTTCGTTGTTCGATTTCGTGGTTCGATTTCGTTGTTCGATTGCGTTGTTCCATTTCGTTGTTCTATTTCGTGGTTCGATTTCGTGGTTTCAGTTTGTTGTTCGATTTCGATTTCGCTGTTCGATTTCGTTGTTCGATTTCGTTGTTCGATTTCGTTGTTCGATTTCGTTGTTCGATTTCGTTGTTCGATTTCGTTGTTCGATTTCGTTGTTCGATTTTGAAGTTCGATTTCGTTGTTCGATTTCGTTGTTCGATTTCGTTGTTCGATTTCGTTGTTCGATTTCGTTGTCCGATTCCGTTGTTCGATTTCGTTGTTCGATTTCGTTGTTCGATTTCGTTGTTCGATTTCGATGTTCGGTTTCGTATTTCGTTGTTCGAATTCGTTGTTCGATTTCGTTGTTCGAATTCGTTGTTCGATTTCGTTGTTCGATTTTCTTTGTTCGATTTCGTTGTTCGATTTCGTTGTTCGATTTCGTTGTTCGATTTCGTTGTTCGATTTCGTTGTTCGATTTCGTTGTTCGATTTCGTTGTTCGATTTTGAAGTTCGATTTCGTTGTTCGATTTCGTTGTTCGATTTCGTTGTTCGATTTCGTTGTTCGATTTCGTTGTTCAATTTCATTGTTCGATTTCGTTGTTCGATTTCGTTGTTCGATTTCGTTGTTCGATTTCGTTGTTCAATTTCGTTGTTGGAATTCGTGTTCGATTTCGTTGATCGATTTCGTTGTTCGATTTTCATTGTTCGATTTGATTGTTCGATTTCGTTGATCGATTTCGTTGATCGATTTCGTTTTTCGATTTCGTTCGATTTCGTTGTTCGATTTCATTGTTCGATTTCGTGGTTCGAATTCGTTGTTCGAATTCGTTGTTCGATTTCGTTGTTCGTTGTTAGATTTCGTTGTTCGTAGTTAGATTTCGTTGTTCTTTGTTCGATTTCGTTGTTCGTTGTTATATTTCGTTGTTCTTTGTTCGATTTCGTTGTTCGTTGTTCGATTTCGTTGTTCGATTTTCGTTGTTCGATTTCGTTGTTCGATTGCGTTGTTCCATTTCGTTATTCAATTTCGTGGTTCGATTTCGTGGTTTCAGTTTGTTGTTCGAGTTCGTTATTCGATTTCGTTGTTCGATTTCGTTGTTCGATTTCGTTGTTCGTTTTCGTTGTTCGATATTGTATGATTTCGTGGTTCGATTTCGTTGTTCGATTGCGTTGTTCCATTTCGTTGTTCTATTTCGTGGTTCGATTTCGTGGTTTCAGTTTGTTGTTCGATTTCGATTTCGTTGTTCGATATCGAAGTTGGATTTCGTTGTTCGATTTCGTTGTTCTATTTCGTTGTTCGATTTCGTTGTTGGAATTCGTTGTTCGAATTCGTTGTTCGATTTCGTTGTTCAATTTCGTTGTTCCATTTCGTTGTTCGATTTCGTTGTTCGATTTCGTTGTTCGATTGCGTTGTTCCATTTCGTTGTTCTATTTCGTGGTTCGATTTCGTGGTTTCAGTTTGTTGTTCGATTTCGATTTCGTTGTTCGATTTCGAAGTTGGATTTCGTTGTTCGATTTCGTTGTTCAATTTCGATGTTCGATTTCGTTGTTCGATTTCGTTGTTCGATTTCGTTGTTCGATTTCGTTGTTCGATTTCGTTGTTCGATTTCGTTGTTCGATTTCGTTGTTCGAATTCGTTATTCGAATTCGTTGTTCGATTTCGTTGTTCGATTTCGTTGTTCGATTTCGAAGCTCGATTTCGTTGTTCGATTTCGTTGTTCGATTTCGTATTTCGTTGTTCGAATTCGTTGTTCGATTTCGTTGTTCGAATTCGTTGTTCGATTTCGTTGTTCGATTTCGTTGTTCGATTTCGTTGTTCGATTTCGTTGTTCGATTTCGTTGTTCGATTTCGTATTTCGTTGTTCGAATTCGTTGTTCGATTTCGTTGTTCGTTTTCGTTGTTCGATATTGTTGTATGATTTCGTGGTTCGATTTCGTTGTTCGATTGCGTTGTTCCATTTCGTTGTTCTATTTCGTGGTTCGATTTCGTGGTTTCAGTTTGTTGTTCGATTTCGATTTCGCTGTTCGATTTCGTTGTTCGATTTCGTTGTTCGATTTCGTTGTTCGATTTCGTTGTTCGATTTCGTTGTTCGATTTCGTTGTTCAATTTCGTTGTTCGATTTTGAAGTTCGATTTCGTTGTTCGATTTCGTTGTTCGATTTCGTTGTTCGATTTCGTTGTTCGATTTCGTTGTCCGATTCCGTTGTTCGATTTCGTTGTTCGATTTCGTTGTTCGATTTCGTTGTTCGATTTCGTTGTTAGATTTCGTTGTTCTTTGTTCGATTTCGTGGTTCGAATTCGTTGTTCGAATTCGTTATTCGATTTCGTTGTTCGATTTCGTTGTTCGATTTCGTTGTTCGATTTCGTTGTTCGATTTCGTTGTTCGATTTCGTTGTTCGATTTCGTTGTTCGATTTCGTTGTTCGATTTCGTTGTTCGATTTCGTTGTTCGATTTCGTTGTTCGATTTCGTTGTTCGTTTTCGTTGTTCGATTTCGTTGTTCGATTTCGTTGTTCGATTTCGATGTTCGATTTCGTTGTTCAATTTCGTTGTTCGATTCGTTATTCGCTTTTGTTGTGCGATTTCGTTGTTCAATTTCGTTGTTCCATTTCGTTGTTCGATTTCGTTGTTCGATTTTATTGTTCGATTTCGTTGTTCGATTCGTTTGTTCGATTTCGTTGTTCGATTTCGTGGTTCGAATTCGTTGTTCGAATTCGTTGTTCGATTTCGTTGTTCGATTTCATTGTTCGATTTCGTGGTTCGAATTCGTTGTTCGAATTCGTTGTTCGATTTCGTTGTTCGTTGTTAGATTTCGTTGTTCGTTGTTAGATTTCGTTGTTCTTTGTTCGATTTCGTTGTTCGTTGTTAGATTTCGTTGTTCTTTGTTCAATTTCGTTGTTCGATTCGTTATTCGCTTTCGTTGTGCGATTTCGTTGTTCAATTTCGTTGTTCAATTTCGTTGTTCGATTTCGTTGTTCGATTTCGTTGTTCGATTTCGTTGTTCGATTTCGTTGTTCGATTTCGTTGTTCGATTTCGTTGTTCGATTTCGTTGTTCGATTTCGTTGTTCGATTTCGTTGTTGGATTTCGTTGTTCGATTTCGTTGTTCGATTTCGTTGTTCGATTTCGTTGTTCGATTTCGTTGTTCGATTTCGTTGTTCGATTTCGTTGTTCGATGTCGTTGTTCGAATTCGTTGTTCGAATTCGTTGTTCGATTTCGTTGTTCGATTTCGTTGTTCGATTTCGTTGTTCGATTTCGTTGTTCGATTTCGTTGTTCGATTTCGTTGTTAGATTTCGTTGTTCGATTTCGTTGTTAGATTTCGTTGTTCTTTGTTCGATTTCGTGGTTCGAATTCGTTGTTCGAATTCGTTGTTCGATTCGTTATTCGATTTCGTTGTTCGATTTCTTGTTCGATTTCGTTGTTCCATTTCGTTGTTCGATTTCGTTGTTCGATTTCGTTGTTCGATTTCGTTGTTCGATTTCGTTGTTCGATTTCGTTGTTAGATTTCGTTGTTAGATTTCGTTGTTCGATTTCGTTGTTCGATTTCGTTGTTCGATTTCGTTGTTCGATTTAGTTGTTCGATTGCGTTGTTCCATTTCGTTGTTCTATTTCGTGGTTCGATTTCGTGGTTTCAGTTTGTTGTTCGATTTCGATTTCGTTGTTCGATTTCGAAGTTGGATTTCGTTGTTCGATTTCGTTGTTCGATTTCGTTGTTCGATTTCGTTGTTCGATTTCGTTGTTAGATTTCGTTGTTAGATTTCGTTGTTCGATTTCGTTGTTCGATTTCGTTGTTCGAATTCGTTGTTCGATTTCGTTGTTCGATTTCGTTGTTCGATTTCGTTGTTCGATTTCGTTGTTCGATTTCGTTGTTCGATTGCGTTGTTCCATTTCGTTGTTCTATTTCGTGGTTCGATTTCGTGGTTTCAGTTTGTTGTTCGATTTCGATTTCGTTGTTCGATTTCGAAGTTGGATTTCGTTGTTCGATTTCGTTGTTCAATTTCGATGTTCGATTTCGTTGTTCGATTTCGTTGTTCGATTTCGTTGTTCGATTTCGTTGTTCGATTTCGTTGTTCGATTTCGTTGTTCGATTTCGTTGTTCGAATTCGTTATTCGAATTCGTTGTTCGATTTCGTTGTTCGATTTCGTTGTTCGATTTCGAAGCTCGATTTCGTTGTTCGATTTCGTTGTTCGATTTCGTATTTCGTTGTTCGAATTCGTTGTTCGATTTCGTTGTTCGAATTCGTTGTTCGATTTCGTTGTTCGATTTCGTTGTTCGATTTCGTTGTTCGATTTCGTTGTTCGATTTCGTTGTTCGATTTCGTATTTCGTTGTTCGAATTCGTTGTTCGATTTCGTTGTTCGTTTTCGTTGTTCGATATTGTTGTATGATTTCGTGGTTCGATTTCGTTGTTCGATTGCGTTGTTCCATTTCGTTGTTCTATTTCGTGGTTCGATTTCGTGGTTTCAGTTTGTTGTTCGATTTCGATTTCGCTGTTCGATTTCGTTGTTCGATTTCGTTGTTCGATTTCGTTGTTCGATTTCGTTGTTCGATTTCGTTGTTCGATTTCGTTGTTCGATTTCGTTGTTCGATTTCGTTGTTCGATTTTGAAGTTCGATTTCGTTGTTCGATTTCGTTGTTCGATTTCGTTGTTCGATTTCGTTGTTCGATTTCGTTGTCCGATTCCGTTGTTCGATTTCGTTGTTCGATTTCGTTGTTCGATTTCGTTGTTCGATTTCGTTGTTAGATTTCGTTGTTCTTTGTTCGATTTCGTGGTTCGAATTCGTTGTTCGAATTCGTTATTCGATTTCGTTGTTCGATTTCGTTGTTCGATTTCGTTGTTCGATTTCGTTGTTCGATTTCGTTGTTCGATTTCGTTGTTCGATTTCGTTGTTCGATTTCGTTGTTCGATTTCGTTGTTCGATTTCGTTGTTCGATTTCGTTGTTCGATTTCGTTGTTCGATTTCGTTGTTCGTTTTCGTTGTTCGATTTCGTTGTTCGATTTCGTTGTTCGATTTCGATGTTCGATTTCGTTGTTCAATTTCGTTGTTCGATTCGTTATTCGCTTTTGTTGTGCGATTTCGTTGTTCAATTTCGTTGTTCCATTTCGTTGTTCGATTTCGTTGTTCGATTTTATTGTTCGATTTCGTTGTTCGATTCGTTTGTTCGATTTCGTTGTTCGATTTCGTGGTTCGAATTCGTTGTTCGAATTCGTTGTTCGATTTCGTTGTTCGATTTCATTGTTCGATTTCGTGGTTCGAATTCGTTGTTCGAATTCGTTGTTCGATTTCGTTGTTCGTTGTTAGATTTCGTTGTTCGTTGTTAGATTTCGTTGTTCTTTGTTCGATTTCGTTGTTCGTTGTTAGATTTCGTTGTTCTTTGTTCAATTTCGTTGTTCGATTCGTTATTCGCTTTCGTTGTGCGATTTCGTTGTTCAATTTCGTTGTTCAATTTCGTTGTTCGATTTCGTTGTTCGATTTCGTTGTTCGATTTCGTTGTTCGATTTCGTTGTTCGATTTCGTTGTTCGATTTCGTTGTTCGATTTCGTTGTTCGATTTCGTTGTTGGATTTCGTTGTTCGATTTCGTTGTTCGATTTCGTTGTTCGATTTCGTTGTTCGATTTCGTTGTTCGATTTCGTTGTTCGATTTCGTTGTTCGATGTCGTTGTTCGAATTCGTTGTTCGAATTCGTTGTTCGATTTCGTTGTTCGATTTCGTTGTTCGATTTCGTTGTTCGATTTCGTTGTTCGATTTCGTTGTTCGATTTCGTTGTTAGATTTCGTTGTTCGATTTCGTTGTTAGATTTCGTTGTTCTTTGTTCGATTTCGTGGTTCGAATTCGTTGTTCGAATTCGTTGTTCGATTCGTTATTCGATTTCGTTGTTCGATTTCTTGTTCGATTTCGTTGTTCCATTTCGTTGTTCGATTTCGTTGTTCGATTTCGTTGTTCGATTTCGTTGTTCGATTTCGTTGTTCGATTTCGTTGTTAGATTTCGTTGTTAGATTTCGTTGTTAGATTTCGTTGTTCGATTTCGTTGTTAGATTTCGTTGTTCTTTGTTCGATTTCGTGGTTCGAATTCGTTGTTCGAATTCGTTGTTCGATTCGTTATTCGATTTCGTTGTTCGATTTCTTGTTCGATTTCGTTGTTCCATTTCGTTGTTCGATTTCGTTGTTCGATTTCGTTGTTCGATTTCGTTGTTCGATTTCGTTGTTCGATTTCGTTGTTAGATTTCGTTGTTCGTTGTTAGATTTCGTTGTTCGTTGTTAGATTTCGTTATTCGTTGTTAGATTTCGTTGTTCTTTGTTCGATTTCGTGGTTCGAATTCGTTGTTCGAATTCGTTATTCGATTTCGTTGTTCGATTTCGTTGTTCGATTTCGTTGTTCGATTTCGTTGTTCGATTTCGTTGTTCGATTTCGTTGTTCGATTTCGTTGTTCGATTTCGTTGTTCGATTTCGTTGTTCGATTTCGTTGTTCGATTTCGTTGTTCGATTTCGTTGTTCGTTTTCGTTGTTCGATTTCGTTGTTCGATTTCGTTGTTCGATTTCGATGTTCGATTTCGTTGTTCAATTTCGTTGTTCGATTCGTTATTCGCTTTTGTTGTGCGATTTCGTTGTTCAATTTCGTTGTTCCATTTCGTTGTTCGATTTCGTTGTTCGATTTTATTGTTCGATTTCGTTGTTAGATTTCGTTGTTAGATTTCCTTGTTCGATTTCGTGGTTCGAATTCGTTGTTCGAATTCGTTGTTCGATTTCGTTGTTCGATTTCATTGTTCGATTTCGTGGTTCGAATTCGTTGTTCGAATTCGTTGTTCGATTTCGTTGTTCGTTGTTAGATTTCGTTGTTCGTTGTTAGATTTCGTTGTTCTTTGTTCGATTTCGTTGTTCGTTGTTAGATTTCGTTGTTCTTTGTTCAATTTCGTTGTTCGATTCGTTATTCGCTTTCGTTGTGCGATTTCGTTGTTCAATTTCGTTGTTCAATTTCGTTGTTCGATTTCGTTGTTCGATTTCGTTGTTCGATTTCGTTGTTCGATTTCGTTGTTCGATTTCGTTGTTCGATTTCGTTGTTCGATTTCGTTGTTCGATTTCGTTGTTCGATTTCGTTGTTGGATTTCGTTGTTCGATTTCGTTGTTCGATTTCGTTGTTCGATTTCGTTGTTCGATTTCGTTGTTCGATTTCGTTGTTCGATTTCGTTGTTCGATGTCGTTGTTCGAATTCGTTGTTCGAATTCGTTGTTCGATTTCGTTGTTCGATTTCGTTGTTCGATTTCGTTGTTCGATTTCGTTGTTCGATTTCGTTGTTCGATTTCGTTGTTAGATTTCGTTGTTCGATTTCGTTGTTAGATTTCGTTGTTCTTTGTTCGATTTCGTGGTTCGAATTCGTTGTTCGAATTCGTTGTTCGATTCGTTATTCGATTTCGTTGTTCGATTTCTTGTTCGATTTCGTTGTTCCATTTCGTTGTTCGATTTCGTTGTTCGATTTCGTTGTTCGATTTCGTTGTTCCATTTCGTTCGATTTCGTTGTTCGATTTCGTTGTTCGATTTCGTTGTTAGATTTCGTTGTTCGATTTCGTTGTTCGATTTCGTTGTTCGATTTCGTTGTTCGATTTCGTTGTTCGATTTCGTTGTTCGATTTCGTTGTTCGATTTCGTTGTTCGATTTCGTTGTTCGATTTCGTTGTTCGATTTCGTTGTTCGATTTCGTTGTTCGATTTCGTTGTTCGATTTCGTTGTTCGATTTCGTTGTTCGATTTCGTTGTTCGATTTCGTTGTTCGATTTCGTTGTTAGATTTCGTTGTTCGTTGTTAGATTTCGTTGTTCGTTGTTAGATTTCGTTATTCGTTGTTAGATTTCGTTGTTCTTTGTTCGATTTCGTGGTTCGAATTCGTTGTTCGAATTAGTTATTCGATTTCGTTGTTCGATTTCGTTGTTCGATTTCGTTGTTCGATTTCGTTGTTCGATTTCGTTGTTCGATTTCGTTGTTCGATTTCGTTGTTCGATTTCGTTGTTCGATTTCGTTGTTAGATTTCGTTGTTCGTTGTTAGATTTCGTTGTTCGTTGTTAGATTTCGTTATTCGTTGTTAGATTTCGTTGTTCTTTGTTCGATTTCATGGTTCGAATTCGTTGTTCGAATTCGTTATTCGATTTCGTTGTTCGATTTCGTTGTTCGATTTCGTTGTTCGATTTCGTTGTTCGATTTCGTTGTTCGATTTCGTTGTTCGATTTCGTTGTTCGATTTCGTTGTTCGATTTCGTTGTTCGATTTCGTTGTTCGATTTCGTTGTTCGATTTCGTTGTTCGATTTCGTTGTTCGATTTCGTTGTTCGTTTTCGTTGTTCGATTTCGTTGTTCGATTTCGTTGTTCGATTTCGATGTTCGATTTCGTTGTTCAATTTCGTTGTTCGATTCGTTATTCGCTTTTGTTGTGCGATTTCGCTGTTCAATTTCGTTGTTCCATTTCGTTGTTCGATTTCGTTGTTCGATTTTATTGTTCGATTTCGTTGTTCGATTCGTTTGTTCGATTTCGTTGTTCGATTTCGTGGTTCGAATTCGTTGTTCGAATTCGTTGTTCGATTTCGTTGTTCGATTTCATTGTTCGATTTCGTGGTTCGAATTCGTTGTTCGAATTCGTTGTTCGATTTCGTTGTTCGTTGTTAGATTTCGTTGTTCGTTGTTAGATTTCGTTGTTCTTTGTTCGATTTCGTTGTTCGTTGTTAGATTTCGTTGTTCTTTGTTCAATTTCGTTGTTCGATTCGTTATTCGCTTTCGTTGTGCGATTTCGTTGTTCAATTTCGTTGTTCAATTTCGTTGTTCGATTTCGTTGTTCGATTTCGTTGTCCGATTCCGTTGTTCGATTTCGTTGTTCGTTTTCGTTGTTCGATATTGTTGTATGATTTCGTGGTTCGATTTCGTTGTTCGATTGCGTTGTTCCATTTCGTTGTTCTATTTCGTGGTTCGATTTCGTGGTTTCAGTTTGTTGTTCGATTTCGATTTCGCTGTTCGATTTCGAAGTTGGATTTCGTTGTTCTATTTCGTTGTTCTAATTCGTTGTTCGATTTCGTTGTTCGATTTCGTTGTTCGATTTCGTTGTTCGATTCGTTATTCGATTTCGTTGTTCGATTTCGTTGTTCGATTTCGTTGTTCGATTTCGTTGTTCGATTTCGTTGTTCGATTTCGTTGTTCGATTTCGTTGTTAGATTTCGTTGTTCGATTTCGTTGTTCGATTTCGTTGTTCGATTTCGTTGTTCGATTTCGTTGTTCGATTTCGTTGTTCGATTTCGTTGTTCGATTCGTTATTCGCTTTCGTTGTGCGATTTCGTTGTTCAATTTCGTTGTTCCATTTCGTTGTTCGATTTCGTTGTTCGATTTCATTGTTCGATTTCGTTGTTCGATTCGTTTGTTCGATTTCGTTGTTCGATTTCGTGGTTCGAATTCGTTGTTCGAATTCGTTGTTCGATTTCGTTGTTCGATTTCATTGTTCGATTTCGTGGTTCGAATTCGTTGTTCGAATTCGTTGTTCGATTTCGTTGTTCGTTGTTAGATTTCGTTGTTCGTTGTTAGATTTCGTTGTTCTTTGTTCGATTTCGTTGTTCGTTGTTAGATTTCGTTGTTCTTTGTTCAATTTCGTTGTTCGATTCGTTATTCGCTTTCGTTGTGCGATTTCGTTGTTCAATTTCGTTGTTCCATTTCGTTGTTCGATTTCGTTGTTCGATTTCGTTGTTCGATTTCGTTGTTCGATTTCGTTGTTCGATTTCGTTGTTCGATTTCGTTGTTCGATTTCGTTGTTCAATTTCGTTGTTCGATTTCGTTGTTCGATTTCGTTGTTCGATTTCGTTGTTCGATTTCGTTGTTCGATTTCGTTGTTCGATTTCGTTGTTGGAATTCGTGTTCGATTTCGTTGATCGATTTCGTTGTTCGATTTTCATTGTTCGATTTGATTGTTCGATTTCGTTGATCGATTTCGTTGATCGATTTCGTTGATCGATTTCGTTTTTCGATTTCGTTCGATTTCGTTGTTCGATTTCATTGTTCGATTTCGTGGTTCGAATTCGTTGTTCGAATTCGTTGTTCGATTTCGTTGTTCGTTGTTAGATTTCGTTGTTCGTAGTTAGATTTCGTTGTTCTTTGTTCGATTTCGTTGTTCGTTGTTAGATTTCGTTGTTCTTTGTTCGATTTCGTTGTTCGTTGTTCGATTTCGTTGTTCGATTTTCGTTGTTCGATTGCGTTGTTCCATTTCGTTATTCAATTTCGTGGTTCGATTTCGTGGTTTCAGTTTGTTGTTCGAGTTCGTTATTCGATTTCGTTGTTCGATTTCGTTGTTCGATTTCGTTGTTCGTTTTCGTTGTTCGATATTGTATGATTTCGTGGTTCGATTTCGTTGTTCGATTGCGTTGTTCCATTTCGTTGTTCTATTTCGTGGTTCGATTTCGTGGTTTCAGTTTGTTGTTCGATTTCGATTACGTTGTTCGATATCGAAGTTGGATTTCGTTGTTCGATTTCGTTGTTCTATTTCGTTGTTCGATTTCGTTGTTGGAATTCGTTGTTCGAATTCGTTGTTCGATTTCGTTGTTCAATTTCATTGTTCCATTTCGTTGTTCGATTTCGTTGTTCGATTTCGTTGTTCGATTGCGTTGTTCCATTTCGTTGTTCTATTTCGTGGTTCGATTTCGTGGTTTCAGTTTGTTGTTCGATTTCGATTTCGTTGTTCGATTTCGAAGTTGGATTTCGTTGTTCGATTTCGTTGTTCAATTTCGATGTTCGATTTCGTTGTTCGATTTCGTTGTTCGATTTCGTTGTTCGATTTCGTTGTTCGATTTCGTTGTTCGATTTCGTTGTTCGATTTCGTTGTTCGATTTCGTTGTTCGATTTCGTTGTTCGAATTCGTTATTCGAATTCGTTGTTCGATTTCGTTGTTCGATTTCGAAGTTCGATTTCGTTGTTCGATTTCGTTGTTCGATTTCGTATTTCGTTGTTCGAATTCGTTGTTCGATTTCGTTGTTCGAATTCGTTGTTCGATTTCGTTGTTCGATTTCGTTGTTCGATTTCGTTGTTCGATTTCGTTGTTCGATTTCGTTGTTCGATTTCGTTGTTCGATTTCGTTGTTCGATTTCGTTGTTCGATTTCGTTGTTCGATTTAGAAGTTCGATTTCGTTGTTCGATATCGAAGTTGGATTTCGTTGTTCGATTTCGTTGTTCGATTTCGTTGTTAGATTTCGTTGTTCGTTGTTAGATTTCGTTGTTCGTTGTTAGATTTCGTTATTCGTTGTTAGATTTCGTTGTTCTTTGTTCGATTTCGTGGTTCGAATTCGTTGTTCGAATTCGTTGTTCGATTTCGTTGTTCGATTTTGTTGTTCGATTTCGTTGTTCGATTTCGTTGTTCGATTTCGAAGTTCGATTTCGTTGTTCGATTTCGTTGTTCGATTTCGTTATTCGATTTCGTTGTTCGATTTCGTTGTTCGATTTCGTTGTTCGATTTCGTTGTTCGATTTCGTTGTTCGATTTCGTTGTTCGATTTCGTTGTTCGATTTCGTTGTTCGATTTCGTTGTTCGATTTCGTTGTTCGATTTCGTTGTTCGATTTCGTTGTTCGATTTCGATGTTCGATTTCGTTGTTCAATTTCGTTGTTCGATTCGTTATTCGCTTTCGTTGTGCGATTTCGTTGTTCAATTTCGTTGTTCCATTTCGTTGTTCGATTTCGTTGTTCGATTTCATTGTTCGATTTCGTTGTTCGATTCGTTTGTTCGATTTCGTTGTTCGATTTCGTGGTTCGAATTCGTTGTTCGAATTCGTTGTTCGATTTCGTTGTTCGATTTCATTGTTCGATTTCGTGGTTCGAATTCGTTGTTCGAATTCGTTGTTCGATTTCGTTGTTCGTTGTTAGATTTCGTTGTTCGTTGTTAGATTTCGTTGTTCTTTGTTCGATTTCGTTGTTCGTTGTTAGATTTCGTTGTTCTTTGTTCAATTTCGTTGTTCGATTCGTTATTCGCTTTCGTTGTGCGATTTCGTTGTTCAATTTCGTTGTTCCATTTCGTTGTTCGATTTCGTTGTTCGATTTCGTTGTTCGATTTCGTTGTTCGATTTCGTTGTTCGATTTCGTTGTTCGATTTCGTTGTTCGATTTCGTTGTTCGAATTCGTGGTTCGATTTCGTTGTTCGATTTCGTTGTTCGATTTCGTTGTTCGATTTCGTTGTTCGATTTCGTTGTTCGATTTCGTTGTTCGATTTCGTTGTTCGATTTCGTTGTTCGATTTCGTTGTTCGATTTCGTTGTTCGATTTCGTTGTTCGATTTCGTTGTTCGATTTCGTTGTTCGATTTCGTTGTTCGATTTCGTTGTTCGATTTCGTTGTTCGATTTCGTTGTTCGACGTTGTTCGATTTCGTTGTTCGATTTCGTTGTTCGATTTCGTTGTTTGAATTCGTGTTCGATTTCGTTGATCGATTTCGTTGTTCGATTTTCATTGTTCGATTTGATTGTTCGATTTCGTTGATCGATTTCGTTTTTCGATTTCGTTCGATTTCGTTGTTCGATTTCATTGTTCGATTTCGTGGTTCGAATTCGTTGTTCGAATTCGTTGTTCGATTTCGTTGTTCGTTGTTAGATTTCGTTGTTCGTAGTTAGATTTCGTTGTTCTTTGTTCGATTTCGTTGTTCGTTGTTAGATTTCGTTGTTCTTTGTTCGATTTCGTTGTTCGTTGTTCGATTTCGTTGTTCGATTTTCGTTGTTCGATTTCGTTGTTCGATTGCGTTGTTCCATTTCGTTATTCAATTTCGTGGTTCGATTTCGTGGTTTCAGTTTGTTGTTCGAGTTCGTTATTCGATTTCGTTGTTCGATTTCGTTGTTCGATTTCGTTGTTCGTTTTCGTTGTTCGATATTATATGATTTCGTGGTTCGATTTCGTTGTTCGATTGCGTTGTTCCATTTCGTTGTTCTATTTCGTGGTTCGATTTCGTGGTTTCAGTTTGTTGTTCGATTTCGATTTCGTTGTTCGATATCGAAGTTGGATTTCGTTGTTCGATTTCGTTGTTCTATTTCGTTGTTCGATTTCGTTGTTCGAATTCGTTGTTCGAATTCGTTGTTCGAATTCGTTGTTCGATTTCGTTGTTCAATTTCGTTGTTCCATTTCGTTGTTCGATTTCGTTGTTCGATTTCGTTGTTCGATTGCGTTGTTCCATTTCGTTGTTCTATTTCGTGGTTCGATTTCGTGGTTTCAGTTTGTTGTTCGATTTCGATTTCGTTGTTCGTTTTCGAAGTTGGATTTCGTTGTTCGATTTCGTTGTTCAATTTCGATGTTCGATTTCGTTGTTCGATTTCGTTGTTCGAATTCGTTGTTCATTTTCGTTGTTCGATATTGTATGATTTCGTGGTTCGATTTCGTTGTTCGATTGCGTTGTTCCATTTCGTTGTTCTATTTCGTGGTTCAATTTCGTGGTTTCAGTTTGTTGTTCGATTTCGATTTCGTTGTTCGATTTCGAAGTTGGATTTCGTTGTTCGATTTCGTTGTTCAATTTCGTTGTTCGATTTCGTTGTTCGATTTCGTTGTTCAATTTCGTTTTTCCATTTCGTTGTTCGATTTCGTTGTTCGATTTCGTTGTATGATTGCGTTGTTCCATTTCGTTGTTCTATTTCGTGGTTCGAATTCGTTGTTCGAATTCGTTGTTCGAATTCGTTGTTCGATTTCGTTGTTCGATTTCATTGTTCGATTTCGTGGTTCGAATTCGTTGTTCGAATTCGTTGTTCGTTGTTAGATTTCGTTGTTCGTTGTTAGATTTCGTTATTCGTTGTTAGATTTCGTTGTTCTTTGTTCGATTTCGTGGTTCGAATTCGTTGTTCGAATTCGTTGTTCGATTTCGTTGTTCGATTTTGTTGTTCGATTTCGTTGTTCGATTTCGTTGTTCGAATTCGTTGTTCGATTTCGTTGTTCGATTTCGTTGTTCGATTTCGTTGTTCGATTTCGTTGTTAGATTTCGTTGTTCGTTGTTAGATTTCGTTGTTCGTTGTTAGATTTCGTTATTCGTTGTTAGATTTCGTTGTTCTTTGTTCGATTTCGTGGTTCGAATTCGTTGTTCGAATTCGTTGTTCGATTTCGTTGTTCGATTTTGTTGTTCGATTTCGTTGTTCGATTTCGTTGTTCGATTTCGAAGTTCGATTTCGTTGTTCGATTTCGTTGTTCGATTTCGTTATTCGATTTCGTTGTTCGATTTCGTTGTTCGATTTCGTTATTCGCTTTCGTTGTGCGATTTCGTTGTTCAATTTCGTTGTTCCATTTCGTTGTTCGATTTCGTGTTCGATTTCATTGTTCGATTTCGTTGTTCGATTCGTTTGTTCGATTTCGTTGTTCGATTTCGTGGTTCGAATTCGTTGTTCGAATTCGTTGTTCGATTTCGTTGTTCGATTTCATTGTTCGATTTCGTGGTTCGAATTCGTTGTTCGAATTCGTTGTTCGATTTCGTTGTTCGTTGTTAGATTTCGTTGTTCGTTGTTAGATTTCGTTGTTCTTTGTTCCATTTCGTTGTTCGTTGTTAGATTTCGTTGTTCTTTGTTCAATTTCGTTGTTCGATTCGTTATTCGCTTTCGTTGTGCGATTTCGTTGTTCAATTTCGTTGTTCCATTTCGTTGTTCGATTTCGTTGTTCGATTTCGTTGTTCGATTTCGTTGTTCGATTTCGTTGTTCGATTTCGTTGTTCGATTTCGTTGTTCGATTTCGTTGTTCAATTTCGTTGTTCGATTTCGTTGTTCGATTTCGTTGTTCGATTTCGTTGTTCGATTTCGTTGTTCGATTTCGTTGTTCGATTTCGTTGTTGGAATTCGTGTTCGATTTCGTTGATCGATTTCGTTGTTCGATTTTCATTGTTCGATTTGATTGTTCGATTTCGTTGATCGATTTCGTTGATCGATTTCGTTGATCGATTTCGTTTTTCGATTTCGTTCGATTTCGTTGTTCGATTTCATTGTTCGATTTCGTGGTTCGAATTCGTTGTTCGAATTCGTTGTTCGATTTCGTTGTTCGTTGTTAGATTTCGTTGTTCGTAGTTAGATTTCGTTGTTCTTTGTTCGATTTCGTTGTTCGTTGTTAGATTTCGTTGTTCTTTGTTCGATTTCGTTGTTCGTTGTTCGATTTCGTTGTTCGATTTTCGTTGTTCGATTTCGTTGTTCGATTGCGTTGTTCCATTTCGTTATTCAATTTCGTGGTTCGATTTCGTGGTTTCAGTTTGTTGTTCGAGTTCGTTATTCGATTTCGTTGTTCGATTTCGTTGTTCGATTTCGTTGTTCGTTTTCGTTGTTCGATATTGTATGATTTCGTGGTTCGATTTCGTTGTTCGATTGCGTTGTTCCATTTCGTTGTTCTATTTCGTGGTTCGATTTCGTGGTTTCAGTTTGTTGTTCGATTTCGATTTCGTTGTTCGATATCGAAGTTGGATTTCGTTGTTCGATTTCGTTGTTCTATTTCGTTGTTCGATTTCGTTGTTGGAATTCGTTGTTCGAATTCGTTGTTCGATTTCGTTGTTCAATTTCGTTGTTCCATTTCGTTGTTCGATTTCGTTGTTCGATTTCGTTGTTCGATTGCGTTGTTCCATTTCGTTGTTCTATTTCGTGGTTCGATTTCATGGTTTCAGTTTGTTGTTCGATTTCGATTTCGTTGTTCGATTTCGAAGTTGGATTTCGTTGTTCGATTTCGTTGTTCAATTTCGATGTTCGATTTCGTTGTTCGATTTCGTTGTTCGATTCGTTATTCGATTTCGTTGTTCGATTTCGTTGTTCGATTTCGTTGTTCGATTTCGTTCGATTTCGTTGTTCGATTTCGTTGTTCGATTTCGTTGTTCGATTTCGTTGTTCGATTTCGTTGTTCGATTTCGTTGTTCGTTGTTAGATTTCGTTGTTCGTAGTTAGATTTCGTTGTTCTTTGTTCGATTTCGTTGTTCGTTGTTAGATTTCGTTGTTCTTTGTTCGATTTCGTTGTTCGTTGTTCGATTTCGTTGTTCGATTTTCGTTGTTCGATTTCGTTGTTCGATTGCGTTGTTCCATTTCGTTATTCAATTTCGTGGTTCGATTTCGTGGTTTCAGTTTGTTGTTCGAGTTCGTTATTCGATTTCGTTGTTCGATTTCGTTGTTCGATTTCGTTGTTCGTTTTCGTTGTTCGATATTGTATGATTTCGTGGTTCGATTTCGTTGTTCGATTGCGTTGTTCCATTTCGTTGTTCTATTTCGTGGTTCGATTTCGTGGTTTCAGTTTGTTGTTCGATTTCGATTTCGTTGTTCGATATCGAAGTTGGATTTCGTTGTTCGATTTCGTTGTTCTATTTCGTTGTTCGATTTCGTTGTTGGAATTCGTTGTTCGAATTCGTTGTTCGATTTCGTTGTTCAATTTCGTTGTTCGATTTCGTTGTTCGATTTCGTTGTTCGATTTCGTTGTTCGATTTCGTTGTTCGATTTCGTTGTTCGATTTCGTTGTTCGATTTCGTTGTTCGAATTCGTTATTCGAATTCGTTGTTCGATTTCGTTGTTCGATTTCGTTGTTCGATTTCGAAGTTCGATTTCGTTGTTCGATTTCGTTGTTCGATTTCGTATTTCGTTGTTCGAATTCGTTGTTCGATTTCGTTGTTCGAATTCGTTGTTCGATTTCGTTGTTCGATTTCGTTGTTCGATTTCGTTGTTCGATTTCGTGGTTCGATTTCGTTGTTCGATTGCGTTGTTCCATTTCGTTGTTCTATTTCGTGGTTCGATTTCGTGGTTTCAGTTTGTTGTTCGATTTCGATTTCGCTGTTCGATTTCGTTGTTCGATTTCGTTGTTCGATTTCGTTGTTCGATTTCGTTGTTCGATTTCGTTGTTCGATTTCGTTGTTCGATTTCGTTGTTCGATTTCGTTGTTCGATTTTGAAGTTCGATTTCGTTGTTCGATTTCGTTGTTCGATTTCGTTGTTCGATTTCGTTGTTCGATTTCGTTGTCCGATTCCGTTGTTCGATTTCGTTGTTCGATTTCGTTGTTCGATTTCGTTGTTCGATTTCGATGTTCGGTTTCGTATTTCGTTGTTCGAATTCGTTGTTCGATTTCGTTGTTCGAATTCGTTGTTCGATTTCGTTGTTCGATTTTCTTTGTTCGATTTCGTTGTTCGATTTCGTTGTTCGATTTCGTTTTTCGATTTCGTTCGATTTCGTTGTTCGATTTCATTGTTCGATTTCGTGGTTCGAATTCGTTGTTCGAATTCGTTGTTCGATTTCGTTGTTCGTTGTTAGATTTCGTTGTTCGTAGTTAGATTTCGTTGTTCTTTGTTCGATTTCGTTGTTCGTTGTTAGATTTCGTTGTTCTTTGTTCGATTTCGTTGTTCGTTGTTCGATTTCGTTGTTCGATTTTCGTTGTTCGATTTCGTTGTTCGATTGCGTTGTTCCATTTCGTTATTCAATTTCGTGGTTCGATTTCGTGGTTTCAGTTTGTTGTTCGAGTTCGTTATTCGATTTCGTTGTTCGATTTCGTTGTTCGATTTCGTTGTTCGTTTTCGTTGTTCGATATTATATGATTTCGTGGTTCGATTTCGTTGTTCGATTGCGTTGTTCCATTTCGTTGTTCTATTTCGTGGTTCGATTTCGTGGTTTCAGTTTGTTGTTCGATTTCGATTTCGTTGTTCGATATCGAAGTTGGATTTCGTTGTTCGATTTCGTTGTTCTATTTCGTTGTTCGATTTCGTTGTTCGAATTCGTTGTTCGAATTCGTTGTTCGAATTCGTTGTTCGATTTCGTTGTTCAATTTCGTTGTTCCATTTCGTTGTTCGATTTCGTTGTTCGATTTCGTTGTTCGATTGCGTTGTTCCATTTCGTTGTTCTATTTCGTGGTTCGATTTCGTGGTTTCAGTTTGTTGTTCGATTTCGATTTCGTTGTTCGTTTTCGAAGTTGGATTTCGTTGTTCGATTTCGTTGTTCAATTTCGATGTTCGATTTCGTTGTTCGATTTCGTTGTTCGAATTCGTTGTTCATTTTCGTTGTTCGATATTGTATGATTTCGTGGTTCGATTTCGTTGTTCGATTGCGTTGTTCCATTTCGTTGTTCTATTTCGTGGTTCAATTTCGTGGTTTCAGTTTGTTGTTCGATTTCGATTTCGTTGTTCGATTTCGAAGTTGGATTTCGTTGTTCGATTTCGTTGTTCAATTTCGTTGTTCGATTTCGTTGTTCGATTTCGTTGTTCAATTTCGTTTTTCCATTTCGTTGTTCGATTTCGTTGTTCGATTTCGTTGTATGATTGCGTTGTTCCATTTCGTTGTTCTATTTCGTGGTTCGAATTCGTTGTTCGAATTCGTTGTTCGAATTCGTTGTTCGATTTCGTTGTTCGATTTCATTGTTCGATTTCGTGGTTCGAATTCGTTGTTCGAATTCGTTGTTCGTTGTTAGATTTCGTTGTTCGTTGTTAGATTTCGTTATTCGTTGTTAGATTTCGTTGTTCTTTGTTCGATTTCGTGGTTCGAATTCGTTGTTCGAATTCGTTGTTCGATTTCGTTGTTCGATTTCGTTGTTCGATTTCGTTGTTCGATTTCGTTGTTCGATTTCGTTGTTCGATTTCGTTGTTCGATTTCGTTGTTCGAATTCGTGGTTCGAATTCGTGGTTCGATTTCGTTGTTCGATTTCGTTGTTCGATTTCGTTGTTCGATTTCGTTGTTCGATTTCGTTGTTCGATTTCGTTGTTCGATTTCGTTGTTCGATTTCGTTGTTCGATTTCGTTGTTCGATTTCGTTGTTCGATTTCGTTGTTCGATTTCGTTGTTCGATTTCGTTGTTCGATTTCGTTGTTCGATTTCGTTGTTCGATTTCGTTGTTCGATTTCGTTGTTCGATTTCGTTGTTCGACGTTGTTCGATTTCGTTGTTCGATTTCGTTGTTCGATTTCGTTGTTCGATTTCGTTGTTCGATTTCGTTGTTCGATTTCGTTGTTCGATTTCGTTGTTCGATTTCGTATTTCGTTGTTCGAATTCGTTGTTCGATTTCGTTGTTCGAATTCGTTGTTCGATTTCGTTGTTCGATTTCGTTGTTCGATTTCGTTGTTCGATTTCGTTGTTCGATTTCGTTGTTCGATTTCGTTGTTCGATTTCGTTGTTCGATTTCGTTGTTCGATTTCGTTGTTCGATTTCGTTGTTCGATTTCGTTGTTCGACGTTGTTCGATTTCGTTGTTCGATTTCGTTGTTCGATTTCGTTGTTTGAATTCGTGTTCGATTTCGTTGATCGATTTCGTTGTTCGATTTTCATTGTTCGATTTGATTGTTCGATTTCGTTGATCGATTTCGTTTTTCGATTTCGTTCGATTTCGTTGTTCGATTTCATTGTTCGATTTCGTGGTTCGAATTCGTTGTTCGAATTCGTTGTTCGATTTCGTTGTTCGTTGTTAGATTTCGTTGTTCGTAGTTAGATTTCGTTGTTCTTTGTTCGATTTCGTTGTTCGTTGTTAGATTTCGTTGTTCTTTGTTCGATTTCGTTGTTCGTTGTTCGATTTCGTTGTTCGATTTTCGTTGTTCGATTTCGTTGTTCGATTGCGTTGTTCCATTTCGTTATTCAATTTCGTGGTTCGATTTCGTGGTTTCAGTTTGTTGTTCGAGTTCGTTATTCGATTTCGTTGTTCGATTTCGTTGTTCGATTTCGTTGTTCGTTTTCGTTGTTCGATATTATATGATTTCGTGGTTCGATTTCGTTGTTCGATTGCGTTGTTCCATTTCGTTGTTCTATTTCGTGGTTCGATTTCGTGGTTTCAGTTTGTTGTTCGATTTCGATTTCGTTGTTCGATATCGAAGTTGGATTTCGTTGTTCGATTTCGTTGTTCTATTTCGTTGTTCGATTTCGTTGTTCGAATTCGTTGTTCGAATTCGTTGTTCGAATTCGTTGTTCGATTTCGTTGTTCAATTTCGTTGTTCCATTTCGTTGTTCGATTTCGTTGTTCGATTTCGTTGTTCGATTGCGTTGTTCCATTTCGTTGTTCTATTTCGTGGTTCGATTTCGTGGTTTCAGTTTGTTGTTCGATTTCGATTTCGTTGTTCGTTTTCGAAGTTGGATTTCGTTGTTCGATTTCGTTGTTCAATTTCGATGTTCGATTTCGTTGTTCGATTTCGTTGTTCGAATTCGTTGTTCATTTTCGTTGTTCGATATTGTATGATTTCGTGGTTCGATTTCGTTGTTCGATTGCGTTGTTCCATTTCGTTGTTCTATTTCGTGGTTCAATTTCGTGGTTTCAGTTTGTTGTTCGATTTCGATTTCGTTGTTCGATTTCGAAGTTGGATTTCGTTGTTCGATTTCGTTGTTCAATTTCGTTGTTCGATTTCGTTGTTCGATTTCGTTGTTCAATTTCGTTTTTCCATTTCGTTGTTCGATTTCGTTGTTCGATTTCGTTGTATGATTGCGTTGTTCCATTTCGTTGTTCTATTTCGTGGTTCGAATTCGTTGTTCGAATTCGTTGTTCGAATTCGTTGTTCGATTTCGTTGTTCGATTTCATTGTTCGATTTCGTGGTTCGAATTCGTTGTTCGAATTCGTTGTTCGTTGTTAGATTTCGTTGTTCGTTGTTAGATTTCGTTATTCGTTGTTAGATTTCGTTGTTCTTTGTTCGATTTCGTGGTTCGAATTCGTTGTTCGAATTCGTTGTTCGATTTCGTTGTTCGATTTTGTTGTTCGATTTCGTTGTTCGATTTCGTTGTTCGAATTCGTTGTTCGATTTCGTTGTTCGATTTCGTTGTTCGATTTCGTTGTTCGATTTCGTTGTTAGATTTCGTTGTTCGTTGTTAGATTTCGTTGTTCGTTGTTAGATTTCGTTATTCGTTGTTAGATTTCGTTGTTCTTTGTTCGATTTCGTGGTTCGAATTCGTTGTTCGAATTCGTTGTTCGATTTCGTTGTTCGATTTTGTTGTTCGATTTCGTTGTTCGATTTCGTTGTTCGATTTCGAAGTTCGATTTCGTTGTTCGATTTCGTTGTTCGATTTCGTTATTCGATTTCGTTGTTCGATTTCGTTGTTCGATTTCGTTATTCGCTTTCGTTGTGCGATTTCGTTGTTCAATTTCGTTGTTCCATTTCGTTGTTCGATTTCGTGTTCGATTTCATTGTTCGATTTCGTTGTTCGATTCGTTTGTTCGATTTCGTTGTTCGATTTCGTGGTTCGAATTCGTTGTTCGAATTCGTTGTTCGATTTCGTTGTTCGATTTCATTGTTCGATTTCGTGGTTCGAATTCGTTGTTCGAATTCGTTGTTCGATTTCGTTGTTCGTTGTTAGATTTCGTTGTTCGTTGTTAGATTTCGTTGTTCTTTGTTCCATTTCGTTGTTCGTTGTTAGATTTCGTTGTTCTTTGTTCAATTTCGTTGTTCGATTCGTTATTCGCTTTCGTTGTGCGATTTCGTTGTTCAATTTCGTTGTTCCATTTCGTTGTTCGATTTCGTTGTTCGATTTCGTTGTTCGATTTCGTTGTTCGATTTCGTTGTTCGATTTCGTTGTTCGATTTCGTTGTTCGATTTCGTTGTTCAATTTCGTTGTTCGATTTCGTTGTTCGATTTCGTTGTTCGATTTCGTTGTTCGATTTCGTTGTTCGATTTCGTTGTTCGATTTCGTTGTTGGAATTCGTGTTCGATTTCGTTGATCGATTTCGTTGTTCGATTTTCATTGTTCGATTTGATTGTTCGATTTCGTTGATCGATTTCGTTGATCGATTTCGTTGATCGATTTCGTTTTTCGATTTCGTTCGATTTCGTTGTTCGATTTCATTGTTCGATTTCGTGGTTCGAATTCGTTGTTCGAATTCGTTGTTCGATTTCGTTGTTCGTTGTTAGATTTCGTTGTTCGTAGTTAGATTTCGTTGTTCTTTGTTCGATTTCGTTGTTCGTTGTTAGATTTCGTTGTTCTTTGTTCGATTTCGTTGTTCGTTGTTCGATTTCGTTGTTCGATTTTCGTTGTTCGATTTCGTTGTTCGATTGCGTTGTTCCATTTCGTTATTCAATTTCGTGGTTCGATTTCGTGGTTTCAGTTTGTTGTTCGAGTTCGTTATTCGATTTCGTTGTTCGATTTCGTTGTTCGATTTCGTTGTTCGTTTTCGTTGTTCGATATTGTATGATTTCGTGGTTCGATTTCGTTGTTCGATTGCGTTGTTCCATTTCGTTGTTCTATTTCGTGGTTCGATTTCGTGGTTTCAGTTTGTTGTTCGATTTCGATTTCGTTGTTCGATATCGAAGTTGGATTTCGTTGTTCGATTTCGTTGTTCTATTTCGTTGTTCGATTTCGTTGTTGGAATTCGTTGTTCGAATTCGTTGTTCGATTTCGTTGTTCAATTTCGTTGTTCCATTTCGTTGTTCGATTTCGTTGTTCGATTTCGTTGTTCGATTGCGTTGTTCCATTTCGTTGTTCTATTTCGTGGTTCGATTTCATGGTTTCAGTTTGTTGTTCGATTTCGATTTCGTTGTTCGATTTCGAAGTTGGATTTCGTTGTTCGATTTCGTTGTTCAATTTCGATGTTCGATTTCGTTGTTCGATTTCGTTGTTCGATTCGTTATTCGATTTCGTTGTTCGATTTCGTTGTTCGATTTCGTTGTTCGATTTCGTTCGATTTCGTTGTTCGATTTCGTTGTTCGATTTCGTTGTTCGATTTCGTTGTTCGATTTCGTTGTTCGATTTCGTTGTTCGTTGTTAGATTTCGTTGTTCGTAGTTAGATTTCGTTGTTCTTTGTTCGATTTCGTTGTTCGTTGTTAGATTTCGTTGTTCTTTGTTCGATTTCGTTGTTCGTTGTTCGATTTCGTTGTTCGATTTTCGTTGTTCGATTTCGTTGTTCGATTGCGTTGTTCCATTTCGTTATTCAATTTCGTGGTTCGATTTCGTGGTTTCAGTTTGTTGTTCGAGTTCGTTATTCGATTTCGTTGTTCGATTTCGTTGTTCGATTTCGTTGTTCGTTTTCGTTGTTCGATATTGTATGATTTCGTGGTTCGATTTCGTTGTTCGATTGCGTTGTTCCATTTCGTTGTTCTATTTCGTGGTTCGATTTCGTGGTTTCAGTTTGTTGTTCGATTTCGATTTCGTTGTTCGATATCGAAGTTGGATTTCGTTGTTCGATTTCGTTGTTCTATTTCGTTGTTCGATTTCGTTGTTGGAATTCGTTGTTCGAATTCGTTGTTCGATTTCGTTGTTCAATTTCGTTGTTCGATTTCGTTGTTCGATTTCGTTGTTCGATTTCGTTGTTCGATTTCGTTGTTCGATTTCGTTGTTCGATTTCGTTGTTCGATTTCGTTGTTCGAATTCGTTATTCGAATTCGTTGTTCGATTTCGTTGTTCGATTTCGTTGTTCGATTTCGAAGTTCGATTTCGTTGTTCGATTTCGTTGTTCGATTTCGTATTTCGTTGTTCGAATTCGTTGTTCGATTTCGTTGTTCGAATTCGTTGTTCGATTTCGTTGTTCGATTTCGTTGTTCGATTTCGTTGTTCGATTTCGTGGTTCGATTTCGTTGTTCGATTGCGTTGTTCCATTTCGTTGTTCTATTTCGTGGTTCGATTTCGTGGTTTCAGTTTGTTGTTCGATTTCGATTTCGCTGTTCGATTTCGTTGTTCGATTTCGTTGTTCGATTTCGTTGTTCGATTTCGTTGTTCGATTTCGTTGTTCGATTTCGTTGTTCGATTTCGTTGTTCGATTTCGTTGTTCGATTTCGTTGTTCGATTTTGAAGTTCGATTTCGTTGTTCGATTTCGTTGTTCGATTTCGTTGTTCGATTTCGTTGTTCGATTTCGTTGTCCGATTCCGTTGTTCGATTTCGTTGTTCGATTTCGTTGTTCGATTTCGTTGTTCGATTTCGATGTTCGGTTTCGTATTTCGTTGTTCGAATTCGTTGTTCGATTTCGTTGTTCGAATTCGTTGTTCGATTTCGTTGTTCGATTTTCTTTGTTCGATTTCGTTGTTCGATTTCGTTGTTCGATTTCGTTGTTCGATTTCGTTGTTCGATTTCGTTGTTCGATTTCGTTGTTCGATTTCGTTGTTCGATTTTGAAGTTCGATTTCGTTGTTCGATTTCGTTGTTCGATTTCGTTGTTCGATTTCGTTGTTCGATTTCGTTGTTCAATTTCATTGTTCGATTTCGTTGTTCGATTTCGTTGTTCGATTTCGTTGTTCGATTTCGTTGTTCAATTTCGTTGTTGGAATTCGTGTTCGATTTCGTTGATCGATTTCGTTGTTCGATTTTCATTGTTCGATTTGATTGTTCGATTTCGTTGATCGATTTCGTTGATCGATTTCGTTTTTCGATTTCGTTCGATTTCGTTGTTCGATTTCATTGTTCGATTTCGTGGTTCGAATTCGTTGTTCGAATTCGTTGTTCGATTTCGTTGTTCGTTGTTAGATTTCGTTGTTCGTAGTTAGATTTCGTTGTTCTTTGTTCGATTTCGTTGTTCGTTGTTATATTTCGTTGTTCTTTGTTCGATTTCGTTGTTCGTTGTTCGATTTCGTTGTTCGATTTTCGTTGTTCGATTTCGTTGTTCGATTGCGTTGTTCCATTTCGTTATTCAATTTCGTGGTTCGATTTCGTGGTTTCAGTTTGTTGTTCGAGTTCGTTATTCGATTTCGTTGTTCGATTTCGTTGTTCGATTTCGTTGTTCGTTTTCGTTGTTCGATATTGTATGATTTCGTGGTTCGATTTCGTTGTTCGATTGCGTTGTTCCATTTCGTTGTTCTATTTCGTGGTTCGATTTCGTGGTTTCAGTTTGTTGTTCGATTTCGATTTCGTTGTTCGATATCGAAGTTGGATTTCGTTGTTCGATTTCGTTGTTCTATTTCGTTGTTCGATTTCGTTGTTGGAATTCGTTGTTCGAATTCGTTGTTCGATTTCGTTGTTCAATTTCGTTGTTCCATTTCGTTGTTCGATTTCGTTGTTCGATTTCGTTGTTCGATTGCGTTGTTCCATTTCGTTGTTCTATTTCGTGGTTCGATTTCGTGGTTTCAGTTTGTTGTTCGATTTCGATTTCGTTGTTCGATTTCGAAGTTGGATTTCGTTGTTCGATTTCGTTGTTCAATTTCGATGTTCGATTTCGTTGTTCGATTTCGTTGTTCGATTTCGTTGTTCGATTTCGTTGTTCGATTTCGTTGTTCGATTTCGTTGTTCGATTTCGTTGTTCGAATTCGTTATTCGAATTCGTTGTTCGATTTCGTTGTTCGATTTCGTTGTTCGATTTCGAAGCTCGATTTCGTTGTTCGATTTCGTTGTTCGATTTCGTATTTCGTTGTTCGAATTCGTTGTTCGATTTCGTTGTTCGAATTCGTTGTTCGATTTCGTTGTTCGATTTCGTTGTTCGATTTCGTTGTTCGATTTCGTTGTTCGATTTCGTTGTTCGATTTCGTATTTCGTTGTTCGAATTCGTTGTTCGATTTCGTTGTTCGTTTTCGTTGTTCGATATTGTTGTATGATTTCGTGGTTCGATTTCGTTGTTCGATTGCGTTGTTCCATTTCGTTGTTCTATTTCGTGGTTCGATTTCGTGGTTTCAGTTTGTTGTTCGATTTCGATTTCGCTGTTCGATTTCGTTGTTCGATTTCGTTGTTCGATTTCGTTGTTCGATTTCGTTGTTCGATTTCGTTGTTCGATTTCGTTGTTCGATTTCGTTGTTCGATTTTGAAGTTCGATTTCGTTGTTCGATTTCGTTGTTCGATTTCGTTGTTCGATTTCGTTGTTCGATTTCGTTGTCCGATTCCGTTGTTCGATTTCGTTGTTCGATTTCGTTGTTCGATTTCGTTGTTCGATTTCGTTGTTAGATTTCGTTGTTCTTTGTTCGATTTCGTGGTTCGAATTCGTTGTTCGAATTCGTTATTCGATTTCGTTGTTCGATTTCGTTGTTCGATTTCGTTGTTCGATTTCGTTGTTCGATTTCGTTGTTCGATTTCGTTGTTCGATTTCGTTGTTCGATTTCGTTGTTCGATTTCGTTGTTCGATTTCGTTGTTCGATTTCGTTGTTCGATTTCGTTGTTCGTTTTCGTTGTTCGATTTCGTTGTTCGATTTCGTTGTTCGATTTCGATGTTCGATTTCGTTGTTCAATTTCGTTGTTCGATTCGTTATTCGCTTTTGTTGTGCGATTTCGTTGTTCAATTTCGTTGTTCCATTTCGTTGTTCGATTTCGTTGTTCGATTTTATTGTTCGATTTCGTTGTTCGATTCGTTTGTTCGATTTCGTTGTTCGATTTCGTGGTTCGAATTCGTTGTTCGAATTCGTTGTTCGATTTCGTTGTTCGATTTCATTGTTCGATTTCGTGGTTCGAATTCGTTGTTCGAATTCGTTGTTCGATTTCGTTGTTCGTTGTTAGATTTCGTTGTTCGTTGTTAGATTTCGTTGTTCTTTGTTCGATTTCGTTGTTCGTTGTTAGATTTCGTTGTTCTTTGTTCAATTTCGTTGTTCGATTCGTTATTCGCTTTCGTTGTGCGATTTCGTTGTTCAATTTCGTTGTTCAATTTCGTTGTTCGATTTCGTTGTTCGATTTCGTTGTTCGATTTCGTTGTTCGATTTCGTTGTTCGATTTCGTTGTTCGATTTCGTTGTTCGATTTCGTTGTTCGATTTCGTTGTTGGATTTCGTTGTTCGATTTCGTTGTTCGATTTCGTTGTTCGATTTCGTTGTTCGATTTCGTTGTTCGATTTCGTTGTTCGATTTCGTTGTTCGATGTCGTTGTTCGAATTCGTTGTTCGAATTCGTTGTTCGATTTCGTTGTTCGATTTCGTTGTTCGATTTCGTTGTTCGATTTCGTTGTTCGATTTCGTTGTTCGATTTCGTTGTTAGATTTCGTTGTTCGATTTCGTTGTTAGATTTCGTTGTTCTTTGTTCGATTTCGTGGTTCGAATTCGTTGTTCGAATTCGTTGTTCGATTCGTTATTCGATTTCGTTGTTCGATTTCTTGTTCGATTTCGTTGTTCCATTTCGTTGTTCGATTTCGTTGTTCGATTTCGTTGTTCGATTTCGTTCGATTTCGTTGTTCGATTTCGTTGTTAGATTTCGTTGTTAGATTTCGTTGTTCGATTTCGTTGTTCGATTTCGTTGTTCGATTTCGTTGTTCGATTTCGTTGTTCGATTGCGTTGTTCCATTTCGTTGTTCTATTTCGTGGTTCGATTTCGTGGTTTCAGTTTGTTGTTCGATTTCGATTTCGTTGTTCGATTTCGAAGTTGGATTTCGTTGTTCGATTTCGTTGTTCGATTTCGTTGTTCGATTTCGTTGTTCGATTTCGTTGTTAGATTTCGTTGTTAGATTTCGTTGTTCGATTTCGTTGTTCGATTTCGTTGTTCGAATTCGTTGTTCGATTTCGTTGTTCGATTTCGTTGTTCGATTTCGTTGTTCGATTTCGTTGTTCGATTTCGTTGTTCGATTGCGTTGTTCCATTTCGTTGTTCTATTTCGTGGTTCGATTTCGTGGTTTCAGTTTGTTGTTCGATTTCGATTTCGTTGTTCGATTTCGAAGTTGGATTTCGTTGTTCGATTTCGTTGTTCAATTTCGATGTTCGATTTCGTTGTTCGATTTCGTTGTTCGATTTCGTTGTTCGATTTCGTTGTTCGATTTCGTTGTTCGATTTCGTTGTTCGATTTCGTTGTTCGAATTCGTTATTCGAATTCGTTGTTCGATTTCGTTGTTCGATTTCGTTGTTCGATTTCGAAGCTCGATTTCGTTGTTCGATTTCGTTGTTCGATTTCGTATTTCGTTGTTCGAATTCGTTGTTCGATTTCGTTGTTCGAATTCGTTGTTCGATTTCGTTGTTCGATTTCGTTGTTCGATTTCGTTGTTCGATTTCGTTGTTCGATTTCGTTGTTCGATTTCGTATTTCGTTGTTCGAATTCGTTGTTCGATTTCGTTGTTCGTTTTCGTTGTTCGATATTGTTGTATGATTTCGTGGTTCGATTTCGTTGTTCGATTGCGTTGTTCCATTTCGTTGTTCTATTTCGTGGTTCGATTTCGTGGTTTCAGTTTGTTGTTCGATTTCGATTTCGCTGTTCGATTTCGTTGTTCGATTTCGTTGTTCGATTTCGTTGTTCGATTTCGTTGTTCGATTTCGTTGTTCGATTTCGTTGTTCGATTTCGTTGTTCGATTTCGTTGTTCGATTTTGAAGTTCGATTTCGTTGTTCGATTTCGTTGTTCGATTTCGTTGTTCGATTTCGTTGTTCGATTTCGTTGTCCGATTCCGTTGTTCGATTTCGTTGTTCGATTTCGTTGTTCGATTTCGTTGTTCGATTTCGTTGTTAGATTTCGTTGTTCTTTGTTCGATTTCGTGGTTCGAATTCGTTGTTCGAATTCGTTATTCGATTTCGTTGTTCGATTTCGTTGTTCGATTTCGTTGTTCGATTTCGTTGTTCGATTTCGTTGTTCGATTTCGTTGTTCGATTTCGTTGTTCGATTTCGTTGTTCGATTTCGTTGTTCGATTTCGTTGTTCGATTTCGTTGTTCGATTTCGTTGTTCGTTTTCGTTGTTCGATTTCGTTGTTCGATTTCGTTGTTCGATTTCGATGTTCGATTTCGTTGTTCAATTTCGTTGTTCGATTCGTTATTCGCTTTTGTTGTGCGATTTCGTTGTTCAATTTCGTTGTTCCATTTCGTTGTTCGATTTCGTTGTTCGATTTTATTGTTCGATTTCGTTGTTCGATTCGTTTGTTCGATTTCGTTGTTCGATTTCGTGGTTCGAATTCGTTGTTCGAATTCGTTGTTCGATTTCGTTGTTCGATTTCATTGTTCGATTTCGTGGTTCGAATTCGTTGTTCGAATTCGTTGTTCGATTTCGTTGTTCGTTGTTAGATTTCGTTGTTCGTTGTTAGATTTCGTTGTTCTTTGTTCGATTTCGTTGTTCGTTGTTAGATTTCGTTGTTCTTTGTTCAATTTCGTTGTTCGATTCGTTATTCGCTTTCGTTGTGCGATTTCGTTGTTCAATTTCGTTGTTCAATTTCGTTGTTCGATTTCGTTGTTCGATTTCGTTGTTCGATTTCGTTGTTCGATTTCGTTGTTCGATTTCGTTGTTCGATTTCGTTGTTCGATTTCGTTGTTCGATTTCGTTGTTGGATTTCGTTGTTCGATTTCGTTGTTCGATTTCGTTGTTCGATTTCGTTGTTCGATTTCGTTGTTCGATTTCGTTGTTCGATTTCGTTGTTCGATGTCGTTGTTCGAATTCGTTGTTCGAATTCGTTGTTCGATTTCGTTGTTCGATTTCGTTGTTCGATTTCGTTGTTCGATTTCGTTGTTCGATTTCGTTGTTCGATTTCGTTGTTAGATTTCGTTGTTCGATTTCGTTGTTAGATTTCGTTGTTCTTTGTTCGATTTCGTGGTTCGAATTCGTTGTTCGAATTCGTTGTTCGATTCGTTATTCGATTTCGTTGTTCGATTTCTTGTTCGATTTCGTTGTTCCATTTCGTTGTTCGATTTCGTTGTTCGATTTCGTTGTTCGATTTCGTTGTTCGATTTCGTTGTTCGATTTCGTTGTTAGATTTCGTTGTTAGATTTCGTTGTTAGATTTCGTTGTTCGATTTCGTTGTTAGATTTCGTTGTTCTTTGTTCGATTTCGTGGTTCGAATTCGTTGTTCGAATTCGTTGTTCGATTCGTTATTCGATTTCGTTGTTCGATTTCTTGTTCGATTTCGTTGTTCCATTTCGTTGTTCGATTTCGTTGTTCGATTTCGTTGTTCGATTTCGTTGTTCGATTTCGTTGTTCGATTTCGTTGTTAGATTTCGTTGTTCGTTGTTAGATTTCGTTGTTCGTTGTTAGATTTCGTTATTCGTTGTTAGATTTCGTTGTTCTTTGTTCGATTTCGTGGTTCGAATTCGTTGTTCGAATTCGTTATTCGATTTCGTTGTTCGATTTCGTTGTTCGATTTCGTTGTTCGATTTCGTTGTTCGATTTCGTTGTTCGATTTCGTTGTTCGATTTCGTTGTTCGATTTCGTTGTTCGATTTCGTTGTTCGATTTCGTTGTTCGATTTCGTTGTTCGATTTCGTTGTTCGTTTTCGTTGTTCGATTTCGTTGTTCGATTTCGTTGTTCGATTTCGATGTTCGATTTCGTTGTTCAATTTCGTTGTTCGATTCGTTATTCGCTTTTGTTGTGCGATTTCGTTGTTCAATTTCGTTGTTCCATTTCGTTGTTCGATTTCGTTGTTCGATTTTATTGTTCGATTTCGTTGTTAGATTTCGTTGTTAGATTTCGTTGTTCGATTTCGTGGTTCGAATTCGTTGTTCGAATTCGTTGTTCGATTTCGTTGTTCGATTTCATTGTTCGATTTCGTGGTTCGAATTCGTTGTTCGAATTCGTTGTTCGATTTCGTTGTTCGTTGTTAGATTTCGTTGTTCGTTGTTAGATTTCGTTGTTCTTTGTTCGATTTCGTTGTTCGTTGTTAGATTTCGTTGTTCTTTGTTCAATTTCGTTGTTCGATTCGTTATTCGCTTTCGTTGTGCGATTTCGTTGTTCAATTTCGTTGTTCAATTTCGTTGTTCGATTTCGTTGTTCGATTTCGTTGTTCGATTTCGTTGTTCGATTTCGTTGTTCGATTTCGTTGTTCGATTTCGTTGTTCGATTTCGTTGTTCGATTTCGTTGTTGGATTTCGTTGTTCGATTTCGTTGTTCGATTTCGTTGTTCGATTTCGTTGTTCGATTTCGTTGTTCGATTTCGTTGTTCGATTTCGTTGTTCGATGTCGTTGTTCGAATTCGTTGTTCGAATTCGTTGTTCGATTTCGTTGTTCGATTTCGTTGTTCGATTTCGTTGTTCGATTTCGTTGTTCGATTTCGTTGTTCGATTTCGTTGTTAGATTTCGTTGTTCGATTTCGTTGTTAGATTTCGTTGTTCTTTGTTCGATTTCGTGGTTCGAATTCGTTGTTCGAATTCGTTGTTCGATTCGTTATTCGATTTCGTTGTTCGATTTCTTGTTCGATTTCGTTGTTCCATTTCGTTGTTCGATTTCGTTGTTCGATTTCGTTGTTCGATTTCGTTGTTCCATTTCGTTCGATTTCGTTGTTCGATTTCGTTGTTCGATTTCGTTGTTAGATTTCGTTGTTCGATTTCGTTGTTCGATTTCGTTGTTCGATTTCGTTGTTCGATTTCGTTGTTCGATTTCGTTGTTCGATTTCGTTGTTCGATTTCGTTGTTCGATTTCGTTGTTCGATTTCGTTGTTCGATTTCGTTGTTCGATTTCGTTGTTCGATTTCGTTGTTCGATTTCGTTGTTCGATTTCGTTGTTCGATTTCGTTGTTCGATTTCGTTGTTAGATTTCGTTGTTCGTTGTTAGATTTCGTTGTTCGTTGTTAGATTTCGTTATTCGTTGTTAGATTTCGTTGTTCTTTGTTCGATTTCGTGGTTCGAATTCGTTGTTCGAATTAGTTATTCGATTTCGTTGTTCGATTTCGTTGTTCGATTTCGTTGTTCGATTTCGTTGTTCGATTTCGTTGTTCGATTTCGTTGTTCGATTTCGTTGTTCGATTTCGTTGTTCGATTTCGTTGTTCGATTTCGTTGTTAGATTTCGTTGTTCGTTGTTAGATTTCGTTGTTCGTTGTTAGATTTCGTTATTCGTTGTTAGATTTCGTTGTTCTTTGTTCGATTTCATGGTTCGAATTCGTTGTTCGAATTCGTTATTCGATTTCGTTGTTCGATTTCGTTGTTCGATTTCGTTGTTCGATTTCGTTGTTCGATTTCGTTGTTCGATTTCGTTGTTCGATTTCGTTGTTCGATTTCGTTGTTCGATTTCGTTGTTCGATTTCGTTGTTCGATTTCGTTGTTCGATTTCGTTGTTCGATTTCGTTGTTCGTTTTCGTTGTTCGATTTCGTTGTTCGATTTCGTTGTTCGATTTCGATGTTCGATTTCGTTGTTCAATTTCGTTGTTCGATTCGTTATTCGCTTTTGTTGTGCGATTTCGTTGTTCAATTTCGTTGTTCCATTTCGTTGTTCGATTTCGTTGTTCGATTTTATTGTTCGATTTCGTTGTTCGATTCGTTTGTTCGATTTCGTTGTTCGATTTCGTGGTTCGAATTCGTTGTTCGAATTCGTTGTTCGATTTCGTTGTTCGATTTCATTGTTCGATTTCGTGGTTCGAATTCGTTGTTCGAATTCGTTGTTCGATTTCGTTGTTCGTTGTTAGATTTCGTTGTTCGTTGTTAGATTTCGTTGTTCTTTGTTCGATTTCGTTGTTCGTTGTTAGATTTCGTTGTTCTTTGTTCAATTTCGTTGTTCGATTCGTTATTCGCTTTCGTTGTGCGATTTCGTTGTTCAATTTCGTTGTTCAATTTCGTTGTTCGATTTCGTTGTTCGATTTCGTTGTCCGATTCCGTTGTTCGATTTCGTTGTTCGTTTTCGTTGTTCGATATTGTTGTATGATTTCGTGGTTCGATTTCGTTGTTCGATTGCGTTGTTCCATTTCGTTGTTCTATTTCGTGGTTCGATTTCGTGGTTTCAGTTTGTTGTTCGATTTCGATTTCGCTGTTCGATTTCGAAGTTGGATTTCGTTGTTCTATTTCGTTGTTCTAATTCGTTGTTCGATTTCGTTGTTCGATTTCGTTGTTCGATTTCGTTGTTCGATTCGTTATTCGATTTCGTTGTTCGATTTCGTTGTTCGATTTCGTTGTTCGATTTCGTTGTTCGATTTCGTTGTTCGATTTCGTTGTTCGATTTCGTTGTTAGATTTCGTTGTTCGATTTCGTTGTTCGATTTCGTTGTTCGATTTCGTTGTTCGATTTCGTTGTTCGATTTCGTTGTTCGATTTCGTTGTTCGATTCGTTATTCGCTTTCGTTGTGCGATTTCGTTGTTCAATTTCGTTGTTCCATTTCGTTGTTCGATTTCGTTGTTCGATTTCATTGTTCGATTTCGTTGTTCGATTCGTTTGTTCGATTTCGTTGTTCGATTTCGTGGTTCGAATTCGTTGTTCGAATTCGTTGTTCGATTTCGTTGTTCGATTTCATTGTTCGATTTCGTGGTTCGAATTCGTTGTTCGAATTCGTTGTTCGATTTCGTTGTTCGTTGTTAGATTTCGTTGTTCGTTGTTAGATTTCGTTGTTCTTTGTTCGATTTCGTTGTTCGTTGTTAGATTTCGTTGTTCTTTGTTCAATTTCGTTGTTCGATTCGTTATTCGCTTTCGTTGTGCGATTTCGTTGTTCAATTTCGTTGTTCCATTTCGTTGTTCGATTTCGTTGTTCGATTTCGTTGTTCGATTTCGTTGTTCGATTTCGTTGTTCGATTTCGTTGTTCGATTTCGTTGTTCGATTTCGTTGTTCAATTTCGTTGTTCGATTTCGTTGTTCGATTTCGTTGTTCGATTTCGTTGTTCGATTTCGTTGTTCGATTTCGTTGTTCGATTTCGTTGTTGGAATTCGTGTTCGATTTCGTTGATCGATTTCGTTGTTCGATTTTCATTGTTCGATTTGATTGTTCGATTTCGTTGATCGATTTCGTTGATCGATTTCGTTGATCGATTTCGTTTTTCGATTTCGTTCGATTTCGTTGTTCGATTTCATTGTTCGATTTCGTGGTTCGAATTCGTTGTTCGAATTCGTTGTTCGATTTCGTTGTTCGTTGTTAGATTTCGTTGTTCGTAGTTAGATTTCGTTGTTCTTTGTTCGATTTCGTTGTTCGTTGTTAGATTTCGTTGTTCTTTGTTCGATTTCGTTGTTCGTTGTTCGATTTCGTTGTTCGATTTTCGTTGTTCGATTGCGTTGTTCCATTTCGTTATTCAATTTCGTGGTTCGATTTCGTGGTTTCAGTTTGTTGTTCGAGTTCGTTATTCGATTTCGTTGTTCGATTTCGTTGTTCGATTTCGTTGTTCGTTTTCGTTGTTCGATATTGTATGATTTCGTGGTTCGATTTCGTTGTTCGATTGCGTTGTTCCATTTCGTTGTTCTATTTCGTGGTTCGATTTCGTGGTTTCAGTTTGTTGTTCGATTTCGATTACGTTGTTCGATATCGAAGTTGGATTTCGTTGTTCGATTTCGTTGTTCTATTTCGTTGTTCGATTTCGTTGTTGGAATTCGTTGTTCGAATTCGTTGTTCGATTTCGTTGTTCAATTTCATTGTTCCATTTCGTTGTTCGATTTCGTTGTTCGATTTCGTTGTTCGATTGCGTTGTTCCATTTCGTTGTTCTATTTCGTGGTTCGATTTCGTGGTTTCAGTTTGTTGTTCGATTTCGATTTCGTTGTTCGATTTCGAAGTTGGATTTCGTTGTTCGATTTCGTTGTTCAATTTCGATGTTCGATTTCGTTGTTCGATTTCGTTGTTCGATTTCGTTGTTCGATTTCGTTGTTCGATTTCGTTGTTCGATTTCGTTGTTCGATTTCGTTGTTCGATTTCGTTGTTCGATTTCGTTGTTCGAATTCGTTATTCGAATTCGTTGTTCGATTTCGTTGTTCGATTTCGAAGTTCGATTTCGTTGTTCGATTTCGTTGTTCGATTTCGTATTTCGTTGTTCGAATTCGTTGTTCGATTTCGTTGTTCGAATTCGTTGTTCGATTTCGTTGTTCGATTTCGTTGTTCGATTTCGTTGTTCGATTTCGTTGTTCGATTTCGTTGTTCGATTTCGTTGTTCGATTTCGTTGTTCGATTTCGTTGTTCGATTTCGTTGTTCGATTTAGAAGTTCGATTTCGTTGTTCGATATCGAAGTTGGATTTCGTTGTTCGATTTCGTTGTTCGATTTCGTTGTTAGATTTCGTTGTTCGTTGTTAGATTTCGTTGTTCGTTGTTAGATTTCGTTATTCGTTGTTAGATTTCGTTGTTCTTTGTTCGATTTCGTGGTTCGAATTCGTTGTTCGAATTCGTTGTTCGATTTCGTTGTTCGATTTTGTTGTTCGATTTCGTTGTTCGATTTCGTTGTTCGATTTCGAAGTTCGATTTCGTTGTTCGATTTCGTTGTTCGATTTCGTTATTCGATTTCGTTGTTCGATTTCGTTGTTCGATTTCGTTGTTCGATTTCGTTGTTCGATTTCGTTGTTCGATTTCGTTGTTCGATTTCGTTGTTCGATTTCGTTGTTCGATTTCGTTGTTCGATTTCGTTGTTCGATTTCGTTGTTCGATTTCGTTGTTCGATTTCGATGTTCGATTTCGTTGTTCAATTTCGTTGTTCGATTCGTTATTCGCTTTCGTTGTGCGATTTCGTTGTTCAATTTCGTTGTTCCATTTCGTTGTTCGATTTCGTTGTTCGATTTCATTGTTCGATTTCGTTGTTCGATTCGTTTGTTCGATTTCGTTGTTCGATTTCGTGGTTCGAATTCGTTGTTCGAATTCGTTGTTCGATTTCGTTGTTCGATTTCATTGTTCGATTTCGTGGTTCGAATTCGTTGTTCGAATTCGTTGTTCGATTTCGTTGTTCGTTGTTAGATTTCGTTGTTCGTTGTTAGATTTCGTTGTTCTTTGTTCGATTTCGTTGTTCGTTGTTAGATTTCGTTGTTCTTTGTTCAATTTCGTTGTTCGATTCGTTATTCGCTTTCGTTGTGCGATTTCGTTGTTCAATTTCGTTGTTCCATTTCGTTGTTCGATTTCGTTGTTCGATTTCGTTGTTCGATTTCGTTGTTCGATTTCGTTGTTCGATTTCGTTGTTCGATTTCGTTGTTCGATTTCGTTGTTCGAATTCGTGGTTCGATTTCGTTGTTCGATTTCGTTGTTCGATTTCGTTGTTCGATTTCGTTGTTCGATTTCGTTGTTCGATTTCGTTGTTCGATTTCGTTGTTCGATTTCGTTGTTCGATTTCGTTGTTCGATTTCGTTGTTCGATTTCGTTGTTCGATTTCGTTGTTCGATTTCGTTGTTCGATTTCGTTGTTCGATTTCGTTGTTCGATTTCGTTGTTCGATTTCGTTGTTCGACGTTGTTCGATTTCGTTGTTCGATTTCGTTGTTCGATTTCGTTGTTTGAATTCGTGTTCGATTTCGTTGATCGATTTCGTTGTTCGATTTTCATTGTTCGATTTGATTGTTCGATTTCGTTGATCGATTTCGTTTTTCGATTTCGTTCGATTTCGTTGTTCGATTTCATTGTTCGATTTCGTGGTTCGAATTCGTTGTTCGAATTCGTTGTTCGATTTCGTTGTTCGTTGTTAGATTTCGTTGTTCGTAGTTAGATTTCGTTGTTCTTTGTTCGATTTCGTTGTTCGTTGTTAGATTTCGTTGTTCTTTGTTCGATTTCGTTGTTCGTTGTTCGATTTCGTTGTTCGATTTTCGTTGTTCGATTTCGTTGTTCGATTGCGTTGTTCCATTTCGTTATTCAATTTCGTGGTTCGATTTCGTGGTTTCAGTTTGTTGTTCGAGTTCGTTATTCGATTTCGTTGTTCGATTTCGTTGTTCGATTTCGTTGTTCGTTTTCGTTGTTCGATATTATATGATTTCGTGGTTCGATTTCGTTGTTCGATTGCGTTGTTCCATTTCGTTGTTCTATTTCGTGGTTCGATTTCGTGGTTTCAGTTTGTTGTTCGATTTCGATTTCGTTGTTCGATATCGAAGTTGGATTTCGTTGTTCGATTTCGTTGTTCTATTTCGTTGTTCGATTTCGTTGTTCGAATTCGTTGTTCGAATTCGTTGTTCGAATTCGTTGTTCGATTTCGTTGTTCAATTTCGTTGTTCCATTTCGTTGTTCGATTTCGTTGTTCGATTTCGTTGTTCGATTGCGTTGTTCCATTTCGTTGTTCTATTTCGTGGTTCGATTTCGTGGTTTCAGTTTGTTGTTCGATTTCGATTTCGTTGTTCGTTTTCGAAGTTGGATTTCGTTGTTCGATTTCGTTGTTCAATTTCGATGTTCGATTTCGTTGTTCGATTTCGTTGTTCGAATTCGTTGTTCATTTTCGTTGTTCGATATTGTATGATTTCGTGGTTCGATTTCGTTGTTCGATTGCGTTGTTCCATTTCGTTGTTCTATTTCGTGGTTCAATTTCGTGGTTTCAGTTTGTTGTTCGATTTCGATTTCGTTGTTCGATTTCGAAGTTGGATTTCGTTGTTCGATTTCGTTGTTCAATTTCGTTGTTCGATTTCGTTGTTCGATTTCGTTGTTCAATTTCGTTTTTCCATTTCGTTGTTCGATTTCGTTGTTCGATTTCGTTGTTCGATTGCGTTGTTCCATTTCGTTGTTCTATTTCGTGGTTCGAATTCGTTGTTCGAATTCGTTGTTCGAATTCGTTGTTCGATTTCGTTGTTCGATTTCATTGTTCGATTTCGTGGTTCGAATTCGTTGTTCGAATTCGTTGTTAGATTTCGTTGTTCGTTGTTAGATTTCGTTGTTCTTTGTTCAATTTCGTTGTTCGATTCGTTATTCGCTTTCGTTGTGCGATTTCGTTGTTCAATTTCGTTGTTCCATTTCGTTGTTCGATTTCGTTGTTCGATTTCGTTGTTCGATTTCGTTGTTCGATTTCGTTGTTAGATTTCGTTGTTCGATTTCGTTGTTCGATTTCGTTGTTCGATTTCGTTGTTAGATTTCGTTGTTCTTTGTTCGATTTCGTGGTTCGAATTCGTTGTTCGAATTCGTTGTTCGATTGGTTATTCGATTTCGTTGTTCGATTTCTTGTTCGATTTCGTTGTTCCATTTCGTTGTTCGATTTCGTTGTTCGATTTCGTTGTTCGATTTCGTTGTTCGATTTCGTTGTTAGATTTCGTTGTTCGATTTCGTTGTTCGATTTCGTTGTTCGATTTCGTTGTTCGATTTCGTTGTCCGATTCCGTTGTTCGATTTCGTTGTTCGATATTGTTGTATGATTTCGTGGTTCGATTTCGTTGTTCGATTGCGTTGTTCCATTTCGTTGTTCTATTTCGTGGTTCGATTTCGTGGTTTCAGTTTGTTGTTCGATTTCGATTTCGCTGTTCGATTTCGAAGTTGGATTTCGTTGTTCTATTTCGTTGTTCTAATTCGTTGTTCGATTTCGTTGTTCGATTTCGTTGTTCGATTTCGTTGTTCGATTTCGTTGTTCGATTTCGTTGTTCGATTCGTTATTCGATTTCGTTGTTAGATTTCGTTGTTCGATTTCGTTGTTCGATTTCGTTGTTCGATTTCGTTGTTCGATTTCGTTGTTAGATTTCGTTGTTCGTTGTTAGATTTCGTTGTTCGTTGTTAGATTTCGTTATTCGTTGTTAGATTTCATTGTTCTTTGTTCGATTTCGTGGTTCGAATTCGTTGTTCGATTTCGTTGTTCGATATTGTTGTATGATTTCGTGGTTCGATTTCGTTGTTCGATTGCGTTGTTGCATTTCGTTGTTCTATTTCGTGGTTCGATTTCGTGGTTTCAGTTTGTTGTTCGATTTCGATTTCGCTGTTCGATTTCGAAGTTGGATTTCGTTGTTCTATTTCGTTGTTCTAATTCGTTGTTCGATTTCGAAGTTCGATTTCGTTGTTCGATTTCGTTGTTCGATTTCGTTGTTCGATTTCGATGTTCGATTTCGTTGTTCGATTTCGTTGTTCGATTCGTTATTCGCTTTCGTTGTGCGATTTCGTTGTTCAATTTCGTTGTTCCATTTCGTTGTTCGATTTCGTTGTTCGATTTCATTGTTCGATTTCATTGTTCGATTTCGTGGTTCGAATTCGTTGTTCGAATTCGTTGTTCGATTTCGTTGTTCGTTGTTAGATTTCGTTGTTCGTTGTTAGATTTCGTTGTTCTTTGTTCGATTTCGTTGTTCGTTGTTAGATTTCGTTGTTCTTTGTTCAATTTCGTTGTTCGATTCGTTATTCGCTTTCGTTGTGCGATTTCGTTGTTCAATTTCGTTGTTCCATTTCGGTGTTCGATTTCGTTGTTCGATTTCGTTGTTCGATTTCGTTGTTCGATTTCGTTGTTCGATTTCGTTGTTCGATTTCGTTGTTCGATTTCGTTGTTCGATTTCGTTGTTCGATTTCGTTGTTCGATTTCGTTGTTCGATTTCGTTGTTCGATTTCGTTGTTCGATTTCGTTGTTCGATTTCGTTGTTCGATTTCGTTGTTCGATTTCGTTGTTCGATTTCGTTGTTCGATTTCGTTGTTCGATTTCGTTGTTCGATTTCGTTGTTCGATTTCGTTGTTCGATTTCGTTGTTCGATTTCGTTGTTCGACGTTGTTCGATTTCGTTGTTCGATTTCTCGTTGTTCGATTTCGTTGTTTGAATTCGTGTTCGATTTCGTTGATCGATTTCGTTGTTCGATTTTCATTGTTCGATTTGATTGTTCGATTTCGTTGATCGATTTCGTTTTTCGATTTCGTTCGATTTCGTTGTTCGATTTCATTGTTCGATTTCGTGGTTCGAATTCGTTGTTCGAATTCGTTGTTCGATTTCGTTGTTCGTTGTTAGATTTCGTTGTTCGTAGTTAGATTTCGTTGTTCTTTGTTCGATTTCGTTGTTCGTTGTTAGATTTCGTTGTTCTTTGTTCGATTTCGTTGTTCGTTGTTCGATTTCGTTGTTCGATTTTCGTTGTTCGATTTCGTTGTTCGATTGCGTTGTTCCATTTCGTTATTCAATTTCGTGGTTCGATTTCGTGGTTTCAGTTTGTTGTTCGAGTTCGTTATTCGATTTCGTTGTTCGATTTCGTTGTTCGATTTCGTTGTTCGTTTTCGTTGTTCGATATTATATGATTTCGTGGTTCGATTTCGTTGTTCGATTGCGTTGTTCCATTTCGTTGTTCTATTTCGTGGTTCGATTTCGTGGTTTCAGTTTGTTGTTCGATTTCGATTTCGTTGTTCGATATCGAAGTTGGATTTCGTTGTTCGATTTCGTTGTTCTATTTCGTTGTTCGATTTCGTTGTTCGAATTCGTTGTTCGAATTCGTTGTTCGAATTCGTTGTTCGATTTCGTTGTTCAATTTCGTTGTTCCATTTCGTTGTTCGATTTCGTTGTTCGATTTCGTTGTTCGATTGCGTTGTTCCATTTCGTTGTTCTATTTCGTGGTTCGATTTCGTGGTTTCAGTTTGTTGTTCGATTTCGATTTCGTTGTTCGTTTTCGAAGTTGGATTTCGTTGTTCGATTTCGTTGTTCAATTTCGATGTTCGATTTCGTTGTTCGATTTCGTTGTTCGAATTCGTTGTTCATTTTCGTTGTTCGATATTGTATGATTTCGTGGTTCGATTTCGTTGTTCGATTGCGTTGTTCCATTTCGTTGTTCTATTTCGTGGTTCAATTTCGTGGTTTCAGTTTGTTGTTCGATTTCGATTTCGTTGTTCGATTTCGAAGTTGGATTTCGTTGTTCGATTTCGTTGTTCAATTTCGTTGTTCGATTTCGTTGTTCGATTTCGTTGTTCAATTTCGTTTTTCCATTTCGTTTTTCCATTTCGTTGTTCGATTTCGTTGTTCGATTTCGTTGTTCGATTGCGTTGTTCCATTTCGTTGTTCTATTTCGTGGTTCGAATTCGTTGTTCGAATTCGTTGTTCGAATTCGTTGTTCGATTTCGTTGTTCGATTTCATTGTTCGATTTCGTGGTTCGAATTCGTTGTTCGAATTCGTTGTTAGATTTCGTTGTTCGTTGTTAGATTTCGTTGTTCTTTGTTCAATTTCGTTGTTCGATTCGTTATTCGCTTTCGTTGTGCGATTTCGTTGTTCAATTTCGTTGTTCCATTTCGTTGTTCGATTTCGTTGTTCGATTTCGTTGTTCGATTTCGTTGTTCGATTTCGTTGTTAGATTTCGTTGTTCGATTTCGTTGTTCGATTTCGTTGTTCGATTTCGTTGTTCGATTTCGTTGTTAGATTTCGTTGTTCTTTGTTCGATTTCGTGGTTCGAATTCGTTGTTCGAATTCGTTGTTCGATTGGTTATTCGATTTCGTTGTTCGATTTCTTGTTCGATTTCGTTGTTCCATTTCGTTGTTCGATTTCGTTGTTCGATTTCGTTGTTCGATTTCGTTGTTCGATTTCGTTGTTAGATTTCGTTGTTCGATTTCGTTGTTCGATTTCGTTGTTCGATTTCGTTGTTCGATTTCGTTGTCCGATTCCGTTGTTCGATTTCGTTGTTCGATATTGTTGTATGATTTCGTGGTTCGATTTCGTTGTTCGATTGCGTTGTTCCATTTCGTTGTTCTATTTCGTGGTTCGATTTCGTGGTTTCAGTTTGTTGTTCGATTTCGATTTCGCTGTTCGATTTCGAAGTTGGATTTCGTTGTTCTATTTCGTTGTTCTAATTCGTTGTTCGATTTCGTTGTTCGATTTCGTTGTTCGATTTCGTTGTTCGATTTCGTTGTTCGATTTCGTTGTTCGATTCGTTATTCGATTTCGTTGTTAGATTTCGTTGTTCGATTTCGTTGTTCGATTTCGTTGTTCGATTTCGTTGTTCGATTTCGTTGTTAGATTTCGTTGTTCGTTGTTAGATTTCGTTGTTCGTTGTTAGATTTCGTTATTCGTTGTTAGATTTCATTGTTCTTTGTTCGATTTCGTGGTTCGAATTCGTTGTTCGATTTCGTTGTTCGATATTGTTGTATGATTTCGTGGTTCGATTTCGTTGTTCGATTGCGTTGTTGCATTTCGTTGTTCTATTTCGTGGTTCGATTTCGTGGTTTCAGTTTGTTGTTCGATTTCGATTTCGCTGTTCGATTTCGAAGTTGGATTTCGTTGTTCTATTTCGTTGTTCTAATTCGTTGTTCGATTTCGAAGTTCGATTTCGTTGTTCGATTTCGTTGTTCGATTTCGTTATTCGATTTCGTTGTTCGATTTCGTTGTTCGATTTCGTTGTTCGATTTCGTTGTTCGATTTCGTTGTTCGATTTCGTTGTTCGATTTCGTTGTTCGATTTCGTTGTTCGATTTCGTTGTTCGATTTCGTTGTTCGATTTCGTTGTTCGATTTCGTTGATCGATTTCGATGTTCGATTTCGTTGTTCAATTTCGTTGTTCGATTCGTTATTCGCTTTCGTTGTTCTATTTCGTTGTTCTAATTCGTTGTTCGATTTCGTTGTTCGATTTCGTTGTTCGATTTCGTTGTTCGATTCGTTATTCGATTTCGTTGTTAGATTTCGTTGTTCGATTTCGTTGTTCGATTTCGTTGTCCGATTCCGTTGTTCGATTTCGTTGTTCGATATTGTTGTATGATTTCGTGGTTCGATTTCGTTGTTCGATTGCGTTGTTCCATTTCGTTGTTCTATTTCGTGGTTCGATTTCGTGGTTTCAGTTTGTTGTTCGATTTCGATTTCGCTGTTCGATTTCGAAGTTGGATTTCGTTGTTCTATTTCGTTGTTCTAATTCGTTGTTCGATTTCGAAGTTCGATTTCGTTGTTCGATTTCGTTGTTCGATTTCGTTATTCGATTTCGTTGTTCGATTTCGTTGTTCGATTTCGTTGTTCGATTTCGTTGTTCGATTTCGTTGTTCGATTTCGTTGTTCGATTTCGTTGTTCGATTTCGTTGTTCGATTTCGTTGTTCGATTTCGTTGTTCGATTTCGTTGTTCGATTTCGTTGATCGATTTCGATGTTCGATTTCGTTGTTCAATTTCGTTGTTCGATTCGTTATTCGCTTTCGTTGTTCTATTTCGTTGTTCTAATTCGTTGTTCGATTTCGTTGTTCGATTTCGTTGTTCGATTTCGTTGTTCGATTCGTTATTCGATTTCGTTGTTAGATTTCGTTGTTCGATTTCGTTGTTCGATTTCGTTGTTCGATTTCGTTGTTCGATTTCGTTGTTCGATTTCGTTGTTAGATTTCGTTGTTCGTTGTTAGATTTCGTTGTTCGTTGTTAGATTTCGTTATTCGTTGTTAGATTTCATTGTTCTTTGTTAGATTTCATTGTTCTTTGTTCGATTTCGTGGTTAGAATTCGTTGTTCGAATTCGTTGTTCGATTTCGTTGTTCGATTTCGTTGTTCGATTTCGTTGTTCGATTTCGTTGTTCGATTTCGTTGTTCGATTTCGTTGTTCGATTTCGTTGTTCGATTTCGTTGTTCGATTTCGTTGTTCGATTTCGTTGTTCGATTTCGTTGTTCGATTTCGTTGTTCGATTTCGTTGTTCGATTTCGTTGTTCGATTTCGTGGTTCCAATTCGTTGTTAGAATTCGTTGTTCGATTTCGTTGTTCGATTTGGTTGTTCGATTTCGTTGTTCGATTTCGTTGTTCGATTTCGTTGTTCGATTTCGTTGTTCGATTTCGTTGTTCGATTTCGTTGTTCGATTTCGTTGTTCGATTTCGTTGTTCGATTTCGTTGTTCGAATTCGTTGTTCGAATTCGTTGTTCGAATTCGTTGTTCGATTTCGTTGTTCGATTTCGTTGTTCGATTTCGTTGTTCGATTTTGAAGTTCGATTTCGTTGTTCGATTTCGTTGTTCGATTTCGTTGTTCGATTTCGTTGTTCGATTTCGTTGTTCGATTTCGTTTTTCGATTTCGTTGTTCGATTTCGTTGTTCGATTTCGTTGTTCGATTTCGTTGTTCGATTTCGTTGTTCGATTTCGTTGTTCGATTTCGTTCGATTTCGTTGTTCGATTTCGTTGTTCGAATTCGTTATTCGAATTCGTTGTTCGATTTCGTTGTTCGATTTCGTTGTTCGATTTCGAAGTTCGATTTCGTTGTTCGACTTCGTAGTTCGATTTCGTTGTTCGATTTCGTTGTTCGAATTCGTTGTTCGATTTCGTTGTTCGAATTCGTTGTTCGATTTCGTTGTTCGATTTCGTTGTTCGATTTCGTTGTTCGATTTCGTTGTTTGAATTCGTGTTCGATTTCGTTGATCGATTTCGTTGTTCGATTTTCTTTGTTCGATTTCGTTGTTCGATTTCGATGTTCGATTTCGTGGTTCGAATTCGTTGTTCGAATTCGTTGTTCGTTGTTAGATTTCGTTGTTCGTTGTTAGATTATGTTGTTCTTTGTTCGATTTCGTGGTTCGAATTCGTTGTTCGAATTCGTTGTTCGATTTCGTTGTTCGATTTCGTTGTTCGATTTTGTTGTTCGATTTCGTTATTCGATTTCGTTGTTCGATTTCGTTGTTCGATTTCGTTGTTCGATTTCGTTGTTCGATTTCGTTGTTCGATTTCGTTGTTCGAATTCGTTGTTCGAATTCGTTGTTCGAATTCGTTGTTCGATTTCGTTGTTCGATTTCGTTGTTCGATTTCGTTGTTCGATTTCGTTGTTCGATTTTGAAGTTCGATTTCGTTGTTCGATTTCGTTGTTCGATTTCGTTGTTCGATTGCGTTGTTCCATTTCGTTGTTCTATTTCGTGGTTCGATTTCGTGGTTTCAGTTTGTTGTTCGATTTCGATTTCGCTGTTCGATTTCGAAGTTGGATTTCGTTGTTCTATTTCGTTGTTCTAATTCGTTGTTCGATTTCGTTGTTCGATTTCGTTGTTCGATTTCGTTGTTCGATTTCGTTGTTCGATTTCGTTGTTCGATTTCGTTGTTCGATTTCGTTGTTCGATTTCGTTGTTCGATTTCGTTGATCGATTTCGATGTTCGATTTCGTTGTTCAATTTCGTTGTTCGATTCGTTATTCGCTTTCGTTGTTCTATTTCGTTGTTCTAATTCGTTGTTCGATTTCGTTGTTCGATTTCGTTGTTCGATTTCGTTGTTCGATTCGTTATTCGATTTCGTTGTTAGATTTCGTTGTTCGATTTCGTTGTTCGATTTCGTTGTCCGATTCCGTTGTTCGATTTCGTTGTTCGATATTGTTGTATGATTTCGTGGTTCGATTTCGTTGTTCGATTGCGTTGTTCCATTTCGTTGTTCTATTTCGTGGTTCGATTTCGTGGTTTCAGTTTGTTGTTCGATTTCGATTTCGCTGTTCGATTTCGAAGTTGGATTTCGTTGTTCTATTTCGTTGTTCTAATTCGTTGTTCGATTTCGAAGTTCGATTTCGTTGTTCGATTTCGTTGTTCGATTTCGTTATTCGATTTCGTTGTTCGATTTCGTTGTTCGATTTCGTTGTTCGATTTCGTTGTTCGATTTCGTTGTTCGATTTCGTTGTTCGATTTCGTTGTTCGATTTCGTTGTTCGATTTCGTTGTTCGATTTCGTTGTTCGATTTCGTTGTTCGATTTCGTTGATCGATTTCGATGTTCGATTTCGTTGTTCAATTTCGTTGTTCGATTCGTTATTCGCTTTCGTTGTTCTATTTCGTTGTTCTAATTCGTTGTTCGATTTCGTTGTTCGATTTCGTTGTTCGATTTCGTTGTTCGATTCGTTATTCGATTTCGTTGTTAGATTTCGTTGTTCGATTTCGTTGTTCGATTTCGTTGTTCGATTTCGTTGTTCGATTTCGTTGTTCGATTTCGTTGTTAGATTTCGTTGTTCGTTGTTAGATTTCGTTGTTCGTTGTTAGATTTCGTTATTCGTTGTTAGATTTCATTGTTCTTTGTTAGATTTCATTGTTCTTTGTTCGATTTCGTGGTTAGAATTCGTTGTTCGAATTCGTTGTTCGATTTCGTTGTTCGATTTCGTTGTTCGATTTCGTTGTTCGATTTCGTTGTTCGATTTCGTTGTTCGATTTCGTTGTTCGATTTCGTTGTTCGATTTCGTTGTTCGATTTCGTTGTTCGATTTCGTTGTTCGATTTCGTTGTTCGATTTCGTTGTTCGATTTCGTTGTTCGATTTCGTTGTTCGATTTCGTGGTTCCAATTCGTTGTTCGAATTCGTTGTTCGATTTCGTTGTTCGATTTGGTTGTTCGATTTCGTTGTTCGATTTCGTTGTTCGATTTCGTTGTTCGATTTCGTTGTTCGATTTCGTTGTTCGATTTCGTTGTTCGATTTCGTTGTTCGATTTCGTTGTTCGATTTCGTTGTTCGAATTCGTTGTTCGAATTCGTTGTTCGAATTCGTTGTTCGATTTCGTTGTTCGATTTCGTTGTTCGATTTCGTTGTTCGATTTTGAAGTTCGATTTCGTTGTTCGATTTCGTTGTTCGATTTCGTTGTTCGATTTCGTTGTTCGATTTCGTTGTTCGATTTCGTTTTTCGATTTCGTTGTTCGATTTCGTTGTTCGATTTCGTTGTTCGATTTCGTTGTTCGATTTCGTTGTTCGATTTCGTTGTTCGATTTCGTTCGATTTCGTTGTTCGATTTCGTTGTTCGAATTCGTTATTCGAATTCGTTGTTCGATTTCGTTGTTCGATTTCGTTGTTCGATTTCGAAGTTCGATTTCGTTGTTCGACTTCGTAGTTCGATTTCGTTGTTCGATTTCGTTGTTCGAATTCGTTGTTCGATTTCGTTGTTCGAATTCGTTGTTCGATTTCGTTGTTCGATTTCGTTGTTCGATTTCGTTGTTCGATTTCGTTGTTTGAATTCGTGTTCGATTTCGTTGATCGATTTCGTTGTTCGATTTTCTTTGTTCGATTTCGTTGTTCGATTTCGATGTTCGATTTCGTGGTTCGAATTCGTTGTTCGAATTCGTTGTTCGTTGTTAGATTTCGTTGTTCGTTGTTAGATTATGTTGTTCTTTGTTCGATTTCGTGGTTCGAATTCGTTGTTCGAATTCGTTGTTCGATTTCGTTGTTCGATTTCGTTGTTCGATTTTGTTGTTCGATTTCGTTATTCGATTTCGTTGTTCGATTTCGTTGTTCGATTTCGTTGTTCGATTTCGTTGTTCGATTTCGTTGTTCGATTTCGTTGTTCGAATTCGTTGTTCGAATTCGTTGTTCGAATTCGTTGTTCGATTTCGTTGTTCGATTTCGTTGTTCGATTTCGTTGTTCGATTTCGTTGTTCGATTTTGAAGTTCGATTTCGTTGTTCGATTTCGTTGTTCGATTTCGTTGTTCGATTTCGTTGTTCGATTTCGTTGTTCGATTTCGTTTTTCGATTTCGTTGTTCGATTTCGTTGTTCGATTTCGTTGTTCGATTTCGTTGTTCGATTTCGTTGTTCGATTTCGTTGTTCGATTTCGTTGTTCGATTTCGTTCGATTTCGTTGTTCGATTTCGTTGTTCGAATTCGTTATTCGAATTCGTTGTTCGATTTCGTTGTTCGATTTCGTTGTTCGATTTCGAAGTTCGATTTCGTTGTTCGATTTCGTTGTTCGATTTCGTTGTTCGATTTCGTTGTTCGAATTCGTTGTTCGATTTCGTTGTTCGAATTCGTTGTTCGATTTCGTTGTTCGATTTCGTTGTTCGATTTCGTTGTTCGATTTCGTTGTTTGAATTCGTATTCGATTTCGTTGATCGATTTCGTTGTTCGATTTTCTTTGTTCGATTTCGTTGTTCGATTTCGATGTTCGATTTCGTGGTTCGAATTCGTTGTTCGAATTCGTTGTTCGTTGTTAGATTTCGTTGTTCGTTGTTAGATTATGTTGTTCTTTGTTCGATTTCGTGGTTCGAATTCGTTGTTCGAATTCGTTGTTCGATTTCGTTGTTCGATTTCGTTGTTCGATTTTGTTGTTCGATTTCGTTATTCGATTTCGTTGTTCGATTTCGTTGTTCGATTTCGTTGTTCGATTTCGTTGTTCGATTTCGTTGTTCGATTTCGAAGTTCGATTTCGTTGTTCGATTTCGTTGTTCGATTTCGTTGTTCGATTTCGTTGTTCGATTTCGTTGTTCGATGTCGTTGTTCGATGTTGTTCGAATTCGTTGTTCGATTTCGTTGTTCGATTTCGTTGTTCGATTTCGTTGTTCGATTTCGTTGTTCGATTTCGTTGTTCGATTTCGTTGTTCGATTTTGAAGTTCGATTTCGTTGTTCGATTTCGTTGTTCGATTTCGTTGTTCGATTTCGTTGTCCGATTCCGTTGTTCGATTTCGTTGTTCGTTTTCGTTGTTCGATATTGTTGTATGATTTCGTGGTTCGATTTCGTTGTTCGATTGCGTTGTTCCATTTCGTTGTTCAATTTCGTGGTTCGATTTCGTGGTTTCAGTTTGTTGTTCGATTTCGATTTCGCTGTTCGATTTCGAAGTTGGATTTCGTTGTTCTATTTCGTTGTTCTAATTCGTTGTTCGATTTCGTTGTTCGATTTCGTTGTTCGATTTCGTTGTTCGATTTCGTTGTTCGATGTTGTTTGAATTCGTTGTTCGATTTCGTTGTTCGATTTCGTTATTCGATTTCGTTGTTCGATTTCGTTGTTCGATTTCGTTGTTCGATTTCGTTGTTCGATTTTGAAGTTCGATTTCGTTGTTCGATTTCGTTGTTCGATTTCGTGGTTCGATTTCGTTGTCCGATTCCGTTGTTCGATTTCGTTGTTCGTTTTCGTTGTTCGATATTGTTGTATGATTTCGTGGTTCGATTTCGTTGTTCGATTGCGTTGTTCCATTTCGTTGTTCAATTTCGTGGTTCGATTTCGTGGTTTCAGTTTGTTGTTCGATTTCGATTTCGCTGTTCGATTTCGAAGTTGGATTTCGTTGTTCTATTTCGTTGTTCTAATTCGTTGTTCGATTTCGTTGTTCGATTTCGTTGTTCGATTTCGTTGTTCGATTCGTTATTCGATTTCGTTGTTCGATTTCGTTGTTCGATTTCGTTGTTCGATTTCGTTCGATTTCGTTGTTCAATTTCGTTGTTCGATTTCGTTGTTCGATTTCGTTGTTCGATTTCGTTGTTCGATTTCGTTGTTCGATTTTGAAGTTCGATTTTGAAGTTCGATTTCGTTGTTCGATTTCGTTGTTCGATTTCGTTGTTTGATTTCGTTGTTCGATTTCGTTGTCCGATTCCGTTGTTCGATTTCGTTGTTCGTTTTCGTTGTTCGATTTCGTGGTTTCAGTTTGTTGTTCGATTTCGATTTCGCTGTTCGATTTCGTTGTTCGATTTCGTTGTTCGATTTCGTTGTTCGATTTCGTTGTTCGATTTCGTTGTTCGATTTCGTTGTTCGATTTTGAAGTTCGATTTCGTTGTTCGATTTCGTTGTTCGATTTCGTTGTTCGATTTCGTTGTTCGATTTCGTTGTCCGATTCCGTTGTTCGATTTTGAAGTTCGATTTCGTTGTTCGATTTCGTTGTTCGATTTCGTTGTTCGATTTCGTTGTTCGATTTCGTTGTTCGATTTCGTTGTTCGATTTCGTTGTTCGATTTCGTTGTTCGATTTCGTTGTTCGATTTCGTTGTTCGATTTCGTTGTTCGATTTCGTTGTTCGATTTCGTTGTTCGATTTCGTTGTTCGATTTCGATGTTCGATTTCGCTGTTCGATTTGGTTGTTCGATTTCGTTGTTCGATTTCGTTGTTTGATTTCGTTGTTCGATTTCGTTGTTCGATTTCGTTGTTCGATTTCGTTGTTCGATTTCGTTGTTCGATTTCGTTGTTCGATTTCGTTGTTCGATTTCGTTGTTCGATTTCGTTGTTCGATTTCGTTGTTCGATTTCGTTGTTCGATTTCGTTGTTCGATTTCGTTGTTCGATTTCGTTGTTCGATTTCGTTGTTCGATTTCGTTGTTCGATTTCGTTGTTCGATTTCGTTGTTCGATTTCGTTGTTCGATTTCGTTGTTCGATTTCGTTGTTCGATTTCGTGGTTCCAATTCGTTGTTCGAATTCGTTGTTCGAATTCGTTGTTCGAATTCGTTGTTCGAATTCGTTGTTCGAATTCGTTGTTCGATTTCGTTGTTCGATTTCGTATTTCGTTGTTCGAATTCGTTGTTCGATTTCGTTGTTCGAATTCGTTGTTCGATTTCGTTGTTCGATTTCGTTGTTCGATTTCGTTGTTCGATTTCGTTGTTCGATTTCGTTTTTCGATTTCGTTTTTCGATTTCGTTGTTCGATTTCGTTGTTCGATTTCGTTGTTCGATTTCGTTGTTCGATTTCGTTGTTCGATTTCGTTGTTCGATTTCGTTGTTCGATTTCGTTGTTCGATTTCGTTGTTCGATTTCGTTGTTCGATTTCGTTGTTCGAATTCGTTATTCGAATTCGTTGTTCGATTTCGTTGTTCGATTTCGTTGTTCGATTTCGAAGTTCGATTTGGTTGTTCGATTTCGTTGTTCGATTTCGTATTTCGTTGTTAGAATTCGTTGTTCGATTTCGTTGTTCGAATTCGTTGTTCGATTTCGTTGTTCGATTTCGTTGTTCGATTTCGTTGTTCGATTTCGTTGTTCGATTTCGTTGTTCGATTTCGTATTTCGTTGTTCGAATTCGTTGTTCGATTTCGTTGTTCGTTTTCGTTGTTCGATATTGTTGTATGATTTCGTTGTTCGATTGCGTTGTTCCATTTCGTTGTTCTATTTCGTGGTTCGATTTCGTGGTTTCAGTTTGTTGTTCGATTTCGATTTCGCTGTTCGATTTCGTTGTTCGATTTCGTTGTTCGATTTCGTTGTTCGATTTCGTTGTTCGATTTCGTTGTTCGATTTCGTTGTTCGATTTTGAAGTTCGATTTCGTTGTTCGATTTCGTTGTTCGATTTCGTTGTTCGATTTCGTTGTTCGATTTCGTTGTCCGATTCCGTTGTTCGATTTCGTTGTTCGATTTCGTTGTTCGATTTCGTTGTTCGATTTCGTTGTTCGATTTCGTATTTCGTTGTTCGAATTCGTTGTTCGAATTCGTTGTTCGATTTCGTTGTTCGAATTCGTTGTTCGATTTCGTTGTTCGATTTTCTTTGTTCGATTTCGTTGTTCGATTTCGTTGTTCGATTTCGTTGTTCGATTTCGTTGTTCGATTTCGTTGTTCGATTTCGTTGTCCGATTCCGTTGTTCGATTTTGAAGTTCGATTTCGTTGTTCGATTTCGTTGTTCGATTTCGTTGTTCGATTTCGTTGTTCGATTTCGTTGTTCGATTTCGTTGTTCGATTTCGTTGTTCGATTTCGTTGTTCGATTTCGTTGTTCGATTTCGTTGTTCGATTTCGTTGTTCGATTTCGTTGTTCGATTTCGTTGTTCGATTTCGATGTTCGATTTCGCTGTTCGATTTCGTTGTTCGATTTCGTTGTTCGATTTCGTTGTTCGATTTCGTTGTTCGATTTCGTTGTTCGATTTCGTTGTTCGATTTCGTTGTTCGATTTCGTTGTTCGATTTCGTTGTTCGATTTCGTTGTTCGATTTCGTTGTTCGATTTCGTTGTTCGATTTCGTTGTTCGATTTCGTTGTTCGATTTCGTTGTTCGATTTCGTTGTTCGATTTCGTTGTTCGATTTCGTTGTTCGATTTCGTTGTTCGATTTCGTTGTTCGATTTCGTTGTTCGATTTCGTTGTTCGATTTCGTTGTTCGATTTCGTTGTTCGATTTCGTTGTTCGATTTCGTGGTTCCAATTCGTTGTTCGAATTCGTTGTTCGAATTCGTTGTTCGAATTCGTTGTTCGATTTCGTTGTTCGATTTCGTATTTCGTTGTTCGATTTCGTTGTTCGAATTCGTTGTTCGATTTCGTTGTTCGATTTCGTTGTTCGATTTCGTTGTTCGATTTCGTTGTTCGATTTCGTTTTTCGATTTCGTTTTTCGATTTCGTTGTTCGATTTCGTTGTTCGATTTCGTTGTTCGATTTCGTTGTTCGATTTCGTTGTTCGATTTCGTTGTTCGATTTCGTTGTTCGATTTCGTTGTTCGATTTCGTTGTTCGAATTCGTTATTCGAATTCGTTGTTCGATTTCGTTGTTCGATTTCGTTGTTCGATTTCGAAGTTCGATTTGGTTGTTCGATTTCGTTGTTCGATTTCGTATTTCGTTGTTAGAATTCGTTGTTCGATTTCGTTGTTCGAATTCGTTGTTCGATTTCGTTGTTCGATTTCGTTGTTCGATTTCGTTGTTCGATTTCGTTGTTCGATTTCGTTGTTCGATTTCGTATTTCGTTGTTCGAATTCGTTGTTCGATTTCGTTGTTCGTTTTCGTTGTTCGATATTGTTGTATGATTTCGTTGTTCGATTGCGTTGTTCCATTTCGTTGTTCTATTTCGTGGTTCGATTTCGTGGTTTCAGTTTGTTGTTCGATTTCGATTTCGTTGTTCGATTTCGTTGTTCGATTTCGTTGTTCGATTTCGTTGTTCGATTTCGTTGTTCGATTTCGTTGTTCGATTTTGAAGTTCGATTTCGTTGTTCGATTTCGTTGTTCGATTTCGTTGTTCGATTTCGTTGTCCGATTCCGTTGTTCGATTTCGTTGTTCGATTTCGTTGTTCGATTTCGTTGTTCGATTTCGTTGTTCGAATTCGTTGTTCGAATTCGTTGTTCGAATTCGTTGTTCGATTTCGTTGTTCGATTTCGTTGTTCGATTTCGTTGTTCGATTTTGAAGTTCGATTTCGTTGTTCGATTTCGTTGTTCGATTTCGTTGTTCGATTTCGTTGTTCGATTTCGTTGTTCGATTTCGTTTTTCGATTTCGTTGTTCGATTTCGTTGTTCGATTTCGTTGTTCGATTTCGTTGTTCGATTTCGTTGTTCGATTTCGTTGTTCGATTTCGTTCGATTTCGTTGTTCGATTTCGTTGTTCGAATTCGTTATTCGAATTCGTTGTTCGATTTCGTTGTTCGATTTCGTTGTTCGATTTCGAAGTTCGATTTCGTTGTTCGATTTCGTAGTTCGATTTCGTTGTTCGATTTCGTTGTTCGAATTCGTTGTTCGATTTCGTTGTTCGAATTCGTTGTTCGATTTCGTTGTTCGATTTCGTTGTTCGATTTCGTTGTTCGATTTCGTTGTTTGAATTCGTGTTCGATTTCGTTGATCGATTTCGTTGTTCGATTTTCTTTGTTCGATTTCGTTGTTCGATTTCGATGTTCGATTTCGTGGTTCGAATTCGTTGTTCGAATTCGTTGTTCGTTGTTAGATTTCGTTGTTCGTTGTTAGATTATGTTGTTCTTTGTTCGATTTCGTGGTTCGAATTCGTTGTTCGAATTCGTTGTTCGATTTCGTTGTTCGATTTCGTTGTTCGATTTTGTTGTTCGATTTCGTTATTCGATTTCGTTGTTCGATTTCGTTGTTCGATTTCGTTGTTCGATTTCGTTGTTCGATTTCGTTGTTCGATTTCGTTGTTCGAATTCGTTGTTCGAATTCGTTGTTCGAATTCGTTGTTCGATTTCGTTGTTCGATTTCGTTGTTCGATTTCGTTGTTCGATTTCGTTGTTCGATTTTGAAGTTCGATTTCGTTGTTCGATTTCGTTGTTCGATTTCGTTGTTCGATTTCGTTGTTCGATTTCGTTGTTCGATTTCGTTTTTCGATTTCGTTGTTCGATTTCGTTGTTCGATTTCGTTGTTCGATTTCGTTGTTCGATTTCGTTGTTCGATTTCGTTGTTCGATTTCGTTCGATTTCGTTGTTCGATTTCGTTGTTCGAATTCGTTATTCGAATTCGTTGTTCGATTTCGTTGTTCGATTTCGTTGTTCGATTTCGAAGTTCGATTTCGTTGTTCGATTTCGTTGTTCGATTTCGTTGTTCGATTTCGTTGTTCGAATTCGTTGTTCGATTTCGTTGTTCGAATTCGTTGTTCGATTTCGTTGTTCGATTTCGTTGTTCGATTTCGTTGTTCGATTTCGTTGTTTGAATTCGTATTCGATTTCGTTGATCGATTTCGTTGTTCGATTTTCTTTGTTCGATTTCGTTGTTCGATTTCGATGTTCGATTTCGTGGTTCGAATTCGTTGTTCGAATTCGTTGTTCGTTGTTAGATTTCGTTGTTCGTTGTTAGATTATGTTGTTCTTTGTTCGATTTCGTGGTTCGAATTCGTTGTTCGAATTCGTTGTTCGATTTCGTTGTTCGATTTCGTTGTTCGATTTTGTTGTTCGATTTCGTTATTCGATTTCGTTGTTCGATTTCGTTGTTCGATTTCGTTGTTCGATTTCGTTGTTCGATTTCGTTGTTCGATTTCGAAGTTCGATTTCGTTGTTCGATTTCGTTGTTCGATTTCGTTGTTCGATTTCGTTGTTCGATTTCGTTGTTCGATGTCGTTGTTCGATGTTGTTCGAATTCGTTGTTCGATTTCGTTGTTCGATTTCGTTGTTCGATTTCGTTGTTCGATTTCGTTGTTCGATTTCGTTGTTCGATTTCGTTGTTCGATTTTGAAGTTCGATTTCGTTGTTCGATTTCGTTGTTCGATTTCGTTGTTCGATTTCGTTGTCCGATTCCGTTGTTCGATTTCGTTGTTCGTTTTCGTTGTTCGATATTGTTGTATGATTTCGTGGTTCGATTTCGTTGTTCGATTGCGTTGTTCCATTTCGTTGTTCAATTTCGTGGTTCGATTTCGTGGTTTCAGTTTGTTGTTCGATTTCGATTTCGCTGTTCGATTTCGAAGTTGGATTTCGTTGTTCTATTTCGTTGTTCTAATTCGTTGTTCGATTTCGTTGTTCGATTTCGTTGTTCGATTTCGTTGTTCGATTTCGTTGTTCGATGTCGTTGTTCGATGTTGTTTGAATTCGTTGTTCGATTTCGTTGTTCGATTTCGTTATTCGATTTCGTTGTTCGATTTCGTTGTTCGATTTCGTTGTTCGATTTCGTTGTTCGATTTTGAAGTTCGATTTCGTTGTTCGATTTCGTTGTTCGATTTCGTTGTTCGATTTCGTTGTCCGATTCCGTTGTTCGATTTCGTTGTTCGTTTTCGTTGTTCGATATTGTTGTATGATTTCGTGGTTCGATTTCGTTGTTCGATTGCGTTGTTCCATTTCGTTGTTCAATTTCGTGGTTCGATTTCGTGGTTTCAGTTTGTTGTTCGATTTCGATTTCGCTGTTCGATTTCGAAGTTGGATTTCGTTGTTCTATTTCGTTGTTCTAATTCGTTGTTCGATTTCGTTGTTCGATTTCGTTGTTCGATTTCGTTGTTCGATTCGTTATTCGATTTCGTTGTTCGATTTCGTTGTTCGATTTCGTTGTTCGATTTCGTTCGATTTCGTTGTTCAATTTCGTTGTTCGATTTCGTTGTTCGATTTCGTTGTTCGATTTCGTTGTTCGATTTCGTTGTTCGATTTTGAAGTTCGATTTTGAAGTTCGATTTCGTTGTTCGATTTCGTTGTTCGATTTCGTTGTTTGATTTCGTTGTTCGATTTCGTTGTCCGATTCCGTTGTTCGATTTCGTTGTTCGTTTTCGTTGTTCGATTTCGTGGTTTCAGTTTGTTGTTCGATTTCGATTTCGCTGTTCGATTTCGTTGTTCGATTTCGTTGTTCGATTTCGTTGTTCGATTTCGTTGTTCGATTTCGTTGTTCGATTTCGTTGTTCGATTTCGTTGTTCGATTTTGAAGTTCGATTTCGTTGTTCGATTTCGTTGTTCGATTTCGTTGTTCGATTTCGTTGTTCGATTTCGTTGTCCGATTCCGTTGTTCGATTTTGAAGTTCGATTTCGTTGTTCGATTTCGTTGTTCGATTTCGTTGTTCGATTTCGTTGTTCGATTTCGTTGTTCGATTTCGTTGTTCGATTTCGTTGTTCGATTTCGTTGTTCGATTTCGTTGTTCGATTTCGTTGTTCGATTTCGTTGTTCGATTTCGTTGTTCGATTTCGTTGTTCGATTTCGATGTTCGATTTCGCTGTTCGATTTGGTTGTTCGATTTCGTTGTTCGATTTCGTTGTTTGATTTCGTTGTTCGATTTCGTTGTTCGATTTCGTTGTTCGATTTCGTTGTTCGATTTCGTTGTTCGATTTCGTTGTTCGATTTCGTTGTTCGATTTCGTTGTTCGATTTCGTTGTTCGATTTCGTTGTTCGATTTCGTTGTTCGATTTCGTTGTTCGATTTCGTTGTTCGATTTCGTTGTTCGATTTCGTTGTTCGATTTCGTTGTTCGATTTCGTTGTTCGATTTCGTTGTTCGATTTCGTTGTTCGATTTCGTGGTTCCAATTCGTTGTTCGAATTCGTTGTTCGAATTCGTTGTTCGAATTCGTTGTTCGAATTCGTTGTTCGAATTCGTTGTTCGAATTCGTTGTTCGATTTCGTTGTTCGATTTCGTATTTCGTTGTTCGAATTCGTTGTTCGATTTCGTTGTTCGAATTCGTTGTTCGATTTCGTTGTTCGATTTCGTTGTTCGATTTCGTTGTTCGATTTCGTTGTTCGATTTCGTTTTTCGATTTCGTTTTTCGATTTCGTTGTTCGATTTCGTTGTTCGATTTCGTTGTTCGATTTCGTTGTTCGATTTCGTTGTTCGATTTCGTTGTTCGATTTCGTTGTTCGATTTCGTTGTTCGATTTCGTTGTTCGATTTCGTTGTTCGAATTCGTTATTCGAATTCGTTGTTCGATTTCGTTGTTCGATTTCGTTGTTCGATTTCGAAGTTCGATTTGGTTGTTCGATTTCGTTGTTCGATTTCGTATTTCGTTGTTAGAATTCGTTGTTCGATTTCGTTGTTCGAATTCGTTGTTCGATTTCGTTGTTCGATTTCGTTGTTCGATTTCGTTGTTCGATTTCGTTGTTCGATTTCGTTGTTCGATTTCGTATTTCGTTGTTCGAATTCGTTGTTCGATTTCGTTGTTCGTTTTCGTTGTTCGATATTGTTGTATGATTTCGTTGTTCGATTGCGTTGTTCCATTTCGTTGTTCTATTTCGTGGTTCGATTTCGTGGTTTCAGTTTGTTGTTCGATTTCGATTTCGCTGTTCGATTTCGTTGTTCGATTTCGTTGTTCGATTTCGTTGTTCGATTTCGTTGTTCGATTTCGTTGTTCGATTTCGTTGTTCGATTTTGAAGTTCGATTTCGTTGTTCGATTTCGTTGTTCGATTTCGTTGTTCGATTTCGTTGTTCGATTTCGTTGTCCGATTCCGTTGTTCGATTTCGTTGTTCGATTTCGTTGTTCGATTTCGTTGTTCGATTTCGTTGTTCGATTTCGTATTTCGTTGTTCGAATTCGTTGTTCGAATTCGTTGTTCGATTTCGTTGTTCGAATTCGTTGTTCGATTTCGTTGTTCGATTTTCTTTGTTCGATTTCGTTGTTCGATTTCGTTGTTCGATTTCGTTGTTCGATTTCGTTGTTCGATTTCGTTGTTCGATTTCGTTGTCCGATTCCGTTGTTCGATTTTGAAGTTCGATTTCGTTGTTCGATTTCGTTGTTCGATTTCGTTGTTCGATTTCGTTGTTCGATTTCGTTGTTCGATTTCGTTGTTCGATTTCGTTGTTCGATTTCGTTGTTCGATTTCGTTGTTCGATTTCGTTGTTCGATTTCGTTGTTCGATTTCGTTGTTCGATTTCGTTGTTCGATTTCGATGTTCGATTTCGCTGTTCGATTTCGTTGTTCGATTTCGTTGTTCGATTTCGTTGTTCGATTTCGTTGTTCGATTTCGTTGTTCGATTTCGTTGTTCGATTTCGTTGTTCGATTTCGTTGTTCGATTTCGTTGTTCGATTTCGTTGTTCGATTTCGTTGTTCGATTTCGTTGTTCGATTTCGTTGTTCGATTTCGTTGTTCGATTTCGTTGTTCGATTTCGTTGTTCGATTTCGTTGTTCGATTTCGTTGTTCGATTTCGTTGTTCGATTTCGTTGTTCGATTTCGTTGTTCGATTTCGTTGTTCGATTTCGTTGTTCGATTTCGTTGTTCGATTTCGTTGTTCGATTTCGTTGTTCGATTTCGTTGTTCGATTTCGTGGTTCCAATTCGTTGTTCGAATTCGTTGTTCGAATTCGTTGTTCGAATTCGTTGTTCGATTTCGTTGTTCGATTTCGTATTTCGTTGTTCGATTTCGTTGTTCGAATTCGTTGTTCGATTTCGTTGTTCGATTTCGTTGTTCGATTTCGTTGTTCGATTTCGTTGTTCGATTTCGTTTTTCGATTTCGTTTTTCGATTTCGTTGTTCGATTTCGTTGTTCGATTTCGTTGTTCGATTTCGTTGTTCGATTTCGTTGTTCGATTTCGTTGTTCGATTTCGTTGTTCGATTTCGTTGTTCGATTTCGTTGTTCGATTTCGTTGTTCGATTTCGTTGTTCGATTTCGAAGTTCGATTTGGTTGTTCGATTTCGTTGTTCGATTTCGTATTTCGTTGTTAGAATTCGTTGTTCGATTTCGTTGTTCGAATTCGTTGTTCGATTTCGTTGTTCGATTTCGTTGTTCGATTTCGTTGTTCGATTTCGTTGTTCGATTTCGTTGTTCGATTTCGTATTTCGTTGTTCGAATTCGTTGTTCGGGTTCGTTGTTCGTTTTCGTTGTTCGATATTGTTGTATGATTTCGTTGTTCGATTGCGTTGTTCCATTTCGTTGTTCTATTTCGTGGTTCGATTTCGTGGTTTCAGTTTGTTGTTCGATTTCGATTTCGTTGTTCGATTTCGTTGTTCGATTTCGTTGTTCGATTTCGTTGTTCGATTTCGTTGTTCGATTTCGTTGTTCGATTTTGAAGTTCGATTTCGTTGTTCGATTTCGTTGTTCGATTTCGTTGTTCGATTTCGTTGTCCGATTCCGTTGTTCGATTTCGTTGTTCGATTTCGTTGTTCGATTTCGTTGTTCGATTTCGTTGTTCGATTTCGTATTTCGTTGTTCGAATTCGTTGTTCGATTTCGTTGTTCGAATTCGTTGTTCGATTTCGTTGTTCGAATTCGTTGTTCGATTTCGTTGTTCGATTTTCTTTGTTCGATTTCGTTGTTCGATTTCGTTGTTCGATTTCGTTGTTCGATTTCGTTGTTCGATTTCGTTGTTCGATTTCGTTGTTCGATTTTGAAGTTCGATTTTGAAGTTCGATTTCGTTGTTCGATTTCGTTGTTCGATTTCGTTGTTCGATTTCGTTGTTCGATTTCGTTGTCCGATTCCGTTGTTCGATTTCGTTGTTCGTTTTCGTTGTTCGATATTGTTGTATGATTTCGTGGTTCGATTTCGTTGTTCGATTGCGTTGTTCCATTTCGTTGTTCTATTTCGTGGTTCGATTTCGTGGTTTCAGTTTGTTGTTCGATTTCGATTTCGCTGTTCGATTTCGAAGTTGGATTTCGTTGTTCTATTTCGTTGTTCTAATTTGTTGTTCGATTTCGTTGTTCGATTTCGTTGTTCGATTTCGTTGTTCGATTTCGTTGTTCGATTTCGTTGTTCGATTTCGTTGTTCGATTTCGTTGTTCGATTTCGTTGTTTGAATTCGTGTTCGATTTCGTTGATCGATTTCGTTGTTCGATTTTCTTTGTTCGATTTCGTTGTTCGATTTCGATGTTCGATTTCGTGGTTCGAATTCGTTGTTCGAATTCGTTGTTCGTTGTTAGATTTCGTTGTTCGTTGTTAGATTATGTTGTTCTTTGTTCGATTTCGTGGTTCGAATTCGTTGTTCGAATTCGTTGTTCGATTTCGTTGTTCGATTTCGTTGTTCGATTTTGTTGTTCGATTTCGTTATTCGATTTCGTTGTTCGATTTCGTTGTTCGATTTCGTTGTTCGATTTCGTTGTTCGATTTCGTTGTTCGAATTCGTTGTTCGAATTCGTTGTTCGAATTCGTTGTTCGATTTCGTTGTTCGATTTCGTTGTTCGATTTCGTTGTTCGATTTCGTTGTTCGATTTCGTTGTTCGATTTTGAAGTTCGATTTCGTTGTTCGATTTCGTTGTTCGATTTCGTTGTTCGATTTCGTTGTTCGATTTCGTTGTTCGATTTCGTTTTTCGATTTCGTTGTTCGATTTCGTTGTTCGATTTCGTTGTTCGATTTCGTTGTTCGATTTCGTTGTTCGATTTCGTTGTTCGATTTCGTTCGATTTCGTTGTTCGATTTCGTTGTTCGAATTCGTTATTCGAATTCGTTGTTCGATTTCGTTGTTCGATTTCGTTGTTCGATTTCGAAGTTCGATTTCGTTGTTCGATTTCGTTGTTCGATTTCGTTGTTCGATTTCGTTGTTCGAATTCGTTGTTCGATTTCGTTGTTCGAATTCGTTGTTCGATTTCGTTGTTCGATTTCGTTGTTCGATTTCGTTGTTCGATTTCGTTGTTTGAATTCGTGTTCGATTTCGTTGATCGATTTCGTTGTTCGATTTTCTTTGTTCGATTTCGTTGTTCGATTTCGATGTTCGATTTCGTGGTTCGAATTCGTTGTTCGAATTCGTTGTTCGTTGTTAGATTTCGTTGTTCGTTGTTAGATTATGTTGTTCTTTGTTCGATTTCGTGGTTCGAATTCGTTGTTCGAATTCGTTGTTCGATTTCGTTGTTCGATTTCGTTGTTCGATTTTGTTGTTCGATTTCGTTATTCGATTTCGTTGTTCGATTTCGTTGTTCGATTTCGTTGTTCGATTTCGTTGTTCGATTTCGTTGTTCGATTTCGAAGTTCGATTTCGTTGTTCGATTTCGTTGTTCGATTTCGTTGTTCGATTTCGTTGTTCGATTTCGTTGTTCGATGTCGTTGTTCGATGTTGTTCGAATTCGTTGTTCGATTTCGTTGTTCGATTTCGTTGTTCGATTTCGTTGTTCGATTTCGTTGTTCGATTTCGTTGTTCGATTTTGAAGTTCGATTTCGTTGTTCGATTTCGTTGTTCGATTTCGTTGTTCGATTTCGTTGTCCGATTCCGTTGTTCGATTTCGTTGTTCGTTTTCGTTGTTCGATATTGTTGTATGATTTCGTGGTTCGATTTCGTTGTTCGATTGCGTTGTTCCATTTCGTTGTTCAATTTCGTGGTTCGATTTCGTGGTTTCAGCTTGTTGTTCGATTTCGATTTCGCTGTTCGATTTCGAAGTTGGATTTCGTTGTTCTATTTCGTTGTTCTAATTCGTTGTTCGATTTCGTTGTTCGATTTCGTTGTTCGATTTCGTTGTTCGATTTCGTTGTTCGATGTCGTTGTTCGATGTTGTTTGAATTCGTTGTTCGATTTCGTTGTTCGATTTCGTTATTCGATTTCGTTGTTCGATTTCGTTGTTCGATTTCGTTGTTCGATTTCGTTGTTCGATTTTGAAGTTCGATTTCGTTGTTCGATTTCGTTGTTCGATTTCGTTGTTCGATTTCGTTGTCCGATTCCGTTGTTCGATTTCGTTGTTCGTTTTCGTTGTTCGATATTGTTGTATGATTTCGTGGTTCGATTTCGTTGTTCGATTGCGTTGTTCCATTTCGTTGTTCAATTTCGTGGTTCGATTTCGTGGTTTCAGTTTGTTGTTCGATTTCGATTTCGCTGTTCGATTTCGAAGTTGGATTTCGTTGTTCTATTTCGTTGTTCTAATTCGTTGTTCGATTTCGTTGTTCGATTTCGTTGTTCGATTTCGTTGTTCGATTCGTTATTCGATTTCGTTGTTCGATTTCGTTGTTCGATTTCGTTGTTCGATTTCGTTCGATTTCGTTGTTCAATTTCGTTGTTCGATTTCGTTGTTCGATTTCGTTGTTCGATTTCGTTGTTCGATTTCGTTGTTCGATTTTGAAGTTCGATTTTGAAGTTCGATTTCGTTGTTCGATTTCGTTGTTCGATTTCGTTGTTTGATTTCGTTGTTCGATTTCGTTGTCCGATTCCGTTGTTCGATTTCGTTGTTCGTTTTCGTTGTTCGATTTCGTGGTTTCAGTTTGTTGTTCGATTTCGATTTCGCTGTTCGATTTCGTTGTTCGATTTCGTTGTTCGATTTCGTTGTTCGATTTCGTTGTTCGATTTCGTTGTTCGATTTCGTTGTTCGATTTTGAAGTTCGATTTCGTTGTTCGATTTCGTTGTTCGATTTCGTTGTTCGATTTCGTTGTTCGATTTCGTTGTCCGATTCCGTTGTTCGATTTTGAAGTTCGATTTCGTTGTTCGATTTCGTTGTTCGATTTCGTTGTTCGATTTCGTTGTTCGATTTCGTTGTTCGATTTCGTTGTTCGATTTCGTTGTTCGATTTCGTTGTTCGATTTCGTTGTTCGATTTCGTTGTTCGATTTCGTTGTTCGATTTCGTTGTTCGATTTCGTTGTTCGATTTCGATGTTCGATTTCGCTGTTCGATTTGGTTGTTCGATTTCGTTGTTCGATTTCGTTGTTTGATTTCGTTGTTCGATTTCGTTGTTCGATTTCGTTGTTCGATTTCGTTGTTCGATTTCGTTGTTCGATTTCGTTGTTCGATTTCGTTGTTCGATTTCGTTGTTCGATTTCGTTGTTCGATTTCGTTGTTCGATTTCGTTGTTCGATTTCGTTGTTCGATTTCGTTGTTCGATTTCGTTGTTCGATTTCGTTGTTCGATTTCGTTGTTCGATTTCGTTGTTCGATTTCGTTGTTCGATTTCGTTGTTCGATTTCGTTGTTCGATTTCGTTGTTCGATTTCGTTGTTCGATTTCGTGGTTCCAATTCGTTGTTCGAATTCGTTGTTCGAATTCGTTGTTCGAATTCGTTGTTCGATTTCGTTGTTCGATTTCGTATTTCGTTGTTCGAATTCGTTGTTCGATTTCGTTGTTCGAATTCGTTGTTCGATTTCGTTGTTCGATTTCGTTGTTCGATTTCGTTGTTCGATTTCGTTGTTCGATTTCGTTTTTCGATTTCGTTTTTCGATTTCGTTGTTCGATTTCGTTGTTCGATTTCGTTGTTCGATTTCGTTGTTCGATTTCGTTGTTCGATTTCGTTGTTCGATTTCGTTGTTCGATTTCGTTGTTCGATTTCGTTGTTCGATTTCGTTGTTCGATTTCGTTGTTCGAATTCGTTATTCGAATTCGTTGTTCGATTTCGTTGTTCGATTTCGTTGTTCGATTTCGAAGTTCGATTTGGTTGTTCGATTTCGTTGTTCGATTTCGTATTTCGTTGTTAGAATTCGTTGTTCGATTTCGTTGTTCGAATTCGTTGTTCGATTTCGTTGTTCGATTTCGTTGTTCGATTTCGTTGTTCGATTTCGTTGTTCGATTTCGTTGTTCGATTTCGTATTTCGTTGTTCGAATTCGTTGTTCGATTTCGTTGTTCGTTTTCGTTGTTCGATATTGTTGTATGATTTCGTTGTTCGATTGCGTTGTTCCATTTCGTTGTTCTATTTCGTGGTTCGATTTCGTGGTTTCAGTTTGTTGTTCGATTTCGATTTCGCTGTTCGATTTCGTTGTTCGATTTCGTTGTTCGATTTCGTTGTTCGATTTCGTTGTTCGATTTCGTTGTTCGATTTCGTTGTTCGATTTTGAAGTTCGATTTCGTTGTTCGATTTCGTTGTTCGATTTCGTTGTTCGATTTCGTTGTTCGATTTCGTTGTCCGATTCCGTTGTTCGATTTCGTTGTTCGATTTCGTTGTTCGATTTCGTTGTTCGATTTCGTTGTTCGATTTCGTATTTCGTTGTTCGAATTCGTTGTTCGAATTCGTTGTTCGATTTCGTTGTTCGAATTCGTTGTTCGATTTCGTTGTTCGATTTTCTTTGTTCGATTTCGTTGTTCGATTTCGTTGTTCGATTTCGTTGTTCGATTTCGTTGTTCGATTTCGTTGTTCGATTTCGTTGTCCGATTCCGTTGTTCGATTTTGAAGTTCGATTTCGTTGTTCGATTTCGTTGTTCGATTTCGTTGTTCGATTTCGTTGTTCGATTTCGTTGTTCGATTTCGTTGTTCGATTTCGTTGTTCGATTTCGTTGTTCGATTTCGTTGTTCGATTTCGTTGTTCGATTTCGTTGTTCGATTTCGTTGTTCGATTTCGTTGTTCGATTTCGATGTTCGATTTCGCTGTTCGATTTCGTTGTTCGATTTCGTTGTTCGATTTCGTTGTTTGATTTCGTTGTTCGATTTCGTTGTTCGATTTCGTTGTTCGATTTCGTTGTTCGATTTCGTTGTTCGATTTCGTTGTTCGATTTCGTTGTTCGATTTCGTTGTTCGATTTCGTTGTTCGATTTCGTTGTTCGATTTCGTTGTTCGATTTCGTTGTTCGATTTCGTTGTTCGATTTCGTTGTTCGATTTCGTTGTTCGATTTCGTTGTTCGATTTCGTTGTTCGATTTCGTTGTTCGATTTCGTTGTTCGATTTCGTGGTTCCAATTCGTTGTTCGAATTCGTTGTTCGAATTCGTTGTTCGAATTCGTTGTTCGAATTCGTTGTTCGAATTCGTTGTTCGAATTCGTTGTTCGATTTCGTTGTTCGATTTCGTATTTCGTTGTTCGAATTCGTTGTTCGATTTCGTTGTTCGAATTCGTTGTTCGATTTCGTTGTTCGATTTCGTTGTTCGATTTCGTTGTTCGATTTCGTTGTTCGATTTCGTTTTTCGATTTCGTTTTTCGATTTCGTTGTTCGATTTCGTTGTTCGATTTCGTTGTTCGATTTCGTTGTTCGATTTCGTTGTTCGATTTCGTTGTTCGATTTCGTTGTTCGATTTCGTTGTTCGATTTCGTTGTTCGAATTCGTTATTCGAATTCGTTGTTCGATTTCGTTGTTCGATTTCGTTGTTCGATTTCGAAGTTCGATTTGGTTGTTCGATTTCGTTGTTCGATTTCGTATTTCGTTGTTAGAATTCGTTGTTCGATTTCGTTGTTCGAATTCGTTGTTCGATTTCGTTGTTCGATTTCGTTGTTCGATTTCGTTGTTCGATTTCGTTGTTCGATTTCGTATTTCGTTGTTCGAATTCGTTGTTCGATTTCGTTGTTCGTTTTCGTTGTTCGATATTGTTGTATGATTTCGTTGTTCGATTGCGTTGTTCCATTTCGTTGTTCTATTTCGTGGTTCGATTTCGTGGTTTCAGTTTGTTGTTCGATTTCGATTTCGCTGTTCGATTTCGTTGTTCGATTTCGTTGTTCGATTTCGTTGTTCGATTTCGTTGTTCGATTTCGTTGTTCGATTTCGTTGTTCGATTTTGAAGTTCGATTTCGTTGTTCGATTTCGTTGTTCGATTTCGTTGTTCGATTTCGTTGTCCGATTCCGTTGTTCGATTTCGTTGTTCGATTTCGTTGTTCGATTTCGTTGTTCGATTTCGTTGTTCGATTTCGTATTTCGTTGTTCGAATTCGTTGTTCGATTTCGTTGTTCGAATTCGTTGTTCGATTTCGTTGTTCGAATTCGTTGTTCGATTTCGTTGTTCGATTTTCTTTGTTCGATTTCGTTGTTCGATTTCGTTGTTCGATTTCGTTGTTCGATTTCGTTGTTCGATTTCGTTGTTCGATTTCGTTGTTCGATTTTGAAGTTCGATTTTGAAGTTCGATTTCGTTGTTCGATTTCGTTGTTCGATTTCGTTGTTCGATTTCGTTGTTCGATTTCGTTGTCCGATTCCGTTGTTCGATTTCGTTGTTCGTTTTCGTTGTTCGATATTGTTGTATGATTTCGTGGTTCGATTTCGTTGTTCGATTGCGTTGTTCCATTTCGTTGTTCTATTTCGTGGTTCGATTTCGTGGTTTCAGTTTGTTGTTCGATTTCGATTTCGCTGTTCGATTTCGAAGTTGGATTTCGTTGTTCGATTTCGTTGTTCGATTTCGTTGTTCGATTTCGTTGTTCGATTTCGTTGTTCGATTTCGTTGTTCGATTTCGTTGTTCGATTTCGTTGTTCGATTTCGTTGTTCGATTTCGTGGTTCCAATTCGTTGTTCGAATTCGTTGTTCGAATTCGTTGTTCGAATTCGTTGTTCGAATTCGTTGTTCGAATTCGTTGTTCGATTTCGTTGTTCGATTTCGTATTTCGTTGTTCGAATTCGTTGTTCGATTTCGTTGTTCGAATTCGTTGTTCGATTTCGTTGTTCGATTTCGTTGTTCGATTTCGTTGTTCGATTTCGTTGTTCGATTTCGTTTTTCGATTTCGTTTTTCGATTTCGTTGTTCGATTTCGTTGTTCGATTTCGTTGTTCGATTTCGTTGTTCGATTTCGTTGTTCGATTTCGTTGTTCGATTTCGTTGTTCGATTTCGTTGTTCGATTTCGTTGTTCGATTTCGTTGTTCGAATTCGTTATTCGAATTCGTTGTTCGATTTCGTTGTTCGATTTCGTTGTTCGATTTCGAAGTTCGATTTGGTTGTTCGATTTCGTTGTTCGATTTCGTATTTCGTTGTTAGAATTCGTTGTTCGATTTCGTTGTTCGAATTCGTTGTTCGATTTCGTTGTTCGATTTCGTTGTTCGATTTCGTTGTTCGATTTCGTTGTTCGATTTCGTTGTTCGATTTCGTTGTTCGATTTCGTATTTCGTTGTTCGAATTCGTTGTTCGATTTCGTTGTTCGTTTTCGTTGTTCGATATTGTTGTATGATTTCGTTGTTCGATTGCGTTGTTCCATTTCGTTGTTCTATTTCGTGGTTCGATTTCGTGGTTTCAGTTTGTTGTTCGATTTCGATTTCGCTGTTCGATTTCGTTGTTCGATTTCGTTGTTCGATTTCGTTGTTCGATTTCGTTGTTCGATTTCGTTGTTCGATTTCGTTGTTCGATTTTGAAGTTCGATTTCGTTGTTCGATTTCGTTGTTCGATTTCGTTGTTCGATTTCGTTGTTCGATTTCGTTGTCCGATTCCGTTGTTCGATTTCGTTGTTCGATTTCGTTGTTCGATTTCGTTGTTCGATTTCGTTGTTCGATTTCGTATTTCGTTGTTCGAATTCGTTGTTCGAATTCGTTGTTCGATTTCGTTGTTCGAATTCGTTGTTCGATTTCGTTGTTCGATTTTCTTTGTTCGATTTCGTTGTTCGATTTCGTTGTTCGATTTCGTTGTTCGATTTCGTTGTTCGATTTCGTTGTTCGATTTCGTTGTCCGATTCCGTTGTTCGATTTTGAAGTTCGATTTCGTTGTTCGATTTCGTTGTTCGATTTCGTTGTTCGATTTCGTTGTTCGATTTCGTTGTTCGATTTCGTTGTTCGATTTCGTTGTTCGATTTCGTTGTTCGATTTCGTTGTTCGATTTCGTTGTTCGATTTCGTTGTTCGATTTCGTTGTTCGATTTCGTTGTTCGATTTCGATGTTCGATTTCGCTGTTCGATTTCGTTGTTCGATTTCGTTGTTCGATTTCGTTGTTTGATTTCGTTGTTCGATTTCGTTGTTCGATTTCGTTGTTCGATTTCGTTGTTCGATTTCGTTGTTCGATTTCGTTGTTCGATTTCGTTGTTCGATTTCGTTGTTCGATTTCGTTGTTCGATTTCGTTGTTCGATTTCGTTGTTCGATTTCGTTGTTCGATTTCGTTGTTCGATTTCGTTGTTCGATTTCGTTGTTCGATTTCGTTGTTCGATTTCGTTGTTCGATTTCGTTGTTCGATTTCGTTGTTCGATTTCGTTGTTCGATTTCGTTGTTCGATTTCGTTGTTCGATTTCGTTGTTCGATTTCGTTGTTCGATTTCGTTGTTCGATTTCGGTTCCAATTCGTTGTTCGAATTCGTTGTTCGAATTCGTTGTTCGAATTCGTTGTTCGATTTCGTTGTTCGATTTCGTATTTCGTTGTTCGATTTCGTTGTTCGAATTCGTTGTTCGATTTCGTTGTTCGATTTCGTTGTTCGATTTCGTTGTTCGATTTCGTTGTTCGATTTCGTTTTTCGATTTCGTTTTTCGATTTCGTTGTTCGATTTCGTTGTTCGATTTCGTTGTTCGATTTCGTTGTTCGATTTCGTTGTTCGATTTCGTTGTTCGATTTCGTTGTTCGATTTCGTTGTTCGATTTCGTTGTTCGAATTCGTTATTCGAATTCGTTGTTCGATTTCGTTGTTCGATTTCGTTGTTCGATTTCGAAGTTCGATTTGGTTGTTCGATTTCGTTGTTCGATTTCGTATTTCGTTGTTAGAATTCGTTGTTCGATTTCGTTGTTCGAATTCGTTGTTCGATTTCGTTGTTCGATTTCGTTGTTCGATTTCGTTGTTCGATTTCGTTGTTCGATTTCGTTGTTCGATTTCGTATTTCGTTGTTCGAATTCGTTGTTCGATTTCGTTGTTCGTTTTCGTTGTTCGATATTGTTGTATGATTTCGTTGTTCGATTGCGTTGTTCCATTTCGTTGTTCTATTTCGTGGTTCGATTTCGTGGTTTCAGTTTGTTGTTCGATTTCGATTTCGCTGTTCGATTTCGTTGTTCGATTTCGTTGTTCGATTTCGTTGTTCGATTTCGTTGTTCGATTTCGTTGTTCGATTTCGTTGTTCGATTTTGAAGTTCGATTTCGTTGTTCGATTTCGTTGTTCGATTTCGTTGTTCGATTTCGTTGTCCGATTCCGTTGTTCGATTTCGTTGTTCGATTTCGTTGTTCGATTTCGTTGTTCGATTTCGTTGTTCGATTTCGTATTTCGTTGTTCGAATTCGTTGTTCGATTTCGTTGTTCGAATTCGTTGTTCGATTTCGTTGTTCGAATTCGTTGTTCGATTTCGTTGTTCGATTTTCTTTGTTCGATTTCGTTGTTCGATTTCGTTGTTCGATTTCGTTGTTCGATTTCGTTGTTCGATTTCGTTGTTCGATTTCGTTGTTCGATTTTGAAGTTCGATTTTGAAGTTCGATTTCGTTGTTCGATTTCGTTGTTCGATTTCGTTGTTCGATTTCGTTGTTCGATTTCGTTGTCCGATTCCGTTGTTCGATTTCGTTGTTCGTTTTCGTTGTTCGATATTGTTGTATGATTTCGTGGTTCGATTTCGTTGTTCGATTGCGTTGTTCCATTTCGTTGTTCTATTTCGTGGTTCGATTTCGTGGTTTCAGTTTGTTGTTCGATTTCGATTTCGCTGTTCGATTTCGAAGTTGGATTTCGTTGTTCTATTTCGTTGTTCTAATTTGTTGTTCGATTTCGTTGTTCGATTTCGTTGTTCGATTTCGTTGTTCGATTTCGTTGTTCGATTTCGTTGTTCGATTTCGTTGTTCGATTTCGTTGTTCGATTTCGTTGTTTGAATTCGTGTTCGATTTCGTTGATCGATTTCGTTGTTCGATTTTCTTTGTTCGATTTCGTTGTTCGATTTCGATGTTCGATTTCGTGGTTCGAATTCGTTGTTCGAATTCGTTGTTCGTTGTTAGATTTCGTTGTTCGTTGTTAGATTATGTTGTTCTTTGTTCGATTTCGTGGTTCGAATTCGTTGTTCGAATTCGTTGTTCGATTTCGTTGTTCGATTTCGTTGTTCGATTTTGTTGTTCGATTTCGTTATTCGATTTCGTTGTTCGATTTCGTTGTTCGATTTCGTTGTTCGATTTCGTTGTTCGATTTCGTTGTTCGATTTCGTTGTTCGAATTCGTTGTTCGAATTCGTTGTTCGAATTCGTTGTTCGATTTCGTTGTTCGATTTCGTTGTTCGATTTCGTTGTTCGATTTCGTTGTTCGATTTTGAAGTTCGATTTCGTTGTTCGATTTCGTTGTTCGATTTCGTTGTTCGATTTCGTTGTTCGATTTCGTTGTTCGATTTCGTTTTTCGATTTCGTTGTTCGATTTCGTTGTTCGATTTCGTTGTTCGATTTCGTTGTTCGATTTCGTTGTTCGATTTCGTTGTTCGATTTCGTTCGATTTCGTTGTTCGATTTCGTTGTTCGAATTCGTTATTCGAATTCGTTGTTCGATTTCGTTGTTCGATTTCGTTGTTCGATTTCGAAGTTCGATTTCGTTGTTCGATTTCGTTGTTCGATTTCGTTGTTCGATTTCGTTGTTCGAATTCGTTGTTCGATTTCGTTGTTCGAATTCGTTGTTCGATTTCGTTGTTCGATTTCGTTGTTCGATTTCGTTGTTCGATTTCGTTGTTTGAATTCGTGTTCGATTTCGTTGATCGATTTCGTTGTTCGATTTTCTTTGTTCGATTTCGTTGTTCGATTTCGATGTTCGATTTCGTGGTTCGAATTCGTTGTTCGAATTCGTTGTTCGTTGTTAGATTTCGTTGTTCGTTGTTAGATTATGTTGTTCTTTGTTCGATTTCGTGGTTCGAATTCGTTGTTCGAATTCGTTGTTCGATTTCGTTGTTCGATTTCGTTGTTCGATTTTGTTGTTCGATTTCGTTATTCGATTTCGTTGTTCGATTTCGTTGTTCGATTTCGTTGTTCGATTTCGTTGTTCGATTTCGTTGTTCGATTTCGAAGTTCGATTTCGTTGTTCGATTTCGTTGTTCGATTTCGTTGTTCGATTTCGTTGTTCGATTTCGTTGTTCGATGTCGTTGTTCGATGTTGTTCGAATTCGTTGTTCGATTTCGTTGTTCGATTTCGTTGTTCGATTTCGTTGTTCGATTTCGTTGTTCGATTTCGTTGTTCGATTTCGTTGTTCGATTTTGAAGTTCGATTTCGTTGTTCGATTTCGTTGTTCGATTTCGTTGTTCGATTTCGTTGTCCGATTCCGTTGTTCGATTTCGTTGTTCGTTTTCGTTGTTCGATATTGTTGTATGATTTCGTGGTTCGATTTCGTTGTTCGATTGCGTTGATCCATTTCGTTGTTCAATTTCGTGGTTCGATTTCGTGGTTTCAGCTTGTTGTTCGATTTCGATTTCGCTGTTCGATTTCGAAGTTGGATTTCGTTGTTCTATTTCGTTGTTCTAATTCGTTGTTCGATTTCGTTGTTCGATTTCGTTGTTCGATTTCGTTGTTCGATTTCGTTGTTCGATGTCGTTGTTCGATGTTGTTTGAATTCGTTGTTCGATTTCGTTGTTCGATTTCGTTATTCGATTTCGTTGTTCGATTTCGTTGTTCGATTTCGTTGTTCGATTTCGTTGTTCGATTTTGAAGTTCGATTTCGTTGTTCGATTTCGTTGTTCGATTTCGTTGTTCGATTTCGTTGTCCGATTCCGTTGTTCGATTTCGTTGTTCGTTTTCGTTGTTCGATATTGTTGTATGATTTCGTGGTTCGATTTCGTTGTTCGATTGCGTTGTTCCATTTCGTTGTTCAATTTCGTGGTTCGATTTCGTGGTTTCAGTTTGTTGTTCGATTTCGATTTCGCTGTTCGATTTCGAAGTTGGATTTCGTTGTTCTATTTCGTTGTTCTAATTCGTTGTTCGATTTCGTTGTTCGATTTCGTTGTTCGATTTCGTTGTTCGATTCGTTATTCGATTTCGTTGTTCGATTTCGTTGTTCGATTTCGTTGTTCGATTTCGTTCGATTTCGTTGTTCAATTTCGTTGTTCGATTTCGTTGTTCGATTTCGTTGTTCGATTTCGTTGTTCGATTTCGTTGTTCGATTTTGAAGTTCGATTTTGAAGTTCGATTTCGTTGTTCGATTTCGTTGTTCGATTTCGTTGTTTGATTTCGTTGTTCGATTTCGTTGTCCGATTCCGTTGTTCGATTTCGTTGTTCGTTTTCGTTGTTCGATTTCGTGGTTTCAGTTTGTTGTTCGATTTCGATTTCGCTGTTCGATTTCGTTGTTCGATTTCGTTGTTCGATTTCGTTGTTCGATTTCGTTGTTCGATTTCGTTGTTCGATTTCGTTGTTCGATTTTGAAGTTCGATTTCGTTGTTCGATTTCGTTGTTCGATTTCGTTGTTCGATTTCGTTGTTCGATTTCGTTGTCCGATTCCGTTGTTCGATTTTGAAGTTCGATTTCGTTGTTCGATTTCGTTGTTCGATTTCGTTGTTCGATTTCGTTGTTCGATTTCGTTGTTCGATTTCGTTGTTCGATTTCGTTGTTCGATTTCGTTGTTCGATTTCGTTGTTCGATTTCGTTGTTCGATTTCGTTGTTCGATTTCGTTGTTCGATTTCGTTGTTCGATTTCGTTGTTCGATTTCGATGTTCGATTTCGCTGTTCGATTTGGTTGTTCGATTTCGTTGTTCGATTTCGTTGTTTGATTTCGTTGTTCGATTTCGTTGTTCGATTTCGTTGTTCGATTTCGTTGTTCGATTTCGTTGTTCGATTTCGTTGTTCGATTTCGTTGTTCGATTTCGTTGTTCGATTTCGTTGTTCGATTTCGTTGTTCGATTTCGTTGTTCGATTTCGTTGTTCGATTTCGTTGTTCGATTTCGTTGTTCGATTTCGTTGTTCGATTTCGTTGTTCGATTTCGTTGTTCGATTTCGTTGTTCGATTTCGTTGTTCGATTTCGTTGTTCGATTTCGTTGTTCGATTTCGTTGTTCGATTTCGTTGTTCGATTTCGTGGTTCCAATTCGTTGTTCGAATTCGTTGTTCGAATTCGTTGTTCGAATTCGTTGTTCGAATTCGTTGTTCGATTTCGTTGTTCGATTTCGTATTTCGATGTTCGAATTCGTTGTTCGATTTCGTTGTTCGAATTCGTTGTTCGATTTCGTTGTTCGATTTCGTTGTTCGATTTCGTTGTTCGATTTCGTTGTTCGATTTCGTTTTTCGATTTCGTTTTTCGATTTCGTTGTTCGATTTCGTTGTTCGATTTCGTTGTTCGATTTCGTTGTTCGATTTCGTTGTTCGATTTCGTTGTTCGATTTCGTTGTTCGATTTCGTTGTTCGATTTCGTTGTTCGATTTCGTTGTTCGAATTCGTTATTCGAATTCGTTGTTCGATTTCGTTGTTCGATTTCGTTGTTCGATTTCGAAGTTCGAGTTGGTTGTTCGATTTCGTTGTTCGATTTCGTATTTCGTTGTTAGAATTCGTTGTTCGATTTCGTTGTTCGAATTCGTTGTTCGATTTCGTTGTTCGATTTCGTTGTTCGATTTCGTTGTTCGATTTCGTTGTTCGATTTCGTTGTTCGATTTCGTATTTCGTTGTTCGAATTCGTTGTTCGATTTCGTTGTTCGTTTTCGTTGTTCGATATTGTTGTATGATTTCGTTGTTCGATTGCGTTGTTCCATTTCGTTGTTCTATTTCGTGGTTCGATTTCGTGGTTTCAGTTTGTTGTTCGATTTCGATTTCGCTGTTCGATTTCGTTGTTCGATTTCGTTGTTCGATTTCGTTGTTCGATTTCGTTGTTCGATTTCGTTGTTCGATTTCGTTGTTCGATTTTGAAGTTCGATTTCGTTGTTCGATTTCGTTGTTCGATTTCGTTGTTCGATTTCGTTGTTCGATTTCGTTGTCCGATTCCGTTGTTCGATTTCGTTGTTCGATTTCGTTGTTCGATTTCGTTGTTCGATTTCGTTGTTCGATTTCGTATTTCGTTGTTCGAATTCGTTGTTCGAATTCGTTGTTCGATTTCGTTGTTCGAATTCGTTGTTCGATTTCGTTGTTCGATTTTCTTTGTTCGATTTCGTTGTTCGATTTCGTTGTTCGATTTCGTTGTTCGATTTCGTTGTTCGATTTCGTTGTTCGATTTCGTTGTCCGATTCCGTTGTTCGATTTTGAAGTTCGATTTCGTTGTTCGATTTCGTTGTTCGATTTCGTTGTTCGATTTCGTTGTTCGATTTCGTTGTTCGATTTCGTTGTTCGATTTCGTTGTTCGATTTCGTTGTTCGATTTCGTTGTTCGATTTCGTTGTTCGATTTCGTTGTTCGATTTCGTTGTTCGATTTCGTTGTTCGATTTCGTTGTTCGATTTCGATGTTCGATTTCGCTGTTCGATTTCGTTGTTCGATTTCGTTGTTCGATTTCGTTGTTTGATTTCGTTGTTCGATTTCGTTGTTCGATTTCGTTGTTCGATTTCGTTGTTCGATTTCGTTGTTCGATTTCGTTGTTCGATTTCGTTGTTCGATTTCGTTGTTCGATTTCGTTGTTCGATTTCGTTGTTCGATTTCGTTGTTCGATTTCGTTGTTCGATTTCGTTGTTCGATTTCGTTGTTCGATTTCGTTGTTCGATTTCGTTGTTCGATTTCGTTGTTCGATTTCGTTGTTCGATTTCGTGGTTCCAATTCGTTGTTCGAATTCGTTGTTCGAATTCGTTGTTCGAATTCGTTGTTCGAATTCGTTGTTCGAATTCGTTGTTCGAATTCGTTGTTCGATTTCGTTGTTCGATTTCGTATTTCGTTGTTCGAATTCGTTGTTCGATTTCGTTGTTCGAATTCGTTGTTCGATTTCGTTGTTCGATTTCGTTGTTCGATTTCGTTGTTCGATTTCGTTGTTCGATTTCGTTGTTCGATTTCGTTGTTCGATTTCGTTGTTCGATTTCGTTCGATTTCGTGGTTCCAATTCGTTGTTCGAATTCGTTTTTCGAATTCGTTGTTCGATTTCGTTGTTCGATTTCGTTGTTCGAGTCGGTTGTTTGATTTCGTTGTTCGATTTCGTTGTTCGATTTCGTTGTTCGATTTCGTTGTTCGATTTCTTGTTCGAATTCGTTGTTCGAATTCGTTGTTCGAATTCGTTGTTCGATTTCGTTGTTCGATTTCGTTGTTCGATTTCGTTGTTCGATTTCGTTGTTCGATTTTGAAGTTCGATTTCGTTGTTCGATTTCGTTGTTCGATTTCGTTGTTCGATTTCGTTGTTCGATTTCGTTGTTCGATTTCGTTGTTCGATTTCGTTGTTCGATTTCGTTTTTCGATTTCGTTGTTCGATTTTGTTGTTCGATTTCGTTGTTCGATTTCGTTGTTCGATTTCGTTGTTCGATTTCGTTGTTCGATTTCGTTGTTCGATTTTGAAGTTCGATTTCGTTGTTCGATTTCGTTGTTCGATTTCGTTGTTCGATTTCGTTGTTCGATTTCGTTGTTCGATTTCGTTGTTCGATTTCGTTGTTCGATTTCGTTGTTCGATTTCGTTGTTCGATTTCGTTGTTCGATTTCGTTGTTCGATTTCGTTGTTCGATTTCGTTGTTCGATTTCGTTGTTCGATTTCGTTGTTCGATTTCGTTGTTCGATTTCGTTGTTCGATTTCGTTGTTCGATTTCGTTGTTCGATTTCGTTGTTCGATTTCGTTGTTCGATTTCGTTGTTCGATTTCGTTGTTCGATTTCGTTGTTCGATTTCGTTGTTCGATTTCGTGGTTCCAATTCGTTGTTCGAATTCGTTGTTCGAATTCGTTGTTCGAATTCGTTGTTCGAATTCGTTGTTCGATTTCGTTGTTCGATTTCGTATTTCGTTGTTCGAATTCGTTGTTCGATTTCGTTGTTCGAATTCGTTGTTCGATTTCGTTGTTCGATTTCGTTGTTCGATTTCGTTGTTCGATTTCGTTGTTCGATTTCGTTTTTCGATTTCGTTTTTCGATTTCGTTGTTCGATTTCGTTGTTCGATTTCGTTGTTCGATTTCGTTGTTCGATTTCGTTGTTCGATTTCGTTGTTCGATTTCGTTGTTCGATTTCGTTGTTCGATTTCGTTGTTCGATTTCGTTGTTCGAATTCGTTATTCGAATTCGTTGTTCGATTTCGTTGTTCGATTTCGTTGTTCGATTTCGAAGTTCGAGTTGGTTGTTCGATTTCGTTGTTCGATTTCGTATTTCGTTGTTAGAATTCGTTGTTCGATTTCGTTGTTCGAATTCGTTGTTCGATTTCGTTGTTCGATTTCGTTGTTCGATTTCGTTGTTCGATTTCGTTGTTCGATTTCGTTGTTCGATTTCGTATTTCGTTGTTCGAATTCGTTGTTCGATTTCGTTGTTCGTTTTCGTTGTTCGATATTGTTGTATGATTTCGTTGTTCGATTGCGTTGTTCCATTTCGTTGTTCTATTTCGTGGTTCGATTTCGTGGTTTCAGTTTGTTGTTCGATTTCGATTTCGCTGTTCGATTTCGTTGTTCGATTTCGTTGTTCGATTTCGTTGTTCGATTTCGTTGTTCGATTTCGTTGTTCGATTTCGTTGTTCGATTTCGTTGTTCGATTTCGTTGTTCGATTTTGAAGTTCGATTTCGTTGTTCGATTTCGTTGTTCGATTTCGTTGTTCGATTTCGTTGTCCGATTCCGTTGTTCGATTTCGTTGTTCGATTTCGTTGTTCGATTTCGTTGTTCGATTTCGTTGTTCGATTTCGTATTTCGTTGTTCGAATTCGTTGTTCGAATTCGTTGTTCGATTTCGTTGTTCGAATTCGTTGTTCGATTTCGTTGTTCGATTTTCTTTGTTCGATTTCGTTGTTCGATTTCGTTGTTCGATTTCGTTGTTCGATTTCGTTGTTCGATTTCGTTGTTCGATTTCGTTGTCCGATTCCGTTGTTCGATTTTGAAGTTCGATTTCGTTGTTCGATTTCGTTGTTCGATTTCGTTGTTCGATTTCGTTGTTCGATTTCGTTGTTCGATTTCGTTGTTCGATTTCGTTGTTCGATTTCGTTGTTCGATTTCGTTGTTCGATTTCGTTGTTCGATTTCGTTGTTCGATTTCGTTGTTCGATTTCGTTGTTCGATTTCGTTGTTCGATTTCGTTGTTCGATTTCGATGTTCGATTTCGCTGTTCGATTTCGTTGTTCGATTTCGTTGTTCGATTTCGTTGTTTGATTTCGTTGTTCGATTTCGTTGTTCGATTTCGTTGTTCGATTTCGTTGTTCGATTTCGTTGTTCGATTTCGTTGTTCGATTTCGTTGTTCGATTTCGTTGTTCGATTTCGTTGTTCGATTTCGTTGTTCGATTTCGTTGTTCGATTTCGTTGTTCGATTTCGTTGTTCGATTTCGTTGTTCGATTTCGTTGTTCGATTTCGTTGTTCGATTTCGTTGTTCGATTTCGTTGTTCGATTTCGTGGTTCCAATTCGTTGTTCGAATTCGTTGTTCGAATTCGTTGTTCGAATTCGTTGTTCGAATTCGTTGTTCGAATTCGTTGTTCGATTTCGTTGTTCGATTTCGTATTTCGTTGTTCGAATTCGTTGTTCGATTTCGTTGTTCGAATTCGTTGTTCGATTTCGTTGTTCGATTTCGTTGTTCGATTTCGTTGTTCGATTTCGTTGTTCGATTTCGTTGTTCGATTTCGTTGTTCGATTTCGTTGTTCGATTTCGTTCGATTTCGTGGTTCCAATTCGTTGTTCGAATTCGTTTTTCGAATTCGTTGTTCGATTTCGTTGTTCGATTTCGTTGTTCGAGTCGGTTGTTTGATTTCGTTGTTCGATTTCGTTGTTCGATTTCGTTGTTCGATTTCGTTGTTCGATTTCTTGTTCGAATTCGTTGTTCGAATTCGTTGTTCGAATTCGTTGTTCGATTTCGTTGTTCGATTTCGTTGTTCGATTTCGTTGTTCGATTTCGTTGTTCGATTTTGAAGTTCGATTTCGTTGTTCGATTTCGTTGTTCGATTTCGTTGTTCGATTTCGTTGTTCGATTTCGTTGTTCGATTTCGTTGTTCGATTTCGTTGTTCGATTTCGTTTTTCGATTTCGTTGTTCGATTTTGTTGTTCGATTTCGTTGTTCGATTTCGTTGTTCGATTTCGTTGTTCGATTTCGTTGTTCGATTTCGTTGTTCGATTTCGTTCGAATTCGTTATTCGAATTCGTTGTTGGATTTCGTTGTTCGATTTCGTTGTTAGATTTCGAAGTTCGATTTCGTTGTTTGATTTCGTTGTTCGATTTCGTTGTTCGATTTCGTTGTTCGATTTCGTATTTCGTTGTTCGAATTCGTTGTTCGATTTCGTTGTTCGAATTCGTTGTTCGATTTCGTTGTTCGATTTCGTTGTTCGATTTCCTTGTTCGATTTAGTTGTTCGATTTCGTTGTTCGATTTCGTTGTTTGAATTCGTGTTCGATTTCGTTGATCGATTTCGTTGTTCGATTTTCTTTGTTCGATTTCGTTGTTCGATTTCGATGTTCGATTTCGTGGTTCGAATTCGTTGTTCGAATTCGTTGTTCGATTTCGTTGTTCGATTTCGTTGTTCGATTTTGTTGTTCGATTTCGTTGTTCGATTTCGTTGTTCGATTTCGTTGTTCGATTTCGTTGTTCGATTTCGTTGTTCGATTTCGTTGTTCGATTTCGTTGTTCGATTTCGTTGTTCGATGTCGTTGTTCGATGTGTCGTTGTTCGATGTCGTTGTTCGAATTCGTTGTTCGAATTCGTTGTTCGATTTCGTTGTTCGATTTCGTTGTTCGATTTCGTTGTTCGATTTCGTTGTTCGATTTCGTTGTTCGATTTCGTTGTTCGATTTCGTTGTTCGATTTCGTTGTTCGATTTTGAAGTTCGATTTCGTTGTTCGATTTCGTTGTTCGATTTCGTTGTTCGATTTCGTTGTCCGATTCCGTTGTTCGATTTCGTTGTTCGTTTTCGTTGTTCGATATTGTTGTATGATTTCGTGGTTCGATTTCGTTGTTCGATTGCGTTGTTCCATTTCGTTGTTCTATTTCGTGGTTCGATTTCGTGGTTTCAGTTTGTTGTTCGATTTCGATTTCGCTGTTCGATTTCGAAGTTGGATTTCGTTGTTCTATTTCGTTGTTCTAATTCGGTTCGATTTCGTTGTTCGATTTCGTTGTTCGATTTCGTTGTTCGATTCGTTATTCGATTTCGTTGTTCGATTTCGTTGTTCGATTTCGTTGTTCGATTTCGTTCGATTTCGTTGTTCGATTTCGTTGTTCGATTTCGTTGTTCGATTTCGTTGTTCGATTTCGTTGTTCGATTTCTTTGTTCGATTTCGTTGTTTGATTTCGTTGTCCGATTCCGTTGTTCGATTTCGTTGTTCGTTTTCGTTGTTCGATATTGTTGTATGATTTCGTGGTTCGATTTCGTTGTTCGATTGCGTTGTTCCATTTCGTTGTTCTATTTCGTGGTTCGATTTCGTGGTTTCAGTTTGTTGTTCGATTTCGATTTCGCTGTTCGATTTCGTTGTTCGATTTCGTTGTTCGATTTCGTTGTTCGATTTCGTTGTTCGATTTCGTTGTTCGATTTTGAAGTTCGATTTCGTTGTTCGATTTCGTTGTTCGATTTCGTTGTTCGATTTCGTTGTCCGATTCCGTTGTTCGATTTCGTTGTTCGTTTTCGTTGTTCGATATTGTTGTATGATTTCGTGGTTCGATTTCGTTGTTCGATTGCGTTGTTCCATTTCGTTGTTCTATTTCGTGGTTCGATTTCGTGGTTTCAGTTTGTTGTTCGATTTCGATTTCGCTGTTCGATTTCGAAGTTGGATTTCGTTGTTCTATTTCGTTGTTCTAATTCGTTGTTCGATTTCGTTGTTCGATTTCGTTGTTCGATTCGTTATTCGATTTCGTTGTTCGATTTCGTTGTCCGATTCCGTTGTTCGATTTCGTTGTTCGTTTTCGTTGTTCGATATTGCTGTATGATTTCGTGGTTCGATTTCGTTGTTCGATTGCGTTGTTCCATTTCGTTGTTCTAATTCGTGGTTCGACTTCGTGGTTTCAGTTTGTTGTTCGATTTCGATTTCGCTGTTCGATTTCGAAGTTGGATTTCGTTGTTCTATTTCGTTGTTCTAATTCGTTGTTCGATTTCGTTGTTCGATTTCGTTGTTCGATTCGTTATTCGATTTCGTTGTTCGATTTCGTTGTTCGATTTCGTTGTTCCATTTCGTTGTTCGATTTCGTTGTTCGATTTCGTTGTTCGATTTCGTTGTTCGATTTCGTTGTTCGATTTCGTTGTTAGATTTCGTTGTTAGATTTCGTTGTTCGTTGTTAGATTTCGTTGTTCGTTCTTAGATTTCGTTGTTCTTTGTTCGATTTCGTGGTTCGAATTCGTTGTTCGAATTCGTTGTTCGATTTCGTTGTTCGATTTCGTTGTTCGATTTTGTTGTTCGATTTCGTTGTTCGATTTCGTTCGATTTCGTTGTTCGATTTCGTGGTTTCAGTTTGTTGTTCGATTTCGATTTCGCTGTTCGATTTCGAAGTTGGATTTCGTTGTTCTATTTCGTTGTTCTAATTCGTTGTTCGATTTCGTTGTTCGATTTCGTTGTTCGATTTCGTTGTTCGATTCGTTATTCGATTTCGTTGTTCGATTTCGTTGTTCAATTTCGTTGTTCGATTTCGTTGTTCGATTTCGTTGTTCGATTTCGTTGTTCGATTTCGTTGTTCGATTTTGAAGTTCGATTTTGAAGTTCGATTTCGTTGTTCGATTTCGTTGTTCGATTTCGTTGTTTGATTTCGTTGTTCGATTTCGTTGTCCGATTCCGTTGTTCGATTTCGTTGTTCGTTTTCGTTGTTCGATTTCGTGGTTTCAGTTTGTTGTTCGATTTCGATTTCGCTGTTCGATTTCGTTGTTCGATTTCGTTGTTCGATTTCGTTGTTCGATTTCGTTGTTCGATTTCGTTGTTCGATTTCGTTGTTCGATTTTGAAGTTCGATTTCGTTGTTCGATTTCGTTGTTCGATTTCGTTGTTCGATTTCGTTGTTCGATTTCGTTGTCCGATTCCGTTGTTCGATTTTGAAGTTCGATTTCGTTGTTCGATTTCGTTGTTCGATTTCGTTGTTCGATTTCGTTGTTCGATTTCGTTGTTCGATTTCGTTGTTCGATTTCGTTGTTCGATTTCGTTGTTCGATTTCGTTGTTCGATTTCGTTGTTCGATTTCGTTGTTCGATTTCGTTGTTCGATTTCGTTGTTCGATTTCGTTGTTCGATTTCGATGTTCGATTTCGCTGTTCGATTTGGTTGTTCGATTTCGTTGTTCGATTTCGTTGTTTGATTTCGTTGTTCGATTTCGTTGTTCGATTTCGTTGTTCGATTTCGTTGTTCGATTTCGTTGTTCGATTTCGTTGTTCGATTTCGTTGTTCGATTTCGTTGTTCGATTTCGTTGTTCGATTTCGTTGTTCGATTTCGTTGTTCGATTTCGTTGTTCGATTTCGTTGTTCGATTTCGTTGTTCGATTTCGTTGTTCGATTTCGTTGTTCGATTTCGTTGTTCGATTTCGTTGTTCGATTTCGTTGTTCGATTTCGTTGTTCGATTTCGTTGTTCGATTTCGTTGTTCGATTTCGTGGTTCCAATTCGTTGTTCGAATTCGTTGTTCGAATTCGTTGTTCGAATTCGTTGTTCGAATTCGTTGTTCGATTTCGTTGTTCGATTTCGTATTTCGATGTTCGAATTCGTTGTTCGATTTCGTTGTTCGAATTCGTTGTTCGATTTCGTTGTTCGATTTCGTTGTTCGATTTCGTTGTTCGATTTCGTTGTTCGATTTCGTTTTTCGATTTCGTTTTTCGATTTCGTTGTTCGATTTCGTTGTTCGATTTCGTTGTTCGATTTCGTTGTTCGATTTCGTTGTTCGATTTCGTTGTTCGATTTCGTTGTTCGATTTCGTTGTTCGATTTCGTTGTTCGATTTCGTTGTTCGAATTCGTTATTCGAATTCGTTGTTCGATTTCGTTGTTCGATTTCGTTGTTCGATTTCGAAGTTCGAGTTGGTTGTTCGATTTCGTTGTTCGATTTCGTATTTCGTTGTTAGAATTCGTTGTTCGATTTCGTTGTTCGAATTCGTTGTTCGATTTCGTTGTTCGATTTCGTTGTTCGATTTCGTTGTTCGATTTCGTTGTTCGATTTCGTTGTTCGATTTCGTATTTCGTTGTTCGAATTCGTTGTTCGATTTCGTTGTTCGTTTTCGTTGTTCGATATTGTTGTATGATTTCGTTGTTCGATTGCGTTGTTCCATTTCGTTGTTCTATTTCGTGGTTCGATTTCGTGGTTTCAGTTTGTTGTTCGATTTCGATTTCGCTGTTCGATTTCGTTGTTCGATTTCGTTGTTCGATTTCGTTGTTCGATTTCGTTGTTCGATTTCGTTGTTCGATTTCGTTGTTCGATTTTGAAGTTCGATTTCGTTGTTCGATTTCGTTGTTCGATTTCGTTGTTCGATTTCGTTGTTCGATTTCGTTGTCCGATTCCGTTGTTCGATTTCGTTGTTCGATTTCGTTGTTCGATTTCGTTGTTCGATTTCGTTGTTCGATTTCGTATTTCGTTGTTCGAATTCGTTGTTCGAATTCGTTGTTCGATTTCGTTGTTCGAATTCGTTGTTCGATTTCGTTGTTCGATTTTCTTTGTTCGATTTCGTTGTTCGATTTCGTTGTTCGATTTCGTTGTTCGATTTCGTTGTTCGATTTCGTTGTTCGATTTCGTTGTCCGATTCCGTTGTTCGATTTTGAAGTTCGATTTCGTTGTTCGATTTCGTTGTTCGATTTCGTTGTTCGATTTCGTTGTTCGATTTCGTTGTTCGATTTCGTTGTTCGATTTCGTTGTTCGATTTCGTTGTTCGATTTCGTTGTTCGATTTCGTTGTTCGATTTCGTTGTTCGATTTCGTTGTTCGATTTCGTTGTTCGATTTCGTTGTTCGATTTCGATGTTCGATTTCGCTGTTCGATTTCGTTGTTCGATTTCGTTGTTCGATTTCGTTGTTTGATTTCGTTGTTCGATTTCGTTGTTCGATTTCGTTGTTCGATTTCGTTGTTCGATTTCGTTGTTCGATTTCGTTGTTCGATTTCGTTGTTCGATTTCGTTGTTCGATTTCGTTGTTCGATTTCGTTGTTCGATTTCGTTGTTCGATTTCGTTGTTCGATTTCGTTGTTCGATTTCGTTGTTCGATTTCGTTGTTCGATTTCGTTGTTCGATTTCGTTGTTCGATTTCGTGGTTCCAATTCGTTGTTCGAATTCGTTGTTCGAATTCGTTGTTCGAATTCGTTGTTCGAATTCGTTGTTCGAATTCGTTGTTCGAATTCGTTGTTCGAATTCGTTGTTCGATTTCGTTGTTCGATTTCGTATTTCGTTGTTCGAATTCGTTGTTCGATTTCGTTGTTCGAATTCGTTGTTCGATTTCGTTGTTCGATTTCGTTGTTCGATTTCGTTGTTCGATTTCGTTGTTCGATTTCGTTGTTCGATTTCGTTGTTCGATTTCGTTGTTCGATTTCGTTCGATTTCGTGGTTCCAATTCGTTGTTCGAATTCGTTTTTCGAATTCGTTGTTCGATTTCGTTGTTCGATTTCGTTGTTCGAGTCGGTTGTTTGATTTCGTTGTTCGATTTCGTTGTTCGATTTCGTTGTTCGATTTCGTTGTTCGATTTCTTGTTCGAATTCGTTGTTCGAATTCGTTGTTCGAATTCGTTGTTCGATTTCGTTGTTCGATTTCGTTGTTCGATTTCGTTGTTCGATTTCGTTGTTCGATTTTGAAGTTCGATTTCGTTGTTCGATTTCGTTGTTCGATTTCGTTGTTCGATTTCGTTGTTCGATTTCGTTGTTCGATTTCGTTGTTCGATTTCGTTGTTCGATTTCGTTTTTCGATTTCGTTGTTCGATTTTGTTGTTCGATTTCGTTGTTCGATTTCGTTGTTCGATTTCGTTGTTCGATTTCGTTGTTCGATTTCGTTGTTCGATTTTGAAGTTCGATTTCGTTGTTCGATTTCGTTGTTCGATTTCGTTGTTCGATTTCGTTGTTCGATTTCGTTGTTCGAATTCGTTGTTCGATTTCGTTGTTCGTTTTCGTTGTTCGATATTGTTGTATGATTTCGTTGTTCGATTGCGTTGTTCCATTTCGTTGTTCTATTTCGTGGTTCGATTTCGTGGTTTCAGTTTGTTGTTCGATTTCGATTTCGCTGTTCGATTTCGTTGTTCGATTTCGTTGTTCGATTTCGTTGTTCGATTTCGTTGTTCGATTTCGTTGTTCGATTTCGTTGTTCGATTTTGAAGTTCGATTTCGTTGTTCGATTTCGTTGTTCGATTTCGTTGTTCGATTTCGTTGTTCGATTTCGTTGTCCGATTCCGTTGTTCGATTTCGTTGTTCGATTTCGTTGTTCGATTTCGTTGTTCGATTTCGTTGTTCGATTTCGTATTTCGTTGTTCGAATTCGTTGTTCGAATTCGTTGTTCGATTTCGTTGTTCGAATTCGTTGTTCGATTTCGTTGTTCGATTTTCTTTGTTCGATTTCGTTGTTCGATTTCGTTGTTCGATTTCGTTGTTCGATTTCGTTGTTCGATTTCGTTGTTCGATTTCGTTGTCCGATTCCGTTGTTCGATTTTGAAGTTCGATTTCGTTGTTCGATTTCGTTGTTCGATTTCGTTGTTCGATTTCGTTGTTCGATTTCGTTGTTCGATTTCGTTGTTCGATTTCGTTGTTCGATTTCGTTGTTCGATTTCGTTGTTCGATTTCGTTGTTCGATTTCGTTGTTCGATTTCGTTGTTCGATTTCGTTGTTCGATTTCGTTGTTCGATTTCGATGTTCGATTTCGCTGTTCGATTTCGTTGTTCGATTTCGTTGTTCGATTTCGTTGTTTGATTTCGTTGTTCGATTTCGTTGTTCGATTTCGTTGTTCGATTTCGTTGTTCGATTTCGTTGTTCGATTTCGTTGTTCGATTTCGTTGTTCGATTTCGTTGTTCGATTTCGTTGTTCGATTTCGTTGTTCGATTTCGTTGTTCGATTTCGTTGTTCGATTTCGTTGTTCGATTTCGTTGTTCGATTTCGTTGTTCGATTTCGTTGTTCGATTTCGTTGTTCGATTTCGTGGTTCCAATTCGTTGTTCGAATTCGTTGTTCGAATTCGTTGTTCGAATTCGTTGTTCGAATTCGTTGTTCGAATTCGTTGTTCGAATTCGTTGTTCGAATTCGTTGTTCGATTTCGTTGTTCGATTTCGTATTTCGTTGTTCGAATTCGTTGTTCGATTTCGTTGTTCGAATTCGTTGTTCGATTTCGTTGTTCGATTTCGTTGTTCGATTTCGTTGTTCGATTTCGTTGTTCGATTTCGTTGTTCGATTTCGTTGTTCGATTTCGTTGTTCGATTTCGTTCGATTTCGTGGTTCCAATTCGTTGTTCGAATTCGTTTTTCGAATTCGTTGTTCGATTTCGTTGTTCGATTTCGTTGTTCGAGTCGGTTGTTTGATTTCGTTGTTCGATTTCGTTGTTCGATTTCGTTGTTCGATTTCGTTGTTCGATTTCTTGTTCGAATTCGTTGTTCGAATTCGTTGTTCGAATTCGTTGTTCGATTTCGTTGTTCGATTTCGTTGTTCGATTTCGTTGTTCGATTTCGTTGTTCGATTTTGAAGTTCGATTTCGTTGTTCGATTTCGTTGTTCGATTTCGTTGTTCGATTTCGTTGTTCGATTTCGTTGTTCGATTTCGTTGTTCGATTTCGTTGTTCGATTTCGTTTTTCGATTTCGTTGTTCGATTTTGTTGTTCGATTTCGTTGTTCGATTTCGTTGTTCGATTTCGTTGTTCGATTTCGTTGTTCGATTTCGTTGTTCGATTTTGAAGTTCGATTTCGTTGTTCGATTTCGTTGTTCGATTTCGTTGTTCGATTTCGTTGTTCGATTTCGTTGTTCGATTTCGTTGTTCGATTTCGTTGTTCGATTTCGTTGTTCGATTTCGTTGTTCGATTTCGTTGTTCGATTTCGTTGTTCGATTTCGTTGTTCGATTTCGTTGTTCGATTTCGTTGTTCGATTTCGTTGTTCGATTTCGTTGTTCGATTTCGTTGTTCGATTTCGTTGTTCGATTTCGTTGTTCGATTTCGTTGTTCGATTTCGTTGTTCGATTTCGTTGTTCGATTTCGTTGTTCGATTTCGTTGTTCGATTTCGTGGTTCCAATTCGTTGTTCGAATTCGTTGTTCGAATTCGTTGTTCGAATTCGTTGTTCGAATTCGTTGTTCGATTTCGTTGTTCGATTTCGTATTTCGTTGTTCGAATTCGTTGTTCGATTTCGTTGTTCGAATTCGTTGTTCGATTTCGTTGTTCGATTTCGTTGTTCGATTTCGTTGTTCGATTTCGTTGTTCGATTTCGTTTTTCGATTTCGTTTTTCGATTTCGTTGTTCGATTTCGTTGTTCGATTTCGTTGTTCGATTTCGTTGTTCGATTTCGTTGTTCGATTTCGTTGTTCGATTTCGTTGTTCGATTTCGTTGTTCGATTTCGTTGTTCGATTTCGTTGTTCGAATTCGTTATTCGAATTCGTTGTTCGATTTCGTTGTTCGATTTCGTTGTTCGATTTCGAAGTTCGAGTTGGTTGTTCGATTTCGTTGTTCGATTTCGTATTTCGTTGTTAGAATTCGTTGTTCGATTTCGTTGTTCGAATTCGTTGTTCGATTTCGTTGTTCGATTTCGTTGTTCGATTTCGTTGTTCGATTTCGTTGTTCGATTTCGTTGTTCGATTTCGTATTTCGTTGTTCGAATTCGTTGTTCGATTTCGTTGTTCGTTTTCGTTGTTCGATATTGTTGTATGATTTCGTTGTTCGATTGCGTTGTTCCATTTCGTTGTTCTATTTCGTGGTTCGATTTCGTGGTTTCAGTTTGTTGTTCGATTTCGATTTCGCTGTTCGATTTCGTTGTTCGATTTCGTTGTTCGATTTCGTTGTTCGATTTCGTTGTTCGATTTCGTTGTTCGATTTCGTTGTTCGATTTCGTTGTTCGATTTCGTTGTTCGATTTTGAAGTTCGATTTCGTTGTTCGATTTCGTTGTTCGATTTCGTTGTTCGATTTCGTTGTCCGATTCCGTTGTTCGATTTCGTTGTTCGATTTCGTTGTTCGATTTCGTTGTTCGATTTCGTTGTTCGATTTCGTATTTCGTTGTTCGAATTCGTTGTTCGAATTCGTTGTTCGATTTCGTTGTTCGAATTCGTTGTTCGATTTCGTTGTTCGATTTTCTTTGTTCGATTTCGTTGTTCGATTTCGTTGTTCGATTTCGTTGTTCGATTTCGTTGTTCGATTTCGTTGTTCGATTTCGTTGTCCGATTCCGTTGTTCGATTTTGAAGTTCGATTTCGTTGTTCGATTTCGTTGTTCGATTTCGTTGTTCGATTTCGTTGTTCGATTTCGTTGTTCGATTTCGTTGTTCGATTTCGTTGTTCGATTTCGTTGTTCGATTTCGTTGTTCGATTTCGTTGTTCGATTTCGTTGTTCGATTTCGTTGTTCGATTTCGTTGTTCGATTTCGTTGTTCGATTTCGTTGTTCGATTTCGATGTTCGATTTCGCTGTTCGATTTCGTTGTTCGATTTCGTTGTTCGATTTCGTTGTTTGATTTCGTTGTTCGATTTCGTTGTTCGATTTCGTTGTTCGATTTCGTTGTTCGATTTCGTTGTTCGATTTCGTTGTTCGATTTCGTTGTTCGATTTCGTTGTTCGATTTCGTTGTTCGATTTCGTTGTTCGATTTCGTTGTTCGATTTCGTTGTTCGATTTCGTTGTTCGATTTCGTTGTTCGATTTCGTTGTTCGATTTCGTTGTTCGATTTCGTTGTTCGATTTCGTTGTTCGATTTCGTGGTTCCAATTCGTTGTTCGAATTCGTTGTTCGAATTCGTTGTTCGAATTCGTTGTTCGAATTCGTTGTTCGAATTCGTTGTTCGATTTCGTTGTTCGATTTCGTATTTCGTTGTTCGAATTCGTTGTTCGATTTCGTTGTTCGAATTCGTTGTTCGATTTCGTTGTTCGATTTCGTTGTTCGATTTCGTTGTTCGATTTCGTTGTTCGATTTCGTTGTTCGATTTCGTTGTTCGATTTCGTTGTTCGATTTCGTTCGATTTCGTGGTTCCAATTCGTTGTTCGAATTCGTTTTTCGAATTCGTTGTTCGATTTCGTTGTTCGATTTCGTTGTTCGAGTCGGTTGTTTGATTTCGTTGTTCGATTTCGTTGTTCGATTTCGTTGTTCGATTTCGTTGTTCGATTTCTTGTTCGAATTCGTTGTTCGAATTCGTTGTTCGAATTCGTTGTTCGATTTCGTTGTTCGATTTCGTTGTTCGATTTCGTTGTTCGATTTCGTTGTTCGATTTTGAAGTTCGATTTCGTTGTTCGATTTCGTTGTTCGATTTCGTTGTTCGATTTCGTTGTTCGATTTCGTTGTTCGATTTCGTTGTTCGATTTCGTTGTTCGATTTCGTTTTTCGATTTCGTTGTTCGATTTTGTTGTTCGATTTCGTTGTTCGATTTCGTTGTTCGATTTCGTTGTTCGATTTCGTTGTTCGATTTCGTTGTTCGATTTCGTTCGAATTCGTTATTCGAATTCGTTGTTGGATTTCGTTGTTCGATTTCGTTGTTAGATTTCGAAGTTCGATTTCGTTGTTTGATTTCGTTGTTCGATTTCGTTGTTCGATTTCGTTGTTCGATTTCGTATTTCGTTGTTCGAATTCGTTGTTCGATTTCGTTGTTCGAATTCGTTGTTCGATTTCGTTGTTCGATTTCGTTGTTCGATTTCCTTGTTCGATTTAGTTGTTCGATTTCGTTGTTCGATTTCGTTGTTTGAATTCGTGTTCGATTTCGTTGATCGATTTCGTTGTTCGATTTTCTTTGTTCGATTTCGTTGTTCGATTTCGATGTTCGATTTCGTGGTTCGAATTCGTTGTTCGAATTCGTTGTTCGATTTCGTTGTTCGATTTCGTTGTTCGATTTTGTTGTTCGATTTCGTTGTTCGATTTCGTTGTTCGATTTCGTTGTTCGATTTCGTTGTTCGATTTCGTTGTTCGATTTCGTTGTTCGATTTCGTTGTTCGATTTCGTTGTTCGATGTCGTTGTTCGATGTGTCGTTGTTCGATGTCGTTGTTCGAATTCGTTGTTCGAATTCGTTGTTCGATTTCGTTGTTCGATTTCGTTGTTCGATTTCGTTGTTCGATTTCGTTGTTCGATTTCGTTGTTCGATTTCGTTGTTCGATTTCGTTGTTCGATTTCGTTGTTCGATTTTGAAGTTCGATTTCGTTGTTCGATTTCGTTGTTCGATTTCGTTGTTCGATTTCGTTGTCCGATTCCGTTGTTCGATTTCGTTGTTCGTTTTCGTTGTTCGATATTGTTGTATGATTTCGTGGTTCGATTTCGTTGTTCGATTGCGTTGTTCCATTTCGTTGTTCTATTTCGTGGTTCGATTTCGTGGTTTCAGTTTGTTGTTCGATTTCGATTTCGCTGTTCGATTTCGAAGTTGGATTTCGTTGTTCTATTTCGTTGTTCTAATTCGGTTCGATTTCGTTGTTCGATTTCGTTGTTCGATTTCGTTGTTCGATTCGTTATTCGATTTCGTTGTTCGATTTCGTTGTTCGATTTCGTTGTTCGATTTCGTTCGATTTCGTTGTTCGATTTCGTTGTTCGATTTCGTTGTTCGATTTCGTTGTTCGATTTCGTTGTTCGATTTCTTTGTTCGATTTCGTTGTTTGATTTCGTTGTCCGATTCCGTTGTTCGATTTCGTTGTTCGTTTTCGTTGTTCGATATTGTTGTATGATTTCGTGGTTCGATTTCGTTGTTCGATTGCGTTGTTCCATTTCGTTGTTCTATTTCGTGGTTCGATTTCGTGGTTTCAGTTTGTTGTTCGATTTCGATTTCGCTGTTCGATTTCGTTGTTCGATTTCGTTGTTCGATTTCGTTGTTCGATTTCGTTGTTCGATTTCGTTGTTCGATTTTGAAGTTCGATTTCGTTGTTCGATTTCGTTGTTCGATTTCGTTGTTCGATTTCGTTGTCCGATTCCGTTGTTCGATTTCGTTGTTCGTTTTCGTTGTTCGATATTGTTGTATGATTTCGTGGTTCGATTTCGTTGTTCGATTGCGTTGTTCCATTTCGTTGTTCTATTTCGTGGTTCGATTTCGTGGTTTCAGTTTGTTGTTCGATTTCGATTTCGCTGTTCGATTTCGAAGTTGGATTTCGTTGTTCTATTTCGTTGTTCTAATTCGTTGTTCGATTTCGTTGTTCGATTTCGTTGTTCGATTCGTTATTCGATTTCGTTGTTCGATTTCGTTGTCCGATTCCGTTGTTCGATTTCGTTGTTCGTTTTCGTTGTTCGATATTGCTGTATGATTTCGTGGTTCGATTTCGTTGTTCGATTGCGTTGTTCCATTTCGTTGTTCTAATTCGTGGTTCGACTTCGTGGTTTCAGTTTGTTGTTCGATTTCGATTTCGCTGTTCGATTTCGAAGTTGGATTTCGTTGTTCTATTTCGTTGTTCTAATTCGTTGTTCGATTTCGTTGTTCGATTTCGTTGTTCGATTCGTTATTCGATTTCGTTGTTCGATTTCGTTGTTCGATTTCGTTGTTCCATTTCGTTGTTCGATTTCGTTGTTCGATTTCGTTGTTCGATTTCGTTGTTCGATTTCGTTGTTCGATTTCGTTGTTAGATTTCGTTGTTAGATTTCGTTGTTCGTTGTTAGATTTCGTTGTTCGTTCTTAGATTTCGTTGTTCTTTGTTCGATTTCGTGGTTCGAATTCGTTGTTCGAATTCGTTGTTCGATTTCGTTGTTCGATTTCGTTGTTCGATTTTGTTGTTCGATTTCGTTGTTCGATTTCGTTCGATTTCGTTGTTCGATTTCGTTGTTCGATTTCGTTGTTCGATTTCGTTGTTCGATTTCGTTGTTCGATTTAGTTGTTCGATTTCGTTGTTCGATTTCGAAGTTCGATTTCGTTGTTCGATTTCGAAGTTCGATTTCGTTGTTCGATTTCGTTGTTCGATTTCGTTGTTCGATTTCGTTGTTCGATTTCGTTGTTCGATTTCGAAGTTCGATTTCGTTGTTCGATTTCGTTGTTCGATTTCGTTGTTCGATTTCGTTGTTCGATTTCGTTGTTCGAATTCGTTGTTCGAATTCGTTGTTCGAATTCGTTGTTCGAATTCGTTGTTCGAATTCGTTGTTCGAATTCGTTGTTCGAATTCGTTGTTCGAATTCGTTGTTCGATTTCGTTGTTCGATTTCGTTGTTCGATTTCGTTGTTAGATTTCGTTGTTCGTTGTTAGATTTCGTTGTTCGTTCTTAGATTACGTTGTTCTTTGTTCGATTTCGTGGTTCGAATTCGTTGTTCGAATTCGTTGTTCGATTTCGTTGTTCGTTTTCGTTGTTCGATATTGTTGTATGATTTCGTGGTTCGATTTCGTTGTTCGATTGCGTTGTTCCATTTCGTTGTTCTATTTCGTGGTTCGATTTCGTGGTTTCAGTTTGTTGTTCGATTTCGATTTCGCTGTTCGATTTCGAAGTTGGATTTCGTTGTTCTATTTCGTTGTTCTAATTCGTTGTTCGATTTCGTTGTTCGATTTCGTTGTTCGATTCGTTATTCGATTTCGTTGTTCGATTTCGTTGTTCGATTTCGTTGTTCGATTTCGTTGTTCGATTTCGTTGTCCGATTTCGTTGTTCGATTTCGTTGTTCGTTTTCGTTGTTCGATATTGTTGTATGATTTCGTGGTTCGATTTCGTTGTTCGATTGCGTTGTTCCATTTCGTTGTTCTATTTCGTGGTTCGATTTCGTGGTTTCAGTTTGTTGTTCGATTTCGATTTCGCTGTTCGATTTCGAAGTTGGATTTCGTTGTTCTATTTCGTTGTTCTAATTCGTTGTTCGATTTCGTTGTTCGATTTCGTTGTTCGATTTCGTTGTTCGATTCGTTATTCGATTTCGTTGTTCGATTTCGTTGTTCGATTTCGTTGTTCCATTTCGTTGTTCGATTTCGTTGTTCGATTTCGTTGTTCGATTTCGTTGTTCGATTTCGTTGTTAGATTTCGTTGTTAGTTGTTAGATTTCGTTGTTCGATTTCGTTGTTTGATTTCGTTGTTCGATTTTGTTGTTCGATTTCGTTGTTCGATTTCGTTGTTCGATTTCGTTGTTCGATTTCGTTGTTCGATTTTGAAGTTCGATTTCGTTGTTCGATTTCGTTGTTCGATTTCGTTGTTCGATTTCGTTGTCCGATTCCGTTGTTCGATTTCGTTGTTCGTTTTCGTTGTTCGATATTGTTGTATGATTTCGTGGTTCGATTTCGTTGTTCGATTGCGTTGTTCCATTTCGTTGTTCTATTTCGTGGTTCGATTTCGTGGTTTCAGTTTGTTGTTCGATTTCGATTTTGCTGTTCGATTTCGAAGTTGGATTTCGTTGTTTTATTTCGTTGTTCTAATTCGTTGTTCGATTTCGTTGTTCGATTTCGTTGTTCGATTCGTTATTCGATTTCGTTGTTCGATTTCGTTGTTCGATTTCGTTGTTCGATTTCGTTCGATTTCGTTGTTCGATTTCGTTGTTGTTCGATTTCGTTGTTCGATTTCGTTGTTCGATTTCGTTGTTCGATTTCGTTGTTCGATTTCTTTGTTCGATTTCGTTGTTCGATTTCGTTGTCCGATTCCGTTGTTCGATTTCGTTGTTCGTTTTCGTTGTTCGATATTGTTGTATGATTTCGTGGTTCGATTTCGTTGTTCGATTGCGTTGTTCCATTTCGTTGTTCTATTTCGTGGTTCGATTTCGTGGTTTCAGTTTGTTGTTCGATTTCGATTTCGCTGTTCGATTTCGTTGTTAGATTTCGTTGTTCGATTTCGTTGTTCGATTTCGTTGTTCGATTTCGTTGTTCGATTTTGAAGTTCGATTTCGTTGTTCGATTTCGTTGTTCGATTTCGTTGTTCGATTTCGTTGTTCGATTTCGTTGTCCGATTCCGTTGTTCGATTTCGTTGTTCGTTTTCGTTGTTCGATATTGTTGTATGATTTCGTGGTTCGATTTCGTTGTTCGATTGCGTTGTTCCATTTCGTTGTTCTATTTCGTGGTTCGATTTCGTGGTTTCAGTTTGTTGTTCGATTTCGATTTCGCTGTTCGATTTCGAAGTTGGATTTCGTTGTTCTATTTCGTTGTTCTAATTCGTTGTTCGATTTCGTTGTTCGATTTCGTTGTTCGATTTCGTTGTTCGATTCGTTATTCGATTTCGTTGTTCGATTTCGTTGTTCGATTTCGTTGTTCGATTTCGTTGTTCGATTTCGTTGTCCGATTCCGTTGTTCGATTTCGTTGTTCGTTTTCGTTGTTCAATATTGCTGTATGATTTCGTGGTTCGATTTCGTTGTTCGATTGCGTTGTTCCATTTCGTTGTTCTAATTCGTGGTTCGACTTCGTGGTTTCAGTTTGTTGTTCGATTTCGATTTCGCTGTTCGATTTCGAAGTTGGATTTCGTTGTTCTATTTCGTTGTTCTAATTCGTTGTTCGATTTCGTTGTTCGATTTCGTTGTTCGATTTCGTTGTTCGATTCGTTATTCGATTTCGTTGTTCGATTTCGTTGTTCGATTTCGTTGTTCCATTTCGTTGTTCGATTTCGTTGTTCGATTTCGTTGTTCGATTTCGTTGTTCTATTTCGTTGTTGGATTTCGTTGTTCGTTGTTAGATTTCGTTGTTCGATTTCATTGTTCGATTTCGTTGTTCGATTTCGTTGTTCGATTTCGTTGTTCGATTTCGTTGTTAGATTTCGTTGTTAGATTTCGTTGTTCGTTGTTAGATTTCGTTGTTCGTTCTTAGATTTCGTTGTTCTTTGTTCGATTTCGTGGTTCGAATTCGTTGTTCGAATTCGTTGTTCGATTTCGTTGTTCGATTTCGTTGTTCGATTTTGTTGTTCGATTTCGTTGTTCGATTTCGTTGTTCGATTTCGTTCGATTTCGTTGTTCGATTTCGTTGTTCGATTTCGTTGTTCGATTTCGTTGTTCGATTTCGTTGTTCGATTTCGTTGTTCGATTTAGTTGTTCGATTTCGTTGTTCGATTTCGAAGTTCGATTTCGTTGTTCGATTTCGTTGTTCGATTTCGTTGTTCGATTTCGTTGTTCGATTTCGTTGTTCGATTTCGTTGTTCGATTTCGTTGTTCGATTTCGTTGTTCGATTTCGTTGTTCGATTTCGTTGTTCGATTTCGTTGTTCGAATTCGTTGTTCGAATTCGTTGTTCGATTTCGTTGTTCGATTTCGTTGTTCGATTTCGTTGTTCGATTTCGTTGTTCGATTTCGTTGTTCGATTTCGTTGTTCGATTTCGTTGTTCGATTTCGTTGTTCGATTTCGTTGTTCGATTTCGTTGTTCGATTTCGTTGTTCGATTTCGTTGTTCGATTTCGTTGTTCGATTTCGTTGTTCGATTTCGTTGTTCGATTTCGTTGTTCGATTTCGTTGTTCGATTTCGTTGTTCGATTTCGTTGTTCGATTTCGTTGTTCGATTTCGTGGTTCGATTTCGTTGTTCGATTTTGAAGTTCGATTTTGAAGTTCGATTTCGTTGTTCGATTTCGTTGTTCGATTTCGTTGTTCGATTTCGTTGTTCGATTTCGTTGTCCGATTCCGTTGTTCGATTTCGTTGTTCGTTTTCGTTGTTCGATATTGTTGTATGATTTCGTGGTTCGATTTCGTTGTTCGATTGCGTTGTTCCATTTCGTTGTTCTATTTCGTGGTTCGATTTCGTGGTTTCAGTTTGTTGTTCGATTTCGATTTCGCTGTTCGATTTCGAAGTTGGATTTCGTTGTTCTATTTCGTTGTTCTAATTCGTTGTTCGATTTCGTTGTTCGATTTCGTTGTTCGATTCGTTATTCGATTTCGTTGTTCGATTTCGTTGTTCGATTTCGTTGTTCGATTTCGTTGTTCGATTTCGTTGTTCGATTTTGAAGTTCGATTTCGTTGTTCGATTTCGTTGTTCGATTTCGTTGTTCGATTTCGTTGTCCGATTCCGTTGTTCGATTTCGTTGTTCGTTTTCGTTGTTCGATATTGTTGTATGATTTCGTGGTTCGATTTCGTTGTTCGATTGCGTTGTTCCATTTCGTTGTTCTATTTCGTGGTTCGATTTCGTGGTTTCAGTTTGTTGTTCGATTTCGATTTCGCTGTTCGATTTCGAAGTTGGATTTCGTTGTTTTATTTCGTTGTTCTAATTCGTTGTTCGATTTCGTTATTCGATTTCGTTGTTAGATTTCGTTGTTCGATTTCGTTGTTCGATTTCGTTGTTCGATTTCGTTGTTCGATTTCGTTGTTAGATTTCGTTGTTCGTTGTTAGATTTCGTTGTTCGTTGTTAGATTTCGTTATTCGTTGTTAGATTTCGTTGTTCTTTGTTCGATTTCGTGGTTCGAATTCGTTGTTCGAATTCGTTGTTCGATTTCGTTGTTCGATTTTGTTGTTCGATTTCGTTGTTCGATTTCGTTGTTCGATTTCGAAGTTCGATTTCGTTGTTCGATTTCGTTGTTCGATTTCGTTATTCGATTTCGTTGTTCGATTTCGTTGTTCGATTTCGTTGTTCGATTTCGTTGTTCGATTTCGTTGTTCGATTTCGTTGTTCGATTTCGTTGTTCGATTTCGTTGTTCGATTTCGTTGTTCGATTTCGTTGTTCGATTTCGTTGTTCGATTTCGTTGTTCGATTTCGATGTTCGATTTCGTTGTTCAATTTCGTTGTTCGATTCGTTATTCGCTTTCGTTGTGCGATTTCGTTGTTCAATTTCGTTGTTCCATTTCGTTGTTCGATTTCGTTGTTCGATTTCATTGTTCGATTTCGTTGTTCGATTCGTTTGTTCGATTTCGTTGTTCGATTTCGTGGTTCGAATTCGTTGTTCGAATTCGTTGTTCGATTTCGTTGTTCGATTTCATTGTTCGATTTCGTGGTTCGAATTCGTTGTTCGAATTCGTTGTTCGATTTCGTTGTTCGTTGTTAGATTTCGTTGTTCGTTGTTAGATTTCGTTGTTCTTTGTTCCATTTCGTTGTTCGTTGTTAGATTTCGTTGTTCTTTGTTCAATTTCGTTGTTCGATTCGTTATTCGCTTTCGTTGTGCGATTTCGTTGTTCAATTTCGTTGTTCCATTTCGTTGTTCGATTTCGTTGTTCGATTTCGTTGTTCGATTTCGTTGTTCGATTTCGTTGTTCGATTTCGTTGTTCGATTTCGTTGTTCGATTTCGTTGTTCAATTTCGTTGTTCGATTTCGTTGTTCGATTTCGTTGTTCGATTTCGTTGTTCGATTTCGTTGTTCGATTTCGTTGTTCGATTTCGTTGTTGGAATTCGTGTTCGATTTCGTTGATCGATTTCGTTGTTCGATTTTCATTGTTCGATTTGATTGTTCGATTTCGTTGATCGATTTCGTTGATCGATTTCGTTGATCGATTTCGTTTTTCGATTTCGTTCGATTTCGTTGTTCGATTTCATTGTTCGATTTCGTGGTTCGAATTCGTTGTTCGAATTCGTTGTTCGATTTCGTTGTTCGTTGTTAGATTTCGTTGTTCGTAGTTAGATTTCGTTGTTCTTTGTTCGATTTCGTTGTTCGTTGTTAGATTTCGTTGTTCTTTGTTCGATTTCGTTGTTCGTTGTTCGATTTCGTTGTTCGATTTTCGTTGTTCGATTTCGTTGTTCGATTGCGTTGTTCCATTTCGTTATTCAATTTCGTGGTTCGATTTCGTGGTTTCAGTTTGTTGTTCGATTTCGATTTCGTTGTTCGATATCGAAGTTGGATTTCGTTGTTCGATTTCGTTGTTCTATTTCGTTGTTCGATTTCGTTGTTGGAATTCGTTGTTCGAATTCGTTGTTCGATTTCGTTGTTCAATTTCGTTGTTCCATTTCGTTGTTCGATTTCGTTGTTCGATTTCGTTGTTCGATTGCGTTGTTCCATTTCGTTGTTCTATTTCGTGGTTCGATTTCGTGGTTTCAGTTTGTTGTTCGATTTCGATTTCGTTGTTCGATTTCGAAGTTGGATTTCGTTGTTCGATTTCGTTGTTCAATTTCGATGTTCGATTTCGTTGTTCGATTTCGTTGTTCGATTCGTTATTCGATTTCGTTGTTCGATTTCGTTGTTCGATTTCGTTGTTCGATTTCGTTCGATTTCGTTGTTCGATTTCGTTGTTCGATTTCGTTGTTCGATTTCGTTGTTCGATTTCGTTGTTCGTTGTTAGATTTCGTTGTTCGTAGTTAGATTTCGTTGTTCTTTGTTCGATTTCGTTGTTCGTTGTTAGATTTCGTTGTTCTTTGTTCGATTTCGTTGTTCGTTGTTCGATTTCGTTGTTCGATTTTCGTTGTTCGATTTCGTTGTTCGATTGCGTTGTTCCATTTCGTTATTCAATTTCGTGGTTCGATTTCGTGGTTTCAGTTTGTTGTTCGAGTTCGTTATTCGATTTCGTTGTTCGATTTCGTTGTTCGATTTCGTTGTTCGTTTTCGTTGTTCGATATTGTATGATTTCGTGGTTCGATTTCGTTGTTCGATTGCGTTGTTCCATTTCGTTGTTCTATTTCGTGGTTCGATTTCGTGGTTTCAGTTTGTTGTTCGATTTCGATTTCGTTGTTCGATATCGAAGTTGGATTTCGTTGTTCGATTTCGTTGTTCTATTTCGTTGTTCGATTTCGTTGTTGGAATTCGTTGTTCGAATTCGTTGTTCGATTTCGTTGTTCAATTTCGTTGTTCCATTTCGTTGTTCGATTTCGTTGTTCGATTTCGTTGTTCGATTTCGTTGTTCGATTTCGTTGTTCGATTTCGTTGTTCGATTTCGTTGTTCGATTTCGTTGTTCGAATTCGTTATTCGAATTCGTTGTTCGATTTCGTTGTTCGATTTCGTTGTTCGATTTCGAAGTTCGATTTCGTTGTTCGATTTCGTTGTTCGATTTCGTATTTCGTTGTTCGAATTCGTTGTTCGATTTCGTTGTTCGAATTCGTTGTTCGATTTCGTTGTTCGATTTCGTTGTTCGATTTTGTTGTTCGATTTCGTGGTTCGATTTCGTTGTTCGATTGCGTTGTTCCATTTCGTTGTTCTATTTCGTGGTTCGATTTCGTGGTTTCAGTTTGTTGTTCGATTTCGATTTCGCTGTTCGATTTCGTTGTTCGATTTCGTTGTTCGATTTCGTTGTTCGATTTCGTTGTTCGATTTCGTTGTTCGATTTCGTTGTTCGATTTCGTTGTTCGATTTTGAAGTTCGATTTCGTTGTTCGATTTCGTTGTTCGATTTCGTTGTTCGATTTCGTTGTTCGATTTCGTTGTCCGATTCCGTTGTTCGATTTCGTTGTTCGATTTCGTTGTTCGATTTCGTTGTTCGATTTCGTTGTTCGATTTCGTATTTCGTTGTTCGAATTCGTTGTTCGATTTCGTTGTTCGAATTCGTTGTTCGATTTCGTTGTTCGATTTTCTTTGTTCGATTTCGTTGTTCGATTTCGTTGTTCGATTTCGTTGTTCGATTTCGTTGTTCGATTTCGTTGTTCGATTTCGTTGTTCGATTTCGTTGTTCGATTTTGAAGTTCGATTTCGTTGTTCGATTTCGTTGTTCGATTTCGTTGTTCGATTTCGTTGTTCGATTTCGTTGTTCAATTTCGTTGTTCGATTTCGTTGTTCGATTTCGTTGTTCGATTTCGTTGTTCGATTTCGTTGTTCGATTTCGTTGTTGGAATTCGTGTTCGATTTCGTTGATCGATTTCGTTGTTCGATTTTCATTGTTCGATTTCGTTGTTCGATTTCGTTGTTGGAATTCGTGTTCGATTTCGTTGATCGATTTCGTTGTTCGATTTTCATTGTTCGATTTGATTGTTCGATTTCGTTGATCGATTTCATTGTTCGATTTCGTGGTTCGAATTCGTTGTTCGAATTCGTTGTTCGATTTCGTTGTTCGTTGTTAGATTTCGTTGTTCGTAGTTAGATTTCGTTGTTCTTTGTTCGATTTCGTTGTTCGTTGTTAGATTTCGTTGTTCTTTGTTCGATTTCGTTGTTCGTTGTTCGATTTCGTTGTTCGATTTTCGTTGTTCGATTTCGTTGTTCGATTGCGTTGTTCCATTTCGTTATTCAATTTCGTGGTTCGATTTCGTGGTTTCAGTTTGTTGTTCGAGTTCGTTATTCGATTTCGTTGTTCGATTTCGTTGTTCGATTTCGTTGTTCGTTTTCGTTGTTCGATATTGTATGATTTCGTGGTTCGATTTCGTTGTTCGATTGCGTTGTTCCATTTCGTTGTTCTATTTCGTGGTTCGATTTCGTGGTTTCAGTTTGTTGTTCGATTTCGATTTCGTTGTTCGATATCGAAGTTGGATTTCGTTGTTCGATTTCGTTGTTCTATTTCGTTGTTCGATTTCGTTGTTGGAATTCGTTGTTCGAATTCGTTGTTCGATTTCGTTGTTCAATTTCGTTGTTCCATTTCGTTGTTCGATTTCGTTGTTCGATTGCGTTGTTCCATTTCGTTGTTCTATTTCGTGGTTCGATTTCGTGGTTTCAGTTTGTTGTTCGATTTCGATTTCGTTGTTCGATTTCGAAGTTGGATTTCGTTGTTCGATTTCGTTGTTCAATTTCGATGTTCGATTTCGTTGTTCGATTTCGTTGTTCGATTTCGTTGTTCGATTTCGTTGTTCGATTTCGTTGTTCGATTTCGTTGTTCGATTTCGTTGTTCGATTTCGTTGTTCGATTTCGTTGTTCGATTTCGTTGTTCGATTTCGTTGTTCGAATTCGTTATTCGAATTCGTTGTTCGATTTCGTTGTTCGATTTCGTTGTTCGATTTCGAAGTTCGATTTCGTTGTTCGATTTCGTTGTTCGATTTCGTATTTCGTTGTTCGAATTCGTTGTTCGATTTCGTTGTTCGAATTCGTTGTTCGATTTCGTTGTTCGATTTCGTTGTTCGATTTCGTTGTTCGATTTCGTTGTTCGATTTCGTTGTTCGATTTCGTTGTTCGATTTCGTATTTCGTTGTTCGAATTCGTTGTTCGATTTCGTTGTTCGTTTTCGTTGTTCGATATTGTTGTATGATTTCGTGGTTCGATTTCGTTGTTCGATTGCGTTGTTCCATTTCGTTGTTCTATTTCGTGGTTCGATTTCGTGGTTTCAGTTTGTTGTTCGATTTCGATTTCGCTGTTCGATTTCGTTGTTCGATTTCGTTGTTCGATTTCGTTGTTCGATTTCGTTGTTCGATTTCGTTGTTCGATTTCGTTGTTCGATTTCGTTGTTCGATTTTGAAGTTCGATTTCGTTGTTCGATTTCGTTGTTCGATTTCGTTGTTCGATTTCGTTGTTCGATTTCGTTGTCCGATTCCGTTGTTTGATTTCGTTGTTCGATTTCGTTGTTCGATTTCGTTGTTCGATTTCGTTGTTCGATTTCGTATTTCGTTGTTCGAATTCGTTGTTCGATTTCGTTGTTCGAATTCGTTGTTCGATTTCGTTGTTCGATTTTCTTTGTTCGATTTCGTTGTTCGATTTCGTTGTTCGATTTCGTTGTTCGATTTCGTTGTTCGATTTCGTTGTTCGATTTCGTTGTTCGATTTTGAAGTTCGATTTTGAAGTTCGATTTCGTTGTTCGATTTCGTTGTTCGATTTCGTTGTTCGATTTCGTTGTTCGATTTCGTTGTCCGATTCCGTTGTTCGATTTCGTTGTTCGTTTTCGTTGTTCGATATTGTTGTATGATTTCGTGGTTCGATTTCGTTGTTCGATTGCGTTGTTCCATTTCGTTGTTCTATTTCGTGGTTCGATTTCGTGGTTTCAGTTTGTTGTTCGATTTCGATTTCGCTGTTCGATTTCGAAGTTGGATTTCGTTGTTCTATTTCGTTGTTCTAATTCGTTGTTCGATTTCGTTGTTCGATTTCGTTGTTCGATTTCGTTGTTCGATTTCGTTGTTCGATTTCGTTCGAATTCGTTATTCGAATTCGTTGTTGGATTTCGTTGTTCGATTTCGTTGTTAGATTTCGAAGTTCGATTTCGTTGTTTGATTTCGTTGTTCGATTTCGTTGTTCGATTTCGTTGTTCGATTTCGTATTTCGTTGTTCGAATTCGTTGTTCGATTTCGTTGTTCGAATTCGTTGTTCGATTTCGTTGTTCGATTTCGTTGTTCGATTTCCTTGTTCGATTTAGTTGTTCGATTTCGTTGTTCGATTTCGTTGTTTGAATTCGTGTTCGATTTCGTTGATCGATTTCGTTGTTCGATTTTCTTTGTTCGATTTCGTTGTTCGATTTCGATGTTCGATTTCGTGGTTCGATTTCGTTGTTCGATTTCGTTGTTCGATTTCGTTGTTCGATTTCGTTGTCCGATTCCGTTGTTCGATTTCGTTGTTCGTTTTCGTTGTTCGATATTGTTGTATGATTTCGTGGTTCGATTTCGTTGTTCGATTGCGTTGTTCCATTTCGTTGTTCTATTTCGTGGTTCGATTTCGTGGTTTCAGTTTGTTGTTCGATTTCGATTTCGCTGTTCGATTTCGAAGTTGGATTTCGTTGTTCTATTTCGTTGTTCTAATTCGTTGTTCGATTTCGTTGTTCGATTTCGTTGTTCGATTTCGTTGTTCGATTTCGTTGTTCGATTTCGTTGTTCGATTTTGAAGTTCGATTTCGTTGTTCGATTTCGTTGTTCGATTTCGTTGTTCGATTTCGTTGTTCGATTTCGTTGTTCGATTTCGTTGTTCGATTTCGTTGTTCGATTTCGTTGTTCGATTTCGTTGTTCGATTTCGTTGTTCGATTTCGTTGTTCGATTTCGTTGTTCGATTTCGTTGTTCGATTTCGTTGTTCGATTTCGTTGTTCGATTTCGATGTTCGATTTCGCTGTTCGATTTCGTTGTTCGATTTCGTTGTTCGATTTCGTTGTTCGATTTCGTTGTTCGATTTCGTTGTTCGATTTCGTTGTTCGATTTCGTTGTTCGATTTCGTTGTTCGATTTCGTTGTTCGATTTCGTTGTTCGATTTCGTTGTTCGATTTCGTTGTTCGATTTCGTTGTTCGATTTCGTTGTTCGATTTCGTTGTTCGATTTCGTTGTTCGATTTCGTTGTTCGATTTCGTTGTTCGATTTCGTTGTTCGATTTCGTTCGATTTCGTGGTTCCAATTCGTTGTTCGAATTCGTTTTTCGAATTCGTTGTTCGATTTCGTTGTTCGATTTCGTTGTTCGAGTCGGTGGTTTGATTTCGTTGTTCGATTTCGTTGTTCGATTTCGTTGTTCGATTTCGTTGTTCGATTTCTTGTTCGAATTCGTTGTTCGAATTCGTTGTTCGAATTCGTTGTTCGAATTCGTTGTTCGATTTCGTTGTTCGATTTCGTTGTTCGATTTCGTTGTTCGATTTTGAAGTTCGATTTCGTTGTTCGATTTCGTTGTTCGATTTCGTTGTTCGATTTCGTTGTTCGATTTCGTTGTTCGATTTCGTTGTTCGATTTCGTTGTTCGATTTCGTTTTTCGATTTCGTTGTTCGATTTTGTTGTTCGATTTCGTTGTTCGATTTCGTTGTTCGATTTCGTTGTTCGATTTCGTTGTTCGATTTCGTTGTTCGATTTCGTTCGAATTCGTTATTCGAATTCGTTGTTGGATTTCGTTGTTCGATTTCGTTGTTAGATTTCGAAGTTCGATTTCGTTGTTTGATTTCGTTGTTCGATTTCGTTGTTCGATTTCGTTGTTCGATTTCGTATTTCGTTGTTCGAATTCGTTGTTCGATTTCGTTGTTCGAATTCGTTGTTCGATTTCGTTGTTCGATTTCGTTGTTCGATTTCCTTGTTCGATTTAGTTGTTCGATTTCGTTGTTCGATTTCGTTGTTTGAATTCGTGTTCGATTTCGTTGATCGATTTCGTTGTTCGATTTTCTTTGTTCGATTTCGTTGTTCGATTTCGATGTTCGATTTCGTGGTTCGAATTCGTTGTTCGAATTCGTTGTTCGATTTCGTTGTTCGATTTCGTTGTTCGATTTTGTTGTTCGATTTCGTTGTTCGATTTCGTTGTTCGATTTCGTTGTTCGATTTCGTTGTTCGATTTCGTTGTTCGATTTCGTTGTTCGATTTCGTTGTTCGATTTCGTTGTTCGATGTCGTTGTTCGATGTGTCGTTGTTCGATGTCGTTGTTCGAATTCGTTGTTCGAATTCGTTGTTCGATTTCGTTGTTCGATTTCGTTGTTCGATTTCGTTGTTCGATTTCGTTGTTCGATTTCGTTGTTCGATTTCGTTGTTCGATTTCGTTGTTCGATTTCGTTGTTCGATTTTGAAGTTCGATTTCGTTGTTCGATTTCGTTGTTCGATTTCGTTGTTCGATTTCGTTGTCCGATTTCGTTGTTCGATTTCGTTGTTCGATTTCGTTGTTCGATTTCGTTGTTCGATTTCGTTGTTCGATTTCGTTGTTCGATTTCGTTGTTCGATTTCGTTGTTCGATTTCGTTGTTCGATTTCGATGTTCGATTTCGTTGTTCAATTTCGTTGTTCGATTCGTTATTCGCTTTCGTTGTGCGATTTCGTTGTTCAATTTCGTTGTTCCATTTCGTTGTTCGATTTCGTTGTTCGATTTCATTGTTCGATTTCGTTGTTCGATTCGTTTGTTCGATTTCGTTGTTCGATTTCGTGGTTCGAATTCGTTGTTCGAATTCGTTGTTCGATTTCGTTGTTCGATTTTGTTGTTCGATTTCGTTGTTCGATTTCATTGTTCGATTTCGTGGTTCGAATTCGTTGTTCGAATTCGTTGTTCGATTTCGTAGTTCGTTGTTAGATTTCGTTGTTCGTTGTTAGATTTCGTTTTTCTTTGTTCAATTTCGTTGTTCGATTCGTTATTCGCTTTCGTTGTGCGATTTCGTTGTTCAATTTCGTTGTTCCATTTCGTTGTTCGATTTCGTTGTTCGATTTCGTTGTTCGATTTCGTTGTTCGATTTCGTTGTTAGATTTCGTTGTTCGATTTCGTTGTTCAATTTCGTTGTTCGATTTCGTTGTTAGATTTCGTTGTTCTTTGTTCGATTTCGTGGTTCGAATTCGTTGTTCGAATTCGTTGTTCGATTCGTTATTCGATTTCGTTGTTCGATTTCTTGTTCGATTTCGTTGTTCCATTTCGTTGTTCGATTTCGTTGTTCGATTTCGTTGTTCGATTTCGTTGTTCGATTTCGTTGTTAGATTTCGTTGTTCGATTTCGTTGTTCGATTTCGTTGTTCGATTTCGTTGTTCGATTTCGTTGTTCGATTTCGTTGTCCGATTCCGTTGTTCGATTTCGTTGTTCGTTTTCGTTGTTCGATATTGTTGTATGATTTCGTGGTTCGATTTCGTTGTTCGATTGCGTTGTTCCATTTCGTTGTTCTATTTCGTGGTTCGATTTCGTGGTTTCAGTTTGTTGTTCGATTTCGATTTCGCTGTTCGATTTCGAAGTTGGATTTCGTTGTTCTATTTCGTTGTTCTAATTCGTTGTTCGATTTCGTTGTTCGATTTCGTTGTTCGATTTCGTTGTTCGATTCGTTATTCGATTTCGTTGTTAGATTTCGTTGTTCGATTTCGTTGTTCGATTTCGTTGTTCGATTTCGTTGTTAGATTTCGTTGTTCGTTGTTAGATTTCGTTGTTCGTTGTTAGATTTCGTTATTCGTTGTTAGATTTCGTTGTTCTTTGTTCGATTTCGTGGTTCGAATTCGTTGTTCGAATTCGTTGTTCGATTTCGTTGTTCGATTTTGTTGTTCGATTTCGTTGTTCGATTTCGTTGTTCGATTTCGAAGTTCGATTTCGTTGTTCGATTTCGTTGTTCGATTTCGTTATTCGATTTCGTTGTTCGATTTCGTTGTTCGATTTCGTTGTTCGATTTCGTTGTTCGATTTCGTTGTTCGATTTCGTTGTTCGATTTCGTTGTTCGATTTCGTTGTTCGATTTCGTTGTTCGATTTCGTTGTTCGATTTCGTTGTTCGATTTCGTTGTTCGATTTCGTTGTTCGATTTCGTTGTTCGATTTCGTTGTTCGATTTCGTTGTTCGATTTCGATGTTCGATTTCGTTGTTCAATTTCGTTGTTCGATTCGTTATTCGCTTTCGTTGTGCGATTTCGTTGTTCAATTTCGTTGTTCCATTTCGTTGTTCGATTTCGTTGTTCGATTTCATTGTTCGATTTCGTTGTTCGATTCGTTTGTTCGATTTCGTTGTTCGATTTCGTGGTTCGAATTCGTTGTTCGAATTCGTTGTTCGATTTCGTTGTTCGATTTCATTGTTCGATTTCGTGGTTCGAATTCGTTGTTCGAATTCGTTGTTCGATTTCGTTGTTCGTTGTTAGATTTCGTTGTTCGTTGTTAGATTTCGTTGTTCTTTGTTCGATTTCGTGGTTCGAATTCGTTGTTCGAATTCGTTGTTCGATTTCGTTGTTCGATTTTGTTGTTCGATTTCGTTGTTCGATTTCGTTGTTCGATTTCGAAGTTCGATTTCGTTGTTCGATTTCGTTGTTCGATTTCGTTATTCGATTTCGTTGTTCGATTTCGTTGTTCGATTTCGTTGTTCGATTTCGTTGTTCGATTTCGTTGTTCGATTTCGTTGTTCGATTTCGTTGTTCGATTTCGTTGTTCGATTTCGTTGTTCGATTTCGTTGTTCGATTTCGTTGTTCGATTTCGTTGTTCGATTTCGATGTTCGATTTCGTTGTTCAATTTCGTTGTTCGATTCGTTATTCGCTTTCGTTGTGCGATTTCGTTGTTCAATTTCGTTGTTCCATTTCGTTGTTCGATTTCGTTGTTCGATTTCATTGTTCGATTTCGTTGTTCGATTCGTTTGTTCGATTTCGTTGTTCGATTTCGTGGTTCGAATTCGTTGTTCGAATTCGTTGTTCGATTTCGTTGTTCGATTTCATTGTTCGATTTCGTGGTTCGAATTCGTTGTTCGAATTCGTTGTTCGATTTCGTTGTTCGTTGTTAGATTTCGTTGTTCGTTGTTAGATTTCGTTGTTCTTTGTTCGATTTCGTTGTTCGTTGTTAGATTTCGTTGTTCTTTGTTCAATTTCGTTGTTCGATTCGTTATTCGCTTTCGTTGTGCGATTTCGTTGTTCAATTTCGTTGTTCCATTTCGTTGTTCGATTTCGTTGTTCGATTTCGTTGTTCGATTTCGTTGTTCGATTTCGTTGTTAGATTTCGTTGTTCGTTGTTAGATTTCGTTGTTCGTTGTTAGATTTCGTTATTCGTTGTTAGATTTCGTTGTTCTTTGTTCGATTTCGTGGTTCGAATTCGTTGTTCGAATTCGTTATTCGATTTCGTTGTTCGATTTCGTTGTTCGATTTCGTTGTTCGATTTCGTTGTTCGATTTCGTTGTTCGATTTCGTTGTTCGATTTCGTTGTTCGATTTCGTTGTTCGATTTCGTTGTTCGATTTCGTTGTTCGATTTCGTTGTTCGATTTCGTTGTTCGTTTTCGTTGTTCGATTTCGTTGTTCGATTTCGTTGTTCGATTTCGATGTTCGATTTCGTTGTTCAATTTCGTTGTTCGATTCGTTATTCGCTTTTGTTGTGCGATTTCGTTGTTCAATTTCGTTGTTCCATTTCGTTGTTCGATTTCGTTGTTCGATTTTATTGTTCGATTTCGTTGTTAGATTTCGTTGTTAGATTTCCTTGTTCGATTTCGTGGTTCGAATTCGTTGTTCGAATTCGTTGTTCGATTTCGTTGTTCGATTTCATTGTTCGATTTCGTGGTTCGAATTCGTTGTTCGAATTCGTTGTTCGATTTCGTTGTTCGTTGTTAGATTTCGTTGTTCGTTGTTAGATTTCGTTGTTCTTTGTTCGATTTCGTTGTTCGTTGTTAGATTTCGTTGTTCTTTGTTCAATTTCGTTGTTCGATTCGTTATTCGCTTTCGTTGTGCGATTTCGTTGTTCAATTTCGTTGTTCGATTTCGTTGTTCGATTTCGTTGTTCGATTTCGTTGTTCGATTTCGTTGTTCGATTTCGTTGTTCGATTTCGTTGTTCGATTTCGTTGTTCGATTTCGTTGTTGGATTTCGTTGTTCGATTTCGTTGTTCGATTTCGTTGTTCGATTTCGTTGTTCGATTTCGTTGTTCGATTTCGTTGTTCGATTTCGTTGTTCGATGTCGTTGTTCGAATTCGTTGTTCGAATTCGTTGTTCGATTTCGTTGTTCGATTTCGTTGTTCGATTTCGTTGTTCGATTTCGTTGTTCGATTTCGTTGTTCGATTTCGTTGTTAGATTTCGTTGTTCGATTTCGTTGTTAGATTTCGTTGTTCTTTGTTCGATTTCGTGGTTCGAATTCGTTGTTCGAATTCGTTGTTCGATTCGTTATTCGATTTCGTTGTTCGATTTCTTGTTCGATTTCGTTGTTCCATTTCGTTGTTCGATTTCGTTGTTCGATTTCGTTGTTCGATTTCGTTGTTCCATTTCGTTCGATTTCGTTGTTCGATTTCGTTGTTCGATTTCGTTGTTAGATTTCGTTGTTCGATTTCGTTGTTCGATTTCGTTGTTCGATTTCGTTGTTCGATTTCGTTGTTCGATTTCGTTGTTCGATTTCGTTGTTCGATTTCGTTGTTCGATTTCGTTGTTCGATTTCGTTGTTCGATTTCGTTGTTCGATTTCGTTGTTCGATTTCGTTGTTCGATTTCGTTGTTCGATTTCGTTGTTCGATTTCGTTGTTCGATTTCGTTGTTCGATTTCGTTGTTAGATTTCGTTGTTCGTTGTTAGATTTCGTTGTTCGTTGTTAGATTTCGTTATTCGTTGTTAGATTTCGTTGTTCTTTGTTCGATTTCGTGGTTCGAATTCGTTGTTCGAATTAGTTATTCGATTTCGTTGTTCGATTTCGTTGTTCGATTTCGTTGTTCGATTTCGTTGTTCGATTTCGTTGTTCGATTTCGTTGTTCGATTTCGTTGTTCGATTTCGTTGTTCGATTTCGTTGTTCGATTTCGTTGTTAGATTTCGTTGTTCGTTGTTAGATTTCGTTGTTCGTTGTTAGATTTCGTTATTCGTTGTTAGATTTCGTTGTTCTTTGTTCGATTTCATGGTTCGAATTCGTTGTTCGAATTCGTTATTCGATTTCGTTGTTCGATTTCGTTGTTCGATTTCGTTGTTCGATTTCGTTGTTCGATTTCGTTGTTCGATTTCGTTGTTCGATTTCGTTGTTCGATTTCGTTGTTCGATTTCGTTGTTCGATTTCGTTGTTCGATTTCGTTGTTCGATTTCGTTGTTCGATTTCGTTGTTCGATTTCGTTGTTCGTTTTCGTTGTTCGATTTCGTTGTTCGATTTCGTTGTTCGATTTCGATGTTCGATTTCGTTGTTCAATTTCGTTGTTCGATTCGTTATTCGCTTTTGTTGTGCGATTTCGTTGTTCAATTTCGTTGTTCCATTTCGTTGTTCGATTTCGTTGTTCGATTTTATTGTTCGATTTCGTTGTTCGATTCGTTTGTTCGATTTCGTTGTTCGATTTCGTGGTTCGAATTCGTTGTTCGAATTCGTTGTTCGATTTCGTTGTTCGATTTCATTGTTCGATTTCGTGGTTCGAATTCGTTGTTCGAATTCGTTGTTCGATTTCGTTGTTCGTTGTTAGATTTCGTTGTTCGTTGTTAGATTTCGTTGTTCTTTGTTCGATTTCGTTGTTCGTTGTTAGATTTCGTTGTTCTTTGTTCAATTTCGTTGTTCGATTCGTTATTCGCTTTCGTTGTGCGATTTCGTTGTTCAATTTCGTTGTTCAATTTCGTTGTTCGATTTCGTTGTTCGATTTCGTTGTCCGATTCCGTTGTTCGATTTCGTTGTTCGTTTTCGTTGTTCGATATTGTTGTATGATTTCGTGGTTCGATTTCGTTGTTCGATTGCGTTGTTCCATTTCGTTGTTCTATTTCGTGGTTCGATTTCGTGGTTTCAGTTTGTTGTTCGATTTCGATTTCGCTGTTCGATTTCGAAGTTGGATTTCGTTGTTCTATTTCGTTGTTCTAATTCGTTGTTCGATTTCGTTGTTCGATTTCATTGTTCGATTTCGTTGTTCGATTCGTTTGTTCGATTTCGTTGTTCGATTTCGTGGTTCGAATTCGTTGTTCGAATTCGTTGTTCGATTTCGTTGTTCGATTTCATTGTTCGATTTCGTGGTTCGAATTCGTTGTTCGAATTCGTTGTTCGATTTCGTTGTTCGTTGTTAGATTTCGTTGTTCGTTGTTAGATTTCGTTGTTCTTTGTTCGATTTCGTTGTTCGTTGTTAGATTTCGTTGTTCTTTGTTCAATTTCGTTGTTCGATTCGTTATTCGCTTTCGTTGTGCGATTTCGTTGTTCAATTTCGTTGTTCCATTTCGTTGTTCGATTTCGTTGTTCGATTTCGTTGTTCGATTTCGTTGTTCGATTTCGTTGTTCGATTTCGTTGTTCGATTTCGTTGTTCGATTTCGTTGTTCAATTTCGTTGTTCGATTTCGTTGTTCGATTTCGTTGTTCGATTTCGTTGTTCGATTTCGTTGTTCGATTTCGTTGTTCGATTTCGTTGTTGGAATTCGTGTTCGATTTCGTTGATCGATTTCGTTGTTCGATTTTCATTGTTCGATTTGATTGTTCGATTTCGTTGATCGATTTCGTTGATCGATTTCGTTGATCGATTTCGTTTTTCGATTTCGTTCGATTTCGTTGTTCGATTTCATTGTTCGATTTCGTGGTTCGAATTCGTTGTTCGAATTCGTTGTTCGATTTCGTTGTTCGTTGTTAGATTTCGTTGTTCGTAGTTAGATTTCGTTGTTCTTTGTTCGATTTCGTTGTTCGTTGTTAGATTTCGTTGTTCTTTGTTCGATTTCGTTGTTCGTTGTTCGATTTCGTTGTTCGATTTTCGTTGTTCGATTGCGTTGTTCCATTTCGTTATTCAATTTCGTGGTTCGATTTCGTGGTTTCAGTTTGTTGTTCGAGTTCGTTATTCGATTTCGTTGTTCGATTTCGTTGTTCGATTTCGTTGTTCGTTTTCGTTGTTCGATATTGTATGATTTCGTGGTTCGATTTCGTTGTTCGATTGCGTTGTTCCATTTCGTTGTTCTATTTCGTGGTTCGATTTCGTGGTTTCAGTTTGTTGTTCGATTTCGATTACGTTGTTCGATATCGAAGTTGGATTTCGTTGTTCGATTTCGTTGTTCTATTTCGTTGTTCGATTTCGTTGTTGGAATTCGTTGTTCGAATTCGTTGTTCGATTTCGTTGTTCAATTTCATTGTTCCATTTCGTTGTTCGATTTCGTTGTTCGATTTCGTTGTTCGATTGCGTTGTTCCATTTCGTTGTTCTATTTCGTGGTTCGATTTCGTGGTTTCAGTTTGTTGTTCGATTTCGATTTCGTTGTTCGATTTCGAAGTTGGATTTCGTTGTTCGATTTCGTTGTTCAATTTCGATGTTCGATTTCGTTGTTCGATTTCGTTGTTCGATTTCGTTGTTCGATTTCGTTGTTCGATTTCGTTGTTCGATTTCGTTGTTCGATTTCGTTGTTCGATTTCGTTGTTCGATTTCGTTGTTCGAATTCGTTATTCGAATTCGTTGTTCGATTTCGTTGTTCGATTTCGAAGTTCGATTTCGTTGTTCGATTTCGTTGTTCGATTTCGTATTTCGTTGTTCGAATTCGTTGTTCGATTTCGTTGTTCGAATTCGTTGTTCGATTTCGTTGTTCGATTTCGTTGTTCGATTTCGTTGTTCGATTTCGTTGTTCGATTTCGTTGTTCGATTTCGTTGTTCGATTTCGTTGTTCGATTTCGTTGTTCGATTTCGTTGTTCGATTTAGAAGTTCGATTTCGTTGTTCGATATCGAAGTTGGATTTCGTTGTTCGATTTCGTTGTTCGATTTCGTTGTTAGATTTCGTTGTTCGTTGTTAGATTTCGTTGTTCGTTGTTAGATTTCGTTATTCGTTGTTAGATTTCGTTGTTCTTTGTTCGATTTCGTGGTTCGAATTCGTTGTTCGAATTCGTTGTTCGATTTCGTTGTTCGATTTTGTTGTTCGATTTCGTTGTTCGATTTCGTTGTTCGATTTCGAAGTTCGATTTCGTTGTTCGATTTCGTTGTTCGATTTCGTTATTCGATTTCGTTGTTCGATTTCGTTGTTCGATTTCGTTGTTCGATTTCGTTGTTCGATTTCGTTGTTCGATTTCGTTGTTCGATTTCGTTGTTCGATTTCGTTGTTCGATTTCGTTGTTCGATTTCGTTGTTCGATTTCGTTGTTCGATTTCGTTGTTCGATTTCGATGTTCGATTTCGTTGTTCAATTTCGTTGTTCGATTCGTTATTCGCTTTCGTTGTGCGATTTCGTTGTTCAATTTCGTTGTTCCATTTCGTTGTTCGATTTCGTTGTTCGATTTCATTGTTCGATTTCGTTGTTCGATTCGTTTGTTCGATTTCGTTGTTCGATTTCGTGGTTCGAATTCGTTGTTCGAATTCGTTGTTCGATTTCGTTGTTCGATTTCATTGTTCGATTTCGTGGTTCGAATTCGTTGTTCGAATTCGTTGTTCGATTTCGTTGTTCGTTGTTAGATTTCGTTGTTCGTTGTTAGATTTCGTTGTTCTTTGTTCGATTTCGTTGTTCGTTGTTAGATTTCGTTGTTCTTTGTTCAATTTCGTTGTTCGATTCGTTATTCGCTTTCGTTGTGCGATTTCGTTGTTCAATTTCGTTGTTCCATTTCGTTGTTCGATTTCGTTGTTCGATTTCGTTGTTCGATTTCGTTGTTCGATTTCGTTGTTCGATTTCGTTGTTCGATTTCGTTGTTCGATTTCGTTGTTCGAATTCGTGGTTCGATTTCGTTGTTCGATTTCGTTGTTCGATTTCGTTGTTCGATTTCGTTGTTCGATTTCGTTGTTCGATTTCGTTGTTCGATTTCGTTGTTCGATTTCGTTGTTCGATTTCGTTGTTCGATTTCGTTGTTCGATTTCGTTGTTCGATTTCGTTGTTCGATTTCGTTGTTCGATTTCGTTGTTCGATTTCGTTGTTCGATTTCGTTGTTCGATTTCGTTGTTCGACGTTGTTCGATTTCGTTGTTCGATTTCGTTGTTCGATTTCGTTGTTTGAATTCGTGTTCGATTTCGTTGATCGATTTCGTTGTTCGATTTTCATTGTTCGATTTGATTGTTCGATTTCGTTGATCGATTTCGTTTTTCGATTTCGTTCGATTTCGTTGTTCGATTTCATTGTTCGATTTCGTGGTTCGAATTCGTTGTTCGAATTCGTTGTTCGATTTCGTTGTTCGTTGTTAGATTTCGTTGTTCGTAGTTAGATTTCGTTGTTCTTTGTTCGATTTCGTTGTTCGTTGTTAGATTTCGTTGTTCTTTGTTCGATTTCGTTGTTCGTTGTTCGATTTCGTTGTTCGATTTTCGTTGTTCGATTTCGTTGTTCGATTGCGTTGTTCCATTTCGTTATTCAATTTCGTGGTTCGATTTCGTGGTTTCAGTTTGTTGTTCGAGTTCGTTATTCGATTTCGTTGTTCGATTTCGTTGTTCGATTTCGTTGTTCGTTTTCGTTGTTCGATATTATATGATTTCGTGGTTCGATTTCGTTGTTCGATTGCGTTGTTCCATTTCGTTGTTCTATTTCGTGGTTCGATTTCGTGGTTTCAGTTTGTTGTTCGATTTCGATTTCGTTGTTCGATATCGAAGTTGGATTTCGTTGTTCGATTTCGTTGTTCTATTTCGTTGTTCGATTTCGTTGTTCGAATTCGTTGTTCGAATTCGTTGTTCGAATTCGTTGTTCGATTTCGTTGTTCAATTTCGTTGTTCCATTTCGTTGTTCGATTTCGTTGTTCGATTTCGTTGTTCGATTGCGTTGTTCCATTTCGTTGTTCTATTTCGTGGTTCGATTTCGTGGTTTCAGTTTGTTGTTCGATTTCGATTTCGTTGTTCGTTTTCGAAGTTGGATTTCGTTGTTCGATTTCGTTGTTCAATTTCGATGTTCGATTTCGTTGTTCGATTTCGTTGTTCGAATTCGTTGTTCATTTTCGTTGTTCGATATTGTATGATTTCGTGGTTCGATTTCGTTGTTCGATTGCGTTGTTCCATTTCGTTGTTCTATTTCGTGGTTCAATTTCGTGGTTTCAGTTTGTTGTTCGATTTCGATTTCGTTGTTCGATTTCGAAGTTGGATTTCGTTGTTCGATTTCGTTGTTCAATTTCGTTGTTCGATTTCGTTGTTCGATTTCGTTGTTCAATTTCGTTTTTCCATTTCGTTGTTCGATTTCGTTGTTCGATTTCGTTGTTCGATTGCGTTGTTCCATTTCGTTGTTCTATTTCGTGGTTCGAATTCGTTGTTCGAATTCGTTGTTCGAATTCGTTGTTCGATTTCGTTGTTCGATTTCATTGTTCGATTTCGTGGTTCGAATTCGTTGTTCGAATTCGTTGTTCGTTGTTAGATTTCGTTGTTCGTTGTTAGATTTCGTTATTCGTTGTTAGATTTCGTTGTTCTTTGTTCGATTTCGTGGTTCGAATTCGTTGTTCGAATTCGTTGTTCGATTTCGTTGTTCGATTTTGTTGTTCGATTTCGTTGTTCGATTTCGTTGTTCGAATTCGTTGTTCGATTTCGTTGTTCGATTTCGTTGTTCGATTTCGTTGTTCGATTTCGTTGTTAGATTTCGTTGTTCGTTGTTAGATTTCGTTGTTCGTTGTTAGATTTCGTTATTCGTTGTTAGATTTCGTTGTTCTTTGTTCGATTTCGTGGTTCGAATTCGTTGTTCGAATTCGTTGTTCGATTTCGTTGTTCGATTTTGTTGTTCGATTTCGTTGTTCGATTTCGTTGTTCGATTTCGAAGTTCGATTTCGTTGTTCGATTTCGTTGTTCGATTTCGTTATTCGATTTCGTTGTTCGATTTCGTTGTTCGATTTCGTTATTCGCTTTCGTTGTGCGATTTCGTTGTTCAATTTCGTTGTTCCATTTCGTTGTTCGATTTCGTGTTCGATTTCATTGTTCGATTTCGTTGTTCGATTCGTTTGTTCGATTTCGTTGTTCGATTTCGTGGTTCGAATTCGTTGTTCGAATTCGTTGTTCGATTTCGTTGTTCGATTTCATTGTTCGATTTCGTGGTTCGAATTCGTTGTTCGAATTCGTTGTTCGATTTCGTTGTTCGTTGTTAGATTTCGTTGTTCGTTGTTAGATTTCGTTGTTCTTTGTTCCATTTCGTTGTTCGTTGTTAGATTTCGTTGTTCTTTGTTCAATTTCGTTGTTCGATTCGTTATTCGCTTTCGTTGTGCGATTTCGTTGTTCAATTTCGTTGTTCCATTTCGTTGTTCGATTTCGTTGTTCGATTTCGTTGTTCGATTTCGTTGTTCGATTTCGTTGTTCGATTTCGTTGTTCGATTTCGTTGTTCGATTTCGTTGTTCAATTTCGTTGTTCGATTTCGTTGTTCGATTTCGTTGTTCGATTTCGTTGTTCGATTTCGTTGTTCGATTTCGTTGTTCGATTTCGTTGTTGGAATTCGTGTTCGATTTCGTTGATCGATTTCGTTGTTCGATTTTCATTGTTCGATTTGATTGTTCGATTTCGTTGATCGATTTCGTTGATCGATTTCGTTGATCGATTTCGTTTTTCGATTTCGTTCGATTTCGTTGTTCGATTTCATTGTTCGATTTCGTGGTTCGAATTCGTTGTTCGAATTCGTTGTTCGATTTCGTTGTTCGTTGTTAGATTTCGTTGTTCGTAGTTAGATTTCGTTGTTCTTTGTTCGATTTCGTTGTTCGTTGTTAGATTTCGTTGTTCTTTGTTCGATTTCGTTGTTCGTTGTTCGATTTCGTTGTTCGATTTTCGTTGTTCGATTTCGTTGTTCGATTGCGTTGTTCCATTTCGTTATTCAATTTCGTGGTTCGATTTCGTGGTTTCAGTTTGTTGTTCGAGTTCGTTATTCGATTTCGTTGTTCGATTTCGTTGTTCGATTTCGTTGTTCGTTTTCGTTGTTCGATATTGTATGATTTCGTGGTTCGATTTCGTTGTTCGATTGCGTTGTTCCATTTCGTTGTTCTATTTCGTGGTTCGATTTCGTGGTTTCAGTTTGTTGTTCGATTTCGATTTCGTTGTTCGATATCGAAGTTGGATTTCGTTGTTCGATTTCGTTGTTCTATTTCGTTGTTCGATTTCGTTGTTGGAATTCGTTGTTCGAATTCGTTGTTCGATTTCGTTGTTCAATTTCGTTGTTCCATTTCGTTGTTCGATTTCGTTGTTCGATTTCGTTGTTCGATTGCGTTGTTCCATTTCGTTGTTCTATTTCGTGGTTCGATTTCATGGTTTCAGTTTGTTGTTCGATTTCGATTTCGTTGTTCGATTTCGAAGTTGGATTTCGTTGTTCGATTTCGTTGTTCAATTTCGATGTTCGATTTCGTTGTTCGATTTCGTTGTTCGATTCGTTATTCGATTTCGTTGTTCGATTTCGTTGTTCGATTTCGTTGTTCGATTTCGTTCGATTTCGTTGTTCGATTTCGTTGTTCGATTTCGTTGTTCGATTTCGTTGTTCGATTTCGTTGTTCGATTTCGTTGTTCGTTGTTAGATTTCGTTGTTCGTAGTTAGATTTCGTTGTTCTTTGTTCGATTTCGTTGTTCGTTGTTAGATTTCGTTGTTCTTTGTTCGATTTCGTTGTTCGTTGTTCGATTTCGTTGTTCGATTTTCGTTGTTCGATTTCGTTGTTCGATTGCGTTGTTCCATTTCGTTATTCAATTTCGTGGTTCGATTTCGTGGTTTCAGTTTGTTGTTCGAGTTCGTTATTCGATTTCGTTGTTCGATTTCGTTGTTCGATTTCGTTGTTCGTTTTCGTTGTTCGATATTGTATGATTTCGTGGTTCGATTTCGTTGTTCGATTGCGTTGTTCCATTTCGTTGTTCTATTTCGTGGTTCGATTTCGTGGTTTCAGTTTGTTGTTCGATTTCGATTTCGTTGTTCGATATCGAAGTTGGATTTCGTTGTTCGATTTCGTTGTTCTATTTCGTTGTTCGATTTCGTTGTTGGAATTCGTTGTTCGAATTCGTTGTTCGATTTCGTTGTTCAATTTCGTTGTTCGATTTCGTTGTTCGATTTCGTTGTTCGATTTCGTTGTTCGATTTCGTTGTTCGATTTCGTTGTTCGATTTCGTTGTTCGATTTCGTTGTTCGAATTCGTTATTCGAATTCGTTGTTCGATTTCGTTGTTCGATTTCGTTGTTCGATTTCGAAGTTCGATTTCGTTGTTCGATTTCGTTGTTCGATTTCGTATTTCGTTGTTCGAATTCGTTGTTCGATTTCGTTGTTCGAATTCGTTGTTCGATTTCGTTGTTCGATTTCGTTGTTCGATTTCGTTGTTCGATTTCGTGGTTCGATTTCGTTGTTCGATTGCGTTGTTCCATTTCGTTGTTCTATTTCGTGGTTCGATTTCGTGGTTTCAGTTTGTTGTTCGATTTCGATTTCGCTGTTCGATTTCGTTGTTCGATTTCGTTGTTCGATTTCGTTGTTCGATTTCGTTGTTCGATTTCGTTGTTCGATTTCGTTGTTCGATTTCGTTGTTCGATTTCGTTGTTCGATTTTGAAGTTCGATTTCGTTGTTCGATTTCGTTGTTCGATTTCGTTGTTCGATTTCGTTGTTCGATTTCGTTGTCCGATTCCGTTGTTCGATTTCGTTGTTCGATTTCGTTGTTCGATTTCGTTGTTCGATTTCGATGTTCGGTTTCGTATTTCGTTGTTCGAATTCGTTGTTCGATTTCGTTGTTCGAATTCGTTGTTCGATTTCGTTGTTCGATTTTCTTTGTTCGATTTCGTTGTTCGATTTCGTTGTTCGATTTCGTTGTTCGATTTCGTTGTTCGATTTCGTTGTTCGATTTCGTTGTTCGATTTCGTTGTTCGATTTTGAAGTTCGATTTCGTTGTTCGATTTCGTTGTTCGATTTCGTTGTTCGATTTCGTTGTTCGATTTCGTTGTTCAATTTCATTGTTCGATTTCGTTGTTCGATTTCGTTGTTCGATTTCGTTGTTCGATTTCGTTGTTCAATTTCGTTGTTGGAATTCGTGTTCGATTTCGTTGATCGATTTCGTTGTTCGATTTTCATTGTTCGATTTGATTGTTCGATTTCGTTGATCGATTTCGTTGATCGATTTCGTTTTTCGATTTCGTTCGATTTCGTTGTTCGATTTCATTGTTCGATTTCGTGGTTCGAATTCGTTGTTCGAATTCGTTGTTCGATTTCGTTGTTCGTTGTTAGATTTCGTTGTTCGTAGTTAGATTTCGTTGTTCTTTGTTCGATTTCGTTGTTCGTTGTTATATTTCGTTGTTCTTTGTTCGATTTCGTTGTTCGTTGTTCGATTTCGTTGTTCGATTTTCGTTGTTCGATTTCGTTGTTCGATTGCGTTGTTCCATTTCGTTATTCAATTTCGTGGTTCGATTTCGTGGTTTCAGTTTGTTGTTCGAGTTCGTTATTCGATTTCGTTGTTCGATTTCGTTGTTCGATTTCGTTGTTCGTTTTCGTTGTTCGATATTGTATGATTTCGTGGTTCGATTTCGTTGTTCGATTGCGTTGTTCCATTTCGTTGTTCTATTTCGTGGTTCGATTTCGTGGTTTCAGTTTGTTGTTCGATTTCGATTTCGTTGTTCGATATCGAAGTTGGATTTCGTTGTTCGATTTCGTTGTTCTATTTCGTTGTTCGATTTCGTTGTTGGAATTCGTTGTTCGAATTCGTTGTTCGATTTCGTTGTTCAATTTCGTTGTTCCATTTCGTTGTTCGATTTCGTTGTTCGATTTCGTTGTTCGATTGCGTTGTTCCATTTCGTTGTTCTATTTCGTGGTTCGATTTCGTGGTTTCAGTTTGTTGTTCGATTTCGATTTCGTTGTTCGATTTCGAAGTTGGATTTCGTTGTTCGATTTCGTTGTTCAATTTCGATGTTCGATTTCGTTGTTCGATTTCGTTGTTCGATTTCGTTGTTCGATTTCGTTGTTCGATTTCGTTGTTCGATTTCGTTGTTCGATTTCGTTGTTCGAATTCGTTATTCGAATTCGTTGTTCGATTTCGTTGTTCGATTTCGTTGTTCGATTTCGAAGCTCGATTTCGTTGTTCGATTTCGTTGTTCGATTTCGTATTTCGTTGTTCGAATTCGTTGTTCGATTTCGTTGTTCGAATTCGTTGTTCGATTTCGTTGTTCGATTTCGTTGTTCGATTTCGTTGTTCGATTTCGTTGTTCGATTTCGTTGTTCGATTTCGTATTTCGTTGTTCGAATTCGTTGTTCGATTTCGTTGTTCGTTTTCGTTGTTCGATATTGTTGTATGATTTCGTGGTTCGATTTCGTTGTTCGATTGCGTTGTTCCATTTCGTTGTTCTATTTCGTGGTTCGATTTCGTGGTTTCAGTTTGTTGTTCGATTTCGATTTCGCTGTTCGATTTCGTTGTTCGATTTCGTTGTTCGATTTCGTTGTTCGATTTCGTTGTTCGATTTCGTTGTTCGATTTCGTTGTTCGATTTCGTTGTTCGATTTTGAAGTTCGATTTCGTTGTTCGATTTCGTTGTTCGATTTCGTTGTTCGATTTCGTTGTTCGATTTCGTTGTCCGATTCCGTTGTTCGATTTCGTTGTTCGATTTCGTTGTTCGATTTCGTTGTTCGATTTCGTTGTTAGATTTCGTTGTTCTTTGTTCGATTTCGTGGTTCGAATTCGTTGTTCGAATTCGTTATTCGATTTCGTTGTTCGATTTCGTTGTTCGATTTCGTTGTTCGATTTCGTTGTTCGATTTCGTTGTTCGATTTCGTTGTTCGATTTCGTTGTTCGATTTCGTTGTTCGATTTCGTTGTTCGATTTCGTTGTTCGATTTCGTTGTTCGATTTCGTTGTTCGTTTTCGTTGTTCGATTTCGTTGTTCGATTTCGTTGTTCGATTTCGATGTTCGATTTCGTTGTTCAATTTCGTTGTTCGATTCGTTATTCGCTTTTGTTGTGCGATTTCGTTGTTCAATTTCGTTGTTCCATTTCGTTGTTCGATTTCGTTGTTCGATTTTATTGTTCGATTTCGTTGTTCGATTCGTTTGTTCGATTTCGTTGTTCGATTTCGTGGTTCGAATTCGTTGTTCGAATTCGTTGTTCGATTTCGTTGTTCGATTTCATTGTTCGATTTCGTGGTTCGAATTCGTTGTTCGAATTCGTTGTTCGATTTCGTTGTTCGTTGTTAGATTTCGTTGTTCGTTGTTAGATTTCGTTGTTCTTTGTTCGATTTCGTTGTTCGTTGTTAGATTTCGTTGTTCTTTGTTCAATTTCGTTGTTCGATTCGTTATTCGCTTTCGTTGTGCGATTTCGTTGTTCAATTTCGTTGTTCAATTTCGTTGTTCGATTTCGTTGTTCGATTTCGTTGTTCGATTTCGTTGTTCGATTTCGTTGTTCGATTTCGTTGTTCGATTTCGTTGTTCGATTTCGTTGTTCGATTTCGTTGTTGGATTTCGTTGTTCGATTTCGTTGTTCGATTTCGTTGTTCGATTTCGTTGTTCGATTTCGTTGTTCGATTTCGTTGTTCGATTTCGTTGTTCGATGTCGTTGTTCGAATTCGTTGTTCGAATTCGTTGTTCGATTTCGTTGTTCGATTTCGTTGTTCGATTTCGTTGTTCGATTTCGTTGTTCGATTTCGTTGTTCGATTTCGTTGTTAGATTTCGTTGTTCGATTTCGTTGTTAGATTTCGTTGTTCTTTGTTCGATTTCGTGGTTCGAATTCGTTGTTCGAATTCGTTGTTCGATTCGTTATTCGATTTCGTTGTTCGATTTCTTGTTCGATTTCGTTGTTCCATTTCGTTGTTCGATTTCGTTGTTCGATTTCGTTGTTCGATTTCGTTCGATTTCGTTGTTCGATTTCGTTGTTAGATTTCGTTGTTAGATTTCGTTGTTCGATTTCGTTGTTCGATTTCGTTGTTCGATTTCGTTGTTCGATTTCGTTGTTCGATTGCGTTGTTCCATTTCGTTGTTCTATTTCGTGGTTCGATTTCGTGGTTTCAGTTTGTTGTTCGATTTCGATTTCGTTGTTCGATTTCGAAGTTGGATTTCGTTGTTCGATTTCGTTGTTCGATTTCGTTGTTCGATTTCGTTGTTCGATTTCGTTGTTAGATTTCGTTGTTAGATTTCGTTGTTCGATTTCGTTGTTCGATTTCGTTGTTCGAATTCGTTGTTCGATTTCGTTGTTCGATTTCGTTGTTCGATTTCGTTGTTCGATTTCGTTGTTCGATTTCGTTGTTCGATTGCGTTGTTCCATTTCGTTGTTCTATTTCGTGGTTCGATTTCGTGGTTTCAGTTTGTTGTTCGATTTCGATTTCGTTGTTCGATTTCGAAGTTGGATTTCGTTGTTCGATTTCGTTGTTCAATTTCGATGTTCGATTTCGTTGTTCGATTTCGTTGTTCGATTTCGTTGTTCGATTTCGTTGTTCGATTTCGTTGTTCGATTTCGTTGTTCGATTTCGTTGTTCGAATTCGTTATTCGAATTCGTTGTTCGATTTCGTTGTTCGATTTCGTTGTTCGATTTCGAAGCTCGATTTCGTTGTTCGATTTCGTTGTTCGATTTCGTATTTCGTTGTTCGAATTCGTTGTTCGATTTCGTTGTTCGAATTCGTTGTTCGATTTCGTTGTTCGATTTCGTTGTTCGATTTCGTTGTTCGATTTCGTTGTTCGATTTCGTTGTTCGATTTCGTATTTCGTTGTTCGAATTCGTTGTTCGATTTCGTTGTTCGTTTTCGTTGTTCGATATTGTTGTATGATTTCGTGGTTCGATTTCGTTGTTCGATTGCGTTGTTCCATTTCGTTGTTCTATTTCGTGGTTCGATTTCGTGGTTTCAGTTTGTTGTTCGATTTCGATTTCGCTGTTCGATTTCGTTGTTCGATTTCGTTGTTCGATTTCGTTGTTCGATTTCGTTGTTCGATTTCGTTGTTCGATTTCGTTGTTCGATTTCGTTGTTCGATTTCGTTGTTCGATTTTGAAGTTCGATTTCGTTGTTCGATTTCGTTGTTCGATTTCGTTGTTCGATTTCGTTGTTCGATTTCGTTGTCCGATTCCGTTGTTCGATTTCGTTGTTCGATTTCGTTGTTCGATTTCGTTGTTCGATTTCGTTGTTAGATTTCGTTGTTCTTTGTTCGATTTCGTGGTTCGAATTCGTTGTTCGAATTCGTTATTCGATTTCGTTGTTCGATTTCGTTGTTCGATTTCGTTGTTCGATTTCGTTGTTCGATTTCGTTGTTCGATTTCGTTGTTCGATTTCGTTGTTCGATTTCGTTGTTCGATTTCGTTGTTCGATTTCGTTGTTCGATTTCGTTGTTCGATTTCGTTGTTCGTTTTCGTTGTTCGATTTCGTTGTTCGATTTCGTTGTTCGATTTCGATGTTCGATTTCGTTGTTCAATTTCGTTGTTCGATTCGTTATTCGCTTTTGTTGTGCGATTTCGTTGTTCAATTTCGTTGTTCCATTTCGTTGTTCGATTTCGTTGTTCGATTTTATTGTTCGATTTCGTTGTTCGATTCGTTTGTTCGATTTCGTTGTTCGATTTCGTGGTTCGAATTCGTTGTTCGAATTCGTTGTTCGATTTCGTTGTTCGATTTCATTGTTCGATTTCGTGGTTCGAATTCGTTGTTCGAATTCGTTGTTCGATTTCGTTGTTCGTTGTTAGATTTCGTTGTTCGTTGTTAGATTTCGTTGTTCTTTGTTCGATTTCGTTGTTCGTTGTTAGATTTCGTTGTTCTTTGTTCAATTTCGTTGTTCGATTCGTTATTCGCTTTCGTTGTGCGATTTCGTTGTTCAATTTCGTTGTTCAATTTCGTTGTTCGATTTCGTTGTTCGATTTCGTTGTTCGATTTCGTTGTTCGATTTCGTTGTTCGATTTCGTTGTTCGATTTCGTTGTTCGATTTCGTTGTTCGATTTCGTTGTTGGATTTCGTTGTTCGATTTCGTTGTTCGATTTCGTTGTTCGATTTCGTTGTTCGATTTCGTTGTTCGATTTCGTTGTTCGATTTCGTTGTTCGATTTCGTTGTTCGATGTCGTTGTTCGAATTCGTTGTTCGATTTCGTTGTTCGATTTCGTTGTTCGATTTCGTTGTTCGATTTCGTTGTTCGATTTCGTTGTTCGATTTCGTTGTTAGATTTCGTTGTTCGATTTCGTTGTTAGATTTCGTTGTTCTTTGTTCGATTTCGTGGTTCGAATTCGTTGTTCGAATTCGTTGTTCGATTCGTTATTCGATTTCGTTGTTCGATTTCTTGTTCGATTTCGTTGTTCCATTTCGTTGTTCGATTTCGTTGTTCGATTTCGTTGTTCGATTTCGTTGTTCGATTTCGTTGTTCGATTTCGTTGTTAGATTTCGTTGTTAGATTTCGTTGTTAGATTTCGTTGTTCGATTTCGTTGTTAGATTTCGTTGTTCTTTGTTCGATTTCGTGGTTCGAATTCGTTGTTCGAATTCGTTGTTCGATTCGTTATTCGATTTCGTTGTTCGATTTCTTGTTCGATTTCGTTGTTCCATTTCGTTGTTCGATTTCGTTGTTCGATTTCGTTGTTCGATTTCGTTGTTCGATTTCGTTGTTCGATTTCGTTGTTAGATTTCGTTGTTCGTTGTTAGATTTCGTTGTTCGTTGTTAGATTTCGTTATTCGTTGTTAGATTTCGTTGTTCTTTGTTCGATTTCGTGGTTCGAATTCGTTGTTCGAATTCGTTATTCGATTTCGTTGTTCGATTTCGTTGTTCGATTTCGTTGTTCGATTTCGTTGTTCGATTTCGTTGTTCGATTTCGTTGTTCGATTTCGTTGTTCGATTTCGTTGTTCGATTTCGTTGTTCGATTTCGTTGTTCGATTTCGTTGTTCGATTTCGTTGTTCGTTTTCGTTGTTCGATTTCGTTGTTCGATTTCGTTGTTCGATTTCGATGTTCGATTTCGTTGTTCAATTTCGTTGTTCGATTCGTTATTCGCTTTTGTTGTGCGATTTCGTTGTTCAATTTCGTTGTTCCATTTCGTTGTTCGATTTCGTTGTTCGATTTTATTGTTCGATTTCGTTGTTAGATTTCGTTGTTAGATTTCGTTGTTCGATTTCGTGGTTCGAATTCGTTGTTCGAATTCGTTGTTCGATTTCGTTGTTCGATTTCATTGTTCGATTTCGTGGTTCGAATTCGTTGTTCGAATTCGTTGTTCGATTTCGTTGTTCGTTGTTAGATTTCGTTGTTCGTTGTTAGATTTCGTTGTTCTTTGTTCGATTTCGTTGTTCGTTGTTAGATTTCGTTGTTCTTTGTTCAATTTCGTTGTTCGATTCGTTATTCGCTTTCGTTGTGCGATTTCGTTGTTCAATTTCGTTGTTCAATTTCGTTGTTCGATTTCGTTGTTCGATTTCGTTGTTCGATTTCGTTGTTCGATTTCGTTGTTCGATTTCGTTGTTCGATTTCGTTGTTCGATTTCGTTGTTCGATTTCGTTGTTGGATTTCGTTGTTCGATTTCGTTGTTCGATTTCGTTGTTCGATTTCGTTGTTCGATTTCGTTGTTCGATTTCGTTGTTCGATTTCGTTGTTCGATGTCGTTGTTCGAATTCGTTGTTCGAATTCGTTGTTCGATTTCGTTGTTCGATTTCGTTGTTCGATTTCGTTGTTCGATTTCGTTGTTCGATTTCGTTGTTCGATTTCGTTGTTAGATTTCGTTGTTCGATTTCGTTGTTAGATTTCGTTGTTCTTTGTTCGATTTCGTGGTTCGAATTCGTTGTTCGAATTCGTTGTTCGATTCGTTATTCGATTTCGTTGTTCGATTTCTTGTTCGATTTCGTTGTTCCATTTCGTTGTTCGATTTCGTTGTTCGATTTCGTTGTTCGATTTCGTTGTTCCATTTCGTTCGATTTCGTTGTTCGATTTCGTTGTTCGATTTCGTTGTTAGATTTCGTTGTTCGATTTCGTTGTTCGATTTCGTTGTTCGATTTCGTTGTTCGATTTCGTTGTTCGATTTCGTTGTTCGATTTCGTTGTTCGATTTCGTTGTTCGATTTCGTTGTTCGATTTCGTTGTTCGATTTCGTTGTTCGATTTCGTTGTTCGATTTCGTTGTTCGATTTCGTTGTTCGATTTCGTTGTTCGATTTCGTTGTTCGATTTCGTTGTTAGATTTCGTTGTTCGTTGTTAGATTTCGTTGTTCGTTGTTAGATTTCGTTATTCGTTGTTAGATTTCGTTGTTCTTTGTTCGATTTCGTGGTTCGAATTCGTTGTTCGAATTAGTTATTCGATTTCGTTGTTCGATTTCGTTGTTCGATTTCGTTGTTCGATTTCGTTGTTCGATTTCGTTGTTCGATTTCGTTGTTCGATTTCGTTGTTCGATTTCGTTGTTCGATTTCGTTGTTCGATTTCGTTGTTAGATTTCGTTGTTCGTTGTTAGATTTCGTTGTTCGTTGTTAGATTTCGTTATTCGTTGTTAGATTTCGTTGTTCTTTGTTCGATTTCATGGTTCGAATTCGTTGTTCGAATTCGTTATTCGATTTCGTTGTTCGATTTCGTTGTTCGATTTCGTTGTTCGATTTCGTTGTTCGATTTCGTTGTTCGATTTCGTTGTTCGATTTCGTTGTTCGATTTCGTTGTTCGATTTCGTTGTTCGATTTCGTTGTTCGATTTCGTTGTTCGATTTCGTTGTTCGATTTCGTTGTTCGTTTTCGTTGTTCGATTTCGTTGTTCGATTTCGTTGTTCGATTTCGATGTTCGATTTCGTTGTTCAATTTCGTTGTTCGATTCGTTATTCGCTTTTGTTGTGCGATTTCGTTGTTCAATTTCGTTGTTCCATTTCGTTGTTCGATTTCGTTGTTCGATTTTATTGTTCGATTTCGTTGTTCGATTCGTTTGTTCGATTTCGTTGTTCGATTTCGTGGTTCGAATTCGTTGTTCGAATTCGTTGTTCGATTTCGTTGTTCGATTTCATTGTTCGATTTCGTGGTTCGAATTCGTTGTTCGAATTCGTTGTTCGATTTCGTTGTTCGTTGTTAGATTTCGTTGTTCGTTGTTAGATTTCGTTGTTCTTTGTTCGATTTCGTTGTTCGTTGTTAGATTTCGTTGTTCTTTGTTCAATTTCGTTGTTCGATTCGTTATTCGCTTTCGTTGTGCGATTTCGTTGTTCAATTTCGTTGTTCAATTTCGTTGTTCGATTTCGTTGTTCGATTTCGTTGTCCGATTCCGTTGTTCGATTTCGTTGTTCGTTTTCGTTGTTCGATATTGTTGTATGATTTCGTGGTTCGATTTCGTTGTTCGATTGCGTTGTTCCATTTCGTTGTTCTATTTCGTGGTTCGATTTCGTGGTTTCAGTTTGTTGTTCGATTTCGATTTCGCTGTTCGATTTCGAAGTTGGATTTCGTTGTTCTATTTCGTTGTTCTAATTCGTTGTTCGATTTCGTTGTTCGATTTCGTTGTTCGATTTCGTTGTTCGATTCGTTATTCGATTTCGTTGTTCGATTTCGTTGTTCGATTTCGTTGTTCGATTTCGTTGTTCGATTTCGTTGTTCGATTTCGTTGTTCGATTTCGTTGTTAGATTTCGTTGTTCGATTTCGTTGTTCGATTTCGTTGTTCGATTTCGTTGTTCGATTTCGTTGTTCGATTTCGTTGTTCGATTTCGTTGTTCGATTCGTTATTCGCTTTCGTTGTGCGATTTCGTTGTTCAATTTCGTTGTTCCATTTCGTTGTTCGATTTCGTTGTTCGATTTCATTGTTCGATTTCGTTGTTCGATTCGTTTGTTCGATTTCGTTGTTCGATTTCGTGGTTCGAATTCGTTGTTCGAATTCGTTGTTCGATTTCGTTGTTCGATTTCATTGTTCGATTTCGTGGTTCGAATTCGTTGTTCGAATTCGTTGTTCGATTTCGTTGTTCGTTGTTAGATTTCGTTGTTCGTTGTTAGATTTCGTTGTTCTTTGTTCGATTTCGTTGTTCGTTGTTAGATTTCGTTGTTCTTTGTTCAATTTCGTTGTTCGATTCGTTATTCGCTTTCGTTGTGCGATTTCGTTGTTCAATTTCGTTGTTCCATTTCGTTGTTCGATTTCGTTGTTCGATTTCGTTGTTCGATTTCGTTGTTCGATTTCGTTGTTCGATTTCGTTGTTCGATTTCGTTGTTCGATTTCGTTGTTCAATTTCGTTGTTCGATTTCGTTGTTCGATTTCGTTGTTCGATTTCGTTGTTCGATTTCGTTGTTCGATTTCGTTGTTCGATTTCGTTGTTGGAATTCGTGTTCGATTTCGTTGATCGATTTCGTTGTTCGATTTTCATTGTTCGATTTGATTGTTCGATTTCGTTGATCGATTTCGTTGATCGATTTCGTTGATCGATTTCGTTTTTCGATTTCGTTCGATTTCGTTGTTCGATTTCATTGTTCGATTTCGTGGTTCGAATTCGTTGTTCGAATTCGTTGTTCGATTTCGTTGTTCGTTGTTAGATTTCGTTGTTCGTAGTTAGATTTCGTTGTTCTTTGTTCGATTTCGTTGTTCGTTGTTAGATTTCGTTGTTCTTTGTTCGATTTCGTTGTTCGTTGTTCGATTTCGTTGTTCGATTTTCGTTGTTCGATTGCGTTGTTCCATTTCGTTATTCAATTTCGTGGTTCGATTTCGTGGTTTCAGTTTGTTGTTCGAGTTCGTTATTCGATTTCGTTGTTCGATTTCGTTGTTCGATTTCGTTGTTCGTTTTCGTTGTTCGATATTGTATGATTTCGTGGTTCGATTTCGTTGTTCGATTGCGTTGTTCCATTTCGTTGTTCTATTTCGTGGTTCGATTTCGTGGTTTCAGTTTGTTGTTCGATTTCGATTACGTTGTTCGATATCGAAGTTGGATTTCGTTGTTCGATTTCGTTGTTCTATTTCGTTGTTCGATTTCGTTGTTGGAATTCGTTGTTCGAATTCGTTGTTCGATTTCGTTGTTCAATTTCATTGTTCCATTTCGTTGTTCGATTTCGTTGTTCGATTTCGTTGTTCGATTGCGTTGTTCCATTTCGTTGTTCTATTTCGTGGTTCGATTTCGTGGTTTCAGTTTGTTGTTCGATTTCGATTTCGTTGTTCGATTTCGAAGTTGGATTTCGTTGTTCGATTTCGTTGTTCAATTTCGATGTTCGATTTCGTTGTTCGATTTCGTTGTTCGATTTCGTTGTTCGATTTCGTTGTTCGATTTCGTTGTTCGATTTCGTTGTTCGATTTCGTTGTTCGATTTCGTTGTTCGATTTCGTTGTTCGAATTCGTTATTCGAATTCGTTGTTCGATTTCGTTGTTCGATTTCGAAGTTCGATTTCGTTGTTCGATTTCGTTGTCCGATTCCGTTGTTCGATTTCGTTGTTCGTTTTCGTTGTTCGATATTGTTGTATGATTTCGTGGTTCGATTTCGTTGTTCGATTGCGTTGTTCCATTTCGTTGTTCTATTTCGTGGTTCGATTTCGTGGTTTCAGTTTGTTGTTCGATTTCGATTTCGCTGTTCGATTTCGAAGTTGGATTTCGTTGTTCTATTTCGTTGTTCTAATTCGTTGTTCGATTTCGTTGTTCGATTTCGTTGTTCGATTTCGTTGTTCGATTCGTTATTCGATTTCGTTGTTCGATTTCGTTGTTCGATTTCGTTGTTCGATTTCGTTGTTCGATTTCGTTGTTCGATTTCGTTGTTCGATTTCGTTGTTAGATTTCGTTGTTCGATTTCGTTGTTCGATTTCGTTGTTCGATTTCGTTGTTCGATTTCGTTGTTCGATTTCGTTGTTCGATTTCGTTGTTCGATTCGTTATTCGCTTTCGTTGTGCGATTTCGTTGTTCGATTTCTCGTTGTTCGATTTCGTTGTTTGAATTCGTGTTCGATTTCGTTGATCGATTTCGTTGTTCGATTTTCATTGTTCGATTTGATTGTTCGATTTCGTTGTTCCATTTCGTTGTTCGATTTCGTTGTTCGATTTCATTGTTCGATTTCATTGTTCGATTTCGTGGTTCGAATTCGTTGTTCGAATTCGTTGTTCGATTTCGTTGTTCGTTGTTAGATTTCGTTGTTCGTTGTTAGATTTCGTTGTTCTTTGTTCGATTTCGTTGTTCGTTGTTAGATTTCGTTGTTCTTTGTTCAATTTCGTTGTTCGATTCGTTATTCGCTTTCGTTGTGCGATTTCGTTGTTCAATTTCGTTGTTCCATTTCGGTGTTCGATTTCGTTGTTCGATTTCGTTGTTCGATTTCATTGTTCGATTTCGTTGTTCGATTTCGTTGTTCGATTTCGTTGTTCGATTTCGTTGTTCGATTTCGTTGTTCGATTTCGTTGTTCGATTTCGTTGTTCGATTTCGTTGTTCGATTTCGTTGTTCGATTTCGTTGTTCGATTTCGTTGTTCGATTTCGTTGTTCGATTTCGTTGTTCGATTTCGTTGTTCGATTTCGTTGTTCGATTTCGTTGTTCGATTTCGTTGTTCGATTTCGTTGTTCGATTTCGTTGTTCGATTTCGTTGTTCGACGTTGTTCGATTTCGTTGTTCGATTTCTCGTTGTTCGATTTCGTTGTTTGAATTCGTGTTCGATTTCGTTGATCGATTTCGTTGTTCGATTTTCATTGTTCGATTTGATTGTTCGATTTCGTTGATCGATTTCGTTTTTCGATTTCGTTCGATTTCGTTGTTCGATTTCATTGTTCGATTTCGTGGTTCGAATTCGTTGTTCGAATTCGTTGTTCGATTTCGTTGTTCGTTGTTAGATTTCGTTGTTCGTAGTTAGATTTCGTTGTTCTTTGTTCGATTTCGTTGTTCGTTGTTAGATTTCGTTGTTCTTTGTTCGATTTCGTTGTTCGTTGTTCGATTTCGTTGTTCGATTTTCGTTGTTCGATTTCGTTGTTCGATTGCGTTGTTCCATTTCGTTATTCAATTTCGTGGTTCGATTTCGTGGTTTCAGTTTGTTGTTCGAGTTCGTTATTCGATTTCGTTGTTCGATTTCGTTGTTCGATTTCGTTGTTCGTTTTCGTTGTTCGATATTATATGATTTCGTGGTTCGATTTCGTTGTTCGATTGCGTTGTTCCATTTCGTTGTTCTATTTCGTGGTTCGATTTCGTGGTTTCAGTTTGTTGTTCGATTTCGATTTCGTTGTTCGATATCGAAGTTGGATTTCGTTGTTCGATTTCGTTGTTCTATTTCGTTGTTCGATTTCGTTGTTCGAATTCGTTGTTCGAATTCGTTGTTCGAATTCGTTGTTCGATTTCGTTGTTCAATTTCGTTGTTCCATTTCGTTGTTCGATTTCGTTGTTCGATTTCGTTGTTCGATTGCGTTGTTCCATTTCGTTGTTCTATTTCGTGGTTCGATTTCGTGGTTTCAGTTTGTTGTTCGATTTCGATTTCGTTGTTCGTTTTCGAAGTTGGATTTCGTTGTTCGATTTCGTTGTTCAATTTCGATGTTCGATTTCGTTGTTCGATTTCGTTGTTCGAATTCGTTGTTCATTTTCGTTGTTCGATATTGTATGATTTCGTGGTTCGATTTCGTTGTTCGATTGCGTTGTTCCATTTCGTTGTTCTATTTCGTGGTTCAATTTCGTGGTTTCAGTTTGTTGTTCGATTTCGATTTCGTTGTTCGATTTCGAAGTTGGATTTCGTTGTTCGATTTCGTTGTTCAATTTCGTTGTTCGATTTCGTTGTTCGATTTCGTTGTTCAATTTCGTTTTTCCATTTCGTTTTTCCATTTCGTTGTTCGATTTCGTTGTTCGATTTCGTTGTTCGATTGCGTTGTTCCATTTCGTTGTTCTATTTCGTGGTTCGAATTCGTTGTTCGAATTCGTTGTTCGAATTCGTTGTTCGATTTCGTTGTTCGATTTCATTGTTCGATTTCGTGGTTCGAATTCGTTGTTCGAATTCGTTGTTAGATTTCGTTGTTCGTTGTTAGATTTCGTTGTTCTTTGTTCAATTTCGTTGTTCGATTCGTTATTCGCTTTCGTTGTGCGATTTCGTTGTTCAATTTCGTTGTTCCATTTCGTTGTTCGATTTCGTTGTTCGATTTCGTTGTTCGATTTCGTTGTTCGATTTCGTTGTTAGATTTCGTTGTTCGATTTCGTTGTTCGATTTCGTTGTTCGATTTCGTTGTTCGATTTCGTTGTTAGATTTCGTTGTTCTTTGTTCGATTTCGTGGTTCGAATTCGTTGTTCGAATTCGTTGTTCGATTGGTTATTCGATTTCGTTGTTCGATTTCTTGTTCGATTTCGTTGTTCCATTTCGTTGTTCGATTTCGTTGTTCGATTTCGTTGTTCGATTTCGTTGTTCGATTTCGTTGTTAGATTTCGTTGTTCGATTTCGTTGTTCGATTTCGTTGTTCGATTTCGTTGTTCGATTTCGTTGTCCGATTCCGTTGTTCGATTTCGTTGTTCGATATTGTTGTATGATTTCGTGGTTCGATTTCGTTGTTCGATTGCGTTGTTCCATTTCGTTGTTCTATTTCGTGGTTCGATTTCGTGGTTTCAGTTTGTTGTTCGATTTCGATTTCGCTGTTCGATTTCGAAGTTGGATTTCGTTGTTCTATTTCGTTGTTCTAATTCGTTGTTCGATTTCGTTGTTCGATTTCGTTGTTCGATTTCGTTGTTCGATTTCGTTGTTCGATTTCGTTGTTCGATTCGTTATTCGATTTCGTTGTTAGATTTCGTTGTTCGATTTCGTTGTTCGATTTCGTTGTTCGATTTCGTTGTTCGATTTCGTTGTTAGATTTCGTTGTTCGTTGTTAGATTTCGTTGTTCGTTGTTAGATTTCGTTATTCGTTGTTAGATTTCATTGTTCTTTGTTCGATTTCGTGGTTCGAATTCGTTGTTCGATTTCGTTGTTCGATATTGTTGTATGATTTCGTGGTTCGATTTCGTTGTTCGATTGCGTTGTTGCATTTCGTTGTTCTATTTCGTGGTTCGATTTCGTGGTTTCAGTTTGTTGTTCGATTTCGATTTCGCTGTTCGATTTCGAAGTTGGATTTCGTTGTTCTATTTCGTTGTTCTAATTCGTTGTTCGATTTCGAAGTTCGATTTCGTTGTTCGATTTCGTTGTTCGATTTCGTTATTCGATTTCGTTGTTCGATTTCGTTGTTCGATTTCGTTGTTCGATTTCGTTGTTCGATTTCGTTGTTCGATTTCGTTGTTCGATTTCGTTGTTCGATTTCGTTGTTCGATTTCGTTGTTCGATTTCGTTGTTCGATTTCGTTGTTCGATTTCGTTGATCGATTTCGATGTTCGATTTCGTTGTTCAATTTCGTTGTTCGATTCGTTATTCGCTTTCGTTGTTCTATTTCGTTGTTCTAATTCGTTGTTCGATTTCGTTGTTCGATTTCGTTGTTCGATTTCGTTGTTCGATTCGTTATTCGATTTCGTTGTTAGATTTCGTTGTTCGATTTCGTTGTTCGATTTCGTTGTCCGATTCCGTTGTTCGATTTCGTTGTTCGATATTGTTGTATGATTTCGTGGTTCGATTTCGTTGTTCGATTGCGTTGTTCCATTTCGTTGTTCTATTTCGTGGTTCGATTTCGTGGTTTCAGTTTGTTGTTCGATTTCGATTTCGCTGTTCGATTTCGAAGTTGGATTTCGTTGTTCTATTTCGTTGTTCTAATTCGTTGTTCGATTTCGAAGTTCGATTTCGTTGTTCGATTTCGTTGTTCGATTTCGTTATTCGATTTCGTTGTTCGATTTCGTTGTTCGATTTCGTTGTTCGATTTCGTTGTTCGATTTCGTTGTTCGATTTCGTTGTTCGATTTCGTTGTTCGATTTCGTTGTTCGATTTCGTTGTTCGATTTCGTTGTTCGATTTCGTTGTTCGATTTCGTTGATCGATTTCGATGTTCGATTTCGTTGTTCAATTTCGTTGTTCGATTCGTTATTCGCTTTCGTTGTTCTATTTCGTTGTTCTAATTCGTTGTTCGATTTCGTTGTTCGATTTCGTTGTTCGATTTCGTTGTTCGATTCGTTATTCGATTTCGTTGTTAGATTTCGTTGTTCGATTTCGTTGTTCGATTTCGTTGTTCGATTTCGTTGTTCGATTTCGTTGTTCGATTTCGTTGTTAGATTTCGTTGTTCGTTGTTAGATTTCGTTGTTCGTTGTTAGATTTCGTTATTCGTTGTTAGATTTCATTGTTCTTTGTTAGATTTCATTGTTCTTTGTTCGATTTCGTGGTTAGAATTCGTTGTTCGAATTCGTTGTTCGATTTCGTTGTTCGATTTCGTTGTTCGATTTCGTTGTTCGATTTCGTTGTTCGATTTCGTTGTTCGATTTCGTTGTTCGATTTCGTTGTTCGATTTCGTTGTTCGATTTCGTTGTTCGATTTCGTTGTTCGATTTCGTTGTTCGATTTCGTTGTTCGATTTCGTTGTTCGATTTCGTTGTTCGATTTCGTGGTTCCAATTCGTTGTTCGAATTCGTTGTTCGATTTCGTTGTTCGATTTGGTTGTTCGATTTCGTTGTTCGATTTCGTTGTTCGATTTCGTTGTTCGATTTCGTTGTTCGATTTCGTTGTTCGATTTCGTTGTTCGATTTCGTTGTTCGATTTCGTTGTTCGATTTCGTTGTTCGAATTCGTTGTTCGAATTCGTTGTTCGAATTCGTTGTTCGATTTCGTTGTTCGATTTCGTTGTTCGATTTCGTTGTTCGATTTTGAAGTTCGATTTCGTTGTTCGATTTCGTTGTTCGATTTCGTTGTTCGATTTCGTTGTTCGATTTCGTTGTTCGATTTCGTTGTTCGATTTCGTTGTTCGATTTCGTTGTTCGATTTCGTTGTTCGATTTCGTTGTTCGATTTCGTTGTTCGATTTCGTTCGATTTCGTTGTTCGATTTCGTTGTTCGAATTCGTTATTCGAATTCGTTGTTCGATTTCGTTGTTCGATTTCGTTGTTCGATTTCGAAGTTCGATTTCGTTGTTCGACTTCGTAGTTCGATTTCGTTGTTCGATTTCGTTGTTCGAATTCGTTGTTCGATTTCGTTGTTCGAATTCGTTGTTCGATTTCGTTGTTCGATTTCGTTGTTCGATTTCGTTGTTCGATTTCGTTGTTTGAATTCGTGTTCGATTTCGTTGATCGATTTCGTTGTTCGATTTTCTTTGTTCGATTTCGTTGTTCGATTTCGATGTTCGATTTCGTGGTTCGAATTCGTTGTTCGAATTCGTTGTTCGTTGTTAGATTTCGTTGTTCGTTGTTAGATTATGTTGTTCTTTGTTCGATTTCGTGGTTCGAATTCGTTGTTCGAATTCGTTGTTCGATTTCGTTGTTCGATTTCGTTGTTCGATTTTGTTGTTCGATTTCGTTATTCGATTTCGTTGTTCGATTTCGTTGTTCGATTTCGTTGTTCGATTTCGTTGTTCGATTTCGTTGTTCGATTTCGTTGTTCGAATTCGTTGTTCGAATTCGTTGTTCGAATTCGTTGTTCGATTTCGTTGTTCGATTTCGTTGTTCGATTTCGTTGTTCGAATTCGTTATTCGAATTCGTTGTTCGATTTCGTTGTTCGATTTCGTTGTTCGATTTCGAAGTTCGATTTCGTTGTTCGATTTCGTTGTTCGATTTCGTTGTTCGATTTCGTTGTTCGAATTCGTTGTTCGATTTCGTTGTTCGAATTCGTTGTTCGATTTCGTTGTTCGATTTCGTTGTTCGATTTCGTTGTTCGATTTCGTTGTTTGAATTCGTATTCGATTTCGTTGATCGATTTCGTTGTTCGATTTTCTTTGTTCGATTTCGTTGTTCGATTTCGATGTTCGATTTCGTGGTTCGAATTCGTTGTTCGAATTCGTTGTTCGTTGTTAGATTTCGTTGTTCGTTGTTAGATTATGTTGTTCTTTGTTCGATTTCGTGGTTCGAATTCGTTGTTCGAATTCGTTGTTCGATTTCGTTGTTCGATTTCGTTGTTCGATTTTGTTGTTCGATTTCGTTATTCGATTTCGTTGTTCGATTTCGTTGTTCGATTTCGTTGTTCGATTTCGTTGTTCGATTTCGTTGTTCGATTTCGAAGTTCGATTTCGTTGTTCGATTTCGTTGTTCGATTTCGTTGTTCGATTTCGTTGTTCGATTTCGTTGTTCGATGTCGTTGTTCGATGTTGTTCGAATTCGTTGTTCGATTTCGTTGTTCGATTTCGTTGTTCGATTTCGTTGTTCGATTTCGTTGTTCGATTTCGTTGTTCGATTTCGTTGTTCGATTTTGAAGTTCGATTTCGTTGTTCGATTTCGTTGTTCGATTTCGTTGTTCGATTTCGTTGTCCGATTCCGTTGTTCGATTTCGTTGTTCGTTTTCGTTGTTCGATATTGTTGTATGATTTCGTGGTTCGATTTCGTTGTTCGATTGCGTTGTTCCATTTCGTTGTTCAATTTCGTGGTTCGATTTCGTGGTTTCAGTTTGTTGGTCGATTTCGATTTCGCTGTTCGATTTCGAAGTTGGATTTCGTTGTTCTATTTCGTTGTTCTAATTCGTTGTTCGATTTCGTTGTTCGATTTCGTTGTTCGATTTCGTTGTTCGATTTCGTTGTTCGATGTCGTTGTTCGATGTTGTTTGAATTCGTTGTTCGATTTCGTTGTTCGATTTCGTTATTCGATTTCGTTGTTCGATTTCGTTGTTCGATTTCGTTGTTCGATTTCGTTGTTCGATTTTGAAGTTCGATTTCGTTGTTCGATTTCGTTGTTCGATTTCGTTGTTCGATTTCGTTGTCCGATTCCGTTGTTCGATTTCGTTGTTCGTTTTCGTTGTTCGATATTGTTGTATGATTTCGTGGTTCGATTTCGTTGTTCGATTGCGTTGTTCCATTTCGTTGTTCAATTTCGTGGTTCGATTTCGTGGTTTCAGTTTGTTGTTCGATTTCGATTTCGCTGTTCGATTTCGAAGTTGGATTTCGTTGTTCTATTTCGTTGTTCTAATTCGTTGTTCGATTTCGTTGTTCGATTTCGTTGTTCGATTTCGTTGTTCGATTCGTTATTCGATTTCGTTGTTCGATTTCGTTGTTCGATTTCGTTGTTCGATTTCGTTCGATTTCGTTGTTCAATTTCGTTGTTCGATTTCGTTGTTCGATTTCGTTGTTCGATTTCGTTGTTCGATTTCGTTGTTCGATTTTGAAGTTCGATTTTGAAGTTCGATTTCGTTGTTCGATTTCGTTGTTCGATTTCGTTGTTTGATTTCGTTGTTCGATTTCGTTGTCCGATTCCGTTGTTCGATTTCGTTGTTCGTTTTCGTTGTTCGATTTCGTGGTTTCAGTTTGTTGTTCGATTTCGATTTCGCTGTTCGATTTCGTTGTTCGATTTCGTTGTTCGATTTCGTTGTTCGATTTCGTTGTTCGATTTCGTTGTTCGATTTCGTTGTTCGATTTTGAAGTTCGATTTCGTTGTTCGATTTCGTTGTTCGATTTCGTTGTTCGATTTCGTTGTTCGATTTCGTTGTCCGATTCCGTTGTTCGATTTTGAAGTTCGATTTCGTTGTTCGATTTCGTTGTTCGATTTCGTTGTTCGATTTCGTTGTTCGATTTCGTTGTTCGATTTCGTTGTTCGATTTCGTTGTTCGATTTCGTTGTTCGATTTCGTTGTTCGATTTCGTTGTTCGATTTCGTTGTTCGATTTCGTTGTTCGATTTCGTTGTTCGATTTCGATGTTCGATTTCGCTGTTCGATTTGGTTGTTCGATTTCGTTGTTCGATTTCGTTGTTTGATTTCGTTGTTCGATTTCGTTGTTCGATTTCGTTGTTCGATTTCGTTGTTCGATTTCGTTGTTCGATTTCGTTGTTCGATTTCGTTGTTCGATTTCGTTGTTCGATTTCGTTGTTCGATTTCGTTGTTCGATTTCGTTGTTCGATTTCGTTGTTCGATTTCGTTGTTCGATTTCGTTGTTCGATTTCGTTGTTCGATTTCGTTGTTCGATTTCGTTGTTCGATTTCGTTGTTCGATTTCGTTGTTCGATTTCGTTGTTCGATTTCGTTGTTCGATTTCGTGGTTCCAATTCGTTGTTCGAATTCGTTGTTCGAATTCGTTGTTCGAATTCGTTGTTCGAATTCGTTGTTCGAATTCGTTGTTCGAATTCGTTGTTCGATTTCGTTGTTCGATTTCGTATTTCGTTGTTCGAATTCGTTGTTCGATTTCGTTGTTCGAATTCGTTGTTCGATTTCGTTGTTCGATTTCGTTGTTCGATTTCGTTGTTCGATTTCGTTGTTCGATTTCGTTTTTCGATTTCGTTTTTCGATTTCGTTGTTCGATTTCGTTGTTCGATTTCGTTGTTCGATTTCGTTGTTCGATTTCGTTGTTCGATTTCGTTGTTCGATTTCGTTGTTCGATTTCGTTGTTCGATTTCGTTGTTCGATTTCGTTGTTCGATTTCGTTGTTCGAATTCGTTATTCGAATTCGTTGTTCGATTTCGTTGTTCGATTTCGTTGTTCGATTTCGAAGTTCGATTTGGTTGTTCGATTTCGTTGTTCGATTTCGTATTTCGTTGTTAGAATTCGTTGTTCGATTTCGTTGTTCGAATTCGTTGTTCGATTTCGTTGTTCGATTTCGTAGTTCGATTTCGTTGTTCGATTTCGTTGTTCGATTTCGTTGTTCGATTTCGTATTTCGTTGTTCGAATTCGTTGTTCGATTTCGTTGTTCGTTTTCGTTGTTCGATATTGTTGTATGATTTCGTTGTTCGATTGCGTTGTTCCATTTCGTTGTTCTATTTCGTGGTTCGATTTCGTGGTTTCAGTTTGTTGTTCGATTTCGATTTCGCTGTTCGATTTCGTTGTTCGATTTCGTTGTTCGATTTCGTTGTTCGATTTCGTTGTTCGATTTCGTTGTTCGATTTCGTTGTTCGATTTTGAAGTTCGATTTCGTTGTTCGATTTCGTTGTTCGATTTCGTTGTTCGATTTCGTTGTTCGATTTCGTTGTCCGATTCCGTTGTTCGATTTCGTTGTTCGATTTCGTTGTTCGATTTCGTTGTTCGATTTCGTTGTTCGATTTCGTATTTCGTTGTTCGAATTCGTTGTTCGAATTCGTTGTTCGATTTCGTTGTTCGAATTCGTTGTTCGATTTCGTTGTTCGATTTTCTTTGTTCGATTTCGTTGTTCGATTTCGTTGTTCGATTTCGTTGTTCGATTTCGTTGTTCGATTTCGTTGTTCGATTTCGTTGTCCGATTCCGTTGTTCGATTTTGAAGTTCGATTTCGTTGTTCGATTTCGTTGTTCGATTTCGTTGTTCGATTTCGTTGTTCGATTTCGTTGTTCGATTTCGTTGTTCGATTTCGTTGTTCGATTTCGTTGTTCGATTTCGTTGTTCGATTTCGTTGTTCGATTTCGTTGTTCGATTTCGTTGTTCGATTTCGTTGTTCGATTTCGATGTTCGATTTCGCTGTTCGATTTCGTTGTTCGATTTCGTTGTTCGATTTCGTTGTTTGATTTCGTTGTTCGATTTCGTTGTTCGATTTCGTTGTTCGATTTCGTTGTTCGATTTCGTTGTTCGATTTCGTTGTTCGATTTCGTTGTTCGATTTCGTTGTTCGATTTCGTTGTTCGATTTCGTTGTTCGATTTCGTTGTTCGATTTCGTTGTTCGATTTCGTTGTTCGATTTCGTTGTTCGATTTCGTTGTTCGATTTCGTTGTTCGATTTCGTTGTTCGATTTCGTTGTTCGATTTCGTTGTTCGATTTCGTTGTTCGATTTCGTTGTTCGATTTCGTTGTTCGATTTCGTGGTTCCAATTCGTTGTTCGAATTCGTTGTTCGAATTCGTTGTTCGAATTCGTTGTTCGATTTCGTTGTTCGATTTCGTATTTCGTTGTTCGATTTCGTTGTTCGAATTCGTTGTTCGATTTCGTTGTTCGATTTCGTTGTTCGATTTCGTTGTTCGATTTCGTTGTTCGATTTCGTTTTTCGATTTCGTTTTTCGATTTCGTTGTTCGATTTCGTTGTTCGATTTCGTTGTTCGATTTCGTTGTTCGATTTCGTTGTTCGATTTCGTTGTTCGATTTCGTTGTTCGATTTCGTTGTTCGATTTCGTTGTTCGAATTCGTTATTCGAATTCGTTGTTCGATTTCGTTGTTCGATTTCGTTGTTCGATTTCGAAGTTCGATTTGGTTGTTCGATTTCGTTGTTCGATTTCGTATTTCGTTGTTAGAATTCGTTGTTCGATTTCGTTGTTCGAATTCGTTGTTCGATTTCGTTGTTCGATTTCGTTGTTCGATTTCGTTGTTCGATTTCGTTGTTCGATTTCGTTGTTCGATTTCGTATTTCGTTGTTCGAATTCGTTGTTCGATTTCGTTGTTCGTTTTCGTTGTTCGATATTGTTGTATGATTTCGTTGTTCGATTGCGTTGTTCCATTTCGTTGTTCTATTTCGTGGTTCGATTTCGTGGTTTCAGTTTGTTGTTCGATTTCGATTTCGTTGTTCGATTTCGTTGTTCGATTTCGTTGTTCGATTTCGTTGTTCGATTTCGTTGTTCGATTTTGAAGTTCGATTTCGTTGTTCGATTTCGTTGTTCGATTTCGTTGTTCGATTTCGTTGTCCGATTCCGTTGTTCGATTTCGTTGTTCGATTTCGTTGTTCGATTTCGTTGTTCGATTTCGTTGTTCGAATTCGTTGTTCGAATTCGTTGTTCGAATTCGTTGTTCGATTTCGTTGTTCGATTTCGTTGTTCGATTTCGTTGTTCGATTTTGAAGTTCGATTTCGTTGTTCGATTTCGTTGTTCGATTTCGTTGTTCGATTTCGTTGTTCGATTTCGTTGTTCGATTTCGTTTTTCGATTTCGTTGTTCGATTTCGTTGTTCGATTTCGTTGTTCGATTTCGTTGTTCGATTTCGTTGTTCGATTTCGTTGTTCGATTTCGTTCGATTTCGTTGTTCGATTTCGTTGTTCGAATTCGTTATTCGAATTCGTTGTTCGATTTCGTTGTTCGATTTCGTTGTTCGATTTCGAAGTTCGATTTCGTTGTTCGATTTCGTAGTTCGATTTCGTTGTTCGATTTCGTTGTTCGAATTCGTTGTTCGATTTCGTTGTTCGAATTCGTTGTTCGATTTCGTTGTTCGATTTCGTTGTTCGATTTCGTTGTTCGATTTCGTTGTTTGAATTCGTGTTCGATTTCGTTGATCGATTTCGTTGTTCGATTTTCTTTGTTCGATTTCGTTGTTCGATTTCGATGTTCGATTTCGTGGTTCGAATTCGTTGTTCGAATTCGTTGTTCGTTGTTAGATTTCGTTGTTCGTTGTTAGATTATGTTGTTCTTTGTTCGATTTCGTGGTTCGAATTCGTTGTTCGAATTCGTTGTTCGATTTCGTTGTTCGATTTCGTTGTTCGATTTTGTTGTTCGATTTCGTTATTCGATTTCGTTGTTCGATTTCGTTGTTCGATTTCGTTGTTCGATTTCGTTGTTCGATTTCGTTGTTCGATTTCGTTGTTCGAATTCGTTGTTCGAATTCGTTGTTCGAATTCGTTGTTCGATTTCGTTGTTCGATTTCGTTGTTCGATTTCGTTGTTCGATTTCGTTGTTCGATTTTGAAGTTCGATTTCGTTGTTCGATTTCGTTGTTCGATTTCGTTGTTCGATTTCGTTGTTCGATTTCGTTTTTCGATTTCGTTGTTCGATTTCGTTGTTCGATTTCGTTGTTCGATTTCGTTGTTCGATTTCGTTGTTCGATTTCGTTGTTCGATTTCGTTCGATTTCGTTGTTCGATTTCGTTGTTCGAATTCGTTATTCGAATTCGTTGTTCGATTTCGTTGTTCGATTTCGTTGTTCGATTTCGAAGTTCGATTTCGTTGTTCGATTTCGTTGTTCGATTTCGTTGTTCGATTTCGTTGTTCGAATTCGTTGTTCGATTTCGTTGTTCGAATTCGTTGTTCGATTTCGTTGTTCGATTTCGTTGTTCGATTTCGTTGTTCGATTTCGTTGTTTGAATTCGTATTCGATTTCGTTGATCGATTTCGTTGTTCGATTTTCTTTGTTCGATTTCGTTGTTCGATTTCGATGTTCGATTTCGTGGTTCGAATTCGTTGTTCGAATTCGTTGTTCGTTGTTAGATTTCGTTGTTCGTTGTTAGATTATGTTGTTCTTTGTTCGATTTCGTGGTTCGAATTCGTTGTTCGAATTCGTTGTTCGATTTCGTTGTTCGATTTCGTTGTTCGATTTTGTTGTTCGATTTCGTTATTCGATTTCGTTGTTCGATTTCGTTGTTCGATTTCGTTGTTCGATTTCGTTGTTCGATTTCGTTGTTCGATTTCGAAGTTCGATTTCGTTGTTCGATTTCGTTGTTCGATTTCGTTGTTCGATTTCGTTGTTCGATTTCGTTGTTCGATGTCGTTGTTCGATGTTGTTCGAATTCGTTGTTCGATTTCGTTGTTCGATTTCGTTGTTCGATTTCGTTGTTCGATTTCGTTGTTCGATTTCGTTGTTCGATTTCGTTGTTCGATTTTGAAGTTCGATTTCGTTGTTCGATTTCGTTGTTCGATTTCGTTGTTCGATTTCGTTGTCCGATTCCGTTGTTCGATTTCGTTGTTCGTTTTCGTTGTTCGATATTGTTGTATGATTTCGTGGTTCGATTTCGTTGTTCGATTGCGTTGTTCCATTTCGTTGTTCAATTTCGTGGTTCGATTTCGTGGTTTCAGTTTGTTGTTCGATTTCGATTTCGCTGTTCGATTTCGAAGTTGGATTTCGTTGTTCTATTTCGTTGTTCTAATTCGTTGTTCGATTTCGTTGTTCGATTTCGTTGTTCGATTTCGTTGTTCGATTTCGTTGTTCGATGTCGTTGTTCGATGTTGTTTGAATTCGTTGTTCGATTTCGTTGTTCGATTTCGTTATTCGATTTCGTTGTTCGATTTCGTTGTTCGATTTCGTTGTTCGATTTCGTTGTTCGATTTTGAAGTTCGATTTCGTTGTTCGATTTCGTTGTTCGATTTCGTTGTTCGATTTCGTTGTCCGATTCCGTTGTTCGATTTCGTTGTTCGTTTTCGTTGTTCGATATTGTTGTATGATTTCGTGGTTCGATTTCGTTGTTCGATTGCGTTGTTCCATTTCGTTGTTCAATTTCGTGGTTCGATTTCGTGGTTTCAGTTTGTTGTTCGATTTCGATTTCGCTGTTCGATTTCGAAGTTGGATTTCGTTGTTCTATTTCGTTGTTCTAATTCGTTGTTCGATTTCGTTGTTCGATTTCGTTGTTCGATTTCGTTGTTCGATTCGTTATTCGATTTCGTTGTTCGATTTCGTTGTTCGATTTCGTTGTTCGATTTCGTTCGATTTCGTTGTTCAATTTCGTTGTTCGATTTCGTTGTTCGATTTCGTTGTTCGATTTCGTTGTTCGATTTCGTTGTTCGATTTTGAAGTTCGATTTTGAAGTTCGATTTCGTTGTTCGATTTCGTTGTTCGATTTCGTTGTTTGATTTCGTTGTTCGATTTCGTTGTCCGATTCCGTTGTTCGATTTCGTTGTTCGTTTTCGTTGTTCGATTTCGTGGTTTCAGTTTGTTGTTCGATTTCGATTTCGCTGTTCGATTTCGTTGTTCGATTTCGTTGTTCGATTTCGTTGTTCGATTTCGTTGTTCGATTTCGTTGTTCGATTTCGTTGTTCGATTTTGAAGTTCGATTTCGTTGTTCGATTTCGTTGTTCGATTTCGTTGTTCGATTTCGTTGTTCGATTTCGTTGTCCGATTCCGTTGTTCGATTTTGAAGTTCGATTTCGTTGTTCGATTTCGTTGTTCGATTTCGTTGTTCGATTTCGTTGTTCGATTTCGTTGTTCGATTTCGTTGTTCGATTTCGTTGTTCGATTTCGTTGTTCGATTTCGTTGTTCGATTTCGTTGTTCGATTTCGTTGTTCGATTTCGTTGTTCGATTTCGTTGTTCGATTTCGATGTTCGATTTCGCTGTTCGATTTGGTTGTTCGATTTCGTTGTTCGATTTCGTTGTTTGATTTCGTTGTTCGATTTCGTTGTTCGATTTCGTTGTTCGATTTCGTTGTTCGATTTCGTTGTTCGATTTCGTTGTTCGATTTCGTTGTTCGATTTCGTTGTTCGATTTCGTTGTTCGATTTCGTTGTTCGATTTCGTTGTTCGATTTCGTTGTTCGATTTCGTTGTTCGATTTCGTTGTTCGATTTCGTTGTTCGATTTCGTTGTTCGATTTCGTTGTTCGATTTCGTTGTTCGATTTCGTTGTTCGATTTCGTTGTTCGATTTCGTTGTTCGATTTCGTGGTTCCAATTCGTTGTTCGAATTCGTTGTTCGAATTCGTTGTTCGAATTCGTTGTTCGAATTCGTTGTTCGAATTCGTTGTTCGATTTCGTTGTTCGATTTCGTATTTCGTTGTTCGAATTCGTTGTTCGATTTCGTTGTTCGAATTCGTTGTTCGATTTCGTTGTTCGATTTCGTTGTTCGATTTCGTTGTTCGATTTCGTTGTTCGATTTCGTTTTTCGATTTCGTTTTTCGATTTCGTTGTTCGATTTCGTTGTTCGATTTCGTTGTTCGATTTCGTTGTTCGATTTCGTTGTTCGATTTCGTTGTTCGATTTCGTTGTTCGATTTCGTTGTTCGATTTCGTTGTTCGATTTCGTTGTTCGAATTCGTTATTCGAATTCGTTGTTCGATTTCGTTGTTCGATTTCGTTGTTCGATTTCGAAGTTCGATTTGGTTGTTCGATTTCGTTGTTCGATTTCGTATTTCGTTGTTAGAATTCGTTGTTCGATTTCGTTGTTCGAATTCGTTGTTCGATTTCGTTGTTCGATTTCGTTGTTCGATTTCGTTGTTCGATTTCGTTGTTCGATTTCGTTGTTCGATTTCGTATTTCGTTGTTCGAATTCGTTGTTCGATTTCGTTGTTCGTTTTCGTTGTTCGATATTGTTGTATGATTTCGTTGTTCGATTGCGTTGTTCCATTTCGTTGTTCTATTTCGTGGTTCGATTTCGTGGTTTCAGTTTGTTGTTCGATTTCGATTTCGCTGTTCGATTTCGTTGTTCGATTTCGTTGTTCGATTTCGTTGTTCGATTTCGTTGTTCGATTTCGTTGTTCGATTTCGTTGTTCGATTTTGAAGTTCGATTTCGTTGTTCGATTTCGTTGTTCGATTTCGTTGTTCGATTTCGTTGTTCGATTTCGTTGTCCGATTCCGTTGTTCGATTTCGTTGTTCGATTTCGTTGTTCGATTTCGTTGTTCGATTTCGTTGTTCGATTTCGTATTTCGTTGTTCGAATTCGTTGTTCGAATTCGTTGTTCGATTTCGTTGTTCGAATTCGTTGTTCGATTTCGTTGTTCGATTTTCTTTGTTCGATTTCGTTGTTCGATTTCGTTGTTCGATTTCGTTGTTCGATTTCGTTGTTCGATTTCGTTGTTCGATTTCGTTGTCCGATTCCGTTGTTCGATTTTGAAGTTCGATTTCGTTGTTCGATTTCGTTGTTCGATTTCGTTGTTCGATTTCGTTGTTCGATTTCGTTGTTCGATTTCGTTGTTCGATTTCGTTGTTCGATTTCGTTGTTCGATTTCGTTGTTCGATTTCGTTGTTCGATTTCGTTGTTCGATTTCGTTGTTCGATTTCGATGTTCGATTTCGCTGTTCGATTTCGTTGTTCGATTTCGTTGTTCGATTTCGTTGTTCGATTTCGTTGTTCGATTTCGTTGTTCGATTTCGTTGTTCGATTTCGTTGTTCGATTTCGTTGTTCGATTTCGTTGTTCGATTTCGTTGTTCGATTTCGTTGTTCGATTTCGTTGTTCGATTTCGTTGTTCGATTTCGTTGTTCGATTTCGTTGTTCGATTTCGTTGTTCGATTTCGTTGTTCGATTTCGTTGTTCGATTTCGTTGTTCGATTTCGTTGTTCGATTTCGTTGTTCGATTTCGTTGTTCGATTTCGTTGTTCGATTTCGTTGTTCGATTTCGTTGTTCGATTTCGTTGTTCGATTTCGTTGTTCGATTTCGTGGTTCCAATTCGTTGTTCGAATTCGTTGTTCGAATTCGTTGTTCGAATTCGTTGTTCGAATTCGTTGTTCGATTTCGTTGTTCGATTTCGTATTTCGTTGTTCGATTTCGTTGTTCGAATTCGTTGTTCGATTTCGTTGTTCGATTTCGTTGTTCGATTTCGTTGTTCGATTTCGTTGTTCGATTTCGTTTTTCGATTTCGTTTTTCGATTTCGTTGTTCGATTTCGTTGTTCGATTTCGTTGTTCGATTTCGTTGTTCGATTTCGTTGTTCGATTTCGTTGTTCGATTTCGTTGTTCGATTTCGTTGTTCGATTTCGTTGTTCGATTTCGTTGTTCGATTTCGTTGTTCGATTTCGTTGTTCGATTTCGAAGTTCGATTTGGTTGTTCGATTTCGTTGTTCGATTTCGTATTTCGTTGTTAGAATTCGTTGTTCGATTTCGTTGTTCGAATTCGTTGTTCGATTTCGTTGTTCGATTTCGTTGTTCGATTTCGTTGTTCGATTTCGTTGTTCGATTTCGTTGTTCGATTTCGTATTTCGTTGTTCGAATTCGTTGTTCGATTTCGTTGTTCGTTTTCGTTGTTCGATATTGTTGTATGATTTCGTTGTTCGATTGCGTTGTTCCATTTCGTTGTTCTATTTCGTGGTACGATTTCGTGATTTCAGTTTGTTGTTCGATTTCGATTTCGTTGTTCGATTTCGTTGTTCGATTTCGTTGTTCGATTTCGTTGTTCGATTTCGTTGTTCGATTTCGTTGTTCGATTTTGAAGTTCGATTTCGTTGTTCGATTTCGTTGTTCGATTTCGTTGTTCGATTTCGTTGTCCGATTCCGTTGTTCGATTTCGTTGTTCGATTTCGTTGTTCGATTTCGTTGTTCGATTTCGTTGTTCGATTTCGTATTTCGTTGTTCGAATTCGTTGTTCGATTTCGTTGTTCGAATTCGTTGTTCGATTTCGTTGTTCGAATTCGTTGTTCGATTTCGTTGTTCGATTTTCTTTGTTCGATTTCGTTGTTCGATTTCGTTGTTCGATTTCGTTGTTCGATTTCGTTGTTCGATTTCGTTGTTCGATTTCGTTGTTCGATTTTGAAGTTCGATTTTGAAGTTCGATTTCGTTGTTCGATTTCGTTGTTCGATTTCGTTGTTCGATTTCGTTGTTCGATTTCGTTGTCCGATTCCGTTGTTCGATTTCGTTGTTCGTTTTCGTTGTTCGATATTGTTGTATGATTTCGTGGTTCGATTTCGTTGTTCGATTGCGTTGTTCCATTTCGTTGTTCTATTTCGTGGTTCGATTTCGTGGTTTCAGTTTGTTGTTCGATTTCGATTTCGCTGTTCGATTTCGAAGTTGGATTTCGTTGTTCTATTTCGTTGTTCTAATTTGTTGTTCGATTTCGTTGTTCGATTTCGTTGTTCGATTTCGTTGTTCGATTTCGTTGTTCGATTTCGTTGTTCGATTTCGTTGTTCGATTTCGTTGTTCGATTTCGTTGTTTGAATTCGTGTTCGATTTCGTTGATCGATTTCGTTGTTCGATTTTCTTTGTTCGATTTCGTTGTTCGATTTCGATGTTCGATTTCGTGGTTCGAATTCGTTGTTCGAATTCGTTGTTCGTTGTTAGATTTCGTTGTTCGTTGTTAGATTATGTTGTTCTTTGTTCGATTTCGTGGTTCGAATTCGTTGTTCGAATTCGTTGTTCGATTTCGTTGTTCGATTTCGTTGTTCGATTTTGTTGTTCGATTTCGTTATTCGATTTCGTTGTTCGATTTCGTTGTTCGATTTCGTTGTTCGATTTCGTTGTTCGATTTCGTTGTTCGATTTCGTTGTTCGAATTCGTTGTTCGAATTCGTTGTTCGAATTCGTTGTTCGATTTCGTTGTTCGATTTCGTTGTTCGATTTCGTTGTTCGATTTCGTTGTTCGATTTTGAAGTTCGATTTCGTTGTTCGATTTCGTTGTTCGATTTCGTTGTTCGATTTCGTTGTTCGATTTCGTTGTTCGATTTCGTTTTTCGATTTCGTTGTTCGATTTCGTTGTTCGATTTCGTTGTTCGATTTCGTTGTTCGATTTCGTTGTTCGATTTCGTTGTTCGATTTCGTTCGATTTCGTTGTTCGATTTCGTTGTTCGAATTCGTTATTCGAATTCGTTGTTCGATTTCGTTGTTCGATTTCGTTGTTCGATTTCGAAGTTCGATTTCGTTGTTCGATTTCGTTGTTCGATTTCGTTGTTCGATTTCGTTGTTCGAATTCGTTGTTCGATTTCGTTGTTCGAATTCGTTGTTCGATTTCGTTGTTCGATTTCGTTGTTCGATTTCGTTGTTCGATTTCGTTGTTTGAATTCGTGTTCGATTTCGTTGATCGATTTCGTTGTTCGATTTTCTTTGTTCGATTTCGTTGTTCGATTTCGATGTTCGATTTCGTGGTTCGAATTCGTTGTTCGAATTCGTTGTTCGTTGTTAGATTTCGTTGTTCGTTGTTAGATTATGTTGTTCTTTGTTCGATTTCGTGGTTCGAATTCGTTGTTCGAATTCGTTGTTCGATTTCGTTGTTCGATTTCGTTGTTCGATTTTGTTGTTCGATTTCGTTATTCGATTTCGTTGTTCGATTTCGTTGTTCGATTTCGTTGTTCGATTTCGTTGTTCGATTTCGTTGTTCGATTTCGAAGTTCGATTTCGTTGTTCGATTTCGTTGTTCGATTTCGTTGTTCGATTTCGTTGTTCGATTTCGTTGTTCGATGTCGTTGTTCGATGTTGTTCGAATTCGTTGTTCGATTTCGTTGTTCGATTTCGTTGTTCGATTTCGTTGTTCGATTTCGTTGTTCGATTTCGTTGTTCGATTTCGTTGTTCGATTTTGAAGTTCGATTTCGTTGTTCGATTTCGTTGTTCGATTTCGTTGTTCGATTTCGTTGTCCGATTCCGTTGTTCGATTTCGTTGTTCGTTTTCGTTGTTCGATATTGTTGTATGATTTCGTGGTTCGATTTCGTTGTTCGATTGCGTTGTTCCATTTCGTTGTTCAATTTCGTGGTTCGATTTCGTGGTTTCAGCTTGTTGTTCGATTTCGATTTCGCTGTTCGATTTCGAAGTTGGATTTCGTTGTTCTATTTCGTTGTTCTAATTCGTTGTTCGATTTCGTTGTTCGATTTCGTTGTTCGATTTCGTTGTTCGATTTCGTTGTTCGATGTCGTTGTTCGATGTTGTTTGAATTCGTTGTTCGATTTCGTTGTTCGATTTCGTTATTCGATTTCGTTGTTCGATTTCGTTGTTCGATTTCGTTGTTCGATTTCGTTGTTCGATTTTGAAGTTCGATTTCGTTGTTCGATTTCGTTGTTCGATTTCGTTGTTCGATTTCGTTGTCCGATTCCGTTGTTCGATTTCGTTGTTCGTTTTCGTTGTTCGATATTGTTGTATGATTTCGTGGTTCGATTTCGTTGTTCGATTGCGTTGTTCCATTTCGTTGTTCAATTTCGTGGTTCGATTTCGTGGTTTCAGTTTGTTGTTCGATTTCGATTTCGCTGTTCGATTTCGAAGTTGGATTTCGTTGTTCTATTTCGTTGTTCTAATTCGTTGTTCGATTTCGTTGTTCGATTTCGTTGTTCGATTTCGTTGTTCGATTCGTTATTCGATTTCGTTGTTCGATTTCGTTGTTCGATTTCGTTGTTCGATTTCGTTCGATTTCGTTGTTCAATTTCGTTGTTCGATTTCGTTGTTCGATTTCGTTGTTCGATTTCGTTGTTCGATTTCGTTGTTCGATTTTGAAGTTCGATTTTGAAGTTCGATTTCGTTGTTCGATTTCGTTGTTCGATTTCGTTGTTTGATTTCGTTGTTCGATTTCGTTGTCCGATTCCGTTGTTCGATTTCGTTGTTCGTTTTCGTTGTTCGATTTCGTGGTTTCAGTTTGTTGTTCGATTTCGATTTCGCTGTTCGATTTCGTTGTTCGATTTCGTTGTTCGATTTCGTTGTTCGATTTCGTTGTTCGATTTCGTTGTTCGATTTCGTTGTTCGATTTTGAAGTTCGATTTCGTTGTTCGATTTCGTTGTTCGATTTCGTTGTTCGATTTCGTTGTTCGATTTCGTTGTCCGATTCCGTTGTTCGATTTTGAAGTTCGATTTCGTTGTTCGATTTCGTTGTTCGATTTCGTTGTTCGATTTCGTTGTTCGATTTCGTTGTTCGATTTCGTTGTTCGATTTCGTTGTTCGATTTCGTTGTTCGATTTCGTTGTTCGATTTCGTTGTTCGATTTCGTTGTTCGATTTCGTTGTTCGATTTCGTTGTTCGATTTCGATGTTCGATTTCGCTGTTCGATTTGGTTGTTCGATTTCGTTGTTCGATTTCGTTGTTTGATTTCGTTGTTCGATTTCGTTGTTCGATTTCGTTGTTCGATTTCGTTGTTCGATTTCGTTGTTCGATTTCGTTGTTCGATTTCGTTGTTCGATTTCGTTGTTCGATTTCGTTGTTCGATTTCGTTGTTCGATTTCGTTGTTCGATTTCGTTGTTCGATTTCGTTGTTCGATTTCGTTGTTCGATTTCGTTGTTCGATTTCGTTGTTCGATTTCGTTGTTCGATTTCGTTGTTCGATTTCGTTGTTCGATTTCGTTGTTCGATTTCGTTGTTCGATTTCGTTGTTCGATTTCGTTGTTCGATTTCGTTGTTCGATTTCGTGGTTCCAATTCGTTGTTCGAATTCGTTGTTCGAATTCGTTGTTCGAATTCGTTGTTCGAATTCGTTGTTCGATTTCGTTGTTCGATTTCGTATTTCGTTGTTCGAATTCGTTGTTCGATTTCGTTGTTCGAATTCGTTGTTCGATTTCGTTGTTCGATTTCGTTGTTCGATTTCGTTGTTCGATTTCGTTGTTCGATTTCGTTTTTCGATTTCGTTTTTCGATTTCGTTGTTCGATTTCGTTGTTCGATTTCGTTGTTCGATTTCGTTGTTCGATTTCGTTGTTCGATTTCGTTGTTCGATTTCGTTGTTCGATTTCGTTGTTCGATTTCGTTGTTCGATTTCGTTGTTCGATTTCGTTGTTCGAATTCGTTATTCGAATTCGTTGTTCGATTTCGTTGTTCGATTTCGTTGTTCGATTTCGAAGTTCGATTTGGTTGTTCGATTTCGTTGTTCGATTTCGTATTTCGTTGTTAGAATTCGTTGTTCGATTTCGTTGTTCGAATTCGTTGTTCGATTTCGTTGTTCGATTTCGTTGTTCGATTTCGTTGTTCGATTTCGTTGTTCGATTTCGTTGTTCGATTTCGTATTTCGTTGTTCGAATTCGTTGTTCGATTTCGTTGTTCGTTTTCGTTGTTCGATATTGTTGTATGATTTCGTTGTTCGATTGCGTTGTTCCATTTCGTTGTTCTATTTCGTGGTTCGATTTCGTGGTTTCAGTTTGTTGTTCGATTTCGATTTCGCTGTTCGATTTCGTTGTTCGATTTCGTTGTTCGATTTCGTTGTTCGATTTCGTTGTTCGATTTCGTTGTTCGATTTCGTTGTTCGATTTTGAAGTTCGATTTCGTTGTTCGATTTCGTTGTTCGATTTCGTTGTTCGATTTCGTTGTTCGATTTCGTTGTTCGATTTCGTTGTTCGATTTCGTTGTCCGATTCCGTTGTTCGATTTTGAAGTTCGATTTCGTTGTTCGATTTCGTTGTTCGATTTCGTTGTTCGATTTCGTTGTTCGATTTCGTTGTTCGATTTCGTTGTTCGATTTCGTTGTTCGATTTCGTTGTTCGATTTCGTTGTTCGATTTCGTTGTTCGATTTCGTTGTTCGATTTCGTTGTTCGATTTCGTTGTTCGATTTCGTTGTTCGATTTCGATGTTCGATTTCGCTGTTCGATTTCGTTGTTCGATTTCGTTGTTCGATTTCGTTGTTTGATTTCGTTGTTCGATTTCGTTGTTCGATTTCGTTGTTCGATTTCGTGGTTCCAATTCGTTGTTCGAATTCGTTGTTCGAATTCGTTGTTCGAATTCGTTGTTCGAATTCGTTGTTCGAATTCGTTGTTCGATTTCGTTGTTCGATTTCGTTGTTCGATTTCGTTGTTCGATTTCGTTGTTCGATTTCGTTGTTCGATTTCGTTGTTCGATTTCGTTGTTCGATTTCGTTGTTCGATTTCGTTGTTCGATTTCGTTGTTCGATTTCGTTGTTCGATTTCGATGTTCGATTTCGCTGTTCGATTTCGTTGTTCGATTTCGTTGTTCGATTTCGTTGTTTGATTTCGTTGTTCGATTTCGTTGTTCGATTTCGTTGTTCGATTTCGTGGTTCCAATTCGTTGTTCGAATTCGTTGTTCGAATTCGTTGTTCGAATTCGTTGTTCGAATTCGTTGTTCGAATTCGTTGTTCGATTTCGTTGTTCGATTTCGTATTTCGTTGTTCGAATTCGTTGTTCGATTTCGCTGTTCGATTTCGTTGTTCGATTTCGTTGTTCGATTTCGTATTTCGTTGTTCGAATTCGTTGTTCGATTTCGTTGTTCGTTTTCGTTGTTCGATATTGTTGTATGATTTCGTTGTTCGATTGCGTTGTTCCATTTCGTTGTTCTATTTCGTGGTTCGATTTCGTGGTTTCAGTTTGTTGTTCGATTTCGATTTCGATGTTCGATTTCGCTGTTCGATTTCGTTGTTCGATTTCGTTGTTCGATTTCGTTGTTTGATTTCGTTGTTCGATTTCGTTGTTCGATTTCGTTGTTCGATTTCGTGGTTCCAATTCGTTGTTCGAATTCGTTGTTCGAATTCGTTGTTCGAATTCGTTGTTCGAATTCGTTGTTCGAATTCGTTGTTCGATTGCGTTGTTCCATTTCGTTGTTCTATTTCGTGGTTCGATTTCGTGGTTTCAGTTTGTTGTTCGATTTCGATTTCGCTGTTCGATTTCGTTGTTCGATTTCGTTGTTCGATTTCGTTGTTCGATTTCGTTGTTCGATTTCGTTGTTCGATTTCGTTGTTCGATTTTGAAGTTCGATTTCGTTGTTCGATTTCGTTGTTCGATTTCGTTGTTCGATTTCGTTGTTCGATTTCGTTGTTCGATTTCGTTGTTCGATTTCGATGTTCGATTTCGCTGTTCGATTTCGTTGTTCGATTTCGTTGTTCGATTTCGTTGTTTGATTTCGTTGTTCGATTTCGTTGTTCGATTTCGTTGTTCGATTTCGTTGTTCGATTTCGTTGTTCGATTTCGTTGTTCGATTTCGTTGTTCGATTTCGTTGTTCGATTTCGTTGTTCGATTTCGTTGTTCGATTTCGTTGTTCGATTTCGTTGTTCGATTTCGTTGTTCGATTTCGTTGTTCGATTTCGTTGTTCGATTTCGTTGTTCGATTTCGTTGTTTGATTTCGTTGTTCGATTTCGTTGTTCGATTTCGTTGTTCGATTTCGTGGTTCCAATTCGTTGTTCGAATTCGTTGTTCGAATTCGTTGTTCGAATTCGTTGTTCGAATTCGTTGTTCGAATTCGTTGTTCGATTTCGTTGTTCGATTTCGTATTTCGTTGTTCGAATTCGTTGTTCGATTTCGTTGTTCGAATTCGTTGTTCGATTTCGTTGTTCGATTTCGTTGTTCGATTTCGTTGTTCGATTTCGTTGTTCGATTTCGTTTTTCGATTTCGTTTTTCGATTTCGTTGTTCGATTTCGTTGTTCGATTTCGTTGTTCGATTTCGTTGTTCGATTTCGTTGTTCGATTTCGTTGTTCGATTTCGTTGTTCGATTTCGTTGTTCGATTTCGTTGTTCGAATTCGTTATTCGAATTCGTTGTTCGATTTCGTTGTTCGATTTCGTTGTTCGATTTCGAAGTTCGATTTGGTTGTTCGATTTCGTTGTTCGATTTCGTATTTCGTTGTTAGAATTCGTTGTTCGATTTCGTTGTTCGAATTCGTTGTTCGATTTCGTTGTTCGATTTCGTTGTTCGATTTCGTTGTTCGATTTCGTTGTTCGATTTCGTTGTTCGATTTCGTTGTTCGATTTCGTTGTTCGATTTCGGTTCCAATTCGTTGTTCGAATTCGTTGTTCGAATTCGTTGTTCGAATTCGTTGTTCGATTTCGTTGTTCGATTTCGTATTTCGTTGTTCGATTTCGTTGTTCGAATTCGTTGTTCGATTTCGTTGTTCGAAATCGTTGTTCGATTTCGTTGTTCGATTTCGTTGTTCGATTTCGTTTTTCGATTTCGTTTTTCGATTTCGTTGTTCGATTTCGTTGTTCGATTTCGTTGTTCGATTTCGTTGTTCGATTTCGTTGTTCGATTTCGTTGTTCGATTTCGTTGTTCGATTTCGTTGTTCGATTTCGTTGTTCGATTTCGTTATTCGAATTCGTTGTTCGATTTCGTTGTTCGATTTCGTTGTTCGATTTCGAAGTTCGATTTGGTTGTTCGATTTCGTTGTTCGATTTCGTATTTCGTTGTTAGAATTCGTTGTTCGATTTCGTTGTTCGAATTCGTTGTTCGATTTCGTTGTTCGATTTCGTTGTTCGATTTCGTTGTTCGATTTCGTTGTTCGATTTCGTTGTTCGATTTCGTATTTCGTTGTTCGAATTCGTTGTTCGATTTCGTTGTTCGTTTTCGTTGTTCGATATTGTTGTATGATTTCGTTGTTCGATTGCGTTGTTCCATTTCGTTGTTCTATTTCGTGGTTCGATTTCGTGGTTTCAGTTTGTTGTTCGATTTCGATTTCGCTGTTCGATTTCGTTGTTCGATTTCGTTGTTCGATTTCGTTGTTCGATTTCGTTGTTCGATTTCGTTGTTCGATTTCGTTGTTCGATTTTGAAGTTCGATTTCGTTGTTCGATTTCGTTGTTCGATTTCGTTGTTCGATTTCGTTGTCCGATTCCGTTGTTCGATTTCGTTGTTCGATTTCGTTGTTCGATTTCGTTGTTCGATTTCGTTGTTCGATTTCGTATTTCGTTGTTCGAATTCGTTGTTCGATTTCGTTGTTCGAATTCGTTGTTCGATTTCGTTGTTCGAATTCGTTGTTCGATTTCGTTGTTCGATTTTCTTTGTTCGATTTCGTTGTTCGATTTCGTTGTTCGATTTCGTTGTTCGATTTCGTTGTTCGATTTCGTTGTTCGATTTCGTTGTTCGATTTTGAAGTTCGATTTTGAAGTTCGATTTCGTTGTTCGATTTCGTTGTTCGATTTCGTTGTTCGATTTCGTTGTTCGATTTCGTTGTTCGATTTCGTTGTCCGATTCCGTTGTTCGATTTCGTTGTTCGTTTTCGTTGTTCGATATTGTTGTATGATTTCGTGGTTCGATTTCGTTGTTCGATTGCGTTGTTCCATTTCGTTGTTCTATTTCGTGGTTCGATTTCGTGGTTTCAGTTTGTTGTTCGATTTCGATTTCGCTGTTCGATTTCGAAGTTGGATTTCGTTGTTCTATTTCGTTGTTCTAATTTGTTGTTCGATTTCGTTGTTCGATTTCGTTGTTCGATTTCGTTGTTCGATTTCGTTGTTCGATTTCGTTGTTCGATTTCGTTGTTCGATTTCGTTGTTCGATTTCGTTGTTTGAATTCGTGTTCGATTTCGTTGATCGATTTCGTTGTTCGATTTTCTTTGTTCGATTTCGTTGTTCGATTTCGATGTTCGATTTCGTGGTTCGAATTCGTTGTTCGAATTCGTTGTTCGTTGTTAGATTTCGTTGTTCGTTGTTAGATTATGTTGTTCTTTGTTCGATTTCGTGGTTCGAATTCGTTGTTCGAATTCGTTGTTCGATTTCGTTGTTCGATTTCGTTGTTCGATTTTGTTGTTCGATTTCGTTATTCGATTTCGTTGTTCGATTTCGTTGTTCGATTTCGTTGTTCGATTTCGTTGTTCGATTTCGTTGTTCGATTTCGTTGTTCGAATTCGTTGTTCGAATTCGTTGTTCGAATTCGTTGTTCGATTTCGTTGTTCGATTTCGTTGTTCGATTTCGTTGTTCGATTTCGTTGTTCGATTTTGAAGTTCGATTTCGTTGTTCGATTTCGTTGTTCGATTTCGTTGTTCGATTTCGTTGTTCGATTTCGTTGTTCGATTTCGTTTTTCGATTTCGTTGTTCGATTTCGTTGTTCGATTTCGTTGTTCGATTTCGTTGTTCGATTTCGTTGTTCGATTTCGTTGTTCGATTTCGTTCGATTTCGTTGTTCGATTTCGTTGTTCGAATTCGTTATTCGAATTCGTTGTTCGATTTCGTTGTTCGATTTCGTTGTTCGATTTCGAAGTTCGATTTCGTTGTTCGATTTCGTTGTTCGATTTCGTTGTTCGATTTCGTTGTTCGAATTCGTTGTTCGATTTCGTTGTTCGAATTCGTTGTTCGATTTCGTTGTTCGATTTCGTTGTTCGATTTCGTTGTTCGATTTCGTTGTTTGAATTCGTGTTCGATTTCGTTGATCGATTTCGTTGTTCGATTTTCTTTGTTCGATTTCGTTGTTCGATTTCGATGTTCGATTTCGTGGTTCGAATTCGTTGTTCGAATTCGTTGTTCGTTGTTAGATTTCGTTGTTCGTTGTTAGATTATGTTGTTCTTTGTTCGATTTCGTGGTTCGAATTCGTTGTTCGAATTCGTTGTTCGATTTCGTTGTTCGATTTCGTTGTTCGATTTTGTTGTTCGATTTCGTTATTCGATTTCGTTGTTCGATTTCGTTGTTCGATTTCGTTGTTCGATTTCGTTGTTCGATTTCGTTGTTCGATTTCGAAGTTCGATTTCGTTGTTCGATTTCGTTGTTCGATTTCGTTGTTCGATTTCGTTGTTCGATTTCGTTGTTCGATGTCGTTGTTCGATGTTGTTCGAATTCGTTGTTCGATTTCGTTGTTCGATTTCGTTGTTCGATTTCGTTGTTCGATTTCGTTGTTCGATTTTGAAGTTCGATTTCGTTGTTCGATTTCGTTGTTCGATTTCGTTGTTCGAATTCGTTGTTCGATTTCGTTGTTCGATTTCGTTGTTCGATTTCGTTGTTCGATTTCGTTGTTCGATTTCGTTGTTCGATTTCGTTGTTCGATTTCGTATTTCGTTGTTCGAATTCGTTGTTCGATTTCGTTGTTCGTTTTCGTTGTTCGATATTGTTGTATGATTTCGTTGTTCGATTGCGTTGTTCCATTTCGTTGTTCTATTTCGTGGTTCGATTTCGTGGTTTCAGTTTGTTGTTCGATTTCGATTTCGCTGTTCGATTTCGTTGTTCGATTTCGTTGTTCGATTTCGTTGTTCGATTTCGTTGTTCGATTTCGTTGTTCGATTTCGTTGTTCGATTTTGAAGTTCGATTTCGTTGTTCGATTTCGTTGTTCGATTTCGTTGTTCGATTTCGTTGTTCGATTTCGTTGTCCGATTCCGTTGTTCGATTTCGTTGTTCGATTTCGTTGTTCGATTTCGTTGTTCGATTTCGTTGTTCGATTTCGTATTTCGTTGTTCGAATTCGTTGTTCGAATTCGTTGTTCGATTTCGTTGTTCGAATTCGTTGTTCGATTTCGTTGTTCGATTTTCTTTGTTCGATTTCGTTGTTCGATTTCGTTGTTCGATTTCGTTGTTCGATTTCGTTGTTCGATTTCGTTGTTCGATTTCGTTGTCCGATTCCGTTGTTCGATTTTGAAGTTCGATTTCGTTGTTCGATTTCGTTGTTCGATTTCGTTGTTCGATTTCGTTGTTCGATTTCGTTGTTCGATTTCGTTGTTCGATTTCGTTGTTCGATTTCGTTGTTCGATTTCGTTGTTCGATTTCGTTGTTCGATTTCGTTGTTCGATTTCGTTATTCGAATTCGTTGTTCGATTTCGTTGTTCGATTTCGTTGTTCGATTTCGAAGTTCGATTTGGTTGTTCGATTTCGTTGTTCGATTTCGTATTTCGTTGTTAGAATTCGTTGTTCGATTTCGTTGTTCGAATTCGTTGTTCGATTTCGTTGTTCGATTTCGTTGTTCGATTTCGTTGTTCGATTTCGTTGTTCGATTTCGTTGTTCGATTTCGTATTTCGTTGTTCGAATTCGTTGTTCGATTTCGTTGTTCGTTTTCGTTGTTCGATATTGTTGTATGATTTCGTTGTTCGATTGCGTTGTTCCATTTCGTTGTTCTATTTCGTGGTTCGATTTCGTGGTTTCAGTTTGTTGTTCGATTTCGATTTCGCTGTTCGATTTCGTTGTTCGATTTCGTTGTTCGATTTCGTTGTTCGATTTCGTTGTTCGATTTCGTTGTTCGATTTCGTTGTTCGATTTTGAAGTTCGATTTCGTTGTTCGATTTCGTTGTTCGATTTCGTTGTTCGATTTCGTTGTCCGATTCCGTTGTTCGATTTCGTTGTTCGATTTCGTTGTTCGATTTCGTTGTTCGATTTCGTTGTTCGATTTCGTATTTCGTTGTTCGAATTCGTTGTTCGATTTCGTTGTTCGAATTCGTTGTTCGATTTCGTTGTTCGAATTCGTTGTTCGATTTCGTTGTTCGATTTTCTTTGTTCGATTTCGTTGTTCGATTTCGTTGTTCGATTTCGTTGTTCGATTTCGTTGTTCGATTTCGTTGTTCGATTTCGTTGTTCGATTTTGAAGTTCGATTTTGAAGTTCGATTTCGTTGTTCGATTTCGTTGTTCGATTTCGTTGTTCGATTTCGTTGTTCGATTTCGTTGTCCGATTCCGTTGTTCGATTTCGTTGTTCGTTTTCGTTGTTCGATATTGTTGTATGATTTCGTGGTTCGATTTCGTTGTTCGATTGCGTTGTTCCATTTCGTTGTTCTATTTCGTGGTTCGATTTCGTGGTTTCAGTTTGTTGTTCGATTTCGATTTCGCTGTTCGATTTCGAAGTTGGATTTCGTTGTTCTATTTCGTTGTTCTAATTTGTTGTTCGATTTCGTTGTTCGATTTCGTTGTTCGATTTCGTTGTTCGATTTCGTTGTTCGATTTCGTTGTTCGATTTCGTTGTTCGATTTCGTTGTTCGATTTCGTTGTTTGAATTCGTGTTCGATTTCGTTGATCGATTTCGTTGTTCGATTTTCTTTGTTCGATTTCGTTGTTCGATTTCGATGTTCGATTTCGTGGTTCGAATTCGTTGTTCGAATTCGTTGTTCGTTGTTAGATTTCGTTGTTCGTTGTTAGATTATGTTGTTCTTTGTTCGATTTCGTGGTTCGAATTCGTTGTTCGAATTCGTTGTTCGATTTCGTTGTTCGATTTCGTTGTTCGATTTTGTTGTTCGATTTCGTTATTCGATTTCGTTGTTCGATTTCGTTGTTCGATTTCGTTGTTCGATTTCGTTGTTCGATTTCGTTGTTCGATTTCGTTGTTCGAATTCGTTGTTCGAATTCGTTGTTCGAATTCGTTGTTCGATTTCGTTGTTCGATTTCGTTGTTCGATTTCGTTGTTCGATTTCGTTGTTCGATTTTGAAGTTCGATTTCGTTGTTCGATTTCGTTGTTCGATTTCGTTGTTCGATTTCGTTGTTCGATTTCGTTGTTCGATTTCGTTTTTCGATTTCGTTGTTCGATTTCGTTGTTCGATTTCGTTGTTCGATTTCGTTGTTCGATTTCGTTGTTCGATTTCGTTGTTCGATTTCGTTCGATTTCGTTGTTCGATTTCGTTGTTCGAATTCGTTATTCGAATTCGTTGTTCGATTTCGTTGTTCGATTTCGTTGTTCGATTTCGAAGTTCGATTTCGTTGTTCGATTTCGTTGTTCGATTTCGTTGTTCGATTTCGTTGTTCGAATTCGTTGTTCGATTTCGTTGTTCGAATTCGTTGTTCGATTTCGTTGTTCGATTTCGTTGTTCGATTTCGTTGTTCGATTTCGTTGTTTGAATTCGTGTTCGATTTCGTTGATCGATTTCGTTGTTCGATTTTCTTTGTTCGATTTCGTTGTTCGATTTCGATGTTCGATTTCGTGGTTCGAATTCGTTGTTCGAATTCGTTGTTCGTTGTTAGATTTCGTTGTTCGTTGTTAGATTATGTTGTTCTTTGTTCGATTTCGTGGTTCGAATTCGTTGTTCGAATTCGTTGTTCGATTTCGTTGTTCGATTTCGTTGTTCGATTTTGTTGTTCGATTTCGTTATTCGATTTCGTTGTTCGATTTCGTTGTTCGATTTCGTTGTTCGATTTCGTTGTTCGATTTCGTTGTTCGATTTCGAAGTTCGATTTCGTTGTTCGATTTCGTTGTTCGATTTCGTTGTTCGATTTCGTTGTTCGATTTCGTTGTTCGATGTCGTTGTTCGATGTTGTTCGAATTCGTTGTTCGATTTCGTTGTTCGATTTCGTTGTTCGATTTCGTTGTTCGATTTCGTTGTTCGATTTTGAAGTTCGATTTCGTTGTTCGATTTCGTTGTTCGATTTCGTTGTTCGATTTCGTTGTCCGATTCCGTTGTTCGATTTCGTTGTTCGTTTTCGTTGTTCGATATTGTTGTATGATTTCGTGGTTCGATTTCGTTGTTCGATTGCGTTGTTCCATTTCGTTGTTCAATTTCGTGGTTCGATTTCGTGGTTTCAGCTTGTTGTTCGATTTCGATTTCGCTGTTCGATTTCGAAGTTGGATTTCGTTGTTCTATTTCGTTGTTCTAATTCGTTGTTCGATTTCGTTGTTCGATTTCGTTGTTCGATTTCGTTGTTCGATTTCGTTGTTCGATGTCGTTGTTCGATGTTGTTTGAATTCGTTGTTCGATTTCGTTGTTCGATTTCGTTATTCGATTTCGTTGTTCGATTTCGTTGTTCGATTTCGTTGTTCGATTTCGTTGTTCGATTTTGAAGTTCGATTTCGTTGTTCGATTTCGTTGTTCGATTTCGTTGTTCGATTTCGTTGTCCGATTCCGTTGTTCGATTTCGTTGTTCGTTTTCGTTGTTCGATATTGTTGTATGATTTCGTGGTTCGATTTCGTTGTTCGATTGCGTTGTTCCATTTCGTTGTTCAATTTCGTGGTTCGATTTCGTGGTTTCAGTTTGTTGTTCGATTTCGATTTCGCTGTTCGATTTCGAAGTTGGATTTCGTTGTTCTATTTCGTTGTTCTAATTCGTTGTTCGATTTCGTTGTTCGATTTCGTTGTTCGATTTCGTTGTTCGATTCGTTATTCGATTTCGTTGTTCGATTTCGTTGTTCGATTTCGTTGTTCGATTTCGTTCGATTTCGTTGTTCAATTTCGTTGTTCGATTTCGTTGTTCGATTTCGTTGTTCGATTTCGTTGTTCGATTTCGTTGTTCGATTTTGAAGTTCGATTTTGAAGTTCGATTTCGTTGTTCGATTTCGTTGTTCGATTTCGTTGTTTGATTTCGTTGTTCGATTTCGTTGTCCGATTCCGTTGTTCGATTTCGTTGTTCGTTTTCGTTGTTCGATTTCGTGGTTTCAGTTTGTTGTTCGATTTCGATTTCGCTGTTCGATTTCGTTGTTCGATTTCGTTGTTCGATTTCGTTGTTCGATTTCGTTGTTCGATTTCGTTGTTCGATTTCGTTGTTCGATTTTGAAGTTCGATTTCGTTGTTCGATTTCGTTGTTCGATTTCGTTGTTCGATTTCGTTGTTCGATTTCGTTGTCCGATTCCGTTGTTCGATTTTGAAGTTCGATTTCGTTGTTCGATTTCGTTGTTCGATTTCGTTGTTCGATTTCGTTGTTCGATTTCGTTGTTCGATTTCGTTGTTCGATTTCGTTGTTCGATTTCGTTGTTCGATTTCGTTGTTCGATTTCGTTGTTCGATTTCGTTGTTCGATTTCGTTGTTCGATTTCGTTGTTCGATTTCGATGTTCGATTTCGCTGTTCGATTTGGTTGTTCGATTTCGTTGTTCGATTTCGTTGTTTGATTTCGTTGTTCGATTTCGTTGTTCGATTTCGTTGTTCGATTTCGTTGTTCGATTTCGTTGTTCGATTTCGTTGTTCGATTTCGTTGTTCGATTTCGTTGTTCGATTTCGTTGTTCGATTTCGTTGTTCGATTTCGTTGTTCGATTTCGTTGTTCGATTTCGTTGTTCGATTTCGTTGTTCGATTTCGTTGTTCGATTTCGTTGTTCGATTTCGTTGTTCGATTTCGTTGTTCGATTTCGTTGTTCGATTTCGTTGTTCGATTTCGTTGTTCGATTTCGTTGTTCGATTTCGTTGTTCGATTTCGTGGTTCCAATTCGTTGTTCGAATTCGTTGTTCGAATTCGTTGTTCGAATTCGTTGTTCGAATTCGTTGTTCGATTTCGTTGTTCGATTTCGTATTTCGTTGTTCGAATTCGTTGTTCGATTTCGTTGTTCGAATTCGTTGTTCGATTTCGTTGTTCGATTTCGTTGTTCGATTTCGTTGTTCGATTTCGTTGTTCGATTTCGTTTTTCGATTTCGTTTTTCGATTTCGTTGTTCGATTTCGTTGTTCGATTTCGTTGTTCGATTTCGTTGTTCGATTTCGTTGTTCGATTTCGTTGTTCGATTTCGTTGTTCGATTTCGTTGTTCGATTTCGTTGTTCGATTTCGTTGTTCGAATTCGTTATTCGAATTCGTTGTTCGATTTCGTTGTTCGATTTCGTTGTTCGATTTCGAAGTTCGAGTTGGTTGTTCGATTTCGTTGTTCGATTTCGTATTTCGTTGTTAGAATTCGTTGTTCGATTTCGTTGTTCGAATTCGTTGTTCGATTTCGTTGTTCGATTTCGTTGTTCGATTTCGTTGTTCGATTTCGTTGTTCGATTTCGTTGTTCGATTTCGTATTTCGTTGTTCGAATTCGTTGTTCGATTTCGTTGTTCGTTTTCGTTGTTCGATATTGTTGTATGATTTCGTTGTTCGATTGCGTTGTTCCATTTCGTTGTTCTATTTCGTGGTTCGATTTCGTGGTTTCAGTTTGTTGTTCGATTTCGATTTCGCTGTTCGATTTCGTTGTTCGATTTCGTTGTTCGATTTCGTTGTTCGATTTCGTTGTTCGATTTCGTTGTTCGATTTCGTTGTTCGATTTTGAAGTTCGATTTCGTTGTTCGATTTCGTTGTTCGATTTCGTTGTTCGATTTCGTTGTTCGATTTCGTTGTCCGATTCCGTTGTTCGATTTCGTTGTTCGATTTCGTTGTTCGATTTCGTTGTTCGATTTCGTTGTTCGATTTCGTATTTCGTTGTTCGAATTCGTTGTTCGAATTCGTTGTTCGATTTCGTTGTTCGAATTCGTTGTTCGATTTCGTTGTTCGATTTTCTTTGTTCGATTTCGTTGTTCGATTTCGTTGTTCGATTTCGTTGTTCGATTTCGTTGTTCGATTTCGTTGTTCGATTTCGTTGTCCGATTCCGTTGTTCGATTTTGAAGTTCGATTTCGTTGTTCGATTTCGTTGTTCGATTTCGTTGTTCGATTTCGTTGTTCGATTTCGTTGTTCGATTTCGTTGTTCGATTTCGTTGTTCGATTTCGTTGTTCGATTTCGTTGTTCGATTTCGTTGTTCGATTTCGTTGTTCGATTTCGTTGTTCGATTTCGTTGTTCGATTTCGTTGTTCGATTTCGATGTTCGATTTCGCTGTTCGATTTCGTTGTTCGATTTCGTTGTTCGATTTCGTTGTTTGATTTCGTTGTTCGATTTCGTTGTTCGATTTCGTTGTTCGATTTCGTTGTTCGATTTCGTTGTTCGATTTCGTTGTTCGATTTCGTTGTTCGATTTCGTTGTTCGATTTCGTTGTTCGATTTCGTTGTTCGATTTCGTTGTTCGATTTCGTTGTTCGATTTCGTTGTTCGATTTCGTTGTTCGATTTCGTTGTTCGATTTCGTTGTTCGATTTCGTTGTTCGATTTCGTTGTTCGATTTCGTTGTTCGATTTCGTGGTTCCAATTCGTTGTTCGAATTCGTTGTTCGAATTCGTTGTTCGAATTCGTTGTTCGAATTCGTTGTTCGAATTCGTTGTTCGAATTCGTTGTTCGATTTCGTTGTTCGATTTCGTATTTCGTTGTTCGAATTCGTTGTTCGATTTCGTTGTTCGAATTCGTTGTTCGATTTCGTTGTTCGATTTCGTTGTTCGATTTCGTTGTTCGATTTCGTTGTTCGATTTCGTTGTTCGATTTCGTTGTTCGATTTCGTTGTTCGATTTCGTTCGATTTCGTGGTTCCAATTCGTTGTTCGAATTCGTTTTTCGAATTCGTTGTTCGATTTCGTTGTTCGATTTCGTTGTTCGAGTCGGTTGTTTGATTTCGTTGTTCGATTTCGTTGTTCGATTTCGTTGTTCGATTTCGTTGTTCGATTTCTTGTTCGAATTCGTTGTTCGAATTCGTTGTTCGAATTCGTTGTTCGATTTCGTTGTTCGATTTCGTTGTTCGATTTCGTTGTTCGATTTCGTTGTTCGATTTTGAAGTTCGATTTCGTTGTTCGATTTCGTTGTTCGATTTCGTTGTTCGATTTCGTTGTTCGATTTCGTTGTTCAATTTCGTTGTTCGATTTCGTTGTTCGATTTCGTTTTTCGATTTCGTTGTTCGATTTTGTTGTTCGATTTCGTTGTTCGATTTCGTTGTTCGATTTCGTTGTTCGATTTCGTTGTTCGATTTCGTTGTTCGATTTCGTTGTTCGATTTTGAAGTTCGATTTCGTTGTTCGATTTCGTTGTTCGATTTCGTTGTTCGATTTCGTTGTTCGATTTCGTTGTTCGATTTCGTTGTTCGATTTCGTTGTTCGATTTCGTTGTTCGATTTCGTTGTTCGATTTCGTTGTTCGATTTCGTTGTTCGATTTCGTTGTTCGATTTCGTTGTTCGATTTCGTTGTTCGATTTCGTTGTTCGATTTCGTTGTTCGATTTCGTTGTTCGATTTCGTTGTTCGATTTCGTTGTTCGATTTCGTTGTTCGATTTCGTTGTTCGATTTCGTTGTTCGATTTCGTTGTTCGATTTCGTGGTTCCAATTCGTTGTTCGAATTCGTTGTTCGAATTCGTTGTTCGAATTCGTTGTTCGAATTCGTTGTTCGATTTCGTTGTTCGATTTCGTATTTCGTTGTTCGAATTCGTTGTTCGATTTCGTTGTTCGAATTCGTTGTTCGATTTCGTTGTTCGATTTCGTTGTTCGATTTCGTTGTTCGATTTCGTTGTTCGATTTCGTTTTTCGATTTCGTTTTTCGATTTCGTTGTTCGATTTCGTTGTTCGATTTCGTTGTTCGATTTCGTTGTTCGATTTCGTTGTTCGATTTCGTTGTTCGATTTCGTTGTTCGATTTCGTTGTTCGATTTCGTTGTTCGATTTCGTTGTTCGAATTCGTTATTCGAATTCGTTGTTCGATTTCGTTGTTCGATTTCGTTGTTCGATTTCGAAGTTCGAGTTGGTTGTTCGATTTCGTTGTTCGATTTCGTATTTCGTTGTTAGAATTCGTTGTTCGATTTCGTTGTTCGAATTCGTTGTTCGATTTCGTTGTTCGATTTCGTTGTTCGATTTCGTTGTTCGATTTCGTTGTTCGATTTCGTTGTTCGATTTCGTATTTCGTTGTTCGAATTCGTTGTTCGATTTCGTTGTTCGTTTTCGTTGTTCGATATTGTTGTATGATTTCGTTGTTCGATTGCGTTGTTCCATTTCGTTGTTCTATTTCGTGGTTCGATTTCGTGGTTTCAGTTTGTTGTTCGATTTCGATTTCGCTGTTCGATTTCGTTGTTCGATTTCGTTGTTCGATTTCGTTGTTCGATTTCGTTGTTCGATTTCGTTGTTCGATTTCGTTGTTCGATTTCGTTGTTCGATTTTGAAGTTCGATTTCGTTGTTCGATTTCGTTGTTCGATTTCGTTGTTCGATTTCGTTGTTCGATTTCGTTGTCCGATTCCGTTGTTCGATTTCGTTGTTCGATTTCGTTGTTCGATTTCGTTGTTCGATTTCGTTGTTCGATTTCGTATTTCGTTGTTCGAATTCGTTGTTCGAATTCGTTGTTCGATTTCGTTGTTCGAATTCGTTGTTCGATTTCGTTGTTCGATTTTCTTTGTTCGATTTCGTTGTTCGATTTCGTTGTTCGATTTCGTTGTTCGATTTCGTTGTTCGATTTCGTTGTTCGATTTCGTTGTCCGATTCCGTTGTTCGATTTTGAAGTTCGATTTCGTTGTTCGATTTCGTTGTTCGATTTCGTTGTTCGATTTCGTTGTTCGATTTCGTTGTTCGATTTCGTTGTTCGATTTCGTTGTTCGATTTCGTTGTTCGATTTCGTTGTTCGATTTCGTTGTTCGATTTCGTTGTTCGATTTCGTTGTTCGATTTCGTTGTTCGATTTCGATGTTCGATTTCGCTGTTCGATTTCGTTGTTCGATTTCGTTCGATTTCGTTGTTTGATTTCGTTGTTCGATTTCGTTGTTCGATTTCGTTGTTCGATTTCGTTGTTCGATTTCGTTGTTCGATTTCGTTGTTCGATTTCGTTGTTCGATTTCGTTGTTCGATTTCGTTGTTCGATTTCGTTGTTCGATTTCGTTGTTCGATTTCGTTGTTCGATTTCGTTGTTCGATTTCGTTGTTCGATTTCGTTGTTCGATTTCGTTGTTCGATTTCGTTGTTCGATTTCGTTGTTCGATTTCGTTGTTCGATTTCGTGGTTCCAATTCGTTGTTCGAATTCGTTGTTCGAATTCGTTGTTCGAATTCGTTGTTCGAATTCGTTGTTCGAATTCGTTGTTCGATTTCGTTGTTCGATTTCGTATTTCGTTGTTCGAATTCGTTGTTCGATTTCGTTGTTCGAATTCGTTGTTCGATTTCGTTGTTCGATTTCGTTGTTCGATTTCGTTGTTCGATTTCGTTGTTCGATTTCGTTGTTCGATTTCGTTGTTCGATTTCGTTGTTCGATTTCGTTCGATTTCGTGGTTCCAATTCGTTGTTCGAATTCGTTTTTCGAATTCGTTGTTCGATTTCGTTGTTCGATTTCGTTGTTCGAGTCGGTTGTTTGATTTCGTTGTTCGATTTCGTTGTTCGATTTCGTTGTTCGATTTCGTTGTTCGATTTCTTGTTCGAATTCGTTGTTCGAATTCGTTGTTCGAATTCGTTGTTCGATTTCGTTGTTCGATTTCGTTGTTCGATTTCGTTGTTCGATTTCGTTGTTCGATTTTGAAGTTCGATTTCGTTGTTCGATTTCGTTGTTCGATTTCGTTGTTCGATTTCGTTGTTCGATTTCGTTGTTCGATTTCGTTGTTCGATTTCGTTGTTCGATTTCGTTTTTCGATTTCGTTGTTCGATTTTGTTGTTCGATTTCGTTGTTCGATTTCGTTGTTCGATTTCGTTGTTCGATTTCGTTGTTCGATTTCGTTCGAATTCGTTATTCGAATTCGTTGTTGGATTTCGTTGTTCGATTTCGTTGTTAGATTTCGAAGTTCGATTTCGTTGTTTGATTTCGTTGTTCGATTTCGTTGTTCGATTTCGTTGTTCGATTTCGTATTTCGTTGTTCGAATTCGTTGTTCGATTTCGTTGTTCGAATTCGTTGTTCGATTTCGTTGTTCGATTTCGTTGTTCGATTTCCTTGTTCGATTTAGTTGTTCGATTTCGTTGTTCGATTTCGTTGTTTGAATTCGTGTTCGATTTCGTTGATCGATTTCGTTGTTCGATTTTCTTTGTTCGATTTCGTTGTTCGATTTCGATGTTCGATTTCGTGGTTCGAATTCGTTGTTCGAATTCGTTGTTCGATTTCGTTGTTCGATTTCGTTGTTCGATTTTGTTGTTCGATTTCGTTGTTCGATTTCGTTGTTCGATTTCGTTGTTCGATTTCGTTGTTCGATTTCGTTGTTCGATTTCGTTGTTCGATTTCGTTGTTCGATTTCGTTGTTCGATGTCGTTGTTCGATGTGTCGTTGTTCGATGTCGTTGTTCGAATTCGTTGTTCGAATTCGTTGTTCGATTTCGTTGTTCGATTTCGTTGTTCGATTTCGTTGTTCGATTTCGTTGTTCGATTTCGTTGTTCGATTTCGTTGTTCGATTTCGTTGTTCGATTTCGTTGTTCGATTTTGAAGTTCGATTTCGTTGTTCGATTTCGTTGTTCGATTTCGTTGTTCGATTTCGTTGTCCGATTCCGTTGTTCGATTTCGTTGTTCGTTTTCGTTGTTCGATATTGTTGTATGATTTCGTGGTTCGATTTCGTTGTTCGATTGCGTTGTTCCATTTCGTTGTTCTATTTCGTGGTTCGATTTCGTGGTTTCAGTTTGTTGTTCGATTTCGATTTCGCTGTTCGATTTCGAAGTTGGATTTCGTTGTTCTATTTCGTTGTTCTAATTCGGTTCGATTTCGTTGTTCGATTTCGTTGTTCGATTTCGTTGTTCGATTCGTTATTCGATTTCGTTGTTCGATTTCGTTGTTCGATTTCGTTGTTCGATTTCGTTCGATTTCGTTGTTCGATTTCGTTGTTCGATTTCGTTGTTCGATTTCGTTGTTCGATTTCGTTGTTCGATTTCTTTGTTCGATTTCGTTGTTTGATTTCGTTGTCCGATTCCGTTGTTCGATTTCGTTGTTCGTTTTCGTTGTTCGATATTGTTGTATGATTTCGTGGTTCGATTTCGTTGTTCGATTGCGTTGTTCCATTTCGTTGTTCTATTTCGTGGTTCGATTTCGTGGTTTCAGTTTGTTGTTCGATTTCGATTTCGCTGTTCGATTTCGTTGTTCGATTTCGTTGTTCGATTTCGTTGTTCGATTTCGTTGTTCGATTTCGTTGTTCGATTTTGAAGTTCGATTTCGTTGTTCGATTTCGTTGTTCGATTTCGTTGTTCGATTTCGTTGTCCGATTCCGTTGTTCGATTTCGTTGTTCGTTTTCGTTGTTCGATATTGTTGTATGATTTCGTGGTTCGATTTCGTTGTTCGATTGCGTTGTTCCATTTCGTTGTTCTATTTCGTGGTTCGATTTCGTGGTTTCAGTTTGTTGTTCGATTTCGATTTCGCTGTTCGATTTCGAAGTTGGATTTCGTTGTTCTATTTCGTTGTTCTAATTCGTTGTTCGATTTCGTTGTTCGATTTCGTTGTTCGATTCGTTATTCGATTTCGTTGTTCGATTTCGTTGTCCGATTCCGTTGTTCGATTTCGTTGTTCGTTTTCGTTGTTCGATATTGCTGTATGATTTCGTGGTTCGATTTCGTTGTTCGATTGCGTTGTTCCATTTCGTTGTTCTAATTCGTGGTTCGACTTCGTGGTTTCAGTTTGTTGTTCGATTTCGATTTCGCTGTTCGATTTCGAAGTTGGATTTCGTTGTTCTATTTCGTTGTTCTAATTCGTTGTTCGATTTCGTTGTTCGATTTCGTTGTTCGATTCGTTATTCGATTTCGTTGTTCGATTTCGTTGTTCGATTTCGTTGTTCCATTTCGTTGTTCGATTTCGTTGTTCGATTTCGTTGTTCGATTTCGTTGTTCGATTTCGTTGTTCGATTTCGTTGTTAGATTTCGTTGTTAGATTTCGTTGTTCGTTGTTAGATTTCGTTGTTCGTTCTTAGATTTCGTTGTTCTTTGTTCGATTTCGTGGTTCGAATTCGTTGTTCGAATTCGTTGTTCGATTTCGTTGTTCGATTTCGTTGTTCGATTTTGTTGTTCGATTTCGTTGTTCGATTTCGTTCGATTTCGTTGTTCGATTTCGTTGTTCGATTTCGTTGTTCGATTTCGTTGTTCGATTTCGTTGTTCGATTTAGTTGTTCGATTTAGTTGTTCGATTTCGTTGTTCGATTTCGTTGTTCGATTTCGAAGTTCGATTTCGTTGTTCGATTTCGTTGTTCGATTTCGTTGTTCGATTTCGTTGTTCGATTTCGTTGTTCGATTTCGAAGTTCGATTTCGTTGTTCGATTTCGTTGTTCGATTTCGTTGTTCGATTTCGTTGTTCGATTTCGTTGTTCGAATTCGTTGTTCGAATTCGTTGTTCGAATTCGTTGTTCGAATTCGTTGTTCGAATTCGTTGTTCGAATTCGTTGTTCGAATTCGTTGTTCGAATTCGTTGTTCGATTTCGTTGTTCGATTTCGTTGTTCGATTTCGTTGTTAGATTTCGTTGTTCGTTGTTAGATTTCGTTGTTCGTTCTTAGATTACGTTGTTCTTTGTTCGATTTCGTGGTTCGAATTCGTTGTTCGAATTCGTTGTTCGATTTCGTTGTTCGTTTTCGTTGTTCGATATTGTTGTATGATTTCGTGGTTCGATTTCGTTGTTCGATTGCGTTGTTCCATTTCGTTGTTCTATTTCGTGGTTCGATTTCGTGGTTTCAGTTTGTTGTTCGATTTCGATTTCGCTGTTCGATTTCGAAGTTGGATTTCGTTGTTCTATTTCGTTGTTCTAATTCGTTGTTCGATTTCGTTGTTCGATTTCGTTGTTCGATTCGTTATTCGATTTCGTTGTTCGATTTCGTTGTTCGATTTCGTTGTTCGATTTCGTTGTTCGATTTCGTTGTCCGATTTCGTTGTTCGATTTCGTTGTTCGTTTTCGTTGTTCGATATTGTTGTATGATTTCGTGGTTCGATTTCGTTGTTCGATTGCGTTGTTCCATTTCGTTGTTCTATTTCGTGGTTCGATTTCGTGGTTTCAGTTTGTTGTTCGATTTCGATTTCGCTGTTCGATTTCGAAGTTGGATTTCGTTGTTCTATTTCGTTGTTCTAATTCGTTGTTCGATTTCGTTGTTCGATTTCGTTGTTCGATTTCGTTGTTCGATTCGTTATTCGATTTCGTTGTTCGATTTCGTTGTTCGATTTCGTTGTTCCATTTCGTTGTTCGATTTCGTTGTTCGATTTCGTTGTTCGATTTCGTTGTTCGATTTCGTTGTTCGATTTCGTTGTTAGATTTCGTTGTTAGTTGTTAGATTTCGTTGTTCGATTTCGTTGTTTGATTTCGTTGTTCGATTTTGTTGTTCGATTTCGTTGTTCGATTTCGTTGTTCGATTTCGTTGTTCGATTTCGTTGTTCGATTTTGAAGTTCGATTTCGTTGTTCGATTTCGTTGTTCGATTTCGTTGTTCGATTTCGTTGTCCGATTCCGTTGTTCGATTTCGTTGTTCGTTTTCGTTGTTCGATATTGTTGTATGATTTCGTGGTTCGATTTCGTTGTTCGATTGCGTTGTTCCATTTCGTTGTTCTATTTCGTGGTTCGATTTCGTGGTTTCAGTTTGTTGTTCGATTTCGATTTTGCTGTTCGATTTCGAAGTTGGATTTCGTTGTTTTATTTCGTTGTTCTAATTCGTTGTTCGATTTCGTTGTTCGATTTCGTTGTTCGATTCGTTATTCGATTTCGTTGTTCGATTTCGTTGTTCGATTTCGTTGTTCGATTTCGTTCGATTTCGTTGTTCGATTTCGTTGTTGTTCGATTTCGTTGTTCGATTTCGTTGTTCGATTTCGTTGTTCGATTTCGTTGTTCGATTTCTTTGTTCGATTTCGTTGTTCGATTTCGTTGTCCGATTCCGTTGTTCGATTTCGTTGTTCGTTTTCGTTGTTCGATATTGTTGTATGATTTCGTGGTTCGATTTCGTTGTTCGATTGCGTTGTTCCATTTCGTTGTTCTATTTCGTGGTTCGATTTCGTGGTTTCAGTTTGTTGTTCGATTTCGATTTCGCTGTTCGATTTCGTTGTTAGATTTCGTTGTTCGATTTCGTTGTTCGATTTCGTTGTTCGATTTCGTTGTTCGATTTTGAAGTTCGATTTCGTTGTTCGATTTCGTTGTTCGATTTCGTTGTTCGATTTCGTTGTTCGATTTCGTTGTCCGATTCCGTTGTTCGATTTCGTTGTTCGTTTTCGTTGTTCGATATTGTTGTATGATTTCGTGGTTCGATTTCGTTGTTCGATTGCGTTGTTCCATTTCGTTGTTCTATTTCGTGGTTCGATTTCGTGGTTTCAGTTTGTTGTTCGATTTCGATTTCGCTGTTCGATTTCGAAGTTGGATTTCGTTGTTCTATTTCGTTGTTCTAATTCGTTGTTCGATTTCGTTGTTCGATTTCGTTGTTCGATTTCGTTGTTCGATTCGTTATTCGATTTCGTTGTTCGATTTCGTTGTTCGATTTCGTTGTTCGATTTCGTTGTTCGATTTCGTTGTCCGATTCCGTTGTTCGATTTCGTTGTTCGTTTTCGTTGTTCGATATTGCTGTATGATTTCGTGGTTCGATTTCGTTGTTCGATTGCGTTGTTCCATTTCGTTGTTCTAATTCGTGGTTCGACTTCGTGGTTTCAGTTTGTTGTTCGATTTCGATTTCGCTGTTCGATTTCGAAGTTGGATTTCGTTGTTCTATTTCGTTGTTCTAATTCGTTGTTCGATTTCGTTGTTCGATTTCGTTGTTCGATTTCGTTGTTCGATTCGTTATTCGATTTCGTTGTTCGATTTCGTTGTTCGATTTCGTTGTTCCATTTCGTTGTTCGATTTCGTTGTTCGATTTCGTTGTTCGATTTCGTTGTTCTATTTCGTTGTTGGATTTCGTTGTTCGTTGTTAGATTTCGTTGTTCGATTTCATTGTTCGATTTCGTTGTTCCATTTCGTTGTTCGATTTCGTTGTTCGATTTCGTTGTTAGATTTCGTTGTTAGATTTCGTTGTTCGTTGTTAGATTTCGTTGTTCGTTCTTAGATTTCGTTGTTCTTTGTTCGATTTCGTGGTTCGAATTCGTTGTTCGAATTCGTTGTTCGATTTCGTTGTTCGATTTCGTTGTTCGATTTTGTTGTTCGATTTCGTTGTTCGATTTCGTTGTTCGATTTCGTTCGATTTCGTTGTTCGATTTCGTTGTTCGATTTCGTTGTTCGATTTCGTTGTTCGATTTCGTTGTTCGATTTCGTTGTTCGATTTAGTTGTTCGATTTCGTTGTTCGATTTCGAAGTTCGATTTCGTTGTTCGATTTCGTTGTTCGATTTCGTTGTTCGATTTCGTTGTTCGATTTCGTTGTTCGATTTCGTTGTTCGATTTCGTTGTTCGATTTCGTTGTTCGATTTCGTTGTTCGATTTCGTTGTTCGATTTCGTTGTTCGAATTCGTTGTTCGAATTCGTTGTTCGATTTCGTTGTTCGATTTCGTTGTTCGATTTCGTTGTTCGATTTCGTTGTTCGATTTCGTTGTTCGATTTCGTTGTTCGATTTCGTTGTTCGATTTCGTTGTTCGATTTCGTTGTTCGATTTCGTTGTTCGATTTCGTTGTTCGATTTCGTTGTTCGATTTCGTTGTTCGATTTCGTTGTTCGATTTCGTTGTTCGATTTCGTTGTTCGATTTCGTTGTTCGATTTCGTTGTTCGATTTCGTTGTTCGATTTCGTGGTTCGATTTCGTTGTTCGATTTTGAAGTTCGATTTTGAAGTTCGATTTCGTTGTTCGATTTCGTTGTTCGATTTCGTTGTTCGATTTCGTTGTTCGATTTCGTTGTCCGATTCCGTTGTTCGATTTCGTTGTTCGTTTTCGTTGTTCGATATTGTTGTATGATTTCGTGGTTCGATTTCGTTGTTCGATTGCGTTGTTCCATTTCGTTGTTCTATTTCGTGGTTCGATTTCGTGGTTTCAGTTTGTTGTTCGATTTCGATTTCGCTGTTCGATTTCGAAGTTGGATTTCGTTGTTCTATTTCGTTGTTCTAATTCGTTGTTCGATTTCGTTGTTCGATTTCGTTGTTCGATTCGTTATTCGATTTCGTTGTTCGATTTCGTTGTTCGATTTCGTTGTTCGATTTCGTTGTTCGATTTCGTTGTTCGATTTTGAAGTTCGATTTCGTTGTTCGATTTCGTTGTTCGATTTCGTTGTTCGATTTCGTTGTCCGATTCCGTTGTTCGATTTCGTTGTTCGTTTTCGTTGTTCGATATTGTTGTATGATTTCGTGGTTCGATTTCGTTGTTCGATTGCGTTGTTCCATTTCGTTGTTCTATTTCGTGGTTCGATTTCGTGGTTTCAGTTTGTTGTTCGATTTCGATTTCGCTGTTCGATTTCGAAGTTGGATTTCGTTGTTTTATTTCGTTGTTCTAATTCGTTGTTCGATTTCGTTATTCGATTTCGTTGTTAGATTTCGTTGTTCGATTTCGTTGTTCGATTTCGTTGTTCGATTTCGTTGTTCGATTTCGTTGTTAGATTTCGTTGTTCGTTGTTAGATTTCGTTGTTCGTTGTTAGATTTCGTTATTCGTTGTTAGATTTCGTTGTTCTTTGTTCGATTTCGTGGTTCGAATTCGTTGTTCGAATTCGTTGTTCGATTTCGTTGTTCGATTTTGTTGTTCGATTTCGTTGTTCGATTTCGTTGTTCGATTTCGAAGTTCGATTTCGTTGTTCGATTTCGTTGTTCGATTTCGTTATTCGATTTCGTTGTTCGATTTCGTTGTTCGATTTCGTTGTTCGATTTCGTTGTTCGATTTCGTTGTTCGATTTCGTTGTTCGATTTCGTTGTTCGATTTCGTTGTTCGATTTCGTTGTTCGATTTCGTTGTTCGATTTCGTTGTTCGATTTCGTTGTTCGATTTCGATGTTCGATTTCGTTGTTCAATTTCGTTGTTCGATTCGTTATTCGCTTTCGTTGTGCGATTTCGTTGTTCAATTTCGTTGTTCCATTTCGTTGTTCGATTTCGTTGTTCGATTTCATTGTTCGATTTCGTTGTTCGATTCGTTTGTTCGATTTCGTTGTTCGATTTCGTGGTTCGAATTCGTTGTTCGAATTCGTTGTTCGATTTCGTTGTTCGATTTCATTGTTCGATTTCGTGGTTCGAATTCGTTGTTCGAATTCGTTGTTCGATTTCGTTGTTCGTTGTTAGATTTCGTTGTTCGTTGTTAGATTTCGTTGTTCTTTGTTCCATTTCGTTGTTCGTTGTTAGATTTCGTTGTTCTTTGTTCAATTTCGTTGTTCGATTCGTTATTCGCTTTCGTTGTGCGATTTCGTTGTTCAATTTCGTTGTTCCATTTCGTTGTTCGATTTCGTTGTTCGATTTCGTTGTTCGATTTCGTTGTTCGATTTCGTTGTTCGATTTCGTTGTTCGATTTCGTTGTTCGATTTCGTTGTTCAATTTCGTTGTTCGATTTCGTTGTTCGATTTCGTTGTTCGATTTCGTTGTTCGATTTCGTTGTTCGATTTCGTTGTTCGATTTCGTTGTTGGAATTCGTGTTCGATTTCGTTGATCGATTTCGTTGTTCGATTTTCATTGTTCGATTTGATTGTTCGATTTCGTTGATCGATTTCGTTGATCGATTTCGTTGATCGATTTCGTTTTTCGATTTCGTTCGATTTCGTTGTTCGATTTCATTGTTCGATTTCGTGGTTCGAATTCGTTGTTCGAATTCGTTGTTCGATTTCGTTGTTCGTTGTTAGATTTCGTTGTTCGTAGTTAGATTTCGTTGTTCTTTGTTCGATTTCGTTGTTCGTTGTTAGATTTCGTTGTTCTTTGTTCGATTTCGTTGTTCGTTGTTCGATTTCGTTGTTCGATTTTCGTTGTTCGATTTCGTTGTTCGATTGCGTTGTTCCATTTCGTTATTCAATTTCGTGGTTCGATTTCGTGGTTTCAGTTTGTTGTTCGATTTCGATTTCGTTGTTCGATATCGAAGTTGGATTTCGTTGTTCGATTTCGTTGTTCTATTTCGTTGTTCGATTTCGTTGTTGGAATTCGTTGTTCGAATTCGTTGTTCGATTTCGTTGTTCAATTTCGTTGTTCCATTTCGTTGTTCGATTTCGTTGTTCGATTTCGTTGTTCGATTGCGTTGTTCCATTTCGTTGTTCTATTTCGTGGTTCGATTTCGTGGTTTCAGTTTGTTGTTCGATTTCGATTTCGTTGTTCGATTTCGAAGTTGGATTTCGTTGTTCGATTTCGTTGTTCAATTTCGATGTTCGATTTCGTTGTTCGATTTCGTTGTTCGATTCGTTATTCGATTTCGTTGTTCGATTTCGTTGTTCGATTTCGTTGTTCGATTTCGTTCGATTTCGTTGTTCGATTTCGTTGTTCGATTTCGTTGTTCGATTTCGTTGTTCGATTTCGTTGTTCGATTTCGTTGTTCGTTGTTAGATTTCGTTGTTCGTAGTTAGATTTCGTTGTTCTTTGTTCGATTTCGTTGTTCGTTGTTAGATTTCGTTGTTCTTTGTTCGATTTCGTTGTTCGTTGTTCGATTTCGTTGTTCGATTTTCGTTGTTCGATTTCGTTGTTCGATTGCGTTGTTCCATTTCGTTATTCAATTTCGTGGTTCGATTTCGTGGTTTCAGTTTGTTGTTCGAGTTCGTTATTCGATTTCGTTGTTCGATTTCGTTGTTCGATTTCGTTGTTCGTTTTCGTTGTTCGATATTGTATGATTTCGTGGTTCGATTTCGTTGTTCGATTGCGTTGTTCCATTTCGTTGTTCTATTTCGTGGTTCGATTTCGTGGTTTCAGTTTGTTGTTCGATTTCGATTTCGTTGTTCGATATCGAAGTTGGATTTCGTTGTTCGATTTCGTTGTTCTATTTCGTTGTTCGATTTCGTTGTTGGAATTCGTTGTTCGAATTCGTTGTTCGATTTCGTTGTTCAATTTCGTTGTTCCATTTCGTTGTTCGATTTCGTTGTTCGATTTCGTTGTTCGATTTCGTTGTTCGATTTCGTTGTTCGATTTCGTTGTTCGATTTCGTTGTTCGATTTCGTTGTTCGAATTCGTTATTCGAATTCGTTGTTCGATTTCGTTGTTCGATTTCGTTGTTCGATTTCGAAGTTCGATTTCGTTGTTCGATTTCGTTGTTCGATTTCGTATTTCGTTGTTCGAATTCGTTGTTCGATTTCGTTGTTCGAATTCGTTGTTCGATTTCGTTGTTCGATTTCGTTGTTCGATTTTGTTGTTCGATTTCGTGGTTCGATTTCGTTGTTCGATTGCGTTGTTCCATTTCGTTGTTCTATTTCGTGGTTCGATTTCGTGGTTTCAGTTTGTTGTTCGATTTCGATTTCGCTGTTCGATTTCGTTGTTCGATTTCGTTGTTCGATTTCGTTGTTCGATTTCGTTGTTCGATTTCGTTGTTCGATTTCGTTGTTCGATTTCGTTGTTCGATTTTGAAGTTCGATTTCGTTGTTCGATTTCGTTGTTCGATTTCGTTGTTCGATTACGTTGTTCGATTTCGTTGTCCGATTCCGTTGTTCGATTTCGTTGTTCGATTTCGTTGTTCGATTTCGTTGTTCGATTTCGTTGTTCGATTTCGTATTTCGTTGTTCGAATTCGTTGTTCGATTTCGTTGTTCGAATTCGTTGTTCGATTTCGTTGTTCGATTTTCTTTGTTCGATTTCGTTGTTCGATTTCGTTGTTCGATTTCGTTGTTCGATTTCGTTGTTCGATTTCGTTGTTCGATTTCGTTGTTCGATTTCGTTGTTCGATTTTGAAGTTCGATTTCGTTGTTCGATTTCGTTGTTCGATTTCGTTGTTCGATTTCGTTGTTCGATTTCGTTGTTCAATTTCGTTGTTCGATTTCGTTGTTCGATTTCGTTGTTCGATTTCGTTGTTCGATTTCGTTGTTCGATTTCGTTGTTGGAATTCGTGTTCGATTTCGTTGATCGATTTCGTTGTTCGATTTTCATTGTTCGATTTCGTTGTTCGATTTCGTTGTTGGAATTCGTGTTCGATTTCGTTGATCGATTTCGTTGTTCGATTTTCATTGTTCGATTTGATTGTTCGATTTCGTTGATCGATTTCATTGTTCGATTTCGTGGTTCGAATTCGTTGTTCGAATTCGTTGTTCGATTTCGTTGTTCGTTGTTAGATTTCGTTGTTCGTAGTTAGATTTCGTTGTTCTTTGTTCGATTTCGTTGTTCGTTGTTAGATTTCGTTGTTCTTTGTTCGATTTCGTTGTTCGTTGTTCGATTTCGTTGTTCGATTTTCGTTGTTCGATTTCGTTGTTCGATTGCGTTGTTCCATTTCGTTATTCAATTTCGTGGTTCGATTTCGTGGTTTCAGTTTGTTGTTCGAGTTCGTTATTCGATTTCGTTGTTCGATTTCGTTGTTCGATTTCGTTGTTCGTTTTCGTTGTTCGATATTGTATGATTTCGTGGTTCGATTTCGTTGTTCGATTGCGTTGTTCCATTTCGTTGTTCTATTTCGTGGTTCGATTTCGTGGTTTCAGTTTGTTGTTCGATTTCGATTTCGTTGTTCGATATCGAAGTTGGATTTCGTTGTTCGATTTCGTTGTTCTATTTCGTTGTTCGATTTCGTTGTTGGAATTCGTTGTTCGAATTCGTTGTTCGATTTCGTTGTTCAATTTCGTTGTTCCATTTCGTTGTTCGATTTCGTTGTTCGATTGCGTTGTTCCATTTCGTTGTTCTATTTCGTGGTTCGATTTCGTGGTTTCAGTTTGTTGTTCGATTTCGATTTCGTTGTTCGATTTCGAAGTTGGATTTCGTTGTTCGATTTCGTTGTTCAATTTCGATGTTCGATTTCGTTGTTCGATTTCGTTGTTCGATTTCGTTGTTCGATTTCGTTGTTCGATTTCGTTGTTCGATTTCGTTGTTCGATTTCGTTGTTCGATTTCGTTGTTCGATTTCGTTGTTCGATTTCGTTGTTCGATTTCGTTGTTCGAATTCGTTATTCGAATTCGTTGTTCGATTTCGTTGTTCGATTTCGTTGTTCGATTTCGAAGTTCGATTTCGTTGTTCGATTTCGTTGTTCGATTTCGTATTTCGTTGTTCGAATTCGTTGTTCGATTTCGTTGTTCGAATTCGTTGTTCGATTTCGTTGTTCGATTTCGTTGTTCGATTTCGTTGTTCGATTTCGTTGTTCGATTTCGTTGTTCGATTTCGTTGTTCGATTTCGTATTTCGTTGTTCGAATTCGTTGTTCGATTTCGTTGTTCGTTTTCGTTGTTCGATATTGTTGTATGATTTCGTGGTTCGATTTCGTTGTTCGATTGCGTTGTTCCATTTCGTTGTTCTATTTCGTGGTTCGATTTCGTGGTTTCAGTTTGTTGTTCGATTTCGATTTCGCTGTTCGATTTCGTTGTTCGATTTCGTTGTTCGATTTCGTTGTTCGATTTCGTTGTTCGATTTCGTTGTTCGATTTCGTTGTTCGATTTCGTTGTTCGATTTTGAAGTTCGATTTCGTTGTTCGATTTCGTTGTTCGATTTCGTTGTTCGATTTCGTTGTTCGATTTCGTTGTCCGATTCCGTTGTTTGATTTCGTTGTTCGATTTCGTTGTTCGATTTCGTTGTTCGATTTCGTTGTTCGATTTCGTATTTCGTTGTTCCATTTCGTTGTTCGATTTCGTTGTTCGATTTCATTGTTCGATTTCGTTGTTCGATTTCGTTGTTCGATTTCGTTGTTCGATTTCGTTGTTCGATTTCGTTGTTCGATTTCGTTGTTCGATTTCGTTGTTCGATTTTGAAGTTCGATTTTGAAGTTCGATTTCGTTGTTCGATTTCGTTGTTCGATTTCGTTGTTCGATTTCGTTGTTCGATTTCGTTGTCCGATTCCGTTGTTCGATTTCGTTGTTCGTTTTCGTTGTTCGATATTGTTGTATGATTTCGTGGTTCGATTTCGTTGTTCGATTGCGTTGTTCCATTTCGTTGTTCTATTTCGTGGTTCGATTTCGTGGTTTCAGTTTGTTGTTCGATTTCGATTTCGCTGTTCGATTTCGAAGTTGGATTTCGTTGTTCTATTTCGTTGTTCTAATTCGTTGTTCGATTTCGTTGTTCGATTTCGTTGTTCGATTTCGTTGTTCGATTTCGTTGTTCGATTTCGTTCGAATTCGTTATTCGAATTCGTTGTTGGATTTCGTTGTTCGATTTCGTTGTTAGATTTCGAAGTTCGATTTCGTTGTTTGATTTCGTTGTTCGATTTCGTTGTTCGATTTCGTTGTTCGATTTCGTATTTCGTTGTTCGAATTCGTTGTTCGATTTCGTTGTTCGAATTCGTTGTTCGATTTCGTTGTTCGATTTCGTTGTTCGATTTCCTTGTTCGATTTAGTTGTTCGATTTCGTTGTTCGATTTCGTTGTTTGAATTCGTGTTCGATTTCGTTGATCGATTTCGTTGTTCGATTTTCTTTGTTCGATTTCGTTGTTCGATTTCGATGTTCGATTTCGTGGTTCGATTTCGTTGTTCGATTTCGTTGTTCGATTTCGTTGTTCGATTTCGTTGTCCGATTCCGTTGTTCGATTTCGTTGTTCGTTTTCGTTGTTCGATATTGTTGTATGATTTCGTGGTTCGATTTCGTTGTTCGATTGCGTTGTTCCATTTCGTTGTTCTATTTCGTGGTTCGATTTCGTGGTTTCAGTTTGTTGTTCGATTTCGATTTCGCTGTTCGATTTCGAAGTTGGATTTCGTTGTTCTATTTCGTTGTTCTAATTCGTTGTTCGATTTCGTTGTTCGATTTCGTTGTTCGATTTCGTTGTTCGATTTCGTTGTTCGATTTCGTTGTTCGATTTTGAAGTTCGATTTCGTTGTTCGATTTCGTTGTTCGATTTCGTTGTTCGATTTCGTTGTTCGATTTCGTTGTTCGATTTCGTTGTTCGATTTCGTTGTTCGATTTCGTTGTTCGATTTCGTTGTTCGATTTCGTTGTTCGATTTCGTTGTTCGATTTCGTTGTTCGATTTCGTTGTTCGATTTCGTTGTTCGATTTCGTTGTTCGATTTCGATGTTCGATTTCGCTGTTCGATTTCGTTGTTCGATTTCGTTGTTCGATTTCGTTGTTCGATTTCGTTGTTCGATTTCGTTGTTCGATTTCGTTGTTCGATTTCGTTGTTCGATTTCGTTGTTCGATTTCGTTGTTCGATTTCGTTGTTCGATTTCGTTGTTCGATTTCGTTGTTCGATTTCGTTGTTCGATTTCGTTGTTCGATTTCGTTGTTCGATTTCGTTGTTCGATTTCGTTGTTCGATTTCGTTGTTCGATTTCGTTGTTCGATTTCGTTGTTCGATTTCGTTCGATTTCGTGGTTCCAATTCGTTGTTCGAATTCGTTTTTCGAATTCGTTGTTCGATTTCGTTGTTCGATTTCGTTGTTCGAGTCGGTGGTTTGATTTCGTTGTTCGATTTCGTTGTTCGATTTCGTTGTTCGATTTCGTTGTTCGATTTCTTGTTCGAATTCGTTGTTCGAATTCGTTGTTCGAATTCGTTGTTCGAATTCGTTGTTCGATTTCGTTGTTCGATTTCGTTGTTCGATTTCGTTGTTCGATTTCGTTGTTCGATTTTGAAGTTCGATTTCGTTGTTCGATTTCGTTGTTCGATTTCGTTGTTCGATTTCGTTGTTCGATTTCGTTGTTCGATTTCGTTGTTCGATTTCGTTGTTCGATTTCGTTTTTCGATTTCGTTGTTCGATTTTGTTGTTCGATTTCGTTGTTCGATTTCGTTGTTCGATTTCGTTGTTCGATTTCGTTGTTCGATTTCGTTGTTCGATTTCGTTCGAATTCGTTATTCGAATTCGTTGTTGGATTTCGTTGTTCGATTTCGTTGTTAGATTTCGAAGTTCGATTTCGTTGTTTGATTTCGTTGTTCGATTTCGTTGTTCGATTTCGTTGTTCGATTTCGTATTTCGTTGTTCGAATTCGTTGTTCGATTTCGTTGTTCGAATTCGTTGTTCGATTTCGTTGTTCGATTTCGTTGTTCGATTTCCTTGTTCGATTTAGTTGTTCGATTTCGTTGTTCGATTTCGTTGTTTGAATTCGTGTTCGATTTCGTTGATCGATTTCGTTGTTCGATTTTCTTTGTTCGATTTCGTTGTTCGATTTCGATGTTCGATTTCGTGGTTCGAATTCGTTGTTCGAATTCGTTGTTCGATTTCGTTGTTCGATTTCGTTGTTCGATTTTGTTGTTCGATTTCGTTGTTCGATTTCGTTGTTCGATTTCGTTGTTCGATTTCGTTGTTCGATTTCGTTGTTCGATTTCGTTGTTCGATTTCGTTGTTCGATTTCGTTGTTCGATGTCGTTGTTCGATGTGTCGTTGTTCGATGTCGTTGTTCGAATTCGTTGTTCGAATTCGTTGTTCGATTTCGTTGTTCGATTTCGTTGTTCGATTTCGTTGTTCGATTTCGTTGTTCGATTTCGTTGTTCGATTTCGTTGTTCGATTTCGTTGTTCGATTTCGTTGTTCGATTTTGAAGTTCGATTTCGTTGTTCGATTTCGTTGTTCGATTTCGTTGTTCGATTTCGTTGTCCGATTTCGTTGTTCGATTTCGTTGTTCGATTTCGTTGTTCGATTTCGTTGTTCGATTTCGTTGTTCGATTTCGTTGTTCGATTTCGTTGTTCGATTTCGTTGTTCGATTTCGTTGTTCGATTTCGATGTTCGATTTCGTTGTTCAATTTCGTTGTTCGATTCGTTATTCGCTTTCGTTGTGCGATTTCGTTGTTCAATTTCGTTGTTCCATTTCGTTGTTCGATTTCGTTGTTCGATTTCATTGTTCGATTTCGTTGTTCGATTCGTTTGTTCGATTTCGTTGTTCGATTTCGTGGTTCGAATTCGTTGTTCGAATTCGTTGTTCGATTTCGTTGTTCGATTTTGTTGTTCGATTTCGTTGTTCGATTTCATTGTTCGATTTCGTGGTTCGAATTCGTTGTTCGAATTCGTTGTTCGATTTCGTAGTTCGTTGTTAGATTTCGTTGTTCGTTGTTAGATTTCGTTTTTCTTTGTTCAATTTCGTTGTTCGATTCGTTATTCGCTTTCGTTGTGCGATTTCGTTGTTCAATTTCGTTGTTCCATTTCGTTGTTCGATTTCGTTGTTCGATTTCGTTGTTCGATTTCGTTGTTCGATTTCGTTGTTAGATTTCGTTGTTCGATTTCGTTGTTCAATTTCGTTGTTCGATTTCGTTGTTAGATTTCGTTGTTCTTTGTTCGATTTCGTGGTTCGAATTCGTTGTTCGAATTCGTTGTTCGATTCGTTATTCGATTTCGTTGTTCGATTTCTTGTTCGATTTCGTTGTTCCATTTCGTTGTTCGATTTCGTTGTTCGATTTCGTTGTTCGATTTCGTTGTTCGATTTCGTTGTTAGATTTCGTTGTTCGATTTCGTTGTTCGATTTCGTTGTTCGATTTCGTTGTTCGATTTCGTTGTTCGATTTCGTTGTCCGATTCCGTTGTTCGATTTCGTTGTTCGTTTTCGTTGTTCGATATTGTTGTATGATTTCGTGGTTCGATTTCGTTGTTCGATTGCGTTGTTCCATTTCGTTGTTCTATTTCGTGGTTCGATTTCGTGGTTTCAGTTTGTTGTTCGATTTCGATTTCGCTGTTCGATTTCGAAGTTGGATTTCGTTGTTCTATTTCGTTGTTCTAATTCGTTGTTCGATTTCGTTGTTCGATTTCGTTGTTCGATTTCGTTGTTCGATTCGTTATTCGATTTCGTTGTTAGATTTCGTTGTTCGATTTCGTTGTTCGATTTCGTTGTTCGATTTCGTTGTTAGATTTCGTTGTTCGTTGTTAGATTTCGTTGTTCGTTGTTAGATTTCGTTATTCGTTGTTAGATTTCGTTGTTCTTTGTTCGATTTCGTGGTTCGAATTCGTTGTTCGAATTCGTTGTTCGATTTCGTTGTTCGATTTTGTTGTTCGATTTCGTTGTTCGATTTCGTTGTTCGATTTCGAAGTTCGATTTCGTTGTTCGATTTCGTTGTTCGATTTCGTTATTCGATTTCGTTGTTCGATTTCGTTGTTCGATTTCGTTGTTCGATTTCGTTGTTCGATTTCGTTGTTCGATTTCGTTGTTCGATTTCGTTGTTCGATTTCGTTGTTCGATTTCGTTGTTCGATTTCGTTGTTCGATTTCGTTGTTCGATTTCGTTGTTCGATTTCGTTGTTCGATTTCGTTGTTCGATTTCGTTGTTCGATTTCGTTGTTCGATTTCGATGTTCGATTTCGTTGTTCAATTTCGTTGTTCGATTCGTTATTCGCTTTCGTTGTGCGATTTCGTTGTTCAATTTCGTTGTTCCATTTCGTTGTTCGATTTCGTTGTTCGATTTCATTGTTCGATTTCGTTGTTCGATTCGTTTGTTCGATTTCGTTGTTCGATTTCGTGGTTCGAATTCGTTGTTCGAATTCGTTGTTCGATTTCGTTGTTCGATTTCATTGTTCGATTTCGTGGTTCGAATTCGTTGTTCGAATTCGTTGTTCGATTTCGTTGTTCGTTGTTAGATTTCGTTGTTCGTTGTTAGATTTCGTTGTTCTTTGTTCGATTTCGTGGTTCGAATTCGTTGTTCGAATTCGTTGTTCGATTTCGTTGTTCGATTTTGTTGTTCGATTTCGTTGTTCGATTTCGTTGTTCGATTTCGAAGTTCGATTTCGTTGTTCGATTTCGTTGTTCGATTTCGTTATTCGATTTCGTTGTTCGATTTCGTTGTTCGATTTCGTTGTTCGATTTCGTTGTTCGATTTCGTTGTTCGATTTCGTTGTTCGATTTCGTTGTTCGATTTCGTTGTTCGATTTCGTTGTTCGATTTCGTTGTTCGATTTCGTTGTTCGATTTCGTTGTTCGATTTCGATGTTCGATTTCGTTGTTCAATTTCGTTGTTCGATTCGTTATTCGCTTTCGTTGTGCGATTTCGTTGTTCAATTTCGTTGTTCCATTTCGTTGTTCGATTTCGTTGTTCGATTTCATTGTTCGATTTCGTTGTTCGATTCGTTTGTTCGATTTCGTTGTTCGATTTCGTGGTTCGAATTCGTTGTTCGAATTCGTTGTTCGATTTCGTTGTTCGATTTCATTGTTCGATTTCGTGGTTCGAATTCGTTGTTCGAATTCGTTGTTCGATTTCGTTGTTCGTTGTTAGATTTCGTTGTTCGTTGTTAGATTTCGTTGTTCTTTGTTCGATTTCGTTGTTCGTTGTTAGATTTCGTTGTTCTTTGTTCAATTTCGTTGTTCGATTCGTTATTCGCTTTCGTTGTGCGATTTCGTTGTTCAATTTCGTTGTTCCATTTCGTTGTTCGATTTCGTTGTTCGATTTCGTTGTTCGATTTCGTTGTTCGATTTCGTTGTTCGATTTTGTTGTTCGATTTCGTTGTTCGATTTCGTTGTTCAATTTCGTTGTTCGATTTCGTTGTTCGATTTCGTTGTTCGATTTCGTTGTTCGATTTCGTTGTTCGATTTCGTTGTTCGATTTCGTTGTTGGAATTCGTGTTCGATTTCGTTGATCGATTTCGTTGTTCGATTTTCATTGTTCGATTTGATTGTTCGATTTCGTTGATCGATTTCGTTGATCGATTTCGTTTTTCGATTTCGTTCGATTTCGTTGTTCGATTTCATTGTTCGATTTCGTTGTTCGATTTCGTGGTTCGATTTCGTTGTTAGATTTCGTTGTTCGTTGTTAGATTTCGTTGTTCGTTGTTAGATTTCGTTATTCGTTGTTAGATTTCGTTGTTCTTTGTTCGATTTCGTGGTTCGAATTCGTTGTTCGAATTCGTTGTTCGATTTCGTTGTTCGATTTTGTTGTTCGATTTCGTTGTTCGATTTCATTGTTCGATTTCGTGGTTCGAATTCGTTGTTCGAATTCGTTGTTCGATTTCGTAGTTCGTTGTTAGATTTCGTTGTTCGTTGTTAGATTTCGTTTTTCTTTGTTCAATTTCGTTGTTCGATTCGTTATTCGCTTTCGTTGTGCGATTTCGTTGTTCAATTTCGTTGTTCCATTTCGTTGTTCGATTTCGTTGTTCGATTTCGTTGTTCGATTTCGTTGTTCGATTTCGTTGTTAGATTTCGTTGTTCGATTTCGTTGTTCAATTTCGTTGTTCGATTTCGTTGTTAGATTTCGTTGTTCTTTGTTCGATTTCGTTGTTCGATTTCGTTGTTCGATTTCGTTGTTCGATTTCGATGTTCGATTTCGTTGTTCAATTTCGTTGTTCGATTCGTTATTCGCTTTCGTTGTGCGATTTCGTTGTTCAATTTCGTTGTTCCATTTCGTTGTTCGATTTCGTTGTTCGATTTCATTGTTCGATTTCGTTGTTCGATTCGTTTGTTCGATTTCGTTGTTCGATTTCGTGGTTCGAATTCGTTGTTCGAATTCGTTGTTCGATTTCGTTGTTCGATTTCATTGTTCGATTTCGTGGTTCGAATTCGTTGTTCGAATTCGTTGTTCGATTTCGTTGTTCGTTGTTAGATTTCGTTGTTCGTTGTTAGATTTCGTTGTTCTTTGTTCGATTTCGTTGTTCGTTGTTAGATTTCGTTGTTCTTTGTTCAATTTCGTTGTTCGATTCGTTATTCGCTTTCGTTGTGCGATTTCGTTGTTCAATTTCGTTGTTCCATTTCGTTGTTCGATTTCGTTGTTCGATTTCGTTGTTCGATTTCGTTGTTCGATTTCGTTGTTCGATTTTGTTGTTCGATTTCGTTGTTCGATTTCGTTGTTCAATTTCGTTGTTCGATTTCGTTGTTCGATTTCGTTGTTCGATTTCGTTGTTCGATTTCGTTGTTCGATTTCGTTGTTCGATTTCGTTGTTGGAATTCGTGTTCGATTTCGTTGATCGATTTCGTTGTTCGATTTTCATTGTTCGATTTGATTGTTCGATTTCGTTGATCGATTTCGTTGATCGATTTCGTTTTTCGATTTCGTTCGATTTCGTTGTTCGATTTCATTGTTCGATTTCGTTGTTCGATTTCGTGGTTCGATTTCGTTGTTAGATTTCGTTGTTCGTTGTTAGATTTCGTTGTTCGTTGTTAGATTTCGTTATTCGTTGTTAGATTTCGTTGTTCTTTGTTCGATTTCGTGGTTCGAATTCGTTGTTCGAATTCGTTGTTCGATTTCGTTGTTCGATTTTGTTGTTCGATTTCGTTGTTCGATTTCATTGTTCGATTTCGTGGTTCGAATTCGTTGTTCGAATTCGTTGTTCGATTTCGTAGTTCGTTGTTAGATTTCGTTGTTCGTTGTTAGATTTCGTTTTTCTTTGTTCAATTTCGTTGTTCGATTCGTTATTCGCTTTCGTTGTGCGATTTCGTTGTTCAATTTCGTTGTTCCATTTCGTTGTTCGATTTCGTTGTTCGATTTCGTTGTTCGATTTCGTTGTTCGATTTCGTTGTTAGATTTCGTTGTTCGATTTCGTTGTTCAATTTCGTTGTTCGATTTCGTTGTTAGATTTCGTTGTTCTTTGTTCGATTTCGTGGTTCGAATTCGTTGTTCGAATTCGTTGTTCGATTCGTTATTCGATTTCGTTGTTCGATTTCTTGTTCGATTTCGTTGTTCCATTTCGTTGTTCGATTTCGTTGTTCGATTTCGTTGTTCGATTTCGTTGTTCGATTTCGTTGTTAGATTTCGTTGTTCGATTTCGTTGTTCGATTTCGTTGTTCGATTTCGTTGTTCGATTTCGTTGTTCGATTTCGTTGTCCGATTCCGTTGTTCGATTTCGTTGTTCGTTTTCGTTGTTCGATATTGTTGTATGATTTCGTGGTTCGATTTCGTTGTTCGATTGCGTTGTTCCATTTCGTTGTTCTATTTCGTGGTTCGATTTCGTGGTTTCAGTTTGTTGTTCGATTTCGATTTCGCTGTTCGATTTCGAAGTTGGATTTCGTTGTTCTATTTCGTTGTTCTAATTCGTTGTTCGATTTCGTTGTTCGATTTCGTTGTTCGATTTCGTTGTTCGATTCGTTATTCGATTTCGTTGTTAGATTTCGTTGTTCGATTTCGTTGTTCGATTTCGTTGTTCGATTTCGTTGTTAGATTTCGTTGTTCGTTGTTAGATTTCGTTGTTCGTTGTTAGATTTCGTTATTCGTTGTTAGATTTCGTTGTTCTTTGTTCGATTTCGTGGTTCGAATTCGTTGTTCGAATTCGTTGTTCGATTTCGTTGTTCGATTTTGTTGTTCGATTTCGTTGTTCGATTTCGTTGTTCGATTTCGAAGTTCGATTTCGTTGTTCGATTTCGTTGTTCGATTTCGTTATTCGATTTCGTTGTTCGATTTCGTTGTTCGATTTCGTTGTTCGATTTCGTTGTTCGTAGTTAGATTTCGTTGTTCTTTGTTCGATTTCGTTGTTCGTTGTTCGATTTCGTTGTTCGATTTTCGTTGTTCGATTTCGTTGTTCGATTGCGTTGTTCCATTTCGTTATTCAATTTCGTGGTTCGATTTCGTGGTTTCAGTTTGTTGTTCGAGTTCGTTATTCGATTTCGTTGTTCGATTTCGTTGTTCGATTTCGTTGTTCGTTTTCGTTGTTCGATATTGTATGATTTCGTGGTTCGATTTCGTTGTTCAATTGCGTTGTTCCATTTCGTTGTTCTATTTCGTGGTTCGATTTCGTGGTTTCAGTTTGTTGTTCGATTTCGATTTCGTTGTTCGATATCGAAGTTGGATTTCGTTGTTCGATTTCGTTGTTCTATTTCGTTGTTCGATTTCGTTGTTCGAATTCGTTGTTCGAATTCGTTGTTCGATTTCGTTGTTCAATTTCGTTGTTCCATTTCGTTGTTCGATTTCGTTGTTCGATTTCGTTGTCCGATTGCGTTGTTCCATTTCGTTGTTCTATTTCGTGGTTCGATTTCGTGGTTTCAGTTTGTTGTTCGATTTCGATTTCGTTGTTCGATTTCGAAGTTGGATTTCGTTGTTCGATTTCGTTGTTCAATTTCGATGTTCGATTTCGTTGTTCGATATCGAAGTTGGATTTCGTTGTTCGATTTCGTTGTTCTATTTCGTTGTTCGATTTCGTTGTTGGAATTCGTTGTTCGAATTCGTTGTTCGATTTCGTTGTTCAATTTCGTTGTTCCATTTCGTTGTTCGATTTCGTTGTTCGATTTCGTTGTTCGATTGCGTTGTTCCATTTCGTTGTTCTATTTCGTGGTTCGATTTCGTGGTTTCAGTTTGTTGTTCGATTTCGATTTCGTTGTTCGATTTCGAAGTTGGATTTCGTTGTTCGATTTCGTTGTTCAATTTCGATGTTCGATTTCGTTGTTCGATTTCGTTGTTCGATTCGTTATTCGATTTCGTTGTTCGATTTCGTTGTTCGATTTCGTTGTTCGATTTCGTTCGATTTCGTTGTTCAATTTCGATGTTCGATTTCGTTGTTCGATTTCGTTGTTCGATTCGTTATTCGATTTCGTTGTTCGATTTCGTTGTTAGATTTCGTTATTCGTTGTTAGATTTCGTTGTTCTTTGTTCGATTTCGTGGTTCGAATTCGTTGTTCGAATTCGTTGTTCGATTTCGTTGTTCGATTTTGTTGTTCGATTTCGTTGTTCGATTTCGTTGTTCGATTTCGAAGTTCGATTTCGTTGTTCGATTTCGTTGTTCGATTTCGTTATTCGATTTCGTTGTTCGATTTCGTTGTTCGATTTCGTTGTTCGATTTCGTTGTTCGTAGTTAGATTTCGTTGTTCTTTGTTCGATTTCGTTGTTCGTTGTTCGATTTCGTTGTTCGATTTTCGTTGTTCGATTTCGTTGTTCGATTGCGTTGTTCCATTTCGTTATTCAATTTCGTGGTTCGATTTCGTGGTTTCAGTTTGTTGTTCGAGTTCGTTATTCGATTTCGTTGTTCGATTTCGTTGTTCGATTTCGTTGTTCGTTTTCGTTGTTCGATATTGTATGATTTCGTGGTTCGATTTCGTTGTTCAATTGCGTTGTTCCATTTCGTTGTTCTATTTCGTGGTTCGATTTCGTGGTTTCAGTTTGTTGTTCGATTTCGATTTCGTTGTTCGATATCGAAGTTGGATTTCGTTGTTCGATTTCGTTGTTCTATTTCGTTGTTCGATTTCGTTGTTCGAATTCGTTGTTCGAATTCGTTGTTCGATTTCGTTGTTCAATTTCGTTGTTCCATTTCGTTGTTCGATTTCGTTGTTCGATTTCGTTGTCCGATTGCGTTGTTCCATTTCGTTGTTCTATTTCGTGGTTCGATTTCGTGGTTTCAGTTTGTTGTTCGATTTCGATTTCGTTGTTCGATTTCGAAGTTGGATTTCGTTGTTCGATTTCGTTGTTCAATTTCGATGTTCGATTTCGTTGTTCGATATCGAAGTTGGATTTCGTTGTTCGATTTCGTTGTTCTATTTCGTTGTTCGATTTCGTTGTTGGAATTCGTTGTTCGAATTCGTTGTTCGATTTCGTTGTTCAATTTCGTTGTTCCATTTCGTTGTTCGATTTCGTTGTTCGATTTCGTTGTTCGATTGCGTTGTTCCATTTCGTTGTTCTATTTCGTGGTTCGATTTCGTGGTTTCAGTTTGTTGTTCGATTTCGATTTCGTTGTTCGATTTCGAAGTTGGATTTCGTTGTTCGATTTCGTTGTTCAATTTCGATGTTCGATTTCGTTGTTCGATTTCGTTGTTCGATTCGTTATTCGATTTCGTTGTTCGATTTCGTTGTTCGATTTCGTTGTTCGATTTCGTTCGATTTCGTTGTTCGATTTCGTTGTTCGATTTCGTTGTTCGATTTCGTTGTTCGATTTCGTTGTTCGATTTCGTTGTTCGTTGTTAGATTTCGTTGTTCGTAGTTAGATTTCGTTGTTCTTTGTTCGATTTCGTTGTTCGTTGTTAGATTTCGTTGTTCTTTGTTCGATTTCGTTGTTCGTTGTTCGATTTCGTTGTTCGATTTTCGTTGTTCGATTTCGTTGTTCGATTGCGTTGTTCCATTTCGTTATTCAATTTCGTGGTTCGATTTCGTGGTTTCAGTTTGTTGTTCGAGTTCGTTATTCGATTTCGTTGTTCGATTTCGTTGTTCGATTTCGTTGTTCGTTTTCGTTGTTCGATATTGTATGATTTCGTGGTTCGATTTCGTTGTTCGATTGCGTTGTTCCATTTCGTTGTTCTATTTCGTGGTTCGATTTCGTGGTTTCAGTTTGTTGTTCGATTTCGATTTCGTTGTTCGATATCGAAGTTGGATTTCGTTGTTCGATTTCGTTGTTCTATTTCGTTGTTCGATTTCGTTGTTGGAATTCGTTGTTCGAATTCGTTGTTCGATTTCGTTGTTCAATTTCGTTGTTCCATTTCGTTGTTCGATTTCGTTGTTCGATTTCGTTGTTCGATTTCGTTGTTCGATTTCGTTGTTCGATTTCGTTGTTCGATTTCGTTGTTCGATTTCGTTGTTCGATTTCGTTGTTCGAATTCGTTATTCGAATTCGTTGTTCGATTTCGTTGTTCGATTTCGTTGTTCGATTTCGAAGTTCGATTTCGTTGTTCGATTTCGTTGTTCGATTTCGTATTTCGTTGTTCGAATTCGTTGTTCGATTTCGTTGTTCGAATTCGTTGTTCGATTTCGTTGTTCGATTTCGTTGTTCGATTTTGTTGTTCGATTTCGTGGTTCGATTTCGTTGTTCGATTGCGTTGTTCCATTTCGTTGTTCTATTTCGTGGTTCGATTTCGTGGTTTCAGTTTGTTGTTCGATTTCGATTTCGCTGTTCGATTTCGTTGTTCGATTTCGTTGTTCGATTTCGTTGTTCGATTTCGTTGTTCGATTTCGTTGTTCGATTTCGTTGTTCGATTTCGTTGTTCGATTTTGAAGTTCGATTTCGTTGTTCGATTTCGTTGTTCGATTTCGTTGTTCGATTTCGTTGTTCGATTTCGTTGTCCGATTCCGTTGTTCGATTTCGTTGTTCGATTTCGTTGTTCGATTTCGTTGTTCGATTTCGTTGTTCGATTTCGTATTTCGTTGTTCGAATTCGTTGTTCGATTTCGTTGTTCGAATTCGTTGTTCGATTTCGTTGTTCGATTTTCTTTGTTCGATTTCGTTGTTCGATTTCGTTGTTCGATTTCGTTGTTCGATTTCGTTGTTCGATTTCGTTGTTCGATTTCGTTGTTCGATTTCGTTGTTCGATTTTGAAGTTCGATTTCGTTGTTCGATTTCGTTGTTCGATTTCGTTGTTCGATTTCGTTGTTCGATTTCGTTGTTCAATTTCGTTGTTCGATTTCGTTGTTCGATTTCGTTGTTCGATTTCGTTGTTCGATTTCGTTGTTCGATTTCGTTGTTGGAATTCGTGTTCGATTTCGTTGATCGATTTCGTTGTTCGATTTTCATTGTTCGATTTCGTTGTTCGATTTCGTTGTTGGAATTCGTGTTCGATTTCGTTGATCGATTTCGTTGTTCGATTTTCATTGTTCGATTTGATTGTTCGATTTCGTTGATCGATTTCATTGTTCGATTTCGTGGTTCGAATTCGTTGTTCGAATTCGTTGTTCGATTTCGTTGTTCGTTGTTAGATTTCGTTGTTCGTAGTTAGATTTCGTTGTTCTTTGTTCGATTTCGTTGTTCGTTGTTAGATTTCGTTGTTCTTTGTTCGATTTCGTTGTTCGTTGTTCGATTTCGTTGTTCGATTTTCGTTGTTCGATTTCGTTGTTCTATTGCGTTGTTCCATTTCGTTATTCAATTTCGTGGTTCGATTTCGTGGTTTCAGTTTGTTGTTCGAGTTCGTTATTCGATTTCGTTGTTCGATTTCGTTGTTCGATTTCGTTGTTCGTTTTCGTTGTTCGATATTGTATGATTTCGTGGTTCGATTTCGTTGTTCGATTGCGTTGTTCCATTTCGTTGTTCTATTTCGTGGTTCGATTTCGTGGTTTCAGTTTGTTGTTCGATTTCGATTTCGTTGTTCGATATCGAAGTTGGATTTCGTTGTTCGATTTCGTTGTTCTATTTCGTTGTTCGATTTCGTTGTTGGAATTCGTTGTTCGAATTCGTTGTTCGATTTCGTTGTTCAATTTCGTTGTTCCATTTCGTTGTTCGATTTCGTTGTTCGATTGCGTTGTTCCATTTCGTTGTTCTATTTCGTGGTTCGATTTCGTGGTTTCAGTTTGTTGTTCGATTTCGATTTCGTTGTTCGATTTCGAAGTTGGATTTCGTTGTTCGATTTCGTTGTTCAATTTCGATGTTCGATTTCGTTGTTCGATTTCGTTGTTCGATTTCGTTGTTCGATTTCGTTGTTCGATTTCGTTGTTCGATTTCGTTGTTCGATTTCGTTGTTCGATTTCGTTGTTCGATTTCGTTGTTCGATTTCGTTGTTCGATTTCGTTGTTCGAATTCGTTATTCGAATTCGTTGTTCGATTTCGTTGTTCGATTTCGTTGTTCGATTTCGAAGTTCGATTTCGTTGTTCGATTTCGTTGTTCGATTTCGTATTTCGTTGTTCGAATTCGTTGTTCGATTTCGTTGTTCGAATTCGTTGTTCGATTTCGTTGTTCGATTTCGTTGTTCGATTTCGTTGTTCGATTTCGTTGTTCGATTTCGTTGTTCGATTTCGTTGTTCGATTTCGTATTTCGTTGTTCGAATTCGTTGTTCGATTTCGTTGTTCGTTTTCGTTGTTCGATATTGTTGTATGATTTCGTGGTTCGATTTCGTTGTTCGATTGCGTTGTTCCATTTCGTTGTTCTATTTCGTGGTTCGATTTCGTGGTTTCAGTTTGTTGTTCGATTTCGATTTCGCTGTTCGATTTCGTTGTTCGATTTCGTTGTTCGATTTCGTTGTTCGATTTCGTTGTTCGATTTCGTTGTTCGATTTCGTTGTTCGATTTCGTTGTTCGATTTTGAAGTTCGATTTCGTTGTTCGATTTCGTTGTTCGATTTCGTTGTTCGATTTCGTTGTTCGATTTCGTTGTCCGATTCCGTTGTTTGATTTCGTTGTTCGATTTCGTTGTTCGATTTCGTTGTTCGATTTCGTTGTTCGATTTCGTATTTCGTTGTTCGAATTCGTTGTTCGATTTCGTTGTTCGAATTCGTTGTTCGATTTCGTTGTTCGATTTTCTTTGTTCGATTTCGTATTTCGTTGTTAGAATTCGTTGTTCGATTTCGTTGTTCGATTTCGTTGTTCGATTTCGTTGTTCGATTTCGTTGTTCGATTTCGTTGTTCGATTTCGTGGTTCCAATTCGTTGTTCGAATTCGTTGTTCGAATTCGTTGTTCGAATTCGTTGTTCGAATTCGTTGTTCGAATTCGTTGTTCGATTTCGTTGTTCGATTTCGTATTTCGTTGTTCGAATTCGTTGTTCGATTTCGTTGTTCGAATTCGTTGTTCGATTTCGTTGTTCGATTTCGTTGTTCGATTTCGTTGTTCGATTTCGTTGTTCGATTTCGTTGTTCGATTTCGTTGTTCGATTTCGTTGTTCGATTTCGTTCGATTTCGTGGTTCCAATTCGTTGTTCGAATTCGTTTTTCGAATTCGTTGTTCGATTTCGTTGTTCGATTTCGTTGTTCGAGTCGGTTGTTTGATTTCGTTGTTCGATTTCGTTGTTCGATTTCGTTGTTCGATTTCGTTGTTCGATATCGAAGTTGGATTTCGTTGTTCGATTTCGTTGTTCTATTTCGTTGTTCGATTTCGTTGTTGGAATTCGTTGTTCGAATTCGTTGTTCGATTTCGTTGTTCAATTTCGTTGTTCCATTTCGTTGTTCGATTTCGTTGTTCGATTGCGTTGTTCCATTTCGTTGTTCTATTTCGTGGTTCGATTTCGTGGTTTCAGTTTGTTGTTCGATTTCGATTTCGTTGTTCGATTTCGAAGTTGGATTTCGTTGTTCGATTTCGTTGTTCAATTTCGATGTTCGATTTCGTTGTTCGATTTCGTTGTTCGATTTCGTTGTTCGATTTCGTTGTTCGATTTCGTTGTTCGATTTCGTTGTTCGATTTCGTTGTTCGATTTCGTTGTTCGATTTCGTTGTTCGATTTCGTTGTTCGATTTCGTTGTTCGATTTCGTTGTTCGAATTCGTTATTCGAATTCGTTGTTCGATTTCGTTGTTCGATTTCGTTGTTCGATTTCGAAGTTCGATTTCGTTGTTCGATTTCGTTGTTCGATTTCGTATTTCGTTGTTCGAATTCGTTGTTCGATTTCGTTGTTCGAATTCGTTGTTAGATTTCGTTGTTCGATTTCGTTGTTCGATTTCGTTGTTCGATTTCGTTGTTCGATTTCGTTGTTCGATTTCGTTGTTCGATTTCGTATTTCGTTGTTCGAATTCGTTGTTCGATTTCGTTGTTCGTTTTCGTTGTTCGATATTGTTGTATGATTTCGTGGTTCGATTTCGTTGTTCGATTGCGTTGTTCCATTTCGTTGTTCTATTTCGTGGTTCGATTTCGTGGTTTCAGTTTGTTGTTCGATTTCGATTTCGCTGTTCGATTTCGTTGTTCGATTTCGTTGTTCGATTTCGTTGTTCGAATTCGTTGTTCGATTTCGTTGTTCGATTTCGTTGTTCGATTTCGTTGTTCGATTTCGTTGTTCGATTTCGTTTTTCGATTTCGTTTTTCGATTTCGTTGTTCGATTTCGTTGTTCGATTTCGTTGTTCGATTTCGTTGTTCGATTTCGTTGTTCGATTTCGTTGTTCGATTTCGTTGTTCGATTTCGTTGTTCGATTTCGTTGTTCGATTTCGTTGTTCGAATTCGTTATTCGAATTCGTTGTTCGATTTCGTTGTTCGATTTCGTTGTTCGATTTCGAAGTTCGAGTTGGTTGTTCGATTTCGTTGTTCGATTTCGTATTTCGTTGTTAGAATTCGTTGTTCGATTTCGTTGTTCGAATTCGTTGTTCGATTTCGTTGTTCGATTTCGTTGTTCGATTTCGTTGTTCGATTTCGTTGTTCGATTTCGTTGTTCGATTTCGTATTTCGTTGTTCGAATTCGTTGTTCGATTTCGTTGTTCGTTTTCGTTGTTCGATATTGTTGTATGATTTCGTTGTTCGATTGCGTTGTTCCATTTCGTTGTTCTATTTCGTGGTTCGATTTCGTGGTTTCAGTTTGTTGTTCGATTTCGATTTCGCTGTTCGATTTCGTTGTTCGATTTCGTTGTTCGATTTCGTTGTTCGATTTCGTTGTTCGATTTCGTTGTTCGATTTCGTTGTTCGATTTTGAAGTTCGATTTCGTTGTTCGATTTCGTTGTTCGATTTCGTTGTTCGATTTCGTTGTTCGATTTCGTTGTCCGATTCCGTTGTTCGATTTCGTTGTTCGATTTCGTTGTTCGATTTCGTTGTTCGATTTCGTTGTTCGATTTCGTATTTCGTTGTTCGAATTCGTTGTTCGAATTCGTTGTTCGATTTCGTTGTTCGAATTCGTTGTTCGATTTCGTTGTTCGATTTTCTTTGTTCGATTTCGTTGTTCGATTTCGTTGTTCGATTTCGTTGTTCGATTTCGTTGTTCGATTTCGTTGTTCGATTTCGTTGTCCGATTCCGTTGTTCGATTTTGAAGTTCGATTTCGTTGTTCGATTTCGTTGTTCGATTTCGTTGTTCGATTTCGTTGTTCGATTTCGTTGTTCGATTTCGTTGTTCGATTTCGTTGTTCGATTTCGTTGTTCGATTTCGTTGTTCGATTTCGTTGTTCGATTTCGTTGTTCGATTTCGTTGTTCGATTTCGTTGTTCGATTTCGTTGTTCGATTTCGTTGTTCGATTTCGATGTTCGATTTCGCTGTTCGATTTCGTTGTTCGATTTCGTTGTTCGATTTCGTTGTTTGATTTCGTTGTTCGATTTCGTTGTTCGATTTCGTTGTTCGATTTCGTTGTTCGATTTCGTTGTTCGATTTCGTTGTTCGATTTCGTTGTTCGATTTCGTTGTTCGATTTCGTTGTTCGATTTCGTTGTTCGATTTCGTTGTTCGATTTCGTTGTTCGATTTCGTTGTTCGATTTCGTTGTTCGATTTCGTTGTTCGATTTCGTTGTTCGATTTCGTTGTTCGATTTCGTTGTTCGATTTCGTGGTTCCAATTCGTTGTTCGAATTCGTTGTTCGAATTCGTTGTTCGAATTCGTTGTTCAAATTCGTTGTTCGAATTCGTTGTTCGATTTCGTTGTTCGATTTCGTATTTCGTTGTTCGAATTCGTTGTTCGATTTCGTTGTTCGAATTCGTTGTTCGATTTCGTTGTTCGATTTCGTTGTTCGATTTCGTTGTTCGATTTCGTTGTTCGATTTCGTTTTTCGATTTCGTTTTTCGATTTCGTTGTTCGATTTCGTTGTTCGATTTCGTTGTTCGATTTCGTTGTTCGATTTCGTTGTTCGATTTCGTTGTTCGATTTCGTTGTTCGATTTCGTTGTTCGATTTCGTTGTTCGAATTCGTTATTCGAATTCGTTGTTCGATTTCGTTGTTCGATTTCGTTGTTCGATTTCGAAGTTCGATTTGGTTGTTCGATTTCGTTGTTCGATTTCGTATTTCGTTGTTAGAATTCGTTGTTCGATTTCGTTGTTCGAATTCGTTGTTCGATTTCGTTGTTCGATTTCGTTGTTCGATTTCGTTGTTCGATTTCGTTGTTCGATTTCGTTGTTCGATTTCGTATTTCGTTGTTCGAATTCGTTGTTCGATTTCGTTGTTCGTTTTCGTTGTTCGATATTGTTGTATGATTTCGTTGTTCGATTGCGTTGTTCCATTTCGTTGTTCTATTTCGTGGTTCGATTTCGTGGTTTCAGTTTGTTGTTCGATTTCGATTTCGCTGTTCGATTTCGTTGTTCGATTTCGTTGTTCGATTTCGTTGTTCGATTTCGTTGTTCGATTTCGTTGTTCGATTTCGTTGTTCGATTTTGAAGTTCGATTTCGTTGTTCGATTTCGTTGTTCGATTTCGTTGTTCGATTTCGTTGTCCGATTCCGTTGTTCGATTTCGTTGTTCGATTTCGTTGTTCGATTTCGTTGTTCGATTTCGTATTTCGTTGTTCGAATTCGTTGTTCGATTTCGTTGTTCGAATTCGTTGTTCGATTTCGTTGTTCGAATTCGTTGTTCGATTTCGTTGTTCGATTTTCTTTGTTCGATTTCGTTGTTCGATTTCGTTGTTCGATTTCGTTGTTCGATTTCGTTGTTCGATTTCGTTGTTCGATTTCGTTGTTCGATTTTGAAGTTCGATTTTGAAGTTCGATTTCGTTGTTCGATTTCGTTGTTCGATTTCGTTGTTCGATTTCGTTGTTCGATTTCGTTGTCCGATTCCGTTGTTCGATTTCGTTGTTCGTTTTCGTTGTTCGATATTGTTGTATGATTTCGTGGTTCGATTTCGTTGTTCGATTGCGTTGTTCCATTTCGTTGTTCTATTTCGTGGTTCGATTTCGTGGTTTCAGTTTGTTGTTCGATTTCGATTTCGCTGTTCGATTTCGAAGTTGGATTTCGTTGTTCTATTTCGTTGTTCTAATTTGTTGTTCGATTTCGTTGTTCGATTTCGTTGTTCGATTTCGTTGTTCGATTTCGTTGTTCGATTTCGTTGTTCGATTTCGTTGTTCGATTTCGTTGTTCGATTTCGTTGTTCGATTTCGTTGTTCGATTTCGTTGTTCGATTTCGTTGTTCGATTTCGTTGTTCGATTTCGTTGTTCGATTTCGTTGTTCGATTTCGTTGTTCGATTTCGTTGTTCGATTTCGTTGTTCGATTTCGTTGTTCGATTTCGTTGTTCGATTTCGATGTTCGATTTCGCTGTTCGATTTCGTTGTTCGATTTCGTTGTTCGATTTCGTTGTTCGATTTCGTTGTTCGATTTCGTTGTTCGATTCCGTTGTTCGATTTCGTTGTTCGATTTCGTTGTTCGATTTCGTTGTTCGATTTCGTTGTTCGATTTCGTTGTTCGATTTCGTTGTTCGATTTCGTTGTTCGATTTCGTTGTTCGATTTCGTTGTTCGATTTCGTTGTTCGATTTCGTTGTTCGATTTCGTTGTTCGATGTCGTTGTTCGATGTCGTTGTTCGATGTCGTTGTTCGATGTCGTTGTTCGATGTCGTTGTTCGATGTCGTTGTTCGAATTCGTTGTTCGATTTCGTTGTTCGATTTCGTTGTTCGATTTCGTTGTTCGATTTTGAAGTTCGATTTCGTTGTTCGATTTCGTTGTTCAATTTCGTTGTTCGATTTCGTTGTTCGATTTCGTTGTTCGATTTCTTGTTCGAATTCGTTGTTCGAATTCGTTGTTCGAATTCGTTGTTCGAATTCGTTGTTCGATTTCGTTCGATTTCGTTGTTCGATTTTGAAGTTCGATTTCGTTGTTCGATTTCGTTGTTCGATTTCGTTGTTCGATTTCGTTGTTCGATTTCGTTGTTCGATTTCGTTGTTCGATTTCGTTTTTCGATTTCGTTGTTCGATTTCGTTGTTCGATTTCGTTGTTCGATTTCGTTGTTCGATTTCGTTGTTCGATTTCGTTGTTCGATTTCGTTGTTCGATTTCGTTGTTCGATTTCGTTGTTCGATTTTGAAGTTCGATTTCGTTGTTCGATTTCGTTGTTCGATTTCGTTGTTTGATTTCGTTGTTCGATTTCGTTTTTCGATTTCGTTGTTCGATTTCGTTGTTCGATTTCGTTGTTCGATTTCGTTGTTCGATTTCGTTGTTCGATTTCGTTGTTCGATTTCGTTGTTCGATTTCGATGTTCGATTTCGCTGTTCGATTTCGTTGTTCGATTTCGTTGTTCGATTTCGTTGTTCGATTTCGTTGTTCGATTTCGTTGTTCGATTTCGTTGTTCGATTTCGTTGTTCGATTTCGTTGTTCGATTTCGTTGTTCGATTTCGTTGTTCGATTTCGTTGTTCGATTTCGTTGTTCGATTTCGTTGTTCGATGTCGTTGTTCGATGTCGTTGTTCGATGTCGTTGTTCGATGTCGTTGTTCGATGTCGTTGTTCGATTTCGTTGTTCGATTTCGTTGTTCGATTTCGTTGTTCGATTTCGTTGTTCGATTTCGTTGTTCGATTTCGTTGTTCGATTTCGTTGTTCGATTTTGAAGTTCGATTTCGTTGTTCGATTTCGTTGTTCAGTTTCGTTGTTCGATTTCGTTGTTCGATTTCGTTGTTCGATTTCTTGTTCGAATTCGTTGTTCGAATTCGTTGTTCGAATTCGTTGTTCGAATTCGTTGTTCGATTTCGTTCGATTTCGTTGTTCGATTTCGTTGTTCGATTTTGAAGTTCGATTTCGTTGTTCGATTTCGTTGTTCGATTTCGTTGTTCGATTTCGTTGTTCGATTTCGTTGTTCGATTTCGTTTTTCGATTTCGTTGTTCGATTTCGTTGTTCGATTTCGTTGTTCGATTTCGTTGTTCGATTTCGTTGTTCGATTTCGTTGTTCGATTTCGTTGTTCGATTTCGTTGTTCGATTTCGTTGTTCGATTTCGTTCGAATTCGTTATTCGAATTCGTTGTTGGATTTCGTTGTTCGATTTCGTTGTTCGATTTCGAAGTTCGATTTCGTTGTTCGATTTCGTTGTTCGATTTCGTTATTCGATTTCGTATTTCGTTGTTCGAATTCGTTGTTCGATTTCGTTGTTCGAATTCGTTGTTCGATTTCGTTGTTCGATTTCGTTGTTCGATTTCGTTGTTCGATTTCGTTGTTCGATTTCGTTGTTCGATTTCGTTGTTTGAATTCGTGTTCGATTTCGTTGATCGATTTCGTTGTTCGATTTTCTTTGTTCGATTTCGTTGTTCGATTTCGATGTTCGATTTCGTGGTTCGAATTCGTTGTTCGAATTCGTTGTTCGTTGTTAGATTTCGTTGTTCGTTGTTAGATTATGTTGTTCTTTGTTCGATTTCGTGGTTCGAATTCGTTGTCCGAATTCGTTGTTCGATTTCGTTGTTCGATTTCGTTGTTCGATTTTGTTGTTCGATTTCGTTGTTCGATTTCGTTGTTCGATTTCGTTGTTCGATTTCGTTGTTCGATTTCGTTGTTCGATTTCGTTGTTCGATTTCGTTGTTCGATTCCGTTGTTCGATTTCGAAGTTCGATTTCGTTGTTCGATTTCGTTGTTCGATTTCGTTGTTCGATTTCGTTGTTCGATGTCGTTGTTCGATGTCGTTGTTCGAATTCGTTGTTCGAATTCGTTGTTCGATTTCGTTGTTCGATTTCGTTGTTCGATTTCGTTGTTCGATTTCGTTGTTCGATTTCGTTGTTCGATTTCGTTGTTCGATTTCGTTGTTCGATTTCGTTGTTCGATTTTGAAGTTCGATTTCGTTGTTCGATTTCGTTGTTCAACGTTGTTCGATTTCGTTGTCCGATTCCGTTGTTCGATTTCGTTGTTCGTTTTCGTTGTTCGATATTGTTGTATGATTTCGTGGTTCGATTTCGTTGTTCGATTTCGTTGATCGATTTCGTTCGATTTCGTTGTTCGATTTCGTTGTTCGATTTCGTTGTTCGATTTCGTTGTTCGATTTCGTTGTTCGATTTCGTTGTTCGATTTCGTTGTTCGATTTCGTTGTTCGATTTCGTTGTTCGATTTCGTTGTCCGATTCCGTTGTTCGATTTCGTTGTTCGTTTTCGTTGTTCGATATTGTTGTATGATTTCGTGGTTCGATTTCGTTGTTCGATTGCGTTGTTCCATTTCGTTGTTCTATTTCGTGGTTCGATTTCGTGGTTTCAGTTTGTTTTTCGATTTCGATTTCGCTGTTCGATTTCGTTGTTCGATTTCGTTGTTCGATTTCGTTGTTCGATTTCGTTGTTCGATTTTGAAATTCGATTTCGTTGTTCGATTTCGTTGTTCGATTTCGTTGTTCGATTTCGTTGTCCGATTCCGTTGTTCGATTTCGTTGTTCGTTTTCGTTGTTCGATATTGTTGTATGATTTCGTGGTTCGATTTCGTTGTTCGATTGCGTTGTTCCATTTCGTTGTTCTATTTCGTGGTTCGATTTCGTGGTTTCAGTTTGTTGTTCGATTTCGATTTCGCTGTTCGATTTCGAAGTTGGATTTCGTTGTTCTATTTCGTTGTTCTAATTCGTTGTTCGATTTCGTTGTTCGATTTCGTTGTTCGATTTCGTTGTTCGATTTCGTTGTTCGATTCGTTATTCGATTTCGTTGTCCGATTCCGTTGTTCGATTTCGTGGTTCGAATTCGTTGTTCGAATTCGTTGTTCGATTTCGTTGTTCGATTTCGTTGTTCGATTTTGTTGTTCGATTTCGTTGTTCGATTTCGTTGTTCGATTTCGTTGTTCGATTTCGTTGTTCGATTTCGTTGTTCGATTTCGTTGTTCGATTTCGTTGTTCGATTTCGTTGTTCGATTTCGTTGTTCGATTTCGTTGTTCGATTTTGAAATTCGATTTCGTTGTTCGATTTCGTTGTTCGATTTCGTTGTTCGATTTCGTTGTTCGATTTCGTTGTCCGATTCCGTTGTTCGATTTCGTTGTTCGTTTTCGTTGTTCGATATTGTTGTATGATTTCGTGGTTCGATTTCGTTGTTCGATTGCGTTGTTCCATTTCGTTGTTCTAATTCGTGGTTCGACTTCGTGGTTTCAGTTTGTTGTTCGATTTCGATTTCGCTGTTCGATTTCGAAGTTGGATTTCGTTGTTCTATTTCGTTGTTCTAATTCGTTGTTCGATTTCGTTGTTCGATTTCGTTGTTCGATTTCGTTGTTCGATTTCGTTGTTCGATTTCGTTGTTGGATTTCGTTGTTCGTTGTTAGATTTCGTTGTTCGATTTCGTTGTTCGATTTCGTTGTTCGATTTCGTTGTTCGATTTCGTTGTTAGATTTCGTTGTTAGATTTCGTTCTTCGTTGTTAGATTTCGTTGTTCGTTCTTAGATTTCGTTGTTCTTTGTTCGATTTCGTGGTTCGAATTCGTTGTTCGAATTCGTTGTTCGATTTCGTTGTTCGATTTCGTTGTTCGATTTTGTTGTTCGATTTCGTTCGATTTCGTTGTTCGATTTCGTTCGATTTCGTTGTTCGATTTCGTTGTTCGATTTCGTTGTTCGATTTCGTTGTTCGATTTAGTTGTTCGATTTCGTTGTTCGATTTCGTTGTTCGATTTCGTTGTTCGATTTCGTTGTTCGATTTCGTTGTTCGATTTCGTTGTTCGATTTCGTTGTTCGATTTCGTTGTTCGATTTCGTTGTTCGATTTCGTTGTTCGATTTCGTTGTTCGATTTCGTTGTTCGAATTCGTTGTTCGAATTCGTTGTTCGAATTCGTTGTTCGAATTCGTTGTTCGAATTCGTTGTTCGATTTCGTTGTTCGATTTCGTTGTTCGATTTCGTTGTTCGATTTCGTTGTTCGATTTCGTTGTTCGATTTCGTTGTTCGATTTCGTTGTTCGATTTCGTTGTTCGATTTCGTTGTTCGATTTCGTTGTTCGATTTCGTTGTTCGATTTCGTTGTTCGATTTCGTTGTTCGATTTCGTTGTTCGATTTCGTTGTTCGATTTCGTTGTTCGATTTCGTTGTTCGATTTCGTTGTTCGATTTCGTTGTTCGATTTCGTTGTTCGATTTCGTTGTTCGTTTCGTGGTTCGATTTCGTTGTTCGATTTTGAAGTTCGATTTTGAAGTTCGATTTCGTTGTTCGATTTCGTTGTTCGATTTCGTTGTTCGATTTCGTTGTCCGATTCCGTTGTTCGATTTCGTTGTTCGTTTTCGTTGTTCGATATTGTTGTATGATTTCGTGGTTCGATTTCGTTGTTCGATTGCGTTGTTCCATTTCGTTGTTCTATTTCGTGGTTCGATTTCGTGGTTTCAGTTTGTTGTTCGATTTCGATTTCGCTGTTCGATTTCGAAGTTGGATTTCGTTGTTCTATTTCGTTGTTCTAATTCGTTGTTCGATTTCGTTGTTCGATTTCGTTGTTCAATTTCGTTGTTCCATTTCGTTGTTCGAATTCGTTGTTCGATTTCATTGTTCGATTTCGTTGTTCGATTCGTTTGTTCGATTTCGTTGTTCGATTTCGTGGTTCGAATTCGTTGTTCGAATTCGTTGTTCGATTTCGTTGTTCGATTTCATTGTTCGATTTCGTGGTTCGAATTCGTTGTTTGAATTCGTTGTTCGATTTCGTTGTTCGTTGTTAGATTTCGTTGTTCGTTGTTAGATTTCGTTGTTCTTTGTTCGATTTCGTTGTTCGTTGTTAGATTTCGTTGTTCTTTGTTCAATTTCGTTGTTCGATTCGTTATTCGCTTTCGTTGTGCGATTTCGTTGTTCAATTTCGTTGTTCCATTTCGTTGTTCGATTTCGTTGTTCGATTTCGTTGTTCGATTTCGTTGTTCGATTTCGTTGTTCGATTTCGTTGTTCGATTTCGTTGTTCGATTTCGTTGTTCGATTTCGTTGTTCGATTTCGTTGTTCGATTTCGTTGTTCGATTTCGTTGTTCGATTTCGTTGTTCGATTTCGTTGTTCGATTTCGTTGTTCGATTTCGTTGTTCGATTTCATTGTTCGATTTCGTGGTTCGAATTCATTGTTCGAATTCGTTGTTCGATTTCGTTGTTCGTTGTTAGATTTCGTTGTTCGTAGTTAGATTTCGTTGTTCTTTGTTCGATTTCGTTGTTCGTTGTTAGATTTCGTTGTTCTTTGTTCGATTTCGTTGTTCGTTGTTCGATTTCGTTGTTCGATTTTCGTTGTTCGATTTCGTTGTTCGATTGCGTTGTTCCATTTCGTTATTCAATTTCGTGGTTCGATTTCGTGGTTTCAGTTTGTTGTTCGAGTTCGTTATTCGATTTCGTGGTTCGATTTCGTTGTTCGATTGCGTTGTTCCATTTCGTTGTTCTATTTCGTGGTTCGATTTCGTGGTTTCAGTTTGTTGTTCGATTTCGATTTCGTTGTTCGATATCGAAGTTGGATTTCGTTGTTCGATTTCGTTGTTCTATTTCGTTGTTCGATTTCGTTGTTCGAATTCGTTGTTCGAATTCGTTGTTCGATTTCGTTGTTCAATTTCGTTGTTCCATTTCGTTGTTCGATTTCGTTGTTCGATTTCGTTGTTCGATTGCGTTGTTCCATTTCGTTGTTCTATTTCGTGGTTCGATTTCGTGGTTTCAGTTTGTTGTTCGATTTCGATTTCGTTGTTCGTTTTCGAAGTTGGATTTCGTTGTTCGATTTCGTTGTTCAATTTCGATGTTCGATTTCGTTGTTCGATTTCGTTGTTCGAATTCGTTGTTCGATTTCGTTGTTCAATTTCGTTGTTCCATTTCGTTGTTCGATTTCGTTGTTCCATTTCGTTGTTCGATTTCGTTGTTCGATTTCGTTGTTCGATTGCGTTGTTCCATTTCGTTGTTCTATTTCGTGGTTCGATTTCGTGGTTTCAGTTTGTTGTTCGATTTCGATTTCGTTGTTCGTTTTCGAAGTTGGATTTCGTTGTTCGATTTCGTTGTTCAATTTCGTTGTTCGATTTCGTTGTTCGAATTCGTTGTTCGAATTCGTTGTTCGAATTCGTTGTTCGATTTCGTTGTTCGATTTCATTGTTCGATTTCGTGGTTCGAATTCGTTGTTCGAATTCGTTGTTCGATTTCGTTGTTCGTTGTTAGATTTCGTTGTTCGTTGTTAGATTTCGTTGTTCTTTGTTCAATTTCGTTGTTCGATTCGTTATTCGCTTTCGTTGTGCGATTTCGTTGTTCAATTTCGTTGTTCCATTTCGTTGTTCGATTTCGTTGTTCGATTTCGTTGTTCGATTTCGTTGTTAGATTTCGTTGTTCGATTTCGTTGTTCGATTTCGTTGTTCGATTTCGTTGTTAGATTTCGTTGTTCTTTGTTCGATTTCGTGGTTCGAATTCGTTGTTCGAATTCGTTGTTCGATTCGTTATTCGATTTCGTTGTTCGATTTCTTGTTCGATTTCGTTGTTCCATTTCGTTGTTCGATTTCGTTGTTCGATTTCGTTGTTCGATTTCGTTGTTCGATTTCGTTGTTAGATTTCGTTGTTCGATTTCGTTGTTCGATTTCGATGTTCGATTTCGTTGTTCGATTTCGTTGTCCGATTCCGTTGTTCGATTTCGTTGTTCGTTTTCGTTGTTCGATATTGTTGTATGATTTCGTGGTTCGATTTCGTTGTTCGATTGCGTTGTTCCATTTCGTTGTTCGATTTCGTTGTTCGATTTCGTTGTTCGATTTCGTTGTTCGATTTCGTTGTTCGATTTCGTTGTTCGATTTCGTTGTTGGAATTCGTGTTCGATTTCGTTGATCGATTTCGTTGTTCGATTTTCATTGTTCGATTTGATTGTTCGATTTCGTTGATCGATTTCGTTGATCGATTTCGTTTTTCGATTTCGTTCGATTTCGTTGTTCGATTTCATTGTTCGATTTCGTGGTTCGAATTCGTTGTTCGAATTCGTTGTTCGATTTCGTTGTTCGTTGTTAGATTTCGTTGTTCGTAGTTAGATTTCGTTGTTCTTTGTTCGATTTCGTTGTTCGTTGTTCGATTTCGTTGTTCGATTTTCGTTGTTCGATTTCGTTGTTCGATTGCGTTGTTCCATTTCGTTATTCAATTTCGTGGTTCGATTTCGTGGTTTCAGTTTGTTGTTCGAGTTCGTTATTCGATTTCGTTGTTCGATTTCGTTGTTCGATTTCGTTGTTCGTTTTCGTTGTTCGATATTGTATGATTTCGTGGTTCGATTTCGTTGTTCAATTGCGTTGTTCCATTTTCGTTGTTCTATTTCGTGGTTCGATTTCGTGGTTTCAGTTTGTTGTTCGATTTCGATTTCGTTGCTCGATATCGAAGTTGGATTTCGTTGTTCGATTTCGTTGTTCTATTTCGTTGTTCGATTTCGTTGTTCGAATTCGTTGTTCGAATTCGTTGTTCGATTTCGTTGTTCAATTTCGTTGTTCCATTTCGTTGTTCGATTTCGTTGTTCAATTTCGTTGTTCCATTTCGTTGTTCGATTTCGTTGTTCGATTTCGTTGTTCGATTTCGTTGTTCGATTTCGTTGTTCGATTTCGTTGTCCGATTCCGTTGTTCGATTTCGTTGTTCATTTTCGTTGTTCGATATTGTATGATTTCGTGGTTCGATTTCCTTGTTCGATTGCGTTGTTCCATTTCGTTGTTCTATTTCGTGGTTCAATTTCGTGGTTTCAGTTTGTTGTTCGATTTCGATTTCGTTGTTCGATATCGAAGTTGGATTTCGTTGTTCGATTTCGTTGTTCGATTTCGTTGTTCTATTTCGTTGTTCGATTTCGTTGTTCGATTTCGTTGTTCGATTTCGTTGTTCGATTTCGATGTTCGATTTCGTTGTTCAATTTCGTTGTTCGATTCGTTATTCGCTTTCGTTGTGCGATTTCGTTGTTCAATTTCGTTGTTCCATTTCGTTGTTCGATATCGTTGTTCGATTTCATTGTTCGATTTCGTTGTTCGATTCGTTTGTTCGATTTCGTTGTTCGATTTCGTGGTTCGAATTCGTTGTTCGAATTCGTTGTTCGATTTCGTTGTTCGATTTCATTGTTCGATTTCGTGGTTCGAATTCGTTGTTCGAATTCGTTGTTCGATTTCGTTGTTCGATTTCGTTGTTCGATTTCGTTGTTAGATTTCGTTGTTCGATTTCGTTGTTCGATTTCGTTGTTCGATTTCGTTGTTCGATTTCGTTGTCCGATTCCGTTGTTCGATTTCGTTGTTCGTTTCGTTGTTCGATATTGTTGTATGATTTCGTGGTTCGATTTCGTTGTTCGATTGCGTTGTTCCATTTCGTTGTTCGATTTCGTTGTTCGATTTCGTTGTTCGATTTCGTTGTTCGATTTCGTTGTTCGATTTCGTTGTTCGATTTCGTTGTTGGAATTCGTGTTCGATTTCGTTGATCGATTTCGTTGTTCGATTTTCATTGTTCGATTTGATTGTTCGATTTCGTTGATCGATTTCGTTGATCGATTTCGTTTTTCGATTTCGTTCGATTTCGTTGTTCGATTTCATTGTTCGATTTCGTGGTTCGAATTCGTTGTTCGAATTCGTTGTTCGATTTCGTTGTTCGTTGTTAGATTTCGTTGTTCGTAGTTAGATTTCGTTGTTCTTTGTTCGATTTCGTTGTTCGTTGTTCGATTTCGTTGTTCGATTTTCGTTGTTCGATTTCGTTGTTCGATTGCGTGTTCCATTTCGTTATTCAATTTCGTGGTTCGATTTCGTGGTTTCAGTTTGTTGTTCGAGTTCGTTATTCGATTTCGTTGTTCGATTTCGTTGTTCGATTTCGTTGTTCGTTTTCGTTGTTCGATATTGTATGATTTCGTGGTTCGATTTCGTTGTTCAATTGCGTTGTTCCATTTCGTTGTTCTATTTCGTGGTTCGATTTCGTGGTTTCAGTTTGTTGTTCGATTTCGATTTCGTTGTTCGATATCGAAGTTGGATTTCGTTGTTCGATTTCGTTGTTCTATTTCGTTGTTCGATTTCGTTGTTCGAATTCGTTGTTCGAATTCGTTGTTCGATTTCGTTGTTCAATTTCGTTGTTCCATTTCGTTGTTCGATTTCGTTGTTCGATTTCGTTGTCCGATTGCGTTGTTCCATTTCGTTGTTCTATTTCGTGGTTCGATTTCGTGGTTTCAGTTTGTTGTTCGATTTCGATTTCGTTGTTCGATTTCGAAGTTGGATTTCGTTGTTCGATTTCGTTGTTCAATTTCGATGTTCGATTTCGTTGTTCGATTTCGTTGTTCGAATTCGTTGTTCGATTTCGTTGTTCAATTTCGTTGTTCCATTTCGTTGTTCGATTTCGTTGTTCGATTTCGTTGTTCGATTTCGTTGTTCGATTTCGTTGTTCGATTTCGTTGTCCGATTCCGTTGTTCGATTTCGTTGTTCTATTTCGTTGTTCGATTTCGTTGTTCGAATTCGTTGTTCGAATTCGTTGTTCGATTTCGTTGTTCAATTTCGTTGTTCCATTTCGTTGTTCAATTTCGTTGTTCCATTTCGTTGTTCGATTTCGTTGTTCGATTTCGTTGTTCGATTTCGTTGTTCGATTTCGTTGTTCGATTTCGTTGTTCGATTTCGTTGTTCGATTTCGTTGTTCGATTTCGTTGTTCGATTTCGTTGTTCGATTTCGTTGTTCGATTTCGTTGTTCGATTTCGTTGTTCGATTTCGTTGTTCGATTTCGTTGTTCGATTTCGTTGTTCGATTTCGTTGTTCGATTTCGTTGTTCGATTTCGTTGTTCGATTTCGTTGTTCGATTTCGTTGTTCGATTTCGTTGTTCGATTTCGTGGTTCGATTTCGTTGTTCGATTTTGAAGTTCGATTTTGAAGTTCGATTTCGTTGTTCGATTTCGTTGTTCGATTTCGTTGTTCGATTTCGTTGTCCGATTCCGTTGTTCGATTTCGTTGTTCGTTTTCGTTGTTCGATATTGTTGTATGATTTCGTGGTTCGATTTCGTTGTTCGATTGCGTTGTTCCATTTCGTTGTTCTATTTCGTGGTTCGATTTCGTGGTTTCAGTTTGTTGTTCGATTTCGATTTCGCTGTTCGATTTCGAAGTTGGATTTCGTTGTTCTATTTCGTTGTTCTAATTCGTTGTTCGATTTCGTTGTTCGATTTCGTTGTTCAATTTCGTTGTTCCATTTCGTTGTTCGAATTCGTTGTTCGATTTCATTGTTCGATTTCGTTGTTCGATTCGTTTGTTCGATTTCGTTGTTCGATTTCGTGGTTCGAATTCGTTGTTCGAATTCGTTGTTCGATTTCGTTGTTCGATTTCATTGTTCGATTTCGTGGTTCGAATTCGTTGTTTGAATTCGTTGTTCGATTTCGTTGTTCGTTGTTAGATTTCGTTGTTCGTTGTTAGATTTCGTTGTTCTTTGTTCGATTTCGTTGTTCGTTGTTAGATTTCGTTGTTCTTTGTTCAATTTCGTTGTTCGATTCGTTATTCGCTTTCGTTGTGCGATTTCGTTGTTCAATTTCGTTGTTCCATTTCGTTGTTCGATTTCGTTGTTCGATTTCGTTGTTCGATTTCGTTGTTCGATTTCGTTGTTCGATTTCGTTGTTCGATTTCGTTGTTCGATTTCGTTGTTCGATTTCGTTGTTCGATTTCGTTGTTCGATTTCGTTGTTCGATTTCGTTGTTCGATTTCGTTGTTCGATTTCGTTGTTCGATTTCGTTGTTCGATTTCGTTGTTCGATTTCGTTGTTCGATTTCGTTGTTCGATTTCATTGTTCGATTTCGTGGTTCGAATTCATTGTTCGAATTCGTTGTTCGATTTCGTTGTTCGTTGTTAGATTTCGTTGTTCGTAGTTAGATTTCGTTGTTCTTTGTTCGATTTCGTTGTTCGTTGTTAGATTTCGTTGTTCTTTGTTCGATTTCGTTGTTCGTTGTTCGATTTCGTTGTTCGATTTTCGTTGTTCGATTTCGTTGTTCGATTGCGTTGTTCCATTTCGTTATTCAATTTCGTGGTTCGATTTCGTGGTTTCAGTTTGTTGTTCGAGTTCGTTATTCGATTTCGTGGTTCGATTTCGTTGTTCGATTGCGTTGTTCCATTTCGTTGTTCTATTTCGTGGTTCGATTTCGTGGTTTCAGTTTGTTGTTCGATTTCGATTTCGTTGTTCGATATCGAAGTTGGATTTCGTTGTTCGATTTCGTTGTTCTATTTCGTTGTTCGATTTCGTTGTTCGAATTCGTTGTTCGAATTCGTTGTTCGATTTCGTTGTTCAATTTCGTTGTTCCATTTCGTTGTTCGATTTCGTTGTTCGATTTCGTTGTTCGATTGCGTTGTTCCATTTCGTTGTTCTATTTCGTGGTTCGATTTCGTGGTTTCAGTTTGTTGTTCGATTTCGATTTCGTTGTTCGTTTTCGAAGTTGGATTTCGTTGTTCGATTTCGTTGTTCAATTTCGATGTTCGATTTCGTTGTTCGATTTCGTTGTTCGAATTCGTTGTTCGATTTCGTTGTTCAATTTCGTTGTTCCATTTCGTTGTTCGATTTCGTTGTTCCATTTCGTTGTTCGATTTCGTTGTTCGATTTCGTTGTTCGATTGCGTTGTTCCATTTCGTTGTTCTATTTCGTGGTTCGATTTCGTGGTTTCAGTTTGTTGTTCGATTTCGATTTCGTTGTTCGTTTTCGAAGTTGGATTTCGTTGTTCGATTTCGTTGTTCAATTTCGTTGTTCGATTTCGTTGTTCGAATTCGTTGTTCGAATTCGTTGTTCGAATTCGTTGTTCGATTTCGTTGTTCGATTTCATTGTTCGATTTCGTGGTTCGAATTCGTTGTTCGAATTCGTTGTTCGATTTCGTTGTTCGTTGTTAGATTTCGTTGTTCGTTGTTAGATTTCGTTGTTCTTTGTTCAATTTCGTTGTTCGATTCGTTATTCGCTTTCGTTGTGCGATTTCGTTGTTCAATTTCGTTGTTCCATTTCGTTGTTCGATTTCGTTGTTCGATTTCGTTGTTCGATTTCGTTGTTAGATTTCGTTGTTCGATTTCGTTGTTCGATTTCGTTGTTCGATTTCGTTGTTAGATTTCGTTGTTCTTTGTTCGATTTCGTGGTTCGAATTCGTTGTTCGAATTCGTTGTTCGATTCGTTATTCGATTTCGTTGTTCGATTTCTTGTTCGATTTCGTTGTTCCATTTCGTTGTTCGATTTCGTTGTTCGATTTCGTTGTTCGATTTCGTTGTTCGATTTCGTTGTTAGATTTCGTTGTTCGATTTCGTTGTTCGATTTCGTTGTTCGATTTCGTTGTTCGATTTCGTTGTCCGATTCCGTTGTTCGATTTCGTTGTTCGTTTTCGTTGTTCGATATTGTTGTATGATTTCGTGGTTCGATTTCGTTGTTCGATTGCGTTGTTCCATTTCGTTGTTCGATTTCGTTGTTCGATTTCGTTGTTCGATTTCGTTGTTCGATTTCGTTGTTCGATTTCGTTGTTCGATTTCGTTGTTCGATTTCGTTGTTGGAATTCGTGTTCGATTTCGTTGATCGATTTCGTTGTTCGATTTTCATTGTTCGATTTGATTGTTCGATTTCGTTGATCGATTTCGTTGATCGATTTCGTTTTTCGATTTCGTTCGATTTCGTTGTTCGATTTCATTGTTCGATTTCGTGGTTCGAATTCGTTGTTCGAATTCGTTGTTCGATTTCGTTGTTCGTTGTTAGATTTCGTTGTTCGTAGTTAGATTTCGTTGTTCTTTGTTCGATTTCGTTGTTCGTTGTTCGATTTCGTTGTTCGATTTTCGTTGTTCGATTTCGTTGTTCGATTGCGTTGTTCCATTTCGTTATTCAATTTCGTGGTTCGATTTCGTGGTTTCAGTTTGTTGTTCGAGTTCGTTATTCGATTTCGTTGTTCGATTTCGTTGTTCGATTTCGTTGTTCGTTTTCGTTGTTCGATATTGTATGATTTCGTGGTTCGATTTCGTTGTTCAATTGCGTTGTTCCATTTTCGTTGTTCTATTTCGTGGTTCGATTTCGTGGTTTCAGTTTGTTGTTCGATTTCGATTTCGTTGCTCGATATCGAAGTTGGATTTCGTTGTTCGATTTCGTTGTTCTATTTCGTTGTTCGATTTCGTTGTTCGAATTCGTTGTTCGAATTCGTTGTTCGATTTCGTTGTTCAATTTCGTTGTTCCATTTCGTTGTTCGATTTCGTTGTTCGATTTCGTTGTCCGATTGCGTTGTTCCATTTCGTTGTTCTATTTCGTGGTTCGATTTCGTGGTTTCAGTTTGTTGTTCGATTTCGATTTCGTTGTTCGATTTCGAAGTTGGATTTCGTTGTTCGATTTCGTTGTTCAATTTCGATGTTCGATTTCGTTGTTCGATTTCGTTGTTCGAATTCGTTGTTCGATTTCGTTGTTCAATTTCGTTGTTCCATTTCGTTGTTCGATTTCGTTGTTCGATTTCGTTGTTCGATTTCGTTGTTCGATTTCGTTGTTCGATTTCGTTGTCCGATTCCGTTGTTCGATTTCGTTGTTCATTTTCGTTGTTCGATATTGTATGATTTCGTGGTTCGATTTCCTTGTTCGATTGCGTTGTTCCATTTCGTTGTTCTATTTCGTGGTTCAATTTCGTGGTTTCAGTTTGTTGTTCGATTTCGATTTCGTTGTTCGATATCGAAGTTGGATTTCGTTGTTCGATTTCGTTGTTCGATTTCGTTGTTCTATTTCGTTGTTCGATTTCGTTGTTCGATTTCGTTGTTCGATTTCGTTGTTCGATTTCGATGTTCGATTTCGTTGTTCAATTTCGTTGTTCGATTCGTTATTCGCTTTCGTTGTGCGATTTCGTTGTTCAATTTCGTTGTTCCATTTCGTTGTTCGATATCGTTGTTCGATTTCATTGTTCGATTTCGTTGTTCGATTCGTTTGTTCGATTTCGTTGTTCGATTTCGTGGTTCGAATTCGTTGTTCGAATTCGTTGTTCGATTTCGTTGTTCGATTTCATTGTTCGATTTCGTGGTTCGAATTCGTTGTTCGAATTCGTTGTTCGATTTCGTTGTTCGATTTCGTTGTTCGATTTCGTTGTTAGATTTCGTTGTTCGATTTCGTTGTTCGATTTCGTTGTTCGATTTCGTTGTTAGATTTCGTTGTTCTTTGTTCGATTTCGTGGTTCGAATTCGTTGTTCGAATTCGTTGTTCGATTCGTTATTCGATTTCGTTGTTCGATTTCTTGTTCGATTTCGTTGTTCCATTTCGTTGTTCGATTTCGTTGTTCGATTTCGTTGTTCGATTTCGTTGTTCGATTTCGTTGTTAGATTTCGTTGTTCGATTTCGTTGTTCGATTTCGTTGTTCGATTTCGTTGTTCGATTTCGTTGTCCGATTCCGTTGTTCGATTTCGTTGTTCGTTTTCGTTGTTCGATATTGTTGTATGATTTCGTGGTTCGATTTCGTTGTTCGATTGCGTTGTTCCATTTCGTTGTTCGATTTCGTTGTTCGATTTCGTTGTTCGATTTCGTTGTTCGATTTCGTTGTTCGATTTCGTTGTTCGATTTCGTTGTTGGAATTCGTGTTCGATTTCGTTGATCGATTTCGTTGTTCGATTTTCATTGTTCGATTTGATTGTTCGATTTCGTTGATCGATTTCGTTGATCGATTTCGTTTTTCGATTTCGTTCGATTTCGTTGTTCGATTTCATTGTTCGATTTCGTGGTTCGAATTCGTTGTTCGAATTCGTTGTTCGATTTCGTTGTTCGTTGTTAGATTTCGTTGTTCGTAGTTAGATTTCGTTGTTCTTTGTTCGATTTCGTTGTTCGTTGTTCGATTTCGTTGTTCGATTTTCGTTGTTCGATTTCGTTGTTCGATTGCGTTGTTCCATTTCGTTATTCAATTTCGTGGTTCGATTTCGTGGTTTCAGTTTGTTGTTCGAGTTCGTTATTCGATTTCGTTGTTCGATTTCGTTGTTCGATTTCGTTGTTCGTTTTCGTTGTTCGATATTGTATGATTTCGTGGTTCGATTACGTTGTTCAATTGCGTTGTTCCATTTCGTTGTTCTATTTCGTGGTTCGATTTCGTGGTTTCAGTTTGTTGTTCGATTTCGATTTCGTTGTTCGATATCGAAGTTGGATTTCGTTGTTCGATTTCGTTGTTCTATTTCGTTGTTCGATTTCGTTGTTCGAATTCGTTGTTCGAATTCGTTGTTCGATTTCGTTGTTCAATTTCGTTGTTCCATTTCGTTGTTCGATTTCGTTGTTCGATTTCGTTGTCCGATTGCGTTGTTCCATTTCGTTGTTCTATTTCGTGGTTCGATTTCGTGGTTTCAGTTTGTTGTTCGATTTCGATTTCGTTGTTCGATTTCGAAGTTGGATTTCGTTGTTCGATTTCGTTGTTCAATTTCGATGTTCGATTTCGTTGTTCGATTTCGTTGTTCGAATTCGTTGTTCGATTTCGTTGTTCAATTTCGTTGTTCCATTTCGTTGTTCGATTTCGTTGTTCGATTTCGTTGTTCGATTTCGTTGTTCGATTTCGTTGTTCGATTTCGTTGTCCGATTCCGTTGTTCGATTTCGTTGTTCATTTTCGTTGTTCGATATTGTATGATTTCGTGGTTCGATTTCCTTGTTCGATTGCGTTGTTCCATTTCGTTGTTCTATTTCGTGGTTCAATTTCGTGGTTTCAGTTTGTTGTTCGATTTCGATTTCGTTGTTCGATATCGAAGTTGGATTTCGTTGTTCGATTTCGTTGTTCGATTTCGTTGTTCTATTTCGTTGTTCGATTTCGTTGTTCGATTTCGTTGTTCGATTTCGTTGTTCGATTTCGATGTTCGATTTCGTTGTTCAATTTCGTTGTTCGATTCGTTATTCGCTTTCGTTGTTCGATATCGTTGTTCGATTTCATTGTTCGATTTCGTTGTTCGATTCGTTTGTTCGATTTCGTTGTTCGATTTCGTGGTTCGAATTCGTTGTTCGAATTCGTTGTTCGAATTCGTTGTTCGATTTCGTTGTTCGATTTCATTGTTCGATTTCGTGGTTCGAATTCGTTGTTCGAATTCGTTGTTCGATTTCGTTGTTCGTTGTTAGATTTCGTTGTTCGTTGTTAGATTTCGTTGTTCTTTGTTCGATTTCGTTGTTCGTTGTTAGATTTCGTTGTTCTTTGTTCAATTTTGTTGTTCGATTCGTTATTCGCTTTCGTTGTGCGATTTCGTTGTTCAATTTCGTTGTTCCATTTCGTTGTTCGATTTCGTTGTTCGATTTCGTTGTTCGATTTCGTTGTTCGATTTCGTTGTTCGATTTCGTTGTTCGATTTCGTTGTTCGATTTCGTTGTTCGATTTCGTTGTTCGATTTCGTTGTTCGATTTCGTTGTTCGATTTCGTTGTTCGATTTCGTTGTTCGATTTCGTTGTTCGATTTCGTTGTTCGATTTCGTTGTTCGATTTCGTTGTTCGATTTCGTTGTTCGATTTCGTTGTTCGATTTCGTTGTTCGATTTCGTTGTTCGATTTCGTTGTTGGAATACGTGTTCGATTTCGTTGATCGATTTCGTTGTTCGATTTTCATTGTTCGATTTGATTGTTCGATTTCGTTGATCGATTTCGTTTTTCGATTTCGTTCGATTTCGTTGTTCGATTTCATTGTTCGATTTCGTGGTTCGAATTCGTTGTTCGAATTCGTTGTTCGATTTCGTTGTTCGTTGTTAGATTTCGTTGTTCGTAGTTAGATTTCGTTGTTCTTTGTTCGATTTCGTTGTTCGTTGTTAGATTTCGTTGTTCTTTGTTCGATTTCGTTGTTCGTTGTTCGATTTCGTTGTTCGATTTTCGTTGTTCGATTTCGTTGTTCGATTGCGTTGTTCCATTTCGTTATTCAATTTCGTGGTTCGATTTCGTGGTTTCAGTTTGTTGTTCGAGTTCGTTATTCGATTTCGTTGTTCGATTTCGTTGTTCGATTTCGTTGTTCGTTTTCGTTGTTCGATATTATATGATTTCGTGGTTCGATTTCGTTGTTCGATTGCGTTGTTCCATTTCGTTGTTCTATTTCGTGGTTCGATTTCGTGGTTTCAGTTTGTTGTTCGATTTCTATTTCGTTGTTCGATATCGAAGTTGGATTTCGTTGTTCGATTTCGTTGTTCTATTTCGTTGTTCGATTTCGTTGTTCGAATTCGTTGTTCGAATTCGTTGTTCGATTTCGTTGTTCAATTTCGTTGTTCCATTTCGTTGTTCGATTTCGTTGTTCCATTTCGTTGTTCGATTTCGTTGTTCGATTTCGTTGTTCGATTGCGTTGTTCCATTTCGTTGTTCTATTTCGTGGTTCGATTTCGTGGTTTCAGTTTGTTGTTCGATTTCGATTTCGTTGTTCGTTTTCGAAGTTGGATTTCGTTGTTCGATTTCGTTGTTCAATTTCGTTGTTCGATTTCGTTGTTCGAATTCGTTGTTCGAATTCGTTGTTCGAATTCGTTGTTCGATTTCGTTGTTCGATTTCATTGTTCGATTTCGTGGTTCGAATTCGTTGTTCGAATTCGTTGTTCGATTTCGTTGTTCGTTGTTAGATTTCGTTGTTCGTTGTTAGATTTCGTTGTTCTTTGTTCAATTTCGTTGTTCGTTGTTAGATTTCGTTGTTCTTTGTTCAATTTCGTTGTTCGATTCGTTATTCGCTTTCGTTGTGCGATTTCGTTGTTCAATTTCGTTGTTCCATTTCGTTGTTCGATTTCGTTGTTCGATTTCGTTGTTCGATTTCGTTGTTCGATTTCGTTGTTCGATTTCGTTGTTCGATTTCGTTGTTCGATTTCGTTGTTCGATTTCGTTGTTCGATTTCGTTGTTCGATTTCGTTGTTCGATTTCGTTGTTCGATTTCGTTGTTCGATTTCGTTGTTCGATTTCGTTGTTCGATTTCGTTGTTCGATTTCGTTGTTCGATTTCGTTGTTCGATTTCATTGTTCGATTTCGTGGTTCGAATTCATTGTTCGAATTCGTTGTTCGATTTCGTTGTTCGTTGTTAGATTTCGTTGTTCGTAGTTAGATTTCGTTGTTCTTTGTTCGATTTCGTTGTTCGTTGTTAGATTTCGTTGTTCGATTTCGTTGTTCGATTTCGTTGTTCGATTTCGTTGTTCGATTTCGTTGTTCGATTTCGTTGTTCGATTTCGTTGTTCGATTTCGTTGTTCGATTTCATTGTTCGATTTCGTTGTTCGATTGCGTTGTTCCATTTCGTTGTTCTATTTCGTGGTTCGATTTCGTGGTTTCAGTTTGTTGTTCGATTTCGATTTCGTTGTTCGTTTTCGAAGTTGGATTTCGTTGTTCGATTTCGTTGTTCAATTTCGATGTTCGATTTCGTTGTTCGATTTCGTTGTTCGAATTCGTTGTTCGATTTCGTTGTTCAATTTCGTTGTTCCATTTCGTTGTTCGATTTCGTTGTTCCATTTCGTTGTTCGATTTCGTTGTTCGATTTCGTTGTTCGATTGCGTTGTTCCATTTCGTTGTTCTATTTCGTGGTTCGATTTCGTGGTTTCAGTTTGTTGTTCGATTTCGATTTCGTTGTTCGTTTTCGAAGTTGGATTTCGTTGTTCGATTTCGTTGTTCAATTTCGTTGTTCGATTTCGTTGTTCGAATTCGTTGTTCGAATTCGTTGTTCGAATTCGTTGTTCGATTTCGTTGTTCGATTTCATTGTTCGATTTCGTGGTTCGAATTCGTTGTTCGAATTCGTTGTTCGATTTCGTTGTTCGTTGTTAGATTTCGTTGTTCGTTGTTAGATTTCGTTGTTCTTTGTTCAATTTCGTTGTTCGATTCGTTATTCGCTTTCGTTGTGCGATTTCGTTGTTCAATTTCGTTGTTCCATTTCGTTGTTCGATTTCGTTGTTCGATTTCGTTGTTCGATTGCGTTGTTCCATTTCGTTGTTCTATTTCGTGGTTCGATTTCGTGGTTTCAGTTTGTTGTTCGATTTCGATTTCGTTGTTCGTTTTCGAAGTTGGATTTCGTTGTTCGATTTCGTTGTTCAATTTCGTTGTTCGATTTCGTTGTTCGAATTCGTTGTTCGAATTCGTTGTTCGAATTCGTTGTTCGATTTCGTTGTTCGATTTCATTGTTCGATTTCGTGGTTCGAATTCGTTGTTCGAATTCGTTGTTCGATTTCGTTGTTCGTTGTTAGATTTCGTTGTTCGTTGTTAGATTTCGTTGTTCTTTGTTCAATTTCGTTGTTCGTTGTTAGATTTCGTTGTTCTTTGTTCAATTTCGTTGTTCGATTCGTTATTCGCTTTCGTTGTGCGATTTCGTTGTTCAATTTCGTTGTTCCATTTCGTTGTTCGATTTCGTTGTTCGATTTCGTTGTTCGATTTCGTTGTTCGATTTCGTTGTTCGATTTCGTTGTTCGATTTCGTTGTTCGATTTCGTTGTTCGATTTCGTTGTTCGATTTCGTTGTTCGATTTCGTTGTTCGATTTCGTTGTTCGATTTCGTTGTTCGATTTCGTTGTTCGATTTCGTTGTTCGATTTCGTTGTTCGATTTCATTGTTCGATTTCGTGGTTCGAATTCATTGTTCGAATTCGTTGTTCGATTTCGTTGTTCGTTGTTAGATTTCGTTGTTCGTAGTTAGATTTCGTTGTTCTTTGTTCGATTTCGTTGTTCGTTGTTAGATTTCGTTGTTCTTTGTTCGATTTCGTTGTTCGTTGTTCGATTTCGTTGTTCGATTTTCGTTGTTCGATTTCGTTGTTCGATTGCGTTGTTCCATTTCGTTATTCAATTTCGTGGTTCGATTTCGTGGTTTCAGTTTGTTGTTCGAGTTCGTTATTCGATTTCGTGGTTCGATTTCGTTGTTCGATTGCGTTGTTCCATTTCGTTGTTCTATTTCGTGGTTCGATTTCGTGGTTTCAGTTTGTTGTTCGATTTCGATTTCGTTGTTCGATATCGAAGTTGGATTTCGTTGTTCGATTTCGTTGTTCTATTTCGTTGTTCGATTTCGTTGTTCGAATTCGTTGTTCGAATTCGTTGTTCGATTTCGTTGTTCGATTCGTTATTCGATTTCGTTGTTAGATTTCGTTGTTCGATTTCGTTGTTCGATTTCGTTGTTCGATTTCGTTGTTAGATTTCGTTGTTCGTTGTTAGATTTCGTTGTTCGTTGTTAGATTTCGTTATTCGTTGTTAGATTTCGTTGTTCTTTGTTCGATTTCGTGGTTCGAATTCGTTGTTCGAATTCGTTGTTCGATTTCGTTGTTCGATTTTGTTGTTCGATTTCGTTGTTCGATTTCGTTGTTCGATTTCGAAGTTCGATTTCGTTGTTCGATTTCGTTGTTCGATTTCGTTATTCGATTTCGTTGTTCGATTTCGTTGTTCGATTTCGTTGTTCGATTTCGTTGTTCGTAGTTAGATTTCGTTGTTCTTTGTTCGATTTCGTTGTTCGTTGTTCGATTTCGTTGTTCGATTTTCGTTGTTCGATTTCGTTGTTCGATTGCGTTGTTCCATTTCGTTATTCAATTTCGTGGTTCGATTTCGTGGTTTCAGTTTGTTGTTCGAGTTCGTTATTCGATTTCGTTGTTCGATTTCGTTGTTCGATTTCGTTGTTCGTTTTCGTTGTTCGATATTGTATGATTTCGTGGTTCGATTTCGTTGTTCAATTGCGTTGTTCCATTTCGTTGTTCTATTTCGTGGTTCGATTTCGTGGTTTCAGTTTGTTGTTCGATTTCGATTTCGTTGTTCGATATCGAAGTTGGATTTCGTTGTTCGATTTCGTTGTTCTATTTCGTTGTTCGATTTCGTTGTTCGAATTCGTTGTTCGAATTCGTTGTTCGATTTCGTTGTTCAATTTCGTTGTTCCATTTCGTTGTTCGATTTCGTTGTTCGATTTCGTTGTCCGATTGCGTTGTTCCATTTCGTTGTTCTATTTCGTGGTTCGATTTCGTGGTTTCAGTTTGTTGTTCGATTTCGATTTCGTTGTTCGATTTCGAAGTTGGATTTCGTTGTTCGATTTCGTTGTTCAATTTCGATGTTCGATTTCGTTGTTCGATATCGAAGTTGGATTTCGTTGTTCGATTTCGTTGTTCTATTTCGTTGTTCGATTTCGTTGTTGGAATTCGTTGTTCGAATTCGTTGTTCGATTTCGTTGTTCAATTTCGTTGTTCCATTTCGTTGTTCGATTTCGTTGTTCGATTTCGTTGTTCGATTGCGTTGTTCCATTTCGTTGTTCTATTTCGTGGTTCGATTTCGTGGTTTCAGTTTGTTGTTCGATTTCGATTTCGTTGTTCGATTTCGAAGTTGGATTTCGTTGTTCGATTTCGTTGTTCAATTTCGATGTTCGATTTCGTTGTTCGATTTCGTTGTTCGATTCGTTATTCGATTTCGTTGTTCGATTTCGTTGTTCGATTTCGTTGTTCGATTTCGTTCGATTTCGTTGTTCGATTTCGTTGTTCGATTTCGTTGTTCGATTTCGTTGTTCAATTTCGATGTTCGATTTCGTTGTTCGATTTCGTTGTTCGATTCGTTATTCGATTTCGTTGTTCGATTTCGTTGTTCGATTTCGTTGTTCGATTTCGTTCGATTTCGTTGTTCGATTTCGTTGTTCGATTTCGTTGTTCGATTTCGTTGTTCGATTTCGTTGTTCGATTTCGTTGTTCGTTGTTAGATTTCGTTGTTCGTAGTTAGATTTCGTTGTTCTTTGTTCGATTTCGTTGTTCGTTGTTAGATTTCGTTGTTCTTTGTTCGATTTCGTTGTTCGTTGTTCGATTTCGTTGTTCGATTTTCGTTGTTCGATTTCGTTGTTCGATTGCGTTGTTCCATTTCGTTATTCAATTTCGTGGTTCGATTTCGTGGTTTCAGTTTGTTGTTCGAGTTCGTTATTCGATTTCGTTGTTCGATTTCGTTGTTCGATTTCGTTGTTCGTTTTCGTTGTTCGATATTGTATGATTTCGTGGTTCGATTTCGTTGTTCGATTGCGTTGTTCCATTTCGTTGTTCTATTTCGTGGTTCGATTTCGTGGTTTCAGTTTGTTGTTCGATTTCGATTTCGTTGTTCGATATCGAAGTTGGATTTCGTTGTTCGATTTCGTTGTTCTATTTCGTTGTTCGATTTCGTTGTTGGAATTCGTTGTTCGAATTCGTTGTTCGATTTCGTTGTTCAATTTCGTTGTTCCATTTCGTTGTTCGATTTCGTTGTTCGATTTCGTTGTTCGATTTCGTTGTTCGATTTCGTTGTTCGATTTCGTTGTTCGATTTCGTTGTTCGATTTCGTTGTTCGAATTCGTTATTCGAATTCGTTGTTCGATTTCGTTGTTCGATTTCGTTGTTCGATTTCGAAGTTCGATTTCGTTGTTCGATTTCGTTGTTCGATTTCGTATTTCGTTGTTCGAATTCGTTGTTCGATTTCGTTGTTCGAATTCGTTGTTCGATTTCGTTGTTCGATTTCGTTGTTCGATTTTGTTGTTCGATTTCGTGGTTCGATTTCGTTGTTCGATTGCGTTGTTCCATTTCGTTGTTCTATTTCGTGGTTCGATTTCGTGGTTTCAGTTTGTTGTTCGATTTCGATTTCGCTGTTCGATTTCGTTGTTCGATTTCGTTGTTCGATTTCGTTGTTCGATTTCGTTGTTCGATTTCGTTGTTCGATTTCGTTGTTCGATTTCGTTGTTCGATTTTGAAGTTCGATTTCGTTGTTCGATTTCGTTGTTCGATTTCGTTGTTCGATTTCGTTGTTCGATTTCGTTGTCCGATTCCGTTGTTCGATTTCGTTGTTCGATTTCGTTGTTCGATTTCGTTGTTCGATTTCGTTGTTCGATTTCGTATTTCGTTGTTCGAATTCGTTGTTCGATTTCGTTGTTCGAATTCGTTGTTCGATTTCGTTGTTCGATTTTCTTTGTTCGATTTCGTTGTTCGATTTCGTTGTTCGATTTCGTTGTTCGATTTCGTTGTTCGATTTCGTTGTTCGATTTCGTTGTTCGATTTCGTTGTTCGATTTTGAAGTTCGATTTCGTTGTTCGATTTCGTTGTTCGATTTCGTTGTTCGATTTCGTTGTTCGATTTCGTTGTTCAATTTCGTTGTTCGATTTCGTTGTTCGATTTCGTTGTTCGATTTCGTTGTTCGATTTCGTTGTTCGATTTCGTTGTTGGAATTCGTGTTCGATTTCGTTGATCGATTTCGTTGTTCGATTTTCATTGTTCGATTTCGTTGTTCGATTTCGTTGTTGGAATTCGTGTTCGATTTCGTTGATCGATTTCGTTGTTCGATTTTCATTGTTCGATTTGATTGTTCGATTTCGTTGATCGATTTCATTGTTCGATTTCGTGGTTCGAATTCGTTGTTCGAATTCGTTGTTCGATTTCGTTGTTCGTTGTTAGATTTCGTTGTTCGTAGTTAGATTTCGTTGTTCTTTGTTCGATTTCGTTGTTCGTTGTTAGATTTCGTTGTTCTTTGTTCGATTTCGTTGTTCGTTGTTCGATTTCGTTGTTCGATTTTCGTTGTTCGATTTCGTTGTTCGATTGCGTTGTTCCATTTCGTTATTCAATTTCGTGGTTCGATTTCGTGGTTTCAGTTTGTTGTTCGAGTTCGTTATTCGATTTCGTTGTTCGATTTCGTTGTTCGATTTCGTTGTTCGTTTTCGTTGTTCGATATTGTATGATTTCGTGGTTCGATTTCGTTGTTCGATTGCGTTGTTCCATTTCGTTGTTCTATTTCGTGGTTCGATTTCGTGGTTTCAGTTTGTTGTTCGATTTCGATTTCGTTGTTCGATATCGAAGTTGGATTTCGTTGTTCGATTTCGTTGTTCTATTTCGTTGTTCGATTTCGTTGTTGGAATTCGTTGTTCGAATTCGTTGTTCGATTTCGTTGTTCAATTTCGTTGTTCCATTTCGTTGTTCGATTTCGTTGTTCGATTGCGTTGTTCCATTTCGTTGTTCTATTTCGTGGTTCGATTTCGTGGTTTCAGTTTGTTGTTCGATTTCGATTTCGTTGTTCGATTTCGAAGTTGGATTTCGTTGTTCGATTTCGTTGTTCAATTTCGATGTTCGATTTCGTTGTTCGATTTCGTTGTTCGATTTCGTTGTTCGATTTCGTTGTTCGATTTCGTTGTTCGATTTCGTTGTTCGATTTCGTTGTTCGATTTCGTTGTTCGATTTCGTTGTTCGATTTCGTTGTTCGATTTCGTTGTTCGAATTCGTTATTCGAATTCGTTGTTCGATTTCGTTGTTCGATTTCGTTGTTCGATTTCGAAGTTCGATTTCGTTGTTCGATTTCGTTGTTCGATTTCGTATTTCGTTGTTCGAATTCGTTGTTCGATTTCGTTGTTCGAATTCGTTGTTCGATTTCGTTGTTCGATTTCGTTGTTCGATTTCGTTGTTCGATTTCGTTGTTCGATTTCGTTGTTCGATTTCGTTGTTCGATTTCGTATTTCGTTGTTCGAATTCGTTGTTCGATTTCGTTGTTCGTTTTCGTTGTTCGATATTGTTGTATGATTTCGTGGTTCGATTTCGTTGTTCGATTGCGTTGTTCCATTTCGTTGTTCTATTTCGTGGTTCGATTTCGTGGTTTCAGTTTGTTGTTCGATTTCGATTTCGCTGTTCGATTTCGTTGTTCGATTTCGTTGTTCGATTTCGTTGTTCGATTTCGTTGTTCGATTTCGTTGTTCGATTTCGTTGTTCGATTTCGTTGTTCGATTTTGAAGTTCGATTTCGTTGTTCGATTTCGTTGTTCGATTTCGTTGTTCGATTTCGTTGTTCGATTTCGTTGTCCGATTCCGTTGTTTGATTTCGTTGTTCGATTTCGTTGTTCGATTTCGTTGTTCGATTTCGTTGTTCGATTTCGTATTTCGTTGTTCGAATTCGTTGTTCGATTTCGTTGTTCGAATTCGTTGTTCGATTTCGTTGTTCGATTTTCTTTGTTCGATTTCGTATTTCGTTGTTAGAATTCGTTGTTCGATTTCGTTGTTCGATTTCGTTGTTCGATTTCGTTGTTCGATTTCGTTGTTCGATTTCGTTGTTCGATTTCGTGGTTCCAATTCGTTGTTCGAATTCGTTGTTCGAATTCGTTGTTCGAATTCGTTGTTCGAATTCGTTGTTCGAATTCGTTGTTCGATTTCGTTGTTCGATTTCGTATTTCGTTGTTCGAATTCGTTGTTCGATTTCGTTGTTCGAATTCGTTGTTCGATTTCGTTGTTCGATTTCGTTGTTCGATTTCGTTGTTCGATTTCGTTGTTCGATTTCGTTGTTCGATTTCGTTGTTCGATTTCGTTCGATTTCGTGGTTCCAATTCGTTGTTCGAATTCGTTTTTCGAATTCGTTGTTCGATTTCGTTGTTCGATTTCGTTGTTCGAGTCGGTTGTTTGATTTCGTTGTTCGATTTCGTTGTTCGATTTCGTTGTTCGATTTCGTTGTTCGATATCGAAGTTGGATTTCGTTGTTCGATTTCGTTGTTCTATTTCGTTGTTCGATTTCGTTGTTGGAATTCGTTGTTCGAATTCGTTGTTCGATTTCGTTGTTCAATTTCGTTGTTCCATTTCGTTGTTCGATTTCGTTGTTCGATTGCGTTGTTCCATTTCGTTGTTCTATTTCGTGGTTCGATTTCGTGGTTTCAGTTTGTTGTTCGATTTCGATTTCGTTGTTCGATTTCGAAGTTGGATTTCGTTGTTCGATTTCGTTGTTCAATTTCGATGTTCGATTTCGTTGTTCGATTTCGTTGTTCGATTTCGTTGTTCGATTTCGTTGTTCGATTTCGTTGTTCGATTTCGTTGTTCGATTTCGTTGTTCGATTTCGTTGTTCGATTTCGTTGTTCGATTTCGTTGTTCGATTTCGTTGTTCGAATTCGTTATTCGAATTCGTTGTTCGATTTCGTTGTTCGATTTCGTTGTTCGATTTCGAAGTTCGATTTCGTTGTTCGATTTCGTTGTTCGATTTCGTATTTCGTTGTTCGAATTCGTTGTTCGATTTCGTTGTTCGAATTCGTTGTTCGATTTCGTTGTTCGATTTCGTTGTTCGATTTCGTTGTTCGATTTCGTTGTTCGATTTCGTATTTCGTTGTTCGAATTCGTTGTTCGATTTCGTTGTTCGTTTTCGTTGTTCGATATTGTTGTATGATTTCGTGGTTCGATTTCGTTGTTCGATTGCGTTGTTCCATTTCGTTGTTCTATTTCGTGGTTCGATTTCGTGGTTTCAGTTTGTTGTTCGATTTCGATTTCGCTGTTCGATTTCGTTGTTCGATTTCGTTGTTCGATTTCGTTGTTCGAATTCGTTGTTCGATTTCGTTGTTCGATTTCGTTGTTCGATTTCGTTGTTCGATTTCGTTGTTCGATTTCGTTTTTCGATTTCGTTTTTCGATTTCGTTGTTCGATTTCGTTGTTCGATTTCGTTGTTCGATTTCGTTGTTCGATTTCGTTGTTCGATTTCGTTGTTCGATTTCGTTGTTCGATTTCGTTGTTCGATTTCGTTGTTCGAATTCGTTATTCGAATTCGTTGTTCGATTTCGTTGTTCGATTTCGTTGTTCGATTTCGAAGTTCGAGTTGGTTGTTCGATTTCGTTGTTCGATTTCGTATTTCGTTGTTAGAATTCGTTGTTCGATTTCGTTGTTCGAATTCGTTGTTCGATTTCGTTGTTCGATTTCGTTGTTCGATTTCGTTGTTCGATTTCGTTGTTCGATTTCGTTGTTCGATTTCGTATTTCGTTGTTCGAATTCGTTGTTCGATTTCGTTGTTCGTTTTCGTTGTTCGATATTGTTGTATGATTTCGTTGTTCGATTGCGTTGTTCCATTTCGTTGTTCTATTTCGTGGTTCGATTTCGTGGTTTCAGTTTGTTGTTCGATTTCGATTTCGCTGTTCGATTTCGTTGTTCGATTTCGTTGTTCGATTTCGTTGTTCGATTTCGTTGTTCGATTTCGTTGTTCGATTTCGTTGTTCGATTTTGAAGTTCGATTTCGTTGTTCGATTTCGTTGTTCGATTTCGTTGTTCGATTTCGTTGTTCGATTTCGTTGTCCGATTCCGTTGTTCGATTTCGTTGTTCGATTTCGTTGTTCGATTTCGTTGTTCGATTTCGTTGTTCGATTTCGTATTTCGTTGTTCGAATTCGTTGTTCGAATTCGTTGTTCGATTTCGTTGTTCGAATTCGTTGTTCGATTTCGTTGTTCGATTTTCTTTGTTCGATTTCGTTGTTCGATTTCGTTGTTCGATTTCGTTGTTCGATTTCGTTGTTCGATTTCGTTGTTCGATTTCGTTGTCCGATTCCGTTGTTCGATTTTGAAGTTCGATTTCGTTGTTCGATTTCGTTGTTCGATTTCGTTGTTCGATTTCGTTGTTCGATTTCGTTGTTCGATTTCGTTGTTCGATTTCGTTGTTCGATTTCGTTGTTCGATTTCGTTGTTCGATTTCGTTGTTCGATTTCGTTGTTCGATTTCGTTGTTCGATTTCGTTGTTCGATTTCGTTGTTCGATTTCGATGTTCGATTTCGCTGTTCGATTTCGTTGTTCGATTTCGTTGTTCGATTTCGTTGTTTGATTTCGTTGTTCGATTTCGTTGTTCGATTTCGTTGTTCGATTTCGTTGTTCGATTTCGTTGTTCGATTTCGTTGTTCGATTTCGTTGTTCGATTTCGTTGTTCGATTTCGTTGTTCGATTTCGTTGTTCGATTTCGTTGTTCGATTTCGTTGTTCGATTTCGTTGTTCGATTTCGTTGTTCGATTTCGTTGTTCGATTTCGTTGTTCGATTTCGTTGTTCGATTTCGTTGTTCGATTTCGTGGTTCCAATTCGTTGTTCGAATTCGTTGTTCGAATTCGTTGTTCGAATTCGTTGTTCGAATTCGTTGTTCGAATTCGTTGTTCGATTTCGTTGTTCGATTTCGTATTTCGTTGTTCGAATTCGTTGTTCGATTTCGTTGTTCGAATTCGTTGTTCGATTTCGTTGTTCGATTTCGTTGTTCGATTTCGTTGTTCGATTTCGTTGTTCGATTTCGTTTTTCGATTTCGTTTTTCGATTTCGTTGTTCGATTTCGTTGTTCGATTTCGTTGTTCGATTTCGTTGTTCGATTTCGTTGTTCGATTTCGTTGTTCGATTTCGTTGTTCGATTTCGTTGTTCGATTTCGTTGTTCGAATTCGTTATTCGAATTCGTTGTTCGATTTCGTTGTTCGATTTCGTTGTTCGATTTCGAAGTTCGATTTGGTTGTTCGATTTCGTTGTTCGATTTCGTATTTCGTTGTTAGAATTCGTTGTTCGATTTCGTTGTTCGATTTCGTTGTTCGATTTCGTTGTTCGATTTCGTTGTTCGATTTCGTTGTTCGATTTCGTATTTCGTTGTTCGAATTCGTTGTTCGATTTCGTTGTTCGTTTTCGTTGTTCGATATTGTTGTATGATTTCGTTGTTCGATTGCGTTGTTCCATTTCGTTGTTCTATTTCGTGGTTCGATTTCGTGGTTTCAGTTTGTTGTTCGATTTCGATTTCGCTGTTCGATTTCGTTGTTCGATTTCGTTGTTCGATTTCGTTGTTCGATTTCGTTGTTCGATTTCGTTGTTCGATTTCGTTGTTCGATTTCGTTGTTCGATTTTGAAGTTCGATTTCGTTGTTCGATTTCGTTGTTCGATTTCGTTGTTCGATTTCGTTGTCCGATTCCGTTGTTCGATTTCGTTGTTCGATTTCGTTGTTCGATTTCGTTGTTCGATTTCGTATTTCGTTGTTCGAATTCGTTGTTCGATTTCGTTGTTCGAATTCGTTGTTCGATTTCGTTGTTCGAATTCGTTGTTCGATTTCGTTGTTCGATTTTCTTTGTTCGATTTCGTTGTTCGATTTCGTTGTTCGATTTCGTTGTTCGATTTCGTTGTTCGATTTCGTTGTTCGATTTCGTTGTTCGATTTTGAAGTTCGATTTTGAAGTTCGATTTCGTTGTTCGATTTCGTTGTTCGATTTCGTTGTTCGATTTCGTTGTTCGATTTCGTTGTCCGATTCCGTTGTTCGATTTCGTTGTTCGTTTTCGTTGTTCGATATTGTTGTATGATTTCGTGGTTCGATTTCGTTGTTCGATTGCGTTGTTCCATTTCGTTGTTCTATTTCGTGGTTCGATTTCGTGGTTTCAGTTTGTTGTTCGATTTCGATTTCGCTGTTCGATTTCGAAGTTGGATTTCGTTGTTCTATTTCGTTGTTCTAATTTGTTGTTCGATTTCGTTGTTCGATTTCGTTGTTCGATTTCGTTGTTCGATTTCGTTGTTCGATTTCGTTGTTCGATTTCGTTGTTCGATTTCGTTGTTCGATTTCGTTGTTCGATTTCGTTGTTCGATTTCGTTGTTCGATTTCGTTGTTCGATTTCGTTGTTCGATTTCGTTGTTCGATTTCGTTGTTCGATTTCGTTGTTCGATTTCGATGTTCGATTTCGCTGTTCGATTTCGTTGTTCGATTTCGTTGTTCGATTTCGTTGTTCGATTTCGTTGTTCGATTTCGTTGTTCGATTTCGTTGTTCGATTCCGTTGTTCGATTTCGTTGTTCGATTTCGTTGTTCGATTTCGTTGTTCGATTTCGTTGTTCGATTTCGTTGTTCGATTTCGTTGTTCGATTTCGTTGTTCGATTTCGTTGTTCGATTTCGTTGTTCGATTTCGTTGTTCGATTTCGTTGTTCGATGTCGTTGTTCGATGTCGTTGTTCGATGTCGTTGTTCGATGTCGTTGTTCGATGTCGTTGTTCGATGTCGTTGTTCGAATTCGTTGTTCGATTTCGTTGTTCGATTTCGTTGTTCGATTTCGTTGTTCGATTTTGAAGTTCGATTTCGTTGTTCGATTTCGTTGTTCAATTTCGTTGTTCGATTTCGTTGTTCGATTTCGTTGTTCGATTTCTTGTTCGAATTCGTTGTTCGAATTCGTTGTTCGAATTCGTTGTTCGAATTCGTTGTTCGATTTCGTTCGATTTCGTTGTTCGATTTTGAAGTTCGATTTCGTGTTCGATTTCGTTGTTCGATTTCGTTGTTCGATTTCGTTGTTCGATTTCGTTGTTCGATTTCGTTGTTCGATTTCGTTTTTCGATTTCGTTGTTCGATTTCGTTGTTCGATTTCGTTGTTCGATTTCGTTGTTCGATTTCGTTGTTCGATTTCGTTGTTCGATTTCGTTGTTCGATTTCGTTGTTCGATTTCGTTGTTCGATTTTGAAGTTCGATTTCGTTGTTCGATTTCGTTGTTCGATTTCGTTGTTTGATTTCGTTGTTCGATTTCGTTTTTCGATTTCGTTGTTCGATTTCGTTGTTCGATTTCGTTGTTCGATTTCGTTGTTCGATTTCGTTGTTCGATTTCGTTGTTCGATTTCGTTGTTCGATTTCGATGTTCGATTTCGCTGTTCGATTTCGTTGTTCGATTTCGTTGTTCGATTTCGTTGTTCGATTTCGTTGTTCGATTTCGTTGTTCGATTTCGTTGTTCGATTTCGTTGTTCGATTTCGTTGTTCGATTTCGTTGTTCGATTTCGTTGTTCGATTTCGTTGTTCGATTTCGTTGTTCGATTTCGTTGTTCGATGTCGTTGTTCGATGTCGTTGTTCGATGTCGTTGTTCGATGTCGTTGTTCGATGTCGTTGTTCGATTTCGTTGTTCGATTTCGTTGTTCGATTTCGTTGTTCGATTTCGTTGTTCGATTTCGTTGTTCGATTTCGTTGTTCGATTTTGAAGTTCGATTTCGTTGTTCGATTTCGTTGTTCAGTTTCGTTGTTCGATTTCGTTGTTCGATTTCGTTGTTCGATTTCTTGTTCGAATTCGTTGTTCGAATTCGTTGTTCGAATTCGTTGTTCGAATTCGTTGTTCGAATTCGTTGTTCGATTTCGTTCGATTTCGTTGTTCGATTTCGTTGTTCGATTTTGAAGTTCGATTTCGTTGTTCGATTTCGTTGTTCGATTTCGTTGTTCGATTTCGTTGTTCGATTTCGTTGTTCGATTTCGTTTTTCGATTTCGTTGTTCGATTTCGTTGTTCGATTTCGTTGTTCGATTTCGTTGTTCGATTTCGTTGTTCGATTTCGTTGTTCGATTTCGTTGTTCGATTTCGTTGTTCGATTTCGTTCGAATTCGTTATTCGAATTCGTTGTTGGATTTCGTTGTTCGATTTCGTTGTTCGATTTCGAAGTTCGATTTCGTTGTTCGATTTCGTTGTTCGATTTCGTTATTCGATTTCGTATTTCGTTGTTCGAATTCGTTGTTCGATTTCGTTGTTCGAATTCGTTGTTCGATTTCGTTGTTCGATTTCGTTGTTCGATTTCGTTGTTCGATTTCGTTGTTCGATTTCGTTGTTCGATTTCGTTGTTTGAATTCGTGTTCGATTTCGTTGATCGATTTCGTTGTTCGATTTTCTTTGTTCGATTTCGTTGTTCGATTTCGATGTTCGATTTCGTGGTTCGAATTCGTTGTTCGAATTCGTTGTTCGTTGTTAGATTTCGTTGTTCGTTGTTAGATTATGTTGTTCTTTGTTCGATTTCGTGGTTCGAATTCGTTGTCCGAATTCGTTGTTCGATTTCGTTGTTCGATTTCGTTGTTCGATTTTGTTGTTCGATTTCGTTGTTCGATTTCGTTGTTCGATTTCGTTGTTCGATTTCGTTGTTCGATTTCGTTGTTCGATTTCGTTGTTCGATTTCGTTGTTCGATTCCGTTGTTCGATTTCGAAGTTCGATTTCGTTGTTCGATTTCGTTGTTCGATTTCGTTGTTCGATTTCGTTGTTCGATGTCGTTGTTCGATGTCGTTGTTCGAATTCGTTGTTCGAATTCGTTGTTCGATTTCGTTGTTCGATTTCGTTGTTCGATTTCGTTGTTCGATTTCGTTGTTCGATTTCGTTGTTCGATTTCGTTGTTCGATTTCGTTGTTCGATTTCGTTGTTCGATTTTGAAGTTCGATTTCGTTGTTCGATTTCGTTGTTCAACGTTGTTCGATTTCGTTGTCCGATTCCGTTGTTCGATTTCGTTGTTCGTTTTCGTTGTTCGATATTGTTGTATGATTTCGTGGTTCGATTTCGTTGTTCTAATTCGTTGTTCGATTTCGTTGTTCGATTTCGTTGTTCGATTTCGTTGTTCGATTCGTTATTCGATTTCGTTGTTCGATTTCGTTGTTCGATTTCGTTGATCGATTTCGTTCGATTTCGTTGTTCGATTTCGTTGTTCGATTTCGTTGTTCGATTTCGTTGTTCGATTTCGTTGTTCGATTTCGTTGTTCGATTTCGTTGTTCGATTTCGTTGTTCGATTTCGTTGTCCGATTCCGTTGTTCGATTTCGTTGTTCGTTTTCGTTGTTCGATATTGTTGTATGATTTCGTGGTTCGATTTCGTTGTTCGATTGCGTTGTTCCATTTCGTTGTTCTATTTCGTGGTTCGATTTCGTGGTTTCAGTTTGTTTTTCGATTTCGATTTCGCTGTTCGATTTCGTTGTTCGATTTCGTTGTTCGATTTCGTTGTTCGATTTCGTTGTTCGATTTCGTTGTTCGATTTTGAAATTCGATTTCGTTGTTCGATTTCGTTGTTCGATTTCGTTGTTCGATTTCGTTGTCCGATTCCGTTGTTCGATTTCGTTGTTCGTTTTCGTTGTTCGATATTGTTGTATGATTTCGTGGTTCGATTTCGTTGTTCGATTGCGTTGTTCCATTTCGTTGTTCTATTTCGTGGTTCGATTTCGTGGTTTCAGTTTGTTGTTCGATTTCGATTTCGCTGTTCGATTTCGAAGTTGGATTTCGTTGTTCTATTTCGTTGTTCTAATTCGTTGTTCGATTTCGTTGTTCGATTTCGTTGTTCGATTTCGTTGTTCGATTTCGTTGTTCGATTCGTTATTCGATTTCGTTGTCCGATTCCGTTGTTCGATTTCGTGGTTCGAATTCGTTGTTCGAATTCGTTGTTCGATTTCGTTGTTCGATTTCGTTGTTCGATTTTGTTGTTCGATTTCGTTGTTCGATTTCGTTGTTCGATTTCGTTGTTCGATTTCGTTGTTCGATTTCGTTGTTCGATTTCGTTGTTCGATTTCGTTGTTCGATTTCGTTGTTCGATTTCGTTGTTCGATTTCGTTGTTCGATTTCGTTGTTCGATTTTGAAATTCGATTTCGTTGTTCGATTTCGTTGTTCGATTTCGTTGTTCGATTTCGTTGTTCGATTTCGTTGTCCGATTCCGTTGTTCGATTTCGTTGTTCGTTTTCGTTGTTCGATATTGTTGTATGATTTCGTGGTTCGATTTCGTTGTTCGATTGCGTTGTTCCATTTCGTTGTTCTAATTCGTGGTTCGACTTCGTGGTTTCAGTTTGTTGTTCGATTTCGATTTCGCTGTTCGATTTCGAAGTTGGATTTCGTTGTTCTATTTCGTTGTTCTAATTCGTTGTTCGATTTCGTTGTTCGATTTCGTTGTTCGATTTCGTTGTTCGATTTCGTTGTTCGATTTCGTTGTTGGATTTCGTTGTTCGTTGTTAGATTTCGTTGTTCGATTTCGTTGTTCGATTTCGTTGTTCGATTTCGTTGTTCGATTTCGTTGTTCGATTTCGTTGTTAGATTTCGTTGTTAGATTTCGTTCTTCGTTGTTAGATTTCGTTGTTCGTTCTTAGATTTCGTTGTTCTTTGTTCGATTTCGTGGTTCGAATTCGTTGTTCGAATTCGTTGTTCGATTTCGTTGTTCGATTTCGTTGTTCGATTTTGTTGTTCGATTTCGTTCGATTTCGTTGTTCGATTTCGTTCGATTTCGTTGTTCGATTTCGTTGTTCGATTTCGTTGTTCGATTTAGTTGTTCGATTTCGTTGTTCGATTTCGTTGTTTGATTTCGTTGTTCGATTTCGTTGTTCGATTTCGTTGTTCGATTTCGTTGTTCGATTTCGTTGTTCGATTTCGTTGTTCGATTTCGTTGTTCGATTTCGTTGTTCGATTTCGTTGTTCGATTTCGTTGTTCGATTTCGTTGTTCGAATTCGTTGTTCGAATTCGTTGTTCGAATTCGTTGTTCGAATTCGTTGTTCGAATTCGTTGTTCGATTTCGTTGTTCGATTTCGTTGTTCGATTTCGTTGTTCGATTTCGTTGTTCGATTTCGTTGTTCGATTTCGTTGTTCGATTTCGTTGTTCGATTTCGTTGTTCGATTTCGTTGTTCGATTTCGTTGTTCGATTTCGTTGTTCGATTTCGTTGTTCGATTTCGTTGTTCGATTTCGTTGTTCGATTTCGTTGTTCGATTTCGTTGTTCGATTTCGTTGTTCGATTTCGTTGTTCGATTTCGTTGTTCGATTTCGTTGTTCGATTTCGTTGTTCGATTTCGTTGTTCGATTTCGTTGTTCGTTTCGTGGTTCGATTTCGTTGTTCGATTTTGAAGTTCGATTTTGAAGTTCGATTTCGTTGTTCGATTTCGTTGTTCGATTTCGTTGTTCGATTTCGTTGTCCGATTCCGTTGTTCGATTTCGTTGTTCGTTTTCGTTGTTCGATATTGTTGTATGATTTCGTGGTTCGATTTCGTTGTTCGATTGCGTTGTTCCATTTCGTTGTTCTATTTCGTGGTTCGATTTCGTGGTTTCAGTTTGTTGTTCGATTTCGATTTCGCTGTTCGATTTCGAAGTTGGATTTCGTTGTTCTATTTCGTTGTTCTAATTCGTTGTTCGATTTCGTTGTTCGATTTCGTTGTTCAATTTCGTTGTTCCATTTCGTTGTTCGAATTCGTTGTTCGATTTCATTGTTCGATTTCGTTGTTCGATTCGTTTGTTCGATTTCGTTGTTCGATTTCGTTGTTCGAATTCGTTGTTCGAATTCGTTGTTCGATTTCGTTGTTCGATTTCATTGTTCGATTTCGTGGTTCGAATTCGTTGTTTGAATTCGTTGTTCGATTTCGTTGTTCGTTGTTAGATTTCGTTGTTCGTTGTTAGATTTCGTTGTTCTTTGTTCGATTTCGTTGTTCGTTGTTAGATTTCGTTGTTCTTTGTTCAATTTCGTTGTTCGATTCGTTATTCGCTTTCGTTGTGCGATTTCGTTGTTCAATTTCGTTGTTCCATTTCGTTGTTCGATTTCGTTGTTCGATTTCGTTGTTCGATTTCGTTGTTCGATTTCGTTGTTCGATTTCGTTGTTCGATTTCGTTGTTCGATTTCGTTGTTCGATTTCGTTGTTCGATTTCGTTGTTCGATTTCGTTGTTCGATTTCGTTGTTCGATTTCGTTGTTCGATTTCGTTGTTCGATTTCGTTGTTCGATTTCGTTGTTCGATTTCATTGTTCGATTTCGTGGTTCGAATTCATTGTTCGAATTCGTTGTTCGATTTCGTTGTTCGTTGTTAGATTTCGTTGTTCGTAGTTAGATTTCGTTGTTCTTTGTTCGATTTCGTTGTTCGTTGTTAGATTTCGTTGTTCTTTGTTCGATTTCGTTGTTCGTTGTTCGATTTCGTTGTTCGATTTTCGTTGTTCGATTTCGTTGTTCGATTGCGTTGTTCCATTTCGTTATTCAATTTCGTGGTTCGATTTCGTGGTTTCAGTTTGTTGTTCGAGTTCGTTATTCGATTTCGTGGTTCGATTTCGTTGTTCGATTGCGTTGTTCCATTTCGTTGTTCTATTTCGTGGTTCGATTTCGTGGTTTCAGTTTGTTGTTCGATTTCGATTTCGTTGTTCGATATCGAAGTTGGATTTCGTTGTTCGATTTCGTTGTTCTATTTCGTTGTTCGATTTCGTTGTTCGAATTCGTTGTTCGAATTCGTTGTTCGATTTCGTTGTTCAATTTCGTTGTTCCATTTCGTTGTTCGATTTCGTTGTTCGATTTCGTTGTTCGATTGCGTTGTTCCATTTCGTTGTTCTATTTCGTGGTTCGATTTCGTGGTTTCAGTTTGTTGTTCGATTTCGATTTCGTTGTTCGTTTTCGAAGTTGGATTTCGTTGTTCGATTTCGTTGTTCAATTTCGATGTTCGATTTCGTTGTTCGATTTCGTTGTTCGAATTCGTTGTTCGATTTCGTTGTTCAATTTCGTTGTTCCATTTCGTTGTTCGATTTCGTTGTTCCATTTCGTTGTTCGATTTCGTTGTTCGATTTCGTTGTTCGATTGCGTTGTTCCATTTCGTTGTTCTATTTCGTGGTTCGATTTCGTGGTTTCAGTTTGTTGTTCGATTTCGATTTCGTTGTTCGTTTTCGAAGTTGGATTTCGTTGTTCGATTTCGTTGTTCAATTTCGTTGTTCGATTTCGTTGTTCGAATTCGTTGTTCGAATTCGTTGTTCGAATTCGTTGTTCGATTTCGTTGTTCGATTTCATTGTTCGATTTCGTGGTTCGAATTCGTTGTTCGAATTCGTTGTTCGATTTCGTTGTTCGTTGTTAGATTTCGTTGTTCGTTGTTAGATTTCGTTGTTCTTTGTTCAATTTCGTTGTTCTTTGTTCGATTTCGTTGTTCGTTGTTCGATTTCGTTGTTCGATTTTCGTTGTTCGATTTCGTTGTTCGATTGCGTTGTTCCATTTCGTTATTCAATTTCGTGGTTCGATTTCGTGGTTTCAGTTTGTTGTTCGAGTTCGTTATTCGATTTCGTGGTTCGATTTCGTTGTTCGATTGCGTTGTTCCATTTCGTTGTTCTATTTCGTGGTTCGATTTCGTGGTTTCAGTTTGTTGTTCGATTTCGATTTCGTTGTTCGATATCGAAGTTGGATTTCGTTGTTCGATTTCGTTGTTCTATTTCGTTGTTCGATTTCGTTGTTCGAATTCGTTGTTCGAATTCGTTGTTCGATTTCGTTGTTCAATTTCGTTGTTCCATTTCGTTGTTCGATTTCGTTGTTCGATTTCGTTGTTCGATTGCGTTGTTCCATTTCGTTGTTCTATTTCGTGGTTCGATTTCGTGGTTTCAGTTTGTTGTTCGATTTCGATTTCGTTGTTCGTTTTCGAAGTTGGATTTCGTTGTTCGATTTCGTTGTTCAATTTCGATGTTCGATTTCGTTGTTCGATTTCGTTGTTCGAATTCGTTGTTCGATTTCGTTGTTCAATTTCGTTGTTCCATTTCGTTGTTCGATTTCGTTGTTCCATTTCGTTGTTCGATTTCGTTGTTCGATTTCGTTGTTCGATTGCGTTGTTCCATTTCGTTGTTCTATTTCGTGGTTCGATTTCGTGGTTTCAGTTTGTTGTTCGATTTCGATTTCGTTGTTCGTTTTCGAAGTTGGATTTCGTTGTTCGATTTCGTTGTTCAATTTCGTTGTTCGATTTCGTTGTTCGAATTCGTTGTTCGAATTCGTTGTTCGAATTCGTTGTTCGATTTCGTTGTTCGATTTCATTGTTCGATTTCGTGGTTCGAATTCGTTGTTCGAATTCGTTGTTCGATTTCGTTGTTCGTTGTTAGATTTCGTTGTTCGTTGTTAGATTTCGTTGTTCTTTGTTCAATTTCGTTGTTCGATTCGTTATTCGCTTTCGTTGTGCGATTTCGTTGTTCAATTTCGTTGTTCCATTTCGTTGTTCGATTTCGTTGTTCGATTTCGTTGTTCGATTTCGTTGTTAGATTTCGTTGTTCGATTTCGTTGTTCGATTTCGTTGTTCGATTTCGTTGTTAGATTTCGTTGTTCTTTGTTCGATTTCGTGGTTCGAATTCGTTGTTCGAATTCGTTGTTCGATTCGTTATTCGATTTCGTTGTTCGATTTCTTGTTCGATTTCGTTGTTCCATTTCGTTGTTCGATTTCGTTGTTCGATTTCGTTGTTCGATTTCGTTGTTCGATTTCGTTGTTAGATTTCGTTGTTCGATTTCGTTGTTCGATTTCGTTGTTCGATTTCGTTGTTCGATTTCGTTGTCCGATTCCGTTGTTCGATTTCGTTGTTCGTTTTCGTTGTTCGATATTGTTGTATGATTTCGTGGTTCGATTTCGTTGTTCGATTGCGTTGTTCCATTTCGTTGTTCGATTTCGTTGTTCGATTTCGTTGTTCGATTTCGTTGTTCGATTTCGTTGTTCGATTTCGTTGTTCGATTTCGTTGTTGGAATTCGTGTTCGATTTCGTTGATCGATTTCGTTGTTCGATTTTCATTGTTCGATTTGATTGTTCGATTTCGTTGATCGATTTCGTTGATCGATTTCGTTTTTCGATTTCGTTCGATTTCGTTGTTCGATTTCATTGTTCGATTTCGTGGTTCGAATTCGTTGTTCGAATTCGTTGTTCGATTTCGTTGTTCGTTGTTAGATTTCGTTGTTCGTAGTTAGATTTCGTTGTTCTTTGTTCGATTTCGTTGTTCGTTGTTCGATTTCGTTGTTCGATTTTCGTTGTTCGATTTCGTTGTTCGATTGCGTTGTTCCATTTCGTTATTCAATTTCGTGGTTCGATTTCGTGGTTTCAGTTTGTTGTTCGAGTTCGTTATTCGATTTCGTTGTTCGATTTCGTTGTTCGATTTCGTTGTTCGTTTTCGTTGTTCGATATTGTATGATTTCGTGGTTCGATTTCGTTGTTCAATTGCGTTGTTCCATTTTCGTTGTTCTATTTCGTGGTTCGATTTCGTGGTTTCAGTTTGTTGTTCGATTTCGATTTCGTTGCTCGATATCGAAGTTGGATTTCGTTGTTCGATTTCGTTGTTCTATTTCGTTGTTCGATTTCGTTGTTCGAATTCGTTGTTCGAATTCGTTGTTCGATTTCGTTGTTCAATTTCGTTGTTCCATTTCGTTGTTCGATTTCGTTGTTCGATTTCGTTGTCCGATTGCGTTGTTCCATTTCGTTGTTCTATTTCGTGGTTCGATTTCGTGGTTTCAGTTTGTTGTTCGATTTCGATTTCGTTGTTCGATTTCGAAGTTGGATTTCGTTGTTCGATTTCGTTGTTCAATTTCGATGTTCGATTTCGTTGTTCGATTTCGTTGTTCGAATTCGTTGTTCGATTTCGTTGTTCAATTTCGTTGTTCCATTTCGTTGTTCGATTTCGTTGTTCGATTTCGTTGTTCGATTTCGTTGTTCGATTTCGTTGTTCGATTTCGTTGTCCGATTCCGTTGTTCGATTTCGTTGTTCATTTTCGTTGTTCGATATTGTATGATTTCGTGGTTCGATTTCCTTGTTCGATTGCTTTGTTCCATTTCGTTGTTCTATTTCGTGGTTCAATTTCGTGGTTTCAGTTTGTTGTTCGATTTCGATTTCGTTGTTCGATATCGAAGTTGGATTTCGTTGTTCGATTTCGTTGTTCGATTTCGTTGTTCTATTTCGTTGTTCGATTTCGTTGTTCGATTTCGTTGTTCGATTTCGTTGTTCGATTTCGATGTTCGATTTCGTTGTTCAATTTCGTTGTTCGATTCGTTATTCGCTTTCGTTGTGCGATTTCGTTGTTCAATTTCGTTGTTCCATTTCGTTGTTCGATATCGTTGTTCGATTTCATTGTTCGATTTCGTTGTTCGATTCGTTTGTTCGATTTCGTTGTTCGATTTCGTGGTTCGAATTCGTTGTTCGAATTCGTTGTTCGATTTCGTTGTTCGATTTCATTGTTCGATTTCGTGGTTCGAATTCGTTGTTCGAATTCGTTGTTCGATTTCGTTGTTCGATTTCGTTGTTCGATTTCGTTGTTAGATTTCGTTGTTCGATTTCGTTGTTCGATTTCGTTGTTCGATTTCGTTGTTAGATTTCGTTGTTCTTTGTTCGATTTCGTGGTTCGAATTCGTTGTTCGAATTCGTTGTTCGATTCGTTATTCGATTTCGTTGTTCGATTTCTTGTTCGATTTCGTTGTTCCATTTCGTTGTTCGATTTCGTTGTTCGATTTCGTTGTTCGATTTCGTTGTTCGATTTCGTTGTTAGATTTCGTTGTTCGATTTCGTTGTTCGATTTCGTTGTTCGATTTCGTTGTTCGATTTCGTTGTCCGATTCCGTTGTTCGATTTCGTTGTTCGTTTTCGTTGTTCGATATTGTTGTATGATTTCGTGGTTCGATTTCGTTGTTCGATTGCGTTGTTCCATTTCGTTGTTCGATTTCGTTGTTCGATTTCGTTGTTCGATTTCGTTGTTCGATTTCGTTGTTCGATTTCGTTGTTCGATTTCGTTGTTGGAATTCGTGTTCGATTTCGTTGATCGATTTCGTTGTTCGATTTTCATTGTTCGATTTGATTGTTCGATTTCGTTGATCGATTTCGTTGATCGATTTCGTTTTTCGATTTCGTTCGATTTCGTTGTTCGATTTCATTGTTCGATTTCGTGGTTCGAATTCGTTGTTCGAATTCGTTGTTCGATTTCGTTGTTCGTTGTTAGATTTCGTTGTTCGTAGTTAGATTTCGTTGTTCTTTGTTCGATTTCGTTGTTCGTTGTTCGATTTCGTTGTTCGATTTTCGTTGTTCGATTTCGTTGTTCGATTGCGTTGTTCCATTTCGTTATTCAATTTCGTGGTTCGATTTCGTGGTTTCAGTTTGTTGTTCGAGTTCGTTATTCGATTTCGTTGTTCGATTTCGTTGTTCGATTTCGTTGTTCGTTTTCGTTGTTCGATATTGTATGATTTCGTGGTTCGATTACGTTGTTCAATTGCGTTGTTCCATTTCGTTGTTCTATTTCGTGGTTCGATTTCGTGGTTTCAGTTTGTTGTTCGATTTCGATTTCGTTGTTCGATATCGAAGTTGGATTTCGTTGTTCGATTTCGTTGTTCTATTTCGTTGTTCGATTTCGTTGTTCGAATTCGTTGTTCGAATTCGTTGTTCGATTTCGTTGTTCAATTTCGTTGTTCCATTTCGTTGTTCGATTTCGTTGTTCGATTTCGTTGTCCGATTGCGTTGTTCCATTTCGTTGTTCTATTTCGTGGTTCGATTTCGTGGTTTCAGTTTGTTGTTCGATTTCGATTTCGTTGTTCGATTTCGAAGTTGGATTTCGTTGTTCGATTTCGTTGTTCAATTTCGATGTTCGATTTCGTTGTTCGATTTCGTTGTTCGAATTCGTTGTTCGATTTCGTTGTTCAATTTCGTTGTTCCATTTCGTTGTTCGATTTCGTTGTTCGATTTCGTTGTTCGATTTCGTTGTTCGATTTCGTTGTTCGATTTCGTTGTCCGATTCCGTTGTTCGATTTCGTTGTTCATTTTCGTTGTTCGATATTGTATGATTTCGTGGTTCGATTTCCTTGTTCGATTGCGTTGTTCCATTTCGTTGTTCTATTTCGTGGTTCAATTTCGTGGTTTCAGTTTGTTGTTCGATTTCGATTTCGTTGTTCGATATCGAAGTTGGATTTCGTTGTTCGATTTCGTTGTTCGATTTCGTTGTTCTATTTCGTTGTTCGATTTCGTTGTTCGATTTCGTTGTTCGATTTCGTTGTTCGATTTCGATGTTCGATTTCGTTGTTCAATTTCGTTGTTCGATTCGTTATTCGCTTTCGTTGTTCGATATCGTTGTTCGATTTCATTGTTCGATTTCGTTGTTCGATTCGTTTGTTCGATTTCGTTGTTCGATTTCGTGGTTCGAATTCGTTGTTCGAATTCGTTGTTCGAATTCGTTGTTCGATTTCGTTGTTCGATTTCATTGTTCGATTTCGTGGTTCGAATTCGTTGTTCGAATTCGTTGTTCGATTTCGTTGTTCGTTGTTAGATTTCGTTGTTCGTTGTTAGATTTCGTTGTTCTTTGTTCGATTTCGTTGTTCGTTGTTAGATTTCGTTGTTCTTTGTTCAATTTTGTTGTTCGATTCGTTATTCGCTTTCGTTGTGCGATTTCGTTGTTCAATTTCGTTGTTCCATTTCGTTGTTCGATTTCGTTGTTCGATTTCGTTGTTCGATTTCGTTGTTCGATTTCGTTGTTCGATTTCGTTGTTCGATTTCGTTGTTCGATTTCGTTGTTCGATTTCGTTGTTCGATTTCGTTGTTCGATTTCGTTGTTCGATTTCGTTGTTCGATTTCGTTGTTCGATTTCGTTGTTCGATTTCGTTGTTCGATTTCGTTGTTCGATTTCGTTGTTCGATTTCGTTGTTCGATTTCGTTGTTCGATTTCGTTGTTCGATTTCGTTGTTGGAATACGTGTTCGATTTCGTTGATCGATTTCGTTGTTCGATTTTCATTGTTCGATTTGATTGTTCGATTTCGTTGATCGATTTCGTTTTTCGATTTCGTTCGATTTCGTTGTTCGATTTCATTGTTCGATTTCGTGGTTCGAATTCGTTGTTCGAATTCGTTGTTCGATTTCGTTGTTCGTTGTTAGATTTCGTTGTTCGTAGTTAGATTTCGTTGTTCTTTGTTCGATTTCGTTGTTCGTTGTTAGATTTCGTTGTTCTTTGTTCGATTTCGTTGTTCGTTGTTCGATTTCGTTGTTCGATTTTCGTTGTTCGATTTCGTTGTTCGATTGCGTTGTTCCATTTCGTTATTCAATTTCGTGGTTCGATTTCGTGGTTTCAGTTTGTTGTTCGAGTTCGTTATTCGATTTCGTTGTTCGATTTCGTTGTTCGATTTCGTTGTTCGTTTTCGTTGTTCGATATTATATGATTTCGTGGTTCGATTTCGTTGTTCGATTGCGTTGTTCCATTTCGTTGTTCTATTTCGTGGTTCGATTTCGTGGTTTCAGTTTGTTGTTCGATTTCTATTTCGTTGTTCGATATCGAAGTTGGATTTCGTTGTTCGATTTCGTTGTTCTATTTCGTTGTTCGATTTCGTTGTTCGAATTCGTTGTTCGAATTCGTTGTTCGATTTCGTTGTTCAATTTCGTTGTTCCATTTCGTTGTTCGATTTCGTTGTTCCATTTCGTTGTTCGATTTCGTTGTTCGATTTCGTTGTTCGATTGCGTTGTTCCATTTCGTTGTTCTATTTCGTGGTTCGATTTCGTGGTTTCAGTTTGTTGTTCGATTTCGATTTCGTTGTTCGTTTTCGAAGTTGGATTTCGTTGTTCGATTTCGTTGTTCAATTTCGTTGTTCGATTTCGTTGTTCGAATTCGTTGTTCGAATTCGTTGTTCGAATTCGTTGTTCGATTTCGTTGTTCGATTTCATTGTTCGATTTCGTGGTTCGAATTCGTTGTTCGAATTCGTTGTTCGATTTCGTTGTTCGTTGTTAGATTTCGTTGTTCGTTGTTAGATTTCGTTGTTCTTTGTTCAATTTCGTTGTTCGTTGTTAGATTTCGTTGTTCTTTGTTCAATTTCGTTGTTCGATTCGTTATTCGCTTTCGTTGTGCGATTTCGTTGTTCAATTTCGTTGTTCCATTTCGTTGTTCGATTTCGTTGTTCGATTTCGTTGTTCGATTTCGTTGTTCGATTTCGTTGTTCGATTTCGTTGTTCGATTTCGTTGTTCGATTTCGTTGTTCGATTTCGTTGTTCGATTTCGTTGTTCGATTTCGTTGTTCGATTTCGTTGTTCGATTTCGTTGTTCGATTTCGTTGTTCGATTTCGTTGTTCGATTTCGTTGTTCGATTTCGTTGTTCGATTTCGTTGTTCGATTTCATTGTTCGATTTCGTGGTTCGAATTCATTGTTCGAATTCGTTGTTCGATTTCGTTGTTCGTTGTTAGATTTCGTTGTTCGTAGTTAGATTTCGTTGTTCTTTGTTCGATTTCGTTGTTCGTTGTTAGATTTCGTTGTTCGATTTCGTTGTTCGATTTCGTTGTTCGATTTCGTTGTTCGATTTCGTTGTTCGATTTCGTTGTTCGATTTCGTTGTTCGATTTCGTTGTTCGATTTCATTGTTCGATTTCGTTGTTCGATTGCGTTGTTCCATTTCGTTGTTCTATTTCGTGGTTCGATTTCGTGGTTTCAGTTTGTTGTTCGATTTCGATTTCGTTGTTCGTTTTCGAAGTTGGATTTCGTTGTTCGATTTCGTTGTTCAATTTCGATGTTCGATTTCGTTGTTCGATTTCGTTGTTCGAATTCGTTGTTCGATTTCGTTGTTCAATTTCGTTGTTCCATTTCGTTGTTCGATTGCGTTGTTCCATTTCGTTGTTCTATTTCGTGGTTCGATTTCGTGGTTTCAGTTTGTTGTTCGATTTCGATTTCGTTGTTCGTTTTCGAAGTTGGATTTCGTTGTTCGATTTCGTTGTTCAATTTCGTTGTTCGATTTCGTTGTTCGAATTCGTTGTTCGAATTCGTTGTTCGAATTCGTTGTTCGATTTCGTTGTTCGATTTCATTGTTCGATTTCGTGGTTCGAATTCGTTGTTCGAATTCGTTGTTCGATTTCGTTGTTCGTTGTTAGATTTCGTTGTTCGTTGTTAGATTTCGTTGTTCTTTGTTCAATTTCGTTGTTCGTTGTTAGATTTCGTTGTTCTTTGTTCAATTTCGTTGTTCGATTCGTTATTCGCTTTCGTTGTGCGATTTCGTTGTTCAATTTCGTTGTTCCATTTCGTTGTTCGATTTCGTTGTTCGATTTCGTTGTTCGATTTCGTTGTTCGATTTCGTTGTTCGATTTCGTTGTTCGATTTCGTTGTTCGATTTCGTTGTTCGATTTCGTTGTTCGATTTCGTTGTTCGATTTCGTTGTTCGATTTCGTTGTTCGATTTCGTTGTTCGATTTCGTTGTTCGATTTCGTTGTTCGATTTCGTTGTTCGATTTCGTTGTTCGATTTCGTTGTTCGATTTCATTGTTCGATTTCGTGGTTCGAATTCATTGTTCGAATTCGTTGTTCGATTTCGTTGTTCGTTGTTAGATTTCGTTGTTCGTAGTTAGATTTCGTTGTTCTTTGTTCGATTTCGTTGTTCGTTGTTAGATTTCGTTGTTCTTTGTTCGATTTCGTTGTTCGTTGTTCGATTTCGTTGTTCGATTTTCGTTGTTCGATTTCGTTGTTCGATTGCGTTGTTCCATTTCGTTATTCAATTTCGTGGTTCGATTTCGTGGTTTCAGTTTGTTGTTCGAGTTCGTTATTCGATTTCGTGGTTCGATTTCGTTGTTCGATTGCGTTGTTCCATTTCGTTGTTCTATTTCGTGGTTCGATTTCGTGGTTTCAGTTTGTTGTTCGATTTCGATTTCGTTGTTCGATATCGAAGTTGGATTTCGTTGTTCGATTTCGTTGTTCTATTTCGTTGTTCGATTTCGTTGTTCGAATTCGTTGTTCGAATTCGTTGTTCGATTTCGTTGTTCAATTTCGTTGTTCCATTTCGTTGTTCGATTTCGTTGTTCGATTTCGTTGTTCGATTGCGTTGTTCCATTTCGTTGTTCTATTTCGTGGTTCGATTTCGTGGTTTCAGTTTGTTGTTCGATTTCGATTTCGTTGTTCGTTTTCGAAGTTGGATTTCGTTGTTCGATTTCGTTGTTCAATTTCGATGTTCGATTTCGTTGTTCGATTTCGTTGTTCGAATTCGTTGTTCGATTTCGTTGTTCAATTTCGTTGTTCCATTTCGTTGTTCGATTTCGTTGTTCCATTTCGTTGTTCGATTTCGTTGTTCGATTTCGTTGTTCGATTGCGTTGTTCCATTTCGTTGTTCTATTTCGTGGTTCGATTTCGTGGTTTCAGTTTGTTGTTCGATTTCGATTTCGTTGTTCGTTTTCGAAGTTGGATTTCGTTGTTCGATTTCGTTGTTCAATTTCGTTGTTCGATTTCGTTGTTCGAATTCGTTGTTCGAATTCGTTGTTCGAATTCGTTGTTCGATTTCGTTGTTCGATTTCATTGTTCGATTTCGTGGTTCGAATTCGTTGTTCGAATTCGTTGTTCGATTTCGTTGTTCGTTGTTAGATTTCGTTGTTCGTTGTTAGATTTCGTTGTTCTTTGTTCAATTTCGTTGTTCGATTCGTTATTCGCTTTCGTTGTGCGATTTCGTTGTTCAATTTCGTTGTTCCATTTCGTTGTTCGATTTCGTTGTTCGATTTCGTTGTTCGATTTCGTTGTTAGATTTCGTTGTTCGATTTCGTTGTTCGATTTCGTTGTTCGATTTCGTTGTTAGATTTCGTTGTTCTTTGTTCGATTTCGTGGTTCGAATTCGTTGTTCGAATTCGTTGTTCGATTCGTTATTCGATTTCGTTGTTCGATTTCTTGTTCGATTTCGTTGTTCCATTTCGTTGTTCGATTTCGTTGTTCGATTTCGTTGTTCGATTTCGTTGTTCGATTTCGTTGTTAGATTTCGTTGTTCGATTTCGTTGTTCGATTTCGTTGTTCGATTTCGTTGTTCGATTTCGTTGTCCGATTCCGTTGTTCGATTTCGTTGTTCGTTTTCGTTGTTCGATATTGTTGTATGATTTCGTGGTTCGATTTCGTTGTTCGATTGCGTTGTTCCATTTCGTTGTTCGATTTCGTTGTTCGATTTCGTTGTTCGATTTCGTTGTTCGATTTCGTTGTTCGATTTCGTTGTTCGATTTCGTTGTTGGAATTCGTGTTCGATTTCGTTGATCGATTTCGTTGTTCGATTTTCATTGTTCGATTTGATTGTTCGATTTCGTTGATCGATTTCGTTGATCGATTTCGTTTTTCGATTTCGTTCGATTTCGTTGTTCGATTTCATTGTTCGATTTCGTGGTTCGAATTCGTTGTTCGAATTCGTTGTTCGATTTCGTTGTTCGTTGTTAGATTTCGTTGTTCGTAGTTAGATTTCGTTGTTCTTTGTTCGATTTCGTTGTTCGTTGTTCGATTTCGTTGTTCGATTTTCGTTGTTCGATTTCGTTGTTCGATTGCGTTGTTCCATTTCGTTATTCAATTTCGTGGTTCGATTTCGTGGTTTCAGTTTGTTGTTCGAGTTCGTTATTCGATTTCGTTGTTCGATTTCGTTGTTCGATTTCGTTGTTCGTTTTCGTTGTTCGATATTGTATGATTTCGTGGTTCGATTTCGTTGTTCAATTGCGTTGTTCCATTTTCGTTGTTCTATTTCGTGGTTCGATTTCGTGGTTTCAGTTTGTTGTTCGATTTCGATTTCGTTGCTCGATATCGAAGTTGGATTTCGTTGTTCGATTTCGTTGTTCTATTTCGTTGTTCGATTTCGTTGTTCGAATTCGTTGTTCGAATTCGTTGTTCGATTTCGTTGTTCAGTTTCGTTGTTCCATTTCGTTGTTCGATTTCGTTGTTCGATTTCGTTGTCCGATTGCGTTGTTCCATTTCGTTGTTCTATTTCGTGGTTCGATTTCGTGGTTTCAGTTTGTTGTTCGATTTCGATTTCGTTGTTCGATTTCGAAGTTGGATTTCGTTGTTCGATTTCGTTGTTCAATTTCGATGTTCGATTTCGTTGTTCGATTTCGTTGTTCGAATTCGTTGTTCGATTTCGTTGTTCAATTTCGTTGTTCCATTTCGTTGTTCGATTTCGTTGTTCGATTTCGTTGTTCGATTTCGTTGTTCGATTTCGTTGTTCGATTTCGTTGTCCGATTCCGTTGTTCGATTTCGTTGTTCATTTTCGTTGTTCGATATTGTATGATTTCGTGGTTCGATTTCCTTGTTCGATTGCGTTGTTCCATTTCGTTGTTCTATTTCGTGGTTCAATTTCGTGGTTTCAGTTTGTTGTTCGATTTCGATTTCGTTGTTCGATATCGAAGTTGGATTTCGTTGTTCGATTTCGTTGTTCGATTTCGTTGTTCTATTTCGTTGTTCGATTTCGTTGTTCGATTTCGTTGTTCGATTTCGTTGTTCGATTTCGATGTTCGATTTCGTTGTTCAATTTCGTTGTTCGATTCGTTATTCGCTTTCGTTGTGCGATTTCGTTGTTCAATTTCGTTGTTCCATTTCGTTGTTCGATATCGTTGTTCGATTTCATTGTTCGATTTCGTTGTTCGATTCGTTTGTTCGATTTCGTTGTTCGATTTCGTGGTTCGAATTCGTTGTTCGAATTCGTTGTTCGATTTCGTTGTTCGATTTCATTGTTCGATTTCGTGGTTCGAATTCGTTGTTCGAATTCGTTGTTCGATTTCGTTGTTCGATTTCGTTGTTCGATTTCGTTGTTAGATTTCGTTGTTCGATTTCGTTGTTCGATTTCGTTGTTCGATTTCGTTGTTCGATTTCGTTGTCCGATTCCGTTGTTCGATTTCGTTGTTCGTTTTCGTTGTTCGATATTGTTGTATGATTTCGTGGTTCGATTTCGTTGTTCGATTGCGTTGTTCCATTTCGTTGTTCGATTTCGTTGTTCGATTTCGTTGTTCGATTTCGTTGTTCGATTTCGTTGTTCGATTTCGTTGTTCGATTTCGTTGTTGGAATTCGTGTTCGATTTCGTTGATCGATTTCGTTGTTCGATTTTCATTGTTCGATTTGATTGTTCGATTTCGTTGATCGATTTCGTTGATCGATTTCGTTTTTCGATTTCGTTCGATTTCGTTGTTCGATTTCATTGTTCGATTTCGTGGTTCGAATTCGTTGTTCGAATTCGTTGTTCGATTTCGTTGTTCGTTGTTAGATTTCGTTGTTCGTAGTTAGATTTCGTTGTTCTTTGTTCGATTTCGTTGTTCGTTGTTCGATTTCGTTGTTCGATTTTCGTTGTTCGATTTCGTTGTTCGATTGCGTGTTCCATTTCGTTATTCAATTTCGTGGTTCGATTTCGTGGTTTCAGTTTGTTGTTCGAGTTCGTTATTCGATTTCGTTGTTCGATTTCGTTGTTCGATTTCGTTGTTCGTTTTCGTTGTTCGATATTGTATGATTTCGTGGTTCGATTTCGTTGTTCAATTGCGTTGTTCCATTTCGTTGTTCTATTTCGTGGTTCGATTTCGTGGTTTCAGTTTGTTGTTCGATTTCGATTTCGTTGTTCGATATCGAAGTTGGATTTCGTTGTTCGATTTCGTTGTTCTATTTCGTTGTTCGATTTCGTTGTTCGAATTCGTTGTTCGAATTCGTTGTTCGATTTCGTTGTTCAATTTCGTTGTTCCATTTCGTTGTTCGATTTCGTTGTTCGATTTCGTTGTCCGATTGCGTTGTTCCATTTCGTTGTTCTATTTCGTGGTTCGATTTCGTGGTTTCAGTTTGTTGTTCGATTTCGATTTCGTTGTTCGATTTCGAAGTTGGATTTCGTTGTTCGATTTCGTTGTTCAATTTCGATGTTCGATTTCGTTGTTCGATTTCGTTGTTCGAATTCGTTGTTCGATTTCGTTGTTCAATTTCGTTGTTCCATTTCGTTGTTCGATTTCGTTGTTCGATTTCGTTGTTCGATTTCGTTGTTCGATTTCGTTGTTCGATTTCGTTGTCCGATTCCGTTGTTCGATTTCGTTGTTCTATTTCGTTGTTCGATTTCGTTGTTCGAATTCGTTGTTCGAATTCGTTGTTCGATTTCGTTGTTCAATTTCGTTGTTCCATTTCGTTGTTCAATTTCGTTGTTCCATTTCGTTGTTCGATTTCGTTGTTCGATTTCGTTGTTCGATTTCGTTGTTCGATTTCGTTGTTCGATTTCGTTGTTCGATTTCGTTGTTCGATTTCGTTGTTCGATTTCGTTGTTCGATTTCGTTGTTCGATTTCGTTGTTCGATTTCGTTGTTCGATTTCGTTGTTCGATTTCGTTGTTCGATTTCGTTGTTCGATTTCGTTGTTCGATTTCGTTGTTCGATTTCGTTGTTCGATTTCGTTGTTCGATTTCGTTGTTCGATTTCGTTGTTCGATTTCGTTGTTCGATTTCGTTGTTCGATTTCGTGGTTCGATTTCGTTGTTCGATTTTGAAGTTCGATTTTGAAGTTCGATTTCGTTGTTCGATTTCGTTGTTCGATTTCGTTGTTCGATTTCGTTGTCCGATTCCGTTGTTCGATTTCGTTGTTCGTTTTCGTTGTTCGATATTGTTGTATGATTTCGTGGTTCGATTTCGTTGTTCGATTGCGTTGTTCCATTTCGTTGTTCTATTTCGTGGTTCGATTTCGTGGTTTCAGTTTGTTGTTCGATTTCGATTTCGCTGTTCGATTTCGAAGTTGGATTTCGTTGTTCTATTTCGTTGTTCTAATTCGTTGTTCGATTTCGTTGTTCGATTTCGTTGTTCAATTTCGTTGTTCCATTTCGTTGTTCGAATTCGTTGTTCGATTTCATTGTTCGATTTCGTTGTTCGATTCGTTTGTTCGATTTCGTTGTTCGATTTCGTGGTTCGAATTCGTTGTTCGAATTCGTTGTTCGATTTCGTTGTTCGATTTCATTGTTCGATTTCGTGGTTCGAATTCGTTGTTTGAATTCGTTGTTCGATTTCGTTGTTCGTTGTTAGATTTCGTTGTTCGTTGTTAGATTTCGTTGTTCTTTGTTCGATTTCGTTGTTCGTTGTTAGATTTCGTTGTTCTTTGTTCAATTTCGTTGTTCGATTCGTTATTCGCTTTCGTTGTGCGATTTCGTTGTTCAATTTCGTTGTTCCATTTCGTTGTTCGATTTCGTTGTTCGATTTCGTTGTTCGATTTCGTTGTTCGATTTCGTTGTTCGATTTCGTTGTTCGATTTCGTTGTTCGATTTCGTTGTTCGATTTCGTTGTTCGATTTCGTTGTTCGATTTCGTTGTTCGATTTCGTTGTTCGATTTCGTTGTTCGATTTCGTTGTTCGATTTCGTTGTTCGATTTCGTTGTTCGATTTCGTTGTTCGATTTCGTTGTTCGATTTCATTGTTCGATTTCGTGGTTCGAATTCATTGTTCGAATTCGTTGTTCGATTTCGTTGTTCGTTGTTAGATTTCGTTGTTCGTAGTTAGATTTCGTTGTTCTTTGTTCGATTTCGTTGTTCGTTGTTAGATTTCGTTGTTCTTTGTTCGATTTCGTTGTTCGTTGTTCGATTTCGTTGTTCGATTTTCGTTGTTCGATTTCGTTGTTCGATTGCGTTGTTCCATTTCGTTATTCAATTTCGTGGTTCGATTTCGTGGTTTCAGTTTGTTGTTCGAGTTCGTTATTCGATTTCGTGGTTCGATTTCGTTGTTCGATTGCGTTGTTCCATTTCGTTGTTCTATTTCGTGGTTCGATTTCGTGGTTTCAGTTTGTTGTTCGATTTCGATTTCGTTGTTCGATATCGAAGTTGGATTTCGTTGTTCGATTTCGTTGTTCTATTTCGTTGTTCGATTTCGTTGTTCGAATTCGTTGTTCGAATTCGTTGTTCGATTTCGTTGTTCAATTTCGTTGTTCCATTTCGTTGTTCGATTTCGTTGTTCGATTTCGTTGTTCGATTGCGTTGTTCCATTTCGTTGTTCTATTTCGTGGTTCGATTTCGTGGTTTCAGTTTGTTGTTCGATTTCGATTTCGTTGTTCGTTTTCGAAGTTGGATTTCGTTGTTCGATTTCGTTGTTCAATTTCGATGTTCGATTTCGTTGTTCGATTTCGTTGTTCGAATTCGTTGTTCGATTTCGTTGTTCAATTTCGTTGTTCCATTTCGTTGTTCGATTTCGTTGTTCCATTTCGTTGTTCGATTTCGTTGTTCGATTTCGTTGTTCGATTGCGTTGTTCCATTTCGTTGTTCTATTTCGTGGTTCGATTTCGTGGTTTCAGTTTGTTGTTCGATTTCGATTTCGTTGTTCGTTTTCGAAGTTGGATTTCGTTGTTCGATTTCGTTGTTCAATTTCGTTGTTCGATTTCGTTGTTCGAATTCGTTGTTCGAATTCGTTGTTCGAATTCGTTGTTCGATTTCGTTGTTCGATTTCATTGTTCGATTTCGTGGTTCGAATTCGTTGTTCGAATTCGTTGTTCGATTTCGTTGTTCGTTGTTAGATTTCGTTGTTCGTTGTTAGATTTCGTTGTTCTTTGTTCAATTTCGTTGTTCGATTCGTTATTCGCTTTCGTTGTGCGATTTCGTTGTTCAATTTCGTTGTTCCATTTCGTTGTTCGATTTCGTTGTTCGATTTCGTTGTTCGATTTCGTTGTTAGATTTCGTTGTTCGATTTCGTTGTTCGATTTCGTTGTTCGATTTCGTTGTTAGATTTCGTTGTTCTTTGTTCGATTTCGTGGTTCGAATTCGTTGTTCGAATTCGTTGTTCGATTCGTTATTCGATTTCGTTGTTCGATTTCTTGTTCGATTTCGTTGTTCCATTTCGTTGTTCGATTTCGTTGTTCGATTTCGTTGTTCGATTTCGTTGTTCGATTTCGTTGTTAGATTTCGTTGTTCGATTTCGTTGTTCGATTTCGTTGTTCGATTTCGTTGTTCGATTTCGTTGTCCGATTCCGTTGTTCGATTTCGTTGTTCGTTTTCGTTGTTCGATATTGTTGTATGATTTCGTGGTTCGATTTCGTTGTTCGATTGCGTTGTTCCATTTCGTTGTTCGATTTCGTTGTTCGATTTCGTTGTTCGATTTCGTTGTTCGATTTCGTTGTTCGATTTCGTTGTTCGATTTCGTTGTTGGAATTCGTGTTCGATTTCGTTGATCGATTTCGTTGTTCGATTTTCATTGTTCGATTTGATTGTTCGATTTCGTTGATCGATTTCGTTGATCGATTTCGTTTTTCGATTTCGTTCGATTTCGTTGTTCGATTTCATTGTTCGATTTCGTGGTTCGAATTCGTTGTTCGAATTCGTTGTTCGATTTCGTTGTTCGTTGTTAGATTTCGTTGTTCGTAGTTAGATTTCGTTGTTCTTTGTTCGATTTCGTTGTTCGTTGTTCGATTTCGTTGTTCGATTTTCGTTGTTCGATTTCGTTGTTCGATTGCGTTGTTCCATTTCGTTATTCAATTTCGTGGTTCGATTTCGTGGTTTCAGTTTGTTGTTCGAGTTCGTTATTCGATTTCGTTGTTCGATTTCGTTGTTCGATTTCGTTGTTCGTTTTCGTTGTTCGATATTGTATGATTTCGTGGTTCGATTTCGTTGTTCAATTGCGTTGTTCCATTTTCGTTGTTCTATTTCGTGGTTCGATTTCGTGGTTTCAGTTTGTTGTTCGATTTCGATTTCGTTGCTCGATATCGAAGTTGGATTTCGTTGTTCGATTTCGTTGTTCTATTTCGTTGTTCGATTTCGTTGTTCGAATTCGTTGTTCGAATTCGTTGTTCGATTTCGTTGTTCAATTTCGTTGTTCCATTTCGTTGTTCGATTTCGTTGTTCGATTTCGTTGTCCGATTGCGTTGTTCCATTTCGTTGTTCTATTTCGTGGTTCGATTTCGTGGTTTCAGTTTGTTGTTCGATTTCGATTTCGTTGTTCGATTTCGAAGTTGGATTTCGTTGTTCGATTTCGTTGTTCAATTTCGATGTTCGATTTCGTTGTTCGATTTCGTTGTTCGAATTCGTTGTTCGATTTCGTTGTTCAATTTCGTTGTTCCATTTCGTTGTTCGATTTCGTTGTTCGATTTCGTTGTTCGATTTCGTTGTTCGATTTCGTTGTTCGATTTCGTTGTCCGATTCCGTTGTTCGATTTCGTTGTTCATTTTCGTTGTTCGATATTGTATGATTTCGTGGTTCGATTTCCTTGTTCGATTGCGTTGTTCCATTTCGTTGTTCTATTTCGTGGTTCAATTTCGTGGTTTCAGTTTGTTGTTCGATTTCGATTTCGTTGTTCGATATCGAAGTTGGATTTCGTTGTTCGATTTCGTTGTTCGATTTCGTTGTTCTATTTCGTTGTTCGATTTCGTTGTTCGATTTCGTTGTTCGATTTCGTTGTTCGATTTCGATGTTCGATTTCGTTGTTCAATTTCGTTGTTCGATTCGTTATTCGCTTTCGTTGTGCGATTTCGTTGTTCAATTTCGTTGTTCCATTTCGTTGTTCGATATCGTTGTTCGATTTCATTGTTCGATTTCGTTGTTCGATTCGTTTGTTCGATTTCGTTGTTCGATTTCGTGGTTCGAATTCGTTGTTCGAATTCGTTGTTCGATTTCGTTGTTCGATTTCATTGTTCGATTTCGTGGTTCGAATTCGTTGTTCGAATTCGTTGTTCGATTTCGTTGTTCGATTTCGTTGTTCGATTTCGTTGTTAGATTTCGTTGTTCGATTTCGTTGTTCGATTTCGTTGTTCGATTTCGTTGTTAGATTTCGTTGTTCTTTGTTCGATTTCGTGGTTCGAATTCGTTGTTCGAATTCGTTGTTCGATTCGTTATTCGATTTCGTTGTTCGATTTCTTGTTCGATTTCGTTGTTCCATTTCGTTGTTCGATTTCGTTGTTCGATTTCGTTGTTCGATTTCGTTGTTCGATTTCGTTGTTAGATTTCGTTGTTCGATTTCGTTGTTCGATTTCGTTGTTCGATTTCGTTGTTCGATTTCGTTGTCCGATTCCGTTGTTCGATTTCGTTGTTCGTTTTCGTTGTTCGATATTGTTGTATGATTTCGTGGTTCGATTTCGTTGTTCGATTGCGTTGTTCCATTTCGTTGTTCGATTTCGTTGTTCGATTTCGTTGTTCGATTTCGTTGTTCGATTTCGTTGTTCGATTTCGTTGTTCGATTTCGTTGTTGGAATTCGTGTTCGATTTCGTTGATCGATTTCGTTGTTCGATTTTCATTGTTCGATTTGATTGTTCGATTTCGTTGATCGATTTCGTTGATCGATTTCGTTTTTCGATTTCGTTCGATTTCGTTGTTCGATTTCATTGTTCGATTTCGTGGTTCGAATTCGTTGTTCGAATTCGTTGTTCGATTTCGTTGTTCGTTGTTAGATTTCGTTGTTCGTAGTTAGATTTCGTTGTTCTTTGTTCGATTTCGTTGTTCGTTGTTCGATTTCGTTGTTCGATTTTCGTTGTTCGATTTCGTTGTTCGATTGCGTTGTTCCATTTCGTTATTCAATTTCGTGGTTCGATTTCGTGGTTTCAGTTTGTTGTTCGAGTTCGTTATTCGATTTCGTTGTTCGATTTCGTTGTTCGATTTCGTTGTTCGTTTTCGTTGTTCGATATTGTATGATTTCGTGGTTCGATTACGTTGTTCAATTGCGTTGTTCCATTTCGTTGTTCTATTTCGTGGTTCGATTTCGTGGTTTCAGTTTGTTGTTCGATTTCGATTTCGTTGTTCGATATCGAAGTTGGATTTCGTTGTTCGATTTCGTTGTTCTATTTCGTTGTTCGATTTCGTTGTTCGAATTCGTTGTTCGAATTCGTTGTTCGATTTCGTTGTTCAATTTCGTTGTTCCATTTCGTTGTTCGATTTCGTTGTTCGATTTCGTTGTCCGATTGCGTTGTTCCATTTCGTTGTTCTATTTCGTGGTTCGATTTCGTGGTTTCAGTTTGTTGTTCGATTTCGATTTCGTTGTTCGATTTCGAAGTTGGATTTCGTTGTTCGATTTCGTTGTTCAATTTCGATGTTCGATTTCGTTGTTCGATTTCGTTGTTCGAATTCGTTGTTCGATTTCGTTGTTCAATTTCGTTGTTCCATTTCGTTGTTCGATTTCGTTGTTCGATTTCGTTGTTCGATTTCGTTGTTCGATTTCGTTGTTCGATTTCGTTGTCCGATTCCGTTGTTCGATTTCGTTGTTCATTTTCGTTGTTCGATATTGTATGATTTCGTGGTTCGATTTCCTTGTTCGATTGCGTTGTTCCATTTCGTTGTTCTATTTCGTGGTTCAATTTCGTGGTTTCAGTTTGTTGTTCGATTTCGATTTCGTTGTTCGATATCGAAGTTGGATTTCGTTGTTCGATTTCGTTGTTCGATTTCGTTGTTCTATTTCGTTGTTCGATTTCGTTGTTCGATTTCGTTGTTCGATTTCGTTGTTCGATTTCGATGTTCGATTTCGTTGTTCAATTTCGTTGTTCGATTCGTTATTCGCTTTCGTTGTTCGATATCGTTGTTCGATTTCATTGTTCGATTTCGTTGTTCGATTCGTTTGTTCGATTTCGTTGTTCGATTTCGTGGTTCGAATTCGTTGTTCGAATTCGTTGTTCGAATTCGTTGTTCGATTTCGTTGTTCGATTTCATTGTTCGATTTCGTGGTTCGAATTCGTTGTTCGAATTCGTTGTTCGATTTCGTTGTTCGTTGTTAGATTTCGTTGTTCGTTGTTAGATTTCGTTGTTCTTTGTTCGATTTCGTTGTTCGTTGTTAGATTTCGTTGTTCTTTGTTCAATTTTGTTGTTCGATTCGTTATTCGCTTTCGTTGTGCGATTTCGTTGTTCAATTTCGTTGTTCCATTTCGTTGTTCGATTTCGTTGTTCGATTTCGTTGTTCGATTTCGTTGTTCGATTTCGTTGTTCGATTTCGTTGTTCGATTTCGTTGTTCGATTTCGTTGTTCGATTTCGTTGTTCGATTTCGTTGTTCGATTTCGTTGTTCGATTTCGTTGTTCGATTTCGTTGTTCGATTTCGTTGTTCGATTTCGTTGTTCGATTTCGTTGTTCGATTTCGTTGTTCGATTTCGTTGTTCGATTTCGTTGTTCGATTTCGTTGTTCGATTTCGTTGTTGGAATACGTGTTCGATTTCGTTGATCGATTTCGTTGTTCGATTTTCATTGTTCGATTTGATTGTTCGATTTCGTTGATCGATTTCGTTTTTCGATTTCGTTCGATTTCGTTGTTCGATTTCATTGTTCGATTTCGTGGTTCGAATTCGTTGTTCGAATTCGTTGTTCGATTTCGTTGTTCGTTGTTAGATTTCGTTGTTCGTAGTTAGATTTCGTTGTTCTTTGTTCGATTTCGTTGTTCGTTGTTAGATTTCGTTGTTCTTTGTTCGATTTCGTTGTTCGTTGTTCGATTTCGTTGTTCGATTTTCGTTGTTCGATTTCGTTGTTCGATTGCGTTGTTCCATTTCGTTATTCAATTTCGTGGTTCGATTTCGTGGTTTCAGTTTGTTGTTCGAGTTCGTTATTCGATTTCGTTGTTCGATTTCGTTGTTCGATTTCGTTGTTCGTTTTCGTTGTTCGATATTATATGATTTCGTGGTTCGATTTCGTTGTTCGATTGCGTTGTTCCATTTCGTTGTTCTATTTCGTGGTTCGATTTCGTGGTTTCAGTTTGTTGTTCGATTTCTATTTCGTTGTTCGATATCGAAGTTGGATTTCGTTGTTCGATTTCGTTGTTCTATTTCGTTGTTCGATTTCGTTGTTCGAATTCGTTGTTCGAATTCGTTGTTCGATTTCGTTGTTCAATTTCGTTGTTCCATTTCGTTGTTCGATTTCGTTGTTCCATTTCGTTGTTCGATTTCGTTGTTCGATTTCGTTGTTCGATTGCGTTGTTCCATTTCGTTGTTCTATTTCGTGGTTCGATTTCGTGGTTTCAGTTTGTTGTTCGATTTCGATTTCGTTGTTCGTTTTCGAAGTTGGATTTCGTTGTTCGATTTCGTTGTTCAATTTCGTTGTTCGATTTCGTTGTTCGAATTCGTTGTTCGAATTCGTTGTTCGAATTCGTTGTTCGATTTCGTTGTTCGATTTCATTGTTCGATTTCGTGGTTCGAATTCGTTGTTCGAATTCGTTGTTCGATTTCGTTGTTCGTTGTTAGATTTCGTTGTTCGTTGTTAGATTTCGTTGTTCTTTGTTCAATTTCGTTGTTCGTTGTTAGATTTCGTTGTTCTTTGTTCAATTTCGTTGTTCGATTCGTTATTCGCTTTCGTTGTGCGATTTCGTTGTTCAATTTCGTTGTTCCATTTCGTTGTTCGATTTCGTTGTTCGATTTCGTTGTTCGATTTCGTTGTTCGATTTCGTTGTTCGATTTCGTTGTTCGATTTCGTTGTTCGATTTCGTTGTTCGATTTCGTTGTTCGATTTCGTTGTTCGATTTCGTTGTTCGATTTCGTTGTTCGATTTCGTTGTTCGATTTCGTTGTTCGATTTCGTTGTTCGATTTCGTTGTTCGATTTCGTTGTTCGATTTCGTTGTTCGATTTCATTGTTCGATTTCGTGGTTCGAATTCATTGTTCGAATTCGTTGTTCGATTTCGTTGTTCGTTGTTAGATTTCGTTGTTCGTAGTTAGATTTCGTTGTTCTTTGTTCGATTTCGTTGTTCGTTGTTAGATTTCGTTGTTCGATTTCGTTGTTCGATTTCGTTGTTCGATTTCGTTGTTCGATTTCGTTGTTCGATTTCGTTGTTCGATTTCGTTGTTCGATTTCGTTGTTCGATTTCATTGTTCGATTTCGTTGTTCGATTGCGTTGTTCCATTTCGTTGTTCTATTTCGTGGTTCGATTTCGTGGTTTCAGTTTGTTGTTCGATTTCGATTTCGTTGTTCGTTTTCGAAGTTGGATTTCGTTGTTCGATTTCGTTGTTCAATTTCGATGTTCGATTTCGTTGTTCGATTTCGTTGTTCGAATTCGTTGTTCGATTTCGTTGTTCAATTTCGTTGTTCCATTTCGTTGTTCGATTTCGTTGTTCCATTTCGTTGTTCGATTTCGTTGTTCGATTTCGTTGTTCGATTGCGTTGTTCCATTTCGTTGTTCTATTTCGTGGTTCGATTTCGTGGTTTCAGTTTGTTGTTCGATTTCGATTTCGTTGTTCGTTTTCGAAGTTGGATTTCGTTGTTCGATTTCGTTGTTCAATTTCGTTGTTCGATTTCGTTGTTCGAATTCGTTGTTCGAATTCGTTGTTCGAATTCGTTGTTCGATTTCGTTGTTCGATTTCATTGTTCGATTTCGTGGTTCGAATTCGTTGTTCGAATTCGTTGTTCGATTTCGTTGTTCGTTGTTAGATTTCGTTGTTCGTTGTTAGATTTCGTTGTTCTTTGTTCAATTTCGTTGTTCGATTCGTTATTCGCTTTCGTTGTGCGATTTCGTTGTTCAATTTCGTTGTTCCATTTCGTTGTTCGATTTCGTTGTTCGATTTCGTTGTTCGATTGCGTTGTTCCATTTCGTTGTTCTATTTCGTGGTTCGATTTCGTGGTTTCAGTTTGTTGTTCGATTTCGATTTCGTTGTTCGTTTTCGAAGTTGGATTTCGTTGTTCGATTTCGTTGTTCAATTTCGTTGTTCGATTTCGTTGTTCGAATTCGTTGTTCGAATTCGTTGTTCGAATTCGTTGTTCGATTTCGTTGTTCGATTTCATTGTTCGATTTCGTGGTTCGAATTCGTTGTTCGAATTCGTTGTTCGATTTCGTTGTTCGTTGTTAGATTTCGTTGTTCGTTGTTAGATTTCGTTGTTCTTTGTTCAATTTCGTTGTTCGTTGTTAGATTTCGTTGTTCTTTGTTCAATTTCGTTGTTCGATTCGTTATTCGCTTTCGTTGTGCGATTTCGTTGTTCAATTTCGTTGTTCCATTTCGTTGTTCGATTTCGTTGTTCGATTTCGTTGTTCGATTTCGTTGTTCGATTTCGTTGTTCGATTTCGTTGTTCGATTTCGTTGTTCGATTTCGTTGTTCGATTTCGTTGTTCGATTTCGTTGTTCGATTTCGTTGTTCGATTTCGTTGTTCGATTTCGTTGTTCGATTTCGTTGTTCGATTTCGTTGTTCGATTTCGTTGTTCGATTTCGTTGTTCGATTTCGTTGTTCGATTTCATTGTTCGATTTCGTGGTTCGAATTCATTGTTCGAATTCGTTGTTCGATTTCGTTGTTCGTTGTTAGATTTCGTTGTTCGTAGTTAGATTTCGTTGTTCTTTGTTCGATTTCGTTGTTCGTTGTTAGATTTCGTTGTTCTTTGTTCGATTTCGTTGTTCGTTGTTCGATTTCGTTGTTCGATTTTCGTTGTTCGATTTCGTTGTTCGATTGCGTTGTTCCATTTCGTTATTCAATTTCGTGGTTCGATTTCGTGGTTTCAGTTTGTTGTTCGAGTTCGTTATTCGATTTCGTGGTTCGATTTCGTTGTTCGATTGCGTTGTTCCATTTCGTTGTTCTATTTCGTGGTTCGATTTCGTGGTTTCAGTTTGTTGTTCGATTTCGATTTCGTTGTTCGATATCGAAGTTGGATTTCGTTGTTCGATTTCGTTGTTCTATTTCGTTGTTCGATTTCGTTGTTCGAATTCGTTGTTCGAATTCGTTGTTCGATTTCGTTGTTCAATTTCGTTGTTCCATTTCGTTGTTCGATTTCGTTGTTCGATTTCGTTGTTCGATTGCGTTGTTCCATTTCGTTGTTCTATTTCGTGGTTCGATTTCGTAGTTTCAGTTTGTTGTTCGATTTCGATTTCGTTGTTCGTTTTCGAAGTTGGATTTCGTTGTTCGATTTCGTTGTTCAATTTCGATGTTCGATTTCGTTGTTCGATTTCGTTGTTCGAATTCGTTGTTCGATTTCGTTGTTCAATTTCGTTGTTCCATTTCGTTGTTCGATTTCGTTGTTCCATTTCGTTGTTCGATTTCGTTGTTCGATTTCGTTGTTCGATTGCGTTGTTCCATTTCGTTGTTCTATTTCGTGGTTCGATTTCGTGGTTTCAGTTTGTTGTTCGATTTCGATTTCGTTGTTCGTTTTCGAAGTTGGATTTCGTTGTTCGATTTCGTTGTTCAATTTCGTTGTTCGATTTCGTTGTTCGAATTCGTTGTTCGAATTCGTTGTTCGAATTCGTTGTTCGATTTCGTTGTTCGATTTCATTGTTCGATTTCGTGGTTCGAATTCGTTGTTCGAATTCGTTGTTCGATTTCGTTGTTCGTTGTTAGATTTCGTTGTTCGTTGTTAGATTTCGTTGTTCTTTGTTCAATTTCGTTGTTCGATTCGTTATTCGCTTTCGTTGTGCGATTTCGTTGTTCAATTTCGTTGTTCCATTTCGTTGTTCGATTTCGTTGTTCGATTTCGTTGTTCGATTTCGTTGTTAGATTTCGTTGTTCGATTTCGTTGTTCGATTTCGTTGTTCGATTTCGTTGTTAGATTTCGTTGTTCTTTGTTCGATTTCGTGGTTCGAATTCGTTGTTCGAATTCGTTGTTCGATTCGTTATTCGATTTCGTTGTTCGATTTCTTGTTCGATTTCGTTGTTCCATTTCGTTGTTCGATTTCGTTGTTCGATTTCGTTGTTCGATTTCGTTGTTCGATTTCGTTGTTAGATTTCGTTGTTCGATTTCGTTGTTCGATTTCGTTGTTCGATTTCGTTGTTCGATTTCGTTGTCCGATTCCGTTGTTCGATTTCGTTGTTCGTTTTCGTTGTTCGATATTGTTGTATGATTTCGTGGTTCGATTTCGTTGTTCGATTGCGTTGTTCCATTTCGTTGTTCGATTTCGTTGTTCGATTTCGTTGTTCGAATTCGTTGTTCGAATTCGTTGTTCGATTTCGTTGTTCAATTTCGTTGTTCCATTTCGTTGTTCGATTTCGTTGTTCGATTTCGTTGTCCGATTGCGTTGTTCCATTTCGTTGTTCTATTTCGTGGTTCGATTTCGTGGTTTCAGTTTGTTGTTCGATTTCGATTTCGTTGTTCGATTTCGAAGTTGGATTTCGTTGTTCGATTTCGTTGTTCAATTTCGATGTTCGATTTCGTTGTTCGATTTCGTTGTTCGAATTCGTTGTTCGATTTCGTTGTTCAATTTCGTTGTTCCATTTCGTTGTTCGATTTCGTTGTTCGATTTCGTTGTTCGATTTCGTTGTTCGATTTCGTTGTTCGATTTCGTTGTCCGATTCCGTTGTTCGATTTCGTTGTTCTATTTCGTTGTTCGATTTCGTTGTTCGAATTCGTTGTTCGAATTCGTTGTTCGATTTCGTTGTTCAATTTCGTTGTTCCATTTCGTTGTTCAATTTCGTTGTTCCATTTCGTTGTTCGATTTCGTTGTTCGATTTCGTTGTTCGATTTCGTTGTTCGATTTCGTTGTTCGATTTCGTTGTTCGATTTCGTTGTTCGATTTCGTTGTTCGATTTCGTTGTTCGATTTCGTTGTTCGATTTCGTTGTTCGATTTCGTTGTTCGATTTCGTTGTTCGATTTCGTTGTTCGATTTCGTTGTTCGATTTCGTTGTTCGATTTCGTTGTTCGATTTCGTTGTTCGATTTCGTTGTTCGATTTCGTTGTTCGATTTCGTTGTTCGATTTCGTTGTTCGATTTCGTTGTTCGATTTCGTGGTTCGATTTCGTTGTTCGATTTTGAAGTTCGATTTTGAAGTTCGATTTCGTTGTTCGATTTCGTTGTTCGATTTCGTTGTTCGATTTCGTTGTCCGATTCCGTTGTTCGATTTCGTTGTTCGTTTTCGTTGTTCGATATTGTTGTATGATTTCGTGGTTCGATTTCGTTGTTCGATTGCGTTGTTCCATTTCGTTGTTCTATTTCGTGGTTCGATTTCGTGGTTTCAGTTTGTTGTTCGATTTCGATTTCGCTGTTCGATTTCGAAGTTGGATTTCGTTGTTCTATTTCGTTGTTCTAATTCGTTGTTCGATTTCGTTGTTCGATTTCGTTGTTCAATTTCGTTGTTCCATTTCGTTGTTCGAATTCGTTGTTCGATTTCATTGTTCGATTTCGTTGTTCGATTCGTTTGTTCGATTTCGTTGTTCGATTTCGTGGTTCGAATTCGTTGTTCGAATTCGTTGTTCGATTTCGTTGTTCGATTTCATTGTTCGATTTCGTGGTTCGAATTCGTTGTTTGAATTCGTTGTTCGATTTCGTTGTTCGTTGTTAGATTTCGTTGTTCGTTGTTAGATTTCGTTGTTCTTTGTTCGATTTCGTTGTTCGTTGTTAGATTTCGTTGTTCTTTGTTCAATTTCGTTGTTCGATTCGTTATTCGCTTTCGTTGTGCGATTTCGTTGTTCAATTTCGTTGTTCCATTTCGTTGTTCGATTTCGTTGTTCGATTTCGTTGTTCGATTTCGTTGTTCGATTTCGTTGTTCGATTTCGTTGTTCGATTTCGTTGTTCGATTTCGTTGTTCGATTTCGTTGTTCGATTTCGTTGTTCGATTTCGTTGTTCGATTTCGTTGTTCGATTTCGTTGTTCGATTTCGTTGTTCGATTTCGTTGTTCGATTTCGTTGTTCGATTTCGTTGTTCGATTTCGTTGTTCGATTTCATTGTTCGATTTCGTGGTTCGAATTCATTGTTCGAATTCGTTGTTCGATTTCGTTGTTCGTTGTTAGATTTCGTTGTTCGTAGTTAGATTTCGTTGTTCTTTGTTCGATTTCGTTGTTCGTTGTTAGATTTCGTTGTTCTTTGTTCGATTTCGTTGTTCGTTGTTCGATTTCGTTGTTCGATTTTCGTTGTTCGATTTCGTTGTTCGATTGCGTTGTTCCATTTCGTTATTCAATTTCGTGGTTCGATTTCGTGGTTTCAGTTTGTTGTTCGAGTTCGTTATTCGATTTCGTGGTTCGATTTCGTTGTTCGATTGCGTTGTTCCATTTCGTTGTTCTATTTCGTGGTTCGATTTCGTGGTTTCAGTTTGTTGTTCGATTTCGATTTCGTTGTTCGATATCGAAGTTGGATTTCGTTGTTCGATTTCGTTGTTCTATTTCGTTGTTCGATTTCGTTGTTCGAATTCGTTGTTCGAATTCGTTGTTCGATTTCGTTGTTCAATTTCGTTGTTCCATTTCGTTGTTCGATTTCGTTGTTCGATTTCGTTGTTCGATTGCGTTGTTCCATTTCGTTGTTCTATTTCGTGGTTCGATTTCGTGGTTTCAGTTTGTTGTTCGATTTCGATTTCGTTGTTCGTTTTCGAAGTTGGATTTCGTTGTTCGATTTCGTTGTTCAATTTCGATGTTCGATTTCGTTGTTCGATTTCGTTGTTCGAATTCGTTGTTCGATTTCGTTGTTCAATTTCGTTGTTCCATTTCGTTGTTCGATTTCGTTGTTCCATTTCGTTGTTCGATTTCGTTGTTCGATTTCGTTGTTCGATTGCGTTGTTCCATTTCGTTGTTCTATTTCGTGGTTCGATTTCGTGGTTTCAGTTTGTTGTTCGATTTCGATTTCGTTGTTCGTTTTCGAAGTTGGATTTCGTTGTTCGATTTCGTTGTTCAATTTCGTTGTTCGATTTCGTTGTTCGAATTCGTTGTTCGAATTCGTTGTTCGAATTCGTTGTTCGATTTCGTTGTTCGATTTCATTGTTCGATTTCGTGGTTCGAATTCGTTGTTCGAATTCGTTGTTCGATTTCGTTGTTCGTTGTTAGATTTCGTTGTTCGTTGTTAGATTTCGTTGTTCTTTGTTCAATTTCGTTGTTCGATTCGTTATTCGCTTTCGTTGTGCGATTTCGTTGTTCAATTTCGTTGTTCCATTTCGTTGTTCGATTTCGTTGTTCGATTTCGTTGTTCGATTTCGTTGTTAGATTTCGTTGTTCGATTTCGTTGTTCGATTTCGTTGTTCGATTTCGTTGTTAGATTTCGTTGTTCTTTGTTCGATTTCGTGGTTCGAATTCGTTGTTCGAATTCGTTGTTCGATTCGTTATTCGATTTCGTTGTTCGATTTCTTGTTCGATTTCGTTGTTCCATTTCGTTGTTCGATTTCGTTGTTCGATTTCGTTGTTCGATTTCGTTGTTCGATTTCGTTGTTAGATTTCGTTGTTCGATTTCGTTGTTCGATTTCGTTGTTCGATTTCGTTGTTCGATTTCGTTGTCCGATTCCGTTGTTCGATTTCGTTGTTCGTTTTCGTTGTTCGATATTGTTGTATGATTTCGTGGTTCGATTTCGTTGTTCGATTGCGTTGTTCCATTTCGTTGTTCGATTTCGTTGTTCGATTTCGTTGTTCGATTTCGTTGTTCGATTTCGTTGTTCGATTTCGTTGTTCGATTTCGTTGTTGGAATTCGTGTTCGATTTCGTTGATCGATTTCGTTGTTCGATTTTCATTGTTCGATTTGATTGTTCGATTTCGTTGATCGATTTCGTTGATCGATTTCGTTTTTCGATTTCGTTCGATTTCGTTGTTCGATTTCATTGTTCGATTTCGTGGTTCGAATTCGTTGTTCGAATTCGTTGTTCGATTTCGTTGTTCGTTGTTAGATTTCGTTGTTCGTAGTTAGATTTCGTTGTTCTTTGTTCGATTTCGTTGTTCGTTGTTCGATTTCGTTGTTCGATTTTCGTTGTTCGATTTCGTTGTTCGATTGCGTTGTTCCATTTCGTTATTCAATTTCGTGGTTCGATTTCGTGGTTTCAGTTTGTTGTTCGAGTTCGTTATTCGATTTCGTTGTTCGATTTCGTTGTTCGATTTCGTTGTTCGTTTTCGTTGTTCGATATTGTATGATTTCGTGGTTCGATTTCGTTGTTCAATTGCGTTGTTCCATTTTCGTTGTTCTATTTCGTGGTTCGATTTCGTGGTTTCAGTTTGTTGTTCGATTTCGATTTCGTTGCTCGATATCGAAGTTGGATTTCGTTGTTCGATTTCGTTGTTCTATTTCGTTGTTCGATTTCGTTGTTCGAATTCGTTGTTCGAATTCGTTGTTCGATTTCGTTGTTCAATTTCGTTGTTCCATTTCGTTGTTCGATTTCGTTGTTCGATTTCGTTGTCCGATTGCGTTGTTCCATTTCGTTGTTCTATTTCGTGGTTCGATTTCGTGGTTTCAGTTTGTTGTTCGATTTCGATTTCGTTGTTCGATTTCGAAGTTGGATTTCGTTGTTCGATTTCGTTGTTCAATTTCGATGTTCGATTTCGTTGTTCGATTTCGTTGTTCGAATTCGTTGTTCGATTTCGTTGTTCAATTTCGTTGTTCCATTTCGTTGTTCGATTTCGTTGTTCGATTTCGTTGTTCGATTTCGTTGTTCGATTTCGTTGTTCGATTTCGTTGTCCGATTCCGTTGTTCGATTTCGTTGTTCATTTTCGTTGTTCGATATTGTATGATTTCGTGGTTCGATTTCCTTGTTCGATTGCGTTGTTCCATTTCGTTGTTCTATTTCGTGGTTCAATTTCGTGGTTTCAGTTTGTTGTTCGATTTCGATTTCGTTGTTCGATATCGAAGTTGGATTTCGTTGTTCGATTTCGTTGTTCGATTTCGTTGTTCTATTTCGTTGTTCGATTTCGTTGTTCGATTTCGTTGTTCGATTTCGTTGTTCGATTTCGATGTTCGATTTCGTTGTTCAATTTCGTTGTTCGATTCGTTATTCGCTTTCGTTGTGCGATTTCGTTGTTCAATTTCGTTGTTCCATTTCGTTGTTCGATATCGTTGTTCGATTTCATTGTTCGATTTCGTTGTTCGATTCGTTTGTTCGATTTCGTTGTTCGATTTCGTGGTTCGAATTCGTTGTTCGAATTCGTTGTTCGATTTCGTTGTTCGATTTCATTGTTCGATTTCGTGGTTCGAATTCGTTGTTCGAATTCGTTGTTCGATTTCGTTGTTCGATTTCGTTGTTCGATTTCGTTGTTAGATTTCGTTGTTCGATTTCGTTGTTCGATTTCGTTGTTCGATTTCGTTGTTAGATTTCGTTGTTCTTTGTTCGATTTCGTGGTTCGAATTCGTTGTTCGAATTCGTTGTTCGATTCGTTATTCGATTTCGTTGTTCGATTTCTTGTTCGATTTCGTTGTTCCATTTCGTTGTTCGATTTCGTTGTTCGATTTCGTTGTTCGATTTCGTTGTTCGATTTCGTTGTTAGATTTCGTTGTTCGATTTCGTTGTTCGATTTCGTTGTTCGATTTCGTTGTTCGATTTCGTTGTCCGATTCCGTTGTTCGATTTCGTTGTTCGTTTTCGTTGTTCGATATTGTTGTATGATTTCGTGGTTCGATTTCGTTGTTCGATTGCGTTGTTCCATTTCGTTGTTCGATTTCGTTGTTCGATTTCGTTGTTCGATTTCGTTGTTCGATTTCGTTGTTCGATTTCGTTGTTCGATTTCGTTGTTGGAATTCGTGTTCGATTTCGTTGATCGATTTCGTTGTTCGATTTTCATTGTTCGATTTGATTGTTCGATTTCGTTGATCGATTTCGTTGATCGATTTCGTTTTTCGATTTCGTTCGATTTCGTTGTTCGATTTCATTGTTCGATTTCGTGGTTCGAATTCGTTGTTCGAATTCGTTGTTCGATTTCGTTGTTCGTTGTTAGATTTCGTTGTTCGTAGTTAGATTTCGTTGTTCTTTGTTCGATTTCGTTGTTCGTTGTTCGATTTCGTTGTTCGATTTTCGTTGTTCGATTTCGTTGTTCGATTGCGTTGTTCCATTTCGTTATTCAATTTCGTGGTTCGATTTCGTGGTTTCAGTTTGTTGTTCGAGTTCGTTATTCGATTTCGTTGTTCGATTTCGTTGTTCGATTTCGTTGTTCGTTTTCGTTGTTCGATATTGTATGATTTCGTGGTTCGATTACGTTGTTCAATTGCGTTGTTCCATTTCGTTGTTCTATTTCGTGGTTCGATTTCGTGGTTTCAGTTTGTTGTTCGATTTCGATTTCGTTGTTCGATATCGAAGTTGGATTTCGTTGTTCGATTTCGTTGTTCTATTTCGTTGTTCGATTTCGTTGTTCGAATTCGTTGTTCGAATTCGTTGTTCGATTTCGTTGTTCAATTTCGTTGTTCCATTTCGTTGTTCGATTTCGTTGTTCGATTTCGTTGTCCGATTGCGTTGTTCCATTTCGTTGTTCTATTTCGTGGTTCGATTTCGTGGTTTCAGTTTGTTGTTCGATTTCGATTTCGTTGTTCGATTTCGAAGTTGGATTTCGTTGTTCGATTTCGTTGTTCAATTTCGATGTTCGATTTCGTTGTTCGATTTCGTTGTTCGAATTCGTTGTTCGATTTCGTTGTTCAATTTCGTTGTTCCATTTCGTTGTTCGATTTCGTTGTTCGATTTCGTTGTTCGATTTCGTTGTTCGATTTCGTTGTTCGATTTCGTTGTCCGATTCCGTTGTTCGATTTCGTTGTTCATTTTCGTTGTTCGATATTGTATGATTTCGTGGTTCGATTTCCTTGTTCGATTGCGTTGTTCCATTTCGTTGTTCTATTTCGTGGTTCAATTTCGTGGTTTCAGTTTGTTGTTCGATTTCGATTTCGTTGTTCGATATCGAAGTTGGATTTCGTTGTTCGATTTCGTTGTTCGATTTCGTTGTTCTATTTCGTTGTTCGATTTCGTTGTTCGATTTCGTTGTTCGATTTCGTTGTTCGATTTCGATGTTCGATTTCGTTGTTCAATTTCGTTGTTCGATTCGTTATTCGCTTTCGTTGTTCGATATCGTTGTTCGATTTCATTGTTCGATTTCGTTGTTCGATTCGTTTGTTCGATTTCGTTGTTCGATTTCGTGGTTCGAATTCGTTGTTCGAATTCGTTGTTCGAATTCGTTGTTCGATTTCGTTGTTCGATTTCATTGTTCGATTTCGTGGTTCGAATTCGTTGTTCGAATTCGTTGTTCGATTTCGTTGTTCGTTGTTAGATTTCGTTGTTCGTTGTTAGATTTCGTTGTTCTTTGTTCGATTTCGTTGTTCGTTGTTAGATTTCGTTGTTCTTTGTTCAATTTTGTTGTTCGATTCGTTATTCGCTTTCGTTGTGCGATTTCGTTGTTCAATTTCGTTGTTCCATTTCGTTGTTCGATTTCGTTGTTCGATTTCGTTGTTCGATTTCGTTGTTCGATTTCGTTGTTCGATTTCGTTGTTCGATTTCGTTGTTCGATTTCGTTGTTCGATTTCGTTGTTCGATTTCGTTGTTCGATTTCGTTGTTCGATTTCGTTGTTCGATTTCGTTGTTCGATTTCGTTGTTCGATTTCGTTGTTCGATTTCGTTGTTCGATTTCGTTGTTCGATTTCGTTGTTCGATTTCGTTGTTCGATTTCGTTGTTCGATTTCGTTGTTGGAATACGTGTTCGATTTCGTTGATCGATTTCGTTGTTCGATTTTCATTGTTCGATTTGATTGTTCGATTTCGTTGATCGATTTCGTTTTTCGATTTCGTTCGATTTCGTTGTTCGATTTCATTGTTCGATTTCGTGGTTCGAATTCGTTGTTCGAATTCGTTGTTCGATTTCGTTGTTCGTTGTTAGATTTCGTTGTTCGTAGTTAGATTTCGTTGTTCTTTGTTCGATTTCGTTGTTCGTTGTTAGATTTCGTTGTTCTTTGTTCGATTTCGTTGTTCGTTGTTCGATTTCGTTGTTCGATTTTCGTTGTTCGATTTCGTTGTTCGATTGCGTTGTTCCATTTCGTTATTCAATTTCGTGGTTCGATTTCGTGGTTTCAGTTTGTTGTTCGAGTTCGTTATTCGATTTCGTTGTTCGATTTCGTTGTTCGATTTCGTTGTTCGTTTTCGTTGTTCGATATTATATGATTTCGTGGTTCGATTTCGTTGTTCGATTGCGTTGTTCCATTTCGTTGTTCTATTTCGTGGTTCGATTTCGTGGTTTCAGTTTGTTGTTCGATTTCTATTTCGTTGTTCGATATCGAAGTTGGATTTCGTTGTTCGATTTCGTTGTTCTATTTCGTTGTTCGATTTCGTTGTTCGAATTCGTTGTTCGAATTCGTTGTTCGATTTCGTTGTTCAATTTCGTTGTTCCATTTCGTTGTTCGATTTCGTTGTTCCATTTCGTTGTTCGATTTCGTTGTTCGATTTCGTTGTTCGATTGCGTTGTTCCATTTCGTTGTTCTATTTCGTGGTTCGATTTCGTGGTTTCAGTTTGTTGTTCGATTTCGATTTCGTTGTTCGTTTTCGAAGTTGGATTTCGTTGTTCGATTTCGTTGTTCAATTTCGTTGTTCGATTTCGTTGTTCGAATTCGTTGTTCGAATTCGTTGTTCGAATTCGTTGTTCGATTTCGTTGTTCGATTTCATTGTTCGATTTCGTGGTTCGAATTCGTTGTTCGAATTCGTTGTTCGATTTCGTTGTTCGTTGTTAGATTTCGTTGTTCGTTGTTAGATTTCGTTGTTCTTTGTTCAATTTCGTTGTTCGTTGTTAGATTTCGTTGTTCTTTGTTCAATTTCGTTGTTCGATTCGTTATTCGCTTTCGTTGTGCGATTTCGTTGTTCAATTTCGTTGTTCCATTTCGTTGTTCGATTTCGTTGTTCGATTTCGTTGTTCGATTTCGTTGTTCGATTTCGTTGTTCGATTTCGTTGTTCGATTTCGTTGTTCGATTTCGTTGTTCGATTTCGTTGTTCGATTTCGTTGTTCGATTTCGTTGTTCGATTTCGTTGTTCGATTTCGTTGTTCGATTTCGTTGTTCGATTTCGTTGTTCGATTTCGTTGTTCGATTTCGTTGTTCGATTTCGTTGTTCGATTTCATTGTTCGATTTCGTGGTTCGAATTCATTGTTCGAATTCGTTGTTCGATTTCGTTGTTCGTTGTTAGATTTCGTTGTTCGTAGTTAGATTTCGTTGTTCTTTGTTCGATTTCGTTGTTCGTTGTTAGATTTCGTTGTTCGATTTCGTTGTTCGATTTCGTTGTTCGATTTCGTTGTTCGATTTCGTTGTTCGATTTCGTTGTTCGATTTCGTTGTTCGATTTCGTTGTTCGATTTCATTGTTCGATTTCGTTGTTCGATTGCGTTGTTCCATTTCGTTGTTCTATTTCGTGGTTCGATTTCGTGGTTTCAGTTTGTTGTTCGATTTCGATTTCGTTGTTCGTTTTCGAAGTTGGATTTCGTTGTTCGATTTCGTTGTTCAATTTCGATGTTCGATTTCGTTGTTCGATTTCGTTGTTCGAATTCGTTGTTCGATTTCGTTGTTCAATTTCGTTGTTCCATTTCGTTGTTCGATTTCGTTGTTCCATTTCGTTGTTCGATTTCGTTGTTCGATTTCGTTGTTCGATTGCGTTGTTCCATTTCGTTGTTCTATTTCGTGGTTCGATTTCGTGGTTTCAGTTTGTTGTTCGATTTCGATTTCGTTGTTCGTTTTCGAAGTTGGATTTCGTTGTTCGATTTCGTTGTTCAATTTCGTTGTTCGATTTCGTTGTTCGAATTCGTTGTTCGAATTCGTTGTTCGAATTCGTTGTTCGATTTCGTTGTTCGATTTCATTGTTCGATTTCGTGGTTCGAATTCGTTGTTCGAATTCGTTGTTCGATTTCGTTGTTCGTTGTTAGATTTCGTTGTTCGTTGTTAGATTTCGTTGTTCTTTGTTCAATTTCGTTGTTCGATTCGTTATTCGCTTTCGTTGTGCGATTTCGTTGTTCAATTTCGTTGTTCCATTTCGTTGTTCGATTTCGTTGTTCGATTTCGTTGTTCGATTGCGTTGTTCCATTTCGTTGTTCTATTTCGTGGTTCGATTTCGTGGTTTCAGTTTGTTGTTCGATTTCGATTTCGTTGTTCGTTTTCGAAGTTGGATTTCGTTGTTCGATTTCGTTGTTCAATTTCGTTGTTCGATTTCGTTGTTCGAATTCGTTGTTCGAATTCGTTGTTCGAATTCGTTGTTCGATTTCGTTGTTCGATTTCATTGTTCGATTTCGTGGTTCGAATTCGTTGTTCGAATTCGTTGTTCGATTTCGTTGTTCGTTGTTAGATTTCGTTGTTCGTTGTTAGATTTCGTTGTTCTTTGTTCAATTTCGTTGTTCGTTGTTAGATTTCGTTGTTCTTTGTTCAATTTCGTTGTTCGATTCGTTATTCGCTTTCGTTGTGCGATTTCGTTGTTCAATTTCGTTGTTCCATTTCGTTGTTCGATTTCGTTGTTCGATTTCGTTGTTCGATTTCGTTGTTCGATTTCGTTGTTCGATTTCGTTGTTCGATTTCGTTGTTCGATTTCGTTGTTCGATTTCGTTGTTCGATTTCGTTGTTCGATTTCGTTGTTCGATTTCGTTGTTCGATTTCGTTGTTCGATTTCGTTGTTCGATTTCGTTGTTCGATTTCGTTGTTCGATTTCGTTGTTCGATTTCGTTGTTCGATTTCATTGTTCGATTTCGTGGTTCGAATTCATTGTTCGAATTCGTTGTTCGATTTCGTTGTTCGTTGTTAGATTTCGTTGTTCGTAGTTAGATTTCGTTGTTCTTTGTTCGATTTCGTTGTTCGTTGTTAGATTTCGTTGTTCTTTGTTCGATTTCGTTGTTCGTTGTTCGATTTCGTTGTTCGATTTTCGTTGTTCGATTTCGTTGTTCGATTGCGTTGTTCCATTTCGTTATTCAATTTCGTGGTTCGATTTCGTGGTTTCAGTTTGTTGTTCGAGTTCGTTATTCGATTTCGTGGTTCGATTTCGTTGTTCGATTGCGTTGTTCCATTTCGTTGTTCTATTTCGTGGTTCGATTTCGTGGTTTCAGTTTGTTGTTCGATTTCGATTTCGTTGTTCGATATCGAAGTTGGATTTCGTTGTTCGATTTCGTTGTTCTATTTCGTTGTTCGATTTCGTTGTTCGAATTCGTTGTTCGAATTCGTTGTTCGATTTCGTTGTTCAATTTCGTTGTTCCATTTCGTTGTTCGATTTCGTTGTTCGATTTCGTTGTTCGATTGCGTTGTTCCATTTCGTTGTTCTATTTCGTGGTTCGATTTCGTAGTTTCAGTTTGTTGTTCGATTTCGATTTCGTTGTTCGTTTTCGAAGTTGGATTTCGTTGTTCGATTTCGTTGTTCAATTTCGATGTTCGATTTCGTTGTTCGATTTCGTTGTTCGAATTCGTTGTTCGATTTCGTTGTTCAATTTCGTTGTTCCATTTCGTTGTTCGATTTCGTTGTTCCATTTCGTTGTTCGATTTCGTTGTTCGATTTCGTTGTTCGATTGCGTTGTTCCATTTCGTTGTTCTATTTCGTGGTTCGATTTCGTGGTTTCAGTTTGTTGTTCGATTTCGATTTCGTTGTTCGTTTTCGAAGTTGGATTTCGTTGTTCGATTTCGTTGTTCAATTTCGTTGTTCGATTTCGTTGTTCGAATTCGTTGTTCGAATTCGTTGTTCGAATTCGTTGTTCGATTTCGTTGTTCGATTTCATTGTTCGATTTCGTGGTTCGAATTCGTTGTTCGAATTCGTTGTTCGATTTCGTTGTTCGTTGTTAGATTTCGTTGTTCGTTGTTAGATTTCGTTGTTCTTTGTTCAATTTCGTTGTTCGATTCGTTATTCGCTTTCGTTGTGCGATTTCGTTGTTCAATTTCGTTGTTCCATTTCGTTGTTCGATTTCGTTGTTCGATTTCGTTGTTCGATTTCGTTGTTAGATTTCGTTGTTCGATTTCGTTGTTCGATTTCGTTGTTCGATTTCGTTGTTAGATTTCGTTGTTCTTTGTTCGATTTCGTGGTTCGAATTCGTTGTTCGAATTCGTTGTTCGATTCGTTATTCGATTTCGTTGTTCGATTTCTTGTTCGATTTCGTTGTTCCATTTCGTTGTTCGATTTCGTTGTTCGATTTCGTTGTTCGATTTCGTTGTTCGATTTCGTTGTTAGATTTCGTTGTTCGATTTCGTTGTTCGATTTCGTTGTTCGATTTCGTTGTTCGATTTCGTTGTCCGATTCCGTTGTTCGATTTCGTTGTTCGTTTTCGTTGTTCGATATTGTTGTATGATTTCGTGGTTCGATTTCGTTGTTCGATTGCGTTGTTCCATTTCGTTGTTCGATTTCGTTGTTCGATTTCGTTGTTCGATTTCGTTGTTCGATTTCGTTGTTCGATTTCGTTGTTCGATTTCGTTGTTGGAATTCGTGTTCGATTTCGTTGATCGATTTCGTTGTTCGATTTTCATTGTTCGATTTGATTGTTCGATTTCGTTGATCGATTTCGTTGATCGATTTCGTTTTTCGATTTCGTTCGATTTCGTTGTTCGATTTCATTGTTCGATTTCGTGGTTCGAATTCGTTGTTCGAATTCGTTGTTCGATTTCGTTGTTCGTTGTTAGATTTCGTTGTTCGTAGTTAGATTTCGTTGTTCTTTGTTCGATTTCGTTGTTCGTTGTTCGATTTCGTTGTTCGATTTTCGTTGTTCGATTTCGTTGTTCGATTGCGTTGTTCCATTTCGTTATTCAATTTCGTGGTTCGATTTCGTGGTTTCAGTTTGTTGTTCGAGTTCGTTATTCGATTTCGTTGTTCGATTTCGTTGTTCGATTTCGTTGTTCGTTTTCGTTGTTCGATATTGTATGATTTCGTGGTTCGATTTCGTTGTTCAATTGCGTTGTTCCATTTTCGTTGTTCTATTTCGTGGTTCGATTTCGTGGTTTCAGTTTGTTGTTCGATTTCGATTTCGTTGCTCGATATCGAAGTTGGATTTCGTTGTTCGATTTCGTTGTTCTATTTCGTTGTTCGATTTCGTTGTTCGAATTCGTTGTTCGAATTCGTTGTTCGATTTCGTTGTTCAGTTTCGTTGTTCCATTTCGTTGTTCGATTTCGTTGTTCGATTTCGTTGTCCGATTGCGTTGTTCCATTTCGTTGTTCTATTTCGTGGTTCGATTTCGTGGTTTCAGTTTGTTGTTCGATTTCGATTTCGTTGTTCGATTTCGAAGTTGGATTTCGTTGTTCGATTTCGTTGTTCAATTTCGATGTTCGATTTCGTTGTTCGATTTCGTTGTTCGAATTCGTTGTTCGATTTCGTTGTTCAATTTCGTTGTTCCATTTCGTTGTTCGATTTCGTTGTTCGATTTCGTTGTTCGATTTCGTTGTTCGATTTCGTTGTTCGATTTCGTTGTCCGATTCCGTTGTTCGATTTCGTTGTTCATTTTCGTTGTTCGATATTGTATGATTTCGTGGTTCGATTTCCTTGTTCGATTGCGTTGTTCCATTTCGTTGTTCTATTTCGTGGTTCAATTTCGTGGTTTCAGTTTGTTGTTCGATTTCGATTTCGTTGTTCGATATCGAAGTTGGATTTCGTTGTTCGATTTCGTTGTTCGATTTCGTTGTTCTATTTCGTTGTTCGATTTCGTTGTTCGATTTCGTTGTTCGATTTCGTTGTTCGATTTCGATGTTCGATTTCGTTGTTCAATTTCGTTGTTCGATTCGTTATTCGCTTTCGTTGTGCGATTTCGTTGTTCAATTTCGTTGTTCCATTTCGTTGTTCGATATCGTTGTTCGATTTCATTGTTCGATTTCGTTGTTCGATTCGTTTGTTCGATTTCGTTGTTCGATTTCGTGGTTCGAATTCGTTGTTCGAATTCGTTGTTCGATTTCGTTGTTCGATTTCATTGTTCGATTTCGTGGTTCGAATTCGTTGTTCGAATTCGTTGTTCGATTTCGTTGTTCGATTTCGTTGTTCGATTTCGTTGTTAGATTTCGTTGTTCGATTTCGTTGTTCGATTTCGTTGTTCGATTTCGTTGTTAGATTTCGTTGTTCTTTGTTCGATTTCGTGGTTCGAATTCGTTGTTCGAATTCGTTGTTCGATTCGTTATTCGATTTCGTTGTTCGATTTCTTGTTCGATTTCGTTGTTCCATTTCGTTGTTCGATTTCGTTGTTCGATTTCGTTGTTCGATTTCGTTGTTCGATTTCGTTGTTAGATTTCGTTGTTCGATTTCGTTGTTCGATTTCGTTGTTCGATTTCGTTGTTCGATTTCGTTGTCCGATTCCGTTGTTCGATTTCGTTGTTCGTTTTCGTTGTTCGATATTGTTGTATGATTTCGTGGTTCGATTTCGTTGTTCGATTGCGTTGTTCCATTTCGTTGTTCGATTTCGTTGTTCGATTTCGTTGTTCGATTTCGTTGTTCGATTTCGTTGTTCGATTTCGTTGTTCGATTTCGTTGTTGGAATTCGTGTTCGATTTCGTTGATCGATTTCGTTGTTCGATTTTCATTGTTCGATTTGATTGTTCGATTTCGTTGATCGATTTCGTTGATCGATTTCGTTTTTCGATTTCGTTCGATTTCGTTGTTCGATTTCATTGTTCGATTTCGTGGTTCGAATTCGTTGTTCGAATTCGTTGTTCGATTTCGTTGTTCGTTGTTAGATTTCGTTGTTCGTAGTTAGATTTCGTTGTTCTTTGTTCGATTTTGTTGTTCGTTGTTCGATTTCGTTGTTCGATTTTCGTTGTTCGATTTCGTTGTTCGATTGCGTTGTTCCATTTCGTTATTCAATTTCGTGGTTCGATTTCGTGGTTTCAGTTTGTTGTTCGAGTTCGTTATTCGATTTCGTTGTTCGATTTCGTTGTTCGATTTCGTTGTTCGTTTTCGTTGTTCGATATTGTATGATTTCGTGGTTCGATTTCGTTGTTCAATTGCGTTGTTCCATTTCGTTGTTCTATTTCGTGGTTCGATTTCGTGGTTTCAGTTTGTTGTTCGATTTCGATTTCGTTGTTCGATATCGAAGTTGGATTTCGTTGTTCGATTTCGTTGTTCTATTTCGTTGTTCGATTTCGTTGTTCGAATTCGTTGTTCGAATTCGTTGTTCGATTTCGTTGTTCAATTTCGTTGTTCCATTTCGTTGTTCGATTTCGTTGTTCGATTTCGTTGTCCGATTGCGTTGTTCCATTTCGTTGTTCTATTTCGTGGTTCGATTTCGTGGTTTCAGTTTGTTGTTCGATTTCGATTTCGTTGTTCGATTTCGAAGTTGGATTTCGTTGTTCGATTTCGTTGTTCAATTTCGATGTTCGATTTCGTTGTTCGATTTCGTTGTTCGAATTCGTTGTTCGATTTCGTTGTTCAATTTCGTTGTTCCATTTCGTTGTTCGATTTCGTTGTTCGATTTCGTTGTTCGATTTCGTTGTTCGATTTCGTTGTTCGATTTCGTTGTCCGATTCCGTTGTTCGATTTCGTTGTTCATTTTCGTTGTTCGATATTGTATGATTTCGTGGTTCGATTTCCTTGTTCGATTGAGTTGTTCCATTTCGTTGTTCTATTTCGTGGTTCAATTTCGTGGTTTCAGTTTGTTGTTCGATTTCGATTTCGTTGTTCGATATCGAAGTTGGATTTCGTTGTTCGATTTCGTTGTTCGATTTCGTTGTTCTATTTCGTTGTTCGATTTCGTTGTTCGATTTCGTTGTTCGATTTCGTTGTTCGATTTCGATGTTCGATTTCGTTGTTCAATTTCGTTGTTCGATTCGTTATTCGCTTTCGTTGTGCGATTTCGTTGTTCAATTTCGTTGTTCCATTTCGTTGTTCGATATCGTTGTTCGATTTCATTGTTCGATTTCGTTGTTCGATTCGTTTGTTCGATTTCGTTGTTCGATTTCGTGGTTCGAATTCGTTGTTCGAATTCGTTGTTCGAATTCGTTGTTCGATTTCGTTGTTCGATTTCATTGTTCGATTTCGTGGTTCGAATTCGTTGTTCGAATTCGTTGTTCGATTTCGTTGTTCGTTGTTAGATTTCGTTGTTCGTTGTTAGATTTCGTTGTTCTTTGTTCGATTTCGTTGTTCGTTGTTAGATTTCGTTGTTCTTTGTTCAATTTTGTTGTTCGATTCGTTATTCGCTTTCGTTGTGCGATTCCGTTGTTCGATTTCGTTGTTCATTTTCGTTGTTCGATATTGTATGATTTCGTGGTTCGATTTCCTTGTTCGATTGAGTTGTTCCATTTCGTTGTTCTATTTCGTGGTTCAATTTCGTGGTTTCAGTTTGTTGTTCGATTTCGATTTCGTTGTTCGATATCGAAGTTGGATTTCGTTGTTCGATTTCGTTGTTCGATTTCGTTGTTCTATTTCGTTGTTCGATTTCGTTGTTCGATTTCGTTGTTCGATTTCGTTGTTCAATTTCGTTGTTCGATTCGTTATTCGCTTTCGTTGTGCGATTTCGTTGTTCAATTTCGTTGTTCCATTTCGTTGTTCGATATCGTTGTTCGATTTCATTGTTCGATTTCGTTGTTCGATTCGTTTGTTCGATTTCGTTGTTCGATTTCGTGGTTCGAATTCGTTGTTCGAATTCGTTGTTCGAATTCGTTGTTCGATTTCGTTGTTCGATTTCATTGTTCGATTTCGTGGTTCGAATTCGTTGTTCGAATTCGTTGTTCGATTTCGTTGTTCGTTGTTAGATTTCGTTGTTCGTTGTTAGATTTCGTTGTTCTTTGTTCGATTTCGTTGTTCGTTGTTAGATTTCGTTGTTCTTTGTTCAATTTTGTTGTTCGATTCGTTATTCGCTTTCGTTGTGCGATTTCGTTGTTCAATTTCGTTGTTCCATTTCGTTGTTCGATTTCGTTGTTCGATTTCGTTGTTCGATTTCGTTGTTCGATTTCGTTGTTCGATTTCGTTGTTCGATTTCGTTGTTCGATTTCGTTGTTCGATTTCGTTGTTCGATTTCGTTGTTCGATTTCGTTGTTCGATTTCGTTGTTCGATTTCGTTGTTCGATTTCGTTGTTCGATTTCGTTGTTCGATTTCGTTGTTCGATTTCGTTGTTCGATTTCGTTGTTCGATTTCGTTGTTCGATTTCGTTGTTCGATTTCGTTGTTCGATTTCGTTGTTCGATTTCGTTGTTCGATTTCGTTGTTCGATTTCGTTGTTCGATTTCGTTGTTCGATTTCGTTGTTCGATTTCGTTGTTGGAATACGTGTTCGATTTCGTTGATCGATTTCGTTGTTCGATTTTCATTGTTCGATTTGATTGTTCGATTTCGTTGATCGATTTCGTTTTTCGATTTCGTTCGATTTCGTTGTTCGATTTCATTGTTCGATTTCGTGGTTCGAATTCGTTGTTCGAATTCGTTGTTCGATTTCGTTGTTCGTTGTTAGATTTCGTTGTTCGTAGTTAGATTTCGTTGTTCTTTGTTCGATTTCGTTGTTCGTTGTTAGATTTCGTTGTTCTTTGTTCGATTTCGTTGTTCGTTGTTCGATTTCGTTGTTCGATTTTCGTTGTTCGATTTCGTTGTTCGATTGCGTTGTTCCATTTCGTTATTCAATTTCGTGGTTCGATTTCGTGGTTTCAGTTTGTTGTTCGAGTTCGTTATTCGATTTCGTTGTTCGATTTCGTTGTTCGATTTCGTTGTTCGTTTTCGTTGTTCGATATTATATGATTTCGTGGTTCGATTTCGTTGTTCGATTGCGTTGTTCCATTTCGTTGTTCTATTTCGTGGTTCGATTTCGTGGTTTCAGTTTGTTGTTCGATTTCTATTTCGTTGTTCGATATCGAAGTTGGATTTCGTTGTTCGATTTCGTTGTTCTATTTCGTTGTTCGATTTCGTTGTTCGAATTCGTTGTTCGAATTCGTTGTTCGATTTCGTTGTTCAATTTCGTTGTTCCATTTCGTTGTTCGATTTCGTTGTTCGATTTCGTTGTTCGATTGCGTTGTTCCATTTCGTTGTTCTATTTCGTGGTTCGATTTCGTGGTTTCAGTTTGTTGTTCGATTTCGATTTCGTTGTTCGATTTCGAAGTTGGATTTCGTTTTTCGATTTCGTTGTTCAATTTCGATGTTCGATTTCGTTGTTCGATTTCGTTGTTCGAATTCGTTGTTCGATTTCGTTGTTCAATTTCGTTGTTCCATTTCGTTGTTCGATTTCGTTGTTCGATTTCGTTGTTCGATTTCGTTGTTCGATTTCGTTGTTCGATTTCGTTGTTCGATTTCGTTGTCCGATTCCGTTGTTCGATTTCGTTGTTCATTTTCGTTGTTCGATATTGTATGATTTCGTGGTTCGATTTCGTTGTTCGATTGCGTTGTTCCATTTCGTTGTTCTATTTCGTGGTTCAATTTCGTGGTTTCAGTTTGTTGTTCGATTTCGATTTCGTTGTTCGATATCGAAGTTGGATTTCGTTGTTCGATTTCGTTGTTCAATTTCGTTGTTCGATTTCGTTGTTCAATTTCGTTTTTCCATTTCGTTGTTCGATTACGTTGTTCGATTGCGTTGTTCCATTTCGTTGTTCTATTTCGTGGTTCGAATTCGTTGTTCGAATTCGTTGTTCGAATTCGTTGTTCGATTTCGTTGTTCGATTTCATTGTTCGATTTCGTGGTTCGAATTCGTTGTTCGAATTCGTTGTTCGATTTCGTTGTTCGTTGTTAGATTTCGTTGTTCGTTGTTAGATTTCGTTTTTCTTTGTTCAATTTCGTTGTTCGATTCGTTATTCGCTTTCGTTGTGCGATTTCGTTGTTCAATTTCGTTGTTCCATTTCGTTGTTCGATTTCGTTGTTCGATTTCGTTGTTCGATTTCGTTGTTAGATTTCGTTGTTCGATTTCGTTGTTCAATTTCGTTGTTCGATTTCGTTGTTAGATTTCGTTGTTCTTTGTTCGATTTCGTGGTTCGAATTCGTTGTTCGAATTCGTTGTTCGATTCGTTATTCGATTTCGTTGTTCGATTTCTTGTTCGATTTCGTTGTTCCATTTCGTTGTTCGATTTCGTTGTTCGATTTCGTTGTTCGATTTCGTTGTTCGATTTCGTTGTTAGATTTCGTTGTTCGATTTCGTTGTTCGATTTCGTTGTTCGGTTTCGTTGATCGATTTCGTTGTCCGATTCCGTTGTTCGATTTCGTTGTTCGTTTTCGTTGTTCGATATTGTTGTATGATTTCGTGGTTCGATTTCGTTGTTCGATTGCGTTGTTCCATTTCGTTGTTCTATTTCGTGGTTCGATTTCGTGGTTTCAGTTTGTTGTTCGATTTCGATTTCGCTGTTCGATTTCGAAGTTGGATTTCGTTGTTCTATTTCGTTGTTCTAATTCGTTGTTCGATTTGGTTGTTCGATTTCGTTGTTCGATTTCGTTGTTCGATTCGTTATTCGATTTCGTTGTTAGATTTCGTTGTTCGATTTCGTTGTTCGATTTCGTTGTTCGATTTCGTTGTTCGATTTCGTTGTTAGATTTCGTTGTTCGTTGTTAGATTTCGTTGTTCGTTGTTAGATTTCGTTATTCGTTGTTAGATTTCGTTGTTCTTTGTTCGATTTCGTGGTTCGAATTCGTTGTTCGAATTCGTTGTTCGATTTCGTTGTTCGATTTTGTTGTTCGATTTCGTTGTTCGATTTCATTGTTCGATTTCGTGGTTCGAATTCGTTGTTCGAATTCGTTGTTCGATTTCGTTGTTCGTTGTTAGATTTCGTTGTTCGTTGTTAGATTTCGTTTTTCTTTGTTCAATTTCGTTGTTCGATTCGTTATTCGCTTTCGTTGTGCGATTTCGTTGTTCAATTTCGTTGTTCCATTTCGTTGTTCGATTTCGTTGTTCGATTTCGTTGTTCGATTTCGTTGTTAGATTTCGTTGTTCGATTTCGTTGTTCAATTTCGTTGTTCGATTTCGTTGTTAGATTTCGTTGTTCTTTGTTCGATTTCGTGGTTCGAATTCGTTGTTCGAATTCGTTGTTCGATTCGTTATTCGATTTCGTTGTTCGATTTCTTGTTCGATTTCGTTGTTCCATTTCGTTGTTCGATTTCGTTGTTCGATTTCGTTGTTCGATTTCGTTGTTCGATTTCGTTGTTCGATTTCGTTGTTAGATTTCGTTGTTCGATTTCGTTGTTCGATTTCGTTGTTCGATTTCGTTGTTCGATTTCGTTGTCCGATTCCGTTGTTCGATTTCGTTGTTCGTTTTCGTTGTTCGATATTGTTGTATGATTTCGTGGTTCGATTTCGTTGTTCGATTGCGTTGTTCCATTTCGTTGTTCTATTTCGTGGTTCGATTTCGTGGTTTCAGTTTGTTGTTCGATTTCGATTTCGCTGTTCGATTTCGAAGTTGGATTTCGTTGTTCTATTTCGTTGTTCTAATTCGTTGTTCGATTTCGTTGTTCGATTTCGTTGTTCGATTTCGTTGTTCGATTCGTTATTCGATTTCGTTGTTAGATTTCGTTGTTCGATTTCGTTGTTCGATTTCGTTGTTCGATTTCGTTGTTCGATTTCGTTGTTCGATTTCGTTGTTCGATTTCGTTGTTAGATTTCGTTGTTCGTTGTTAGATTTCGTTGTTCGTTGTTAGATTTCGTTATTCGTTGTTAGATTTCGTTGTTCTTTGTTCGATTTCGTGGTTCGAATTCGTTGTTCGAATTCGTTGTTCGATTTCGTTGTTCGATTTTGTTGTTCGATTTCGTTGTTCGATTTCGTTGTTCGATTTCGAAGTTCGATTTCGTTGTTCGATTTCGTTGTTCGATTTCGTTATTCGATTTCGTTGTTCGATTTCGTTGTTCGATTTCGTTGTTCGATTTCGTTGTTCGATTTCGTTGTTCGATTTCGTTGTTCGATTTCGTTGTTCGATTTCGTTGTTCGATTTCGTTGTTCGATTTCGTTGTTCGATTTCGTTGTTCGATTTCGTTGTTCGATTTCGTTGTTCGATTTCGATGTTCGATTTCGTTGTTCAATTTCGTTGTTCGATTCGTTATTCGCTTTCGTTGTGCGATTTCGTTGTTCAATTTCGTTGTTCCATTTCGTTGTTCGATTTCGTTGTTCGATTTCATTGTTCGATTTCGTTGTTCGATTCGTTTGTTCGATTTCGTTGTTCGATTTCGTGGTTCGAATTCGTTGTTCGAATTCGTTGTTCGATTTCGTTGTTCGATTTCATTCATTGTTCGATTTCGTGGTTCGAATTCGTTGTTCGAATTCGTTGTTCGATTTCGTTGTTCGTTGTTAGATTTCGTTGTTCGTTGTTAGATTTCGTTGTTCTTTGTTCGATTTCGTTGTTCGTTGTTAGATTTCGTTGTTCTTTGTTCAATTTCGTTGTTCGATTTCGTTGTTCGATTTCGTTGTTCAATTTCGTTGTTCGATTTCGTTGTTCGATTTCGTTGTTCGATTTCGTTGTTCGATTTCGTTGTTCGATTTCGTTGTTCGATTTCGTTGTTCGATTTCGTTGTTCGATTTCGTTGTTGGAATTCGTGTTCGATTTCGTTGATCGATTTCGTTGTTCGATTTTCATTGTTCGATTTGATTGTTCGATTTCGTTGATCGATTTCGTTGATCGATTTCGTTTTTCGATTTCGTTCGATTTCGTTGTTCGATTTCATTGTTCGATTTCGTTGTTCGATTTCGTGGTTCGATTTCGTTGTTAGATTTCGTTGTTCGTTGTTAGATTTCGTTGTTCGTTGTTAGATTTCGTTATTCGTTGTTAGATTTCGTTGTTCTTTGTTCGATTTCGTGGTTCGAATTCGTTGTTCGAATTCGTTGTTCGATTTCGTTGTTCGATTTTGTTGTTCGATTTCGTTGTTCGATTTCATTGTTCGATTTCGTGGTTCGAATTCGTTGTTCGAATTCGTTGTTCGATTTCGTAGTTCGTTGTTAGATTTCGTTGTTCGTTGTTAGATTTCGTTTTTCTTTGTTCAATTTCGTTGTTCGATTCGTTATTCGCTTTCGTTGTGCGATTTCGTTGTTCAATTTCGTTGTTCCATTTCGTTGTTCGATTTCGTTGTTCGATTTCGTTGTTCGATTTCGTTGTTCGATTTCGTTGTTAGATTTCGTTGTTCGATTTCGTTGTTCAATTTCGTTGTTCGATTTCGTTGTTAGATTTCGTTGTTCTTTGTTCGATTTCGTGGTTCGAATTCGTTGTTCGAATTCGTTGTTCGATTCGTTATTCGATTTCGTTGTTCGATTTCTTGTTCGATTTCGTTGTTCCATTTCGTTGTTCGATTTCGTTGTTCGATTTCGTTGTTCGATTTCGTTGTTCGATTTCGTTGTTAGATTTCGTTGTTCGATTTCGTTGTTCGATTTCGTTGTTCGATTTCGTTGTTCGATTTCGTTGTTCGATTTCGTTGTCCGATTCCGTTGTTCGATTTCGTTGTTCGTTTTCGTTGTTCGATATTGTTGTATGATTTCGTGGTTCGATTTCGTTGTTCGATTGCGTTGTTCCATTTCGTTGTTCTATTTCGTGGTTCGATTTCGTGGTTTCAGTTTGTTGTTCGATTTCGATTTCGCTGTTCGATTTCGAAGTTGGATTTCGTTGTTCTATTTCGTTGTTCTAATTCGTTGTTCGATTTCGTTGTTCGATTTCGTTGTTCGATTTCGTTGTTCGATTCGTTATTCGATTTCGTTGTTAGATTTCGTTGTTCGATTTCGTTGTTCGATTTCGTTGTTCGATTTCGTTGTTAGATTTCGTTGTTCGTTGTTAGATTTCGTTGTTCGTTGTTAGATTTCGTTATTCGTTGTTAGATTTCGTTGTTCTTTGTTCGATTTCGTGGTTCGAATTCGTTGTTCGAATTCGTTGTTCGATTTCGTTGTTCGATTTTGTTGTTCGATTTCGTTGTTCGATTTCGTTGTTCGATTTCGAAGTTCGATTTCGTTGTTCGATTTCGTTGTTCGATTTCGTTATTCGATTTCGTTGTTCGATTTCGTTGTTCGATTTCGTTGTTCGATTTCGTTGTTCGATTTCGTTGTTCGATTTCGTTGTTCGATTTCGTTGTTCGATTTCGTTGTTCGATTTCGTTGTTCGATTTCGTTGTTCGATTTCGTTGTTCGATTTCGTTGTTCGATTTCGTTGTTCGATTTCGTTGTTCGATTTCGTTGTTCGATTTCGATGTTCGATTTCGTTGTTCAATTTCGTTGTTCGATTCGTTATTCGCTTTCGTTGTGCGATTTCGTTGTTCAATTTCGTTGTTCCATTTCGTTGTTCGATTTCGTTGTTCGATTTCATTGTTCGATTTCGTTGTTCGATTCGTTTGTTCGATTTCGTTGTTCGATTTCGTGGTTCGAATTCGTTGTTCGAATTCGTTGTTCGATTTGGTTGTTCGATTTCGTTGTTCGATTTCGTTGTTCGATTTCGAAGTTCGATTTCGTTGTTCGATTTCGTTGTTCGATTTCGTTATTCGATTTCGTTGTTCGATTTCGTTGTTCGATTTCGTTGTTCGATTTCGTTGTTCGATTTCGTTGTTCGATTTCGTTGTTCGATTTCGTTGTTCGATTTCGTTGTTCGATTTCGTTGTTCGATTTCGTTGTTCGATTTCGTTGTTCGATTTCGTTGTTCGATTTCGTTGTTCGATTTCGTTGTTCGATTTCGTTGTTCGATTTCGATGTTCGATTTCGTTGTTCAATTTCGTTGTTCGATTCGTTATTCGCTTTCGTTGTGCGATTTCGTTGTTCAATTTCGTTGTTCCATTTCGTTGTTCGATTTCGTTGTTCGATTTCATTGTTCGATTTCGTTGTTCGATTCGTTTGTTCGATTTCGTTGTTCGATTTCGTGGTTCGAATTCGTTGTTCGAATTCGTTGTTCGATTTCGTTGTTCGATTTCATTGTTCGATTTCGTGGTTCGAATTCGTTGTTCGAATTCGTTGTTCGATTTCGTTGTTCGTTGTTAGATTTCGTTGTTCGTTGTTAGATTTCGTTGTTCTTTGTTCGATTTCGTGGTTCGAATTCGTTGTTCGAATTCGTTGTTCGATTTCGTTGTTCGATTTTGTTGTTCGATTTCGTTGTTCGATTTCGTTGTTCGATTTCGAAGTTCGATTTCGTTGTTCGATTTCGTTGTTCGATTTCGTTATTCGATTTCGTTGTTCGATTTCGTTGTTCGATTTCGTTGTTCGATTTCGTTGTTCGATTTCGTTGTTCGATTTCGTTGTTCGATTTCGTTGTTCGATTTCGTTGTTCGATTTCGTTGTTCGATTTCGTTGTTCGATTTCGTTGTTCGATTTCGTTGTTCGATTTCGATGTTCGATTTCGTTGTTCAATTTCGTTGTTCGATTCGTTATTCGCTTTCGTTGTGCGATTTCGTTGTTCAATTTCGTTGTTCCATTTCGTTGTTCGATTTCGTTGTTCGATTTCATTGTTCGATTTCGTTGTTCGATTCGTTTGTTCGATTTCGTTGTTCGATTTCGTGGTTCGAATTCGTTGTTCGAATTCGTTGTTCGATTTCGTTGTTCGATTTCATTGTTCGATTTCGTGGTTCGAATTCGTTGTTCGAATTCGTTGTTCGATTTCGTTGTTCGTTGTTAGATTTCGTTGTTCGTTGTTAGATTTCGTTGTTCTTTGTTCGATTTCGTTGTTCGTTGTTAGATTTCGTTGTTCTTTGTTCAATTTCGTTGTTCGATTCGTTATTCGCTTTCGTTGTGCGATTTCGTTGTTCAATTTCGTTGTTCCATTTCGTTGTTCGATTTCGTTGTTCGATTTCGTTGTTCGATTTCGTTGTTCGATTTCGTTGTTCGATTTTGTTGTTCGATTTCGTTGTTCGATTTCGTTGTTCAATTTCGTTGTTCGATTTCGTTGTTCGATTTCGTTGTTCGATTTCGTTGTTCGATTTCGTTGTTCGATTTCGTTGTTCGATTTCGTTGTTGGAATTCGTGTTCGATTTCGTTGATCGATTTCGTTGTTCGATTTTCATTGTTCGATTTGATTGTTCGATTTCGTTGATCGATTTCGTTGATCGATTTCGTTTTTCGATTTCGTTCGATTTCGTTGTTCGATTTCATTGTTCGATTTCGTTGTTCGATTTCGTGGTTCGATTTCGTTGTTAGATTTCGTTGTTCGTTGTTAGATTTCGTTGTTCGTTGTTAGATTTCGTTATTCGTTGTTAGATTTCGTTGTTCTTTGTTCGATTTCGTGGTTCGAATTCGTTGTTCGAATTCGTTGTTCGATTTCGTTGTTCGATTTTGTTGTTCGATTTCGTTGTTCGATTTCATTGTTCGATTTCGTGGTTCGAATTCGTTGTTCGAATTCGTTGTTCGATTTCGTAGTTCGTTGTTAGATTTCGTTGTTCGTTGTTAGATTTCGTTTTTCTTTGTTCAATTTCGTTGTTCGATTCGTTATTCGCTTTCGTTGTGCGATTTCGTTGTTCAATTTCGTTGTTCCATTTCGTTGTTCGATTTCGTTGTTCGATTTCGTTGTTCGATTTCGTTGTTCGATTTCGTTGTTAGATTTCGTTGTTCGATTTCGTTGTTCAATTTCGTTGTTCGATTTCGTTGTTAGATTTCGTTGTTCTTTGTTCGATTTCGTGGTTCGAATTCGTTGTTCGAATTCGTTGTTCGATTCGTTATTCGATTTCGTTGTTCGATTTCTTGTTCGATTTCGTTGTTCCATTTCGTTGTTCGATTTCGTTGTTCGATTTCGTTGTTCGATTTCGTTGTTCGATTTCGTTGTTAGATTTCGTTGTTCGATTTCGTTGTTCGATTTCGTTGTTCGATTTCGTTGTTCGATTTCGTTGTTCGATTTCGTTGTCCGATTCCGTTGTTCGATTTCGTTGTTCGTTTTCGTTGTTCGATATTGTTGTATGATTTCGTGGTTCGATTTCGTTGTTCGATTGCGTTGTTCCATTTCGTTGTTCTATTTCGTGGTTCGATTTCGTGGTTTCAGTTTGTTGTTCGATTTCGATTTCGCTGTTCGATTTCGAAGTTGGATTTCGTTGTTCTATTTCGTTGTTCTAATTCGTTGTTCGATTTCGTTGTTCGATTTCGTTGTTCGATTTCGTTGTTCGATTCGTTATTCGATTTCGTTGTTAGATTTCGTTGTTCGATTTCGTTGTTCGATTTCGTTGTTCGATTTCGTTGTTAGATTTCGTTGTTCGTAGTTAGATTTCGTTGTTCTTTGTTCGATTTCGTTGTTCGTTGTTCGATTTCGTTGTTCGATTTTCGTTGTTCGATTTCGTTGTTCGATTGCGTTGTTCCATTTCGTTATTCAATTTCGTGGTTCGATTTCGTGGTTTCAGTTTGTTGTTCGAGTTCGTTATTCGATTTCGTTGTTCGATTTCGTTGTTCGATTTCGTTGTTCGTTTTCGTTGTTCGATATTGTATGATTTCGTGGTTCGATTTCGTTGTTCAATTGCGTTGTTCCATTTCGTTGTTCTATTTCGTGGTTCGATTTCGTGGTTTCAGTTTGTTGTTCGATTTCGATTTCGTTGTTCGATATCGAAGTTGGATTTCGTTGTTCGATTTCGTTGTTCTATTTCGTTGTTCGATTTCGTTGTTCGAATTCGTTGTTCGAATTCGTTGTTCGATTTCGTTGTTCAATTTCGTTGTTCCATTTCGTTGTTCGATTTCGTTGTTCGATTTCGTTGTCCGATTGCGTTGTTCCATTTCGTTGTTCTATTTCGTGGTTCGATTTCGTGGTTTCAGTTTGTTGTTCGATTTCGAAGTTGGATTTCGTTGTTCGATTTCGTTGTTCAATTTCGATGTTCGATTTCGTTGTTCGATTTCGTTGTTCGAATTCGTTGTTCGATTTCGTTGTTCAATTTCGTTGTTCCATTTCGTTGTTCGATTTCGTTGTTCGATTTCGTTGTTCGATTTCGTTGTTCGATTTCGTTGTTCGATTTCGTTGTCCGATTCCGTTGTTCGATTTCGTTGTTCATTTTCGTTGTTCGATATTGTATGATTTCGTGGTTCGATTTCCTTGTTCGATTGCGTTGTTCCATTTTGTTGTTCTATTTCGTGGTTCAATTTCGTGGTTTCAGTTTGTTGTTCGATTTCGATTTCGTTGTTCGATATCGAAGTTGGATTTCGTTGTTCGATTTCGTTGTTCGATTTCGTTGTTCTATTTCGTTGTTCGATTTCGTTGTTCGATTTCGTTGTTCGATTTCGTTGTTCGATTTCGATGTTCGATTTCGTTGTTCAATTTCGTTGTTCGATTCGTTATTCGCTTTCGTTGTGCGATTTCGTTGTTCAATTTCGTTGTTCCATTTCGTTGTTCGATATCGTTGTTCGATTTCATTGTTCGATTTCGTTGTTCGATTCGTTTGTTCGATTTCGTTGTTCGATTTCGTGGTTCGAATTCGTTGTTCGAATTCGTTGTTCGAATTCGTTGTTCGATTTCGTTGTTCGATTTCATTGTTCGATTTCGTGGTTCGAATTCGTTGTTCGAATTCGTTGTTCGATTTCGTTGTTCGTTGTTAGATTTCGTTGTTCGTTGTTAGATTTCGTTGTTCTTTGTTCGATTTCGTTGTTCGTTGTTAGATTTCGTTGTTCTTTGTTCAATTTCGTTGTTCGATTCGTTATTCGCTTTCGTTGTGCGATTTCGTTGTTCAATTTCGTTGTTCCATTTCGTTGTTCGATTTCGTTGTTCGATTTCGATGTTCGATTTCGTTGTTCGATTTCGTTGTTCGATTTCGTTGTTCGATTTCGTTGTTCGATTTCGTTGTTCGATTTCGTTGTTCGATTTCGTTGTTCGATTTCGTTGTTCGATTTCGTTGTTCGATTTCGTTGTTCGATTTCGTTGTTCGATTTCGTTGTTCGATTTCGTTGTTCGATTTCGTTGTTCGATTTCGTTGTTCGATTTCGTTGTTCGATTTCGTTGTTCGATTTCGTTGTTCGATTTCGTTGTTCGATTTCGTTGTTCGATTTCGTTGTTCGATTTCGTTGTTCGATTTCGTTGTTCGATTTCGTTGTTCGATTTCGTTGTTCGATTTCGTTGTTGGAATACGTGTTCGATTTCGTTGATCGATTTCGTTGTTCGATTTTCATTGTTCGATTTGATTGTTCGATTTCGTTGATCGATTTCGTTTTTCGATTTCGTTCGATTTCGTTGTTCGATTTCATTGTTCGATTTCGTGGTTCGAATTCGTGTTCGAATTCGTTGTTCGATTTCGTTGTTCGTTGTTAGATTTCGTTGTTCGTAGTTAGATTTCGTTGTTCTTTGTTCGATTTCGTTGTTCGTTGTTAGATTTCGTTGTTCTTTGTTCGATTTCGTTGTTCGTTGTTCGATTTCGTTGTTCGATTTTCGTTGTTCGATTTCGTTGTTCGATTGCGTTGTTCCATTTCGTTATTCAATTTCGTGGTTCGATTTCGTGGTTTCAGTTTGTTGTTCGAGTTCGTTATTCGATTTCGTTGTTCGATTTCGTTGTTCGATTTCGTTGTTCGTTTTCGTTGTTCGATATTATATGATTTCGTGGTTCGATTTCGTTGTTCGATTGCGTTGTTCCATTTCGTTGTTCTATTTCGTGGTTCGATTTCGTGGTTTCAGTTTGTTGTTCGATTTCTATTTCGTTGTTCGATATCGAAGTTGGATTTCGTTGTTCGATTTCGTTGTTCTATTTCGTTGTTCGATTTCGTTGTTCGAATTCGTTGTTCGAATTCGTTGTTCGATTTCGTTGTTCAATTTCGTTGTTCCATTTCGTTGTTCGATTTCGTTGTTCGATTTCGTTGTTCGATTGCGTTGTTCCATTTCGTTGTTCTATTTCGTGGTTCGATTTCGTGGTTTCAGTTTGTTGTTCGATTTCGATTTCGTTGTTCGATTTCGAAGTTGGATTTCGTTTTTCGATTTCGTTGTTCAATTTCGATGTTCGATTTCGTTGTTCGATTTCGTTGTTCGAATTCGTTGTTCGATTTCGTTGTTCAATTTCGTTGTTCCATTTCGTTGTTCGATTTCGTTGTTCGATTTCGTTGTTCGATTTCGTTGTTCGATTTCGTTGTTCGATTTCGTTGTTCGATTTCGTTGTCCGATTCCGTTGTTCGATTTCGTTGTTCATTTTCGTTGTTCGATATTGTATGATTTCGTGGTTCGATTTCGTTGTTCGATTGCGTTGTTCCATTTCGTTGTTCTATTTCGTGGTTCAATTTCGTGGTTTCAGTTTGTTGTTCGATTTCGATTTCGTTGTTCGATATCGAAGTTGGATTTCGTTGTTCGATTTCGTTGTTCAATTTCGTTGTTCGATTTCGTTGTTCAATTTCGTTTTTCCATTTCGTTGTTCGATTACGTTGTTCGATTGCGTTGTTCCATTTCGTTGTTCTATTTCGTGGTTCGAATTCGTTGTTCGAATTCGTTGTTCGAATTCGTTGTTCGATTTCGTTGTTCGATTTCATTGTTCGATTTCGTGGTTCGAATTCGTTGTTCGAATTCGTTGTTCGATTTCGTTGTTCGTTGTTAGATTTCGTTGTTCGTTGTTAGATTTCGTTTTTCTTTGTTCAATTTCGTTGTTCGATTCGTTATTCGCTTTCGTTGTGCGATTTCGTTGTTCAATTTCGTTGTTCCATTTCGTTGTTCGATTTCGTTGTTCGATTTCGTTGTTCGATTTCGTTGTTAGATTTCGTTGTTCGATTTCGTTGTTCAATTTCGTTGTTCGATTTCGTTGTTAGATTTCGTTGTTCGAATTCGTTGTTCGAATTCGTTGTTCGAATTCGTTGTTCGATTTCGTTGTTCGATTTCATTGTTCGATTTCGTGGTTCGAATTCGTTGTTCGAATTCGTTGTTCGATTTCGTTGTTCGTTGTTAGATTTCGTTGTTCGTTGTTAGATTTCGTTGTTCTTTGTTCAATTTCGTTGTTCGATTCGTTATTCGCTTTCGTTGTGCGATTTCGTTGTTCAATTTCGTTGTTCCATTTCGTTGTTCGATTTCGTTGTTCGATTTCGTTGTTCGATTTCGTTGTTAGATTTCGTTGTTCGATTTCGTTGTTCGATTTCGTTGTTCGATTTCGTTGTTAGATTTCGTTGTTCTTTGTTCGATTTCGTGGTTCGAATTCGTTGTTCGAATTCGTTGTTCGATTCGTTATTCGATTTCGTTGTTCGATTTCTTGTTCGATTTCGTTGTTCCATTTCGTTGTTCGATTTCGTTGTTCGATTTCGTTGTTCGATTTCGTTGTTCGATTTCGTTGTTAGATTTCGTTGTTCGATTTCGTTGTTCGATTTCGTTGTTCGATTTCGTTGTTCGATTTCGTTGTCCGATTCCGTTGTTCGATTTCGTTGTTCGTTTTCGTTGTTCGATATTGTTGTATGATTTCGTGGTTCGATTTCGTTGTTCGATTGCGTTGTTCCATTTCGTTGTTCGATTTCGTTGTTCGATTTCGTTGTTCGATTTCGTTGTTCGATTTCGTTGTTCGATTTCGTTGTTCGATTTCGTTGTTGGAATTCGTGTTCGATTTCGTTGATCGATTTCGTTGTTCGATTTTCATTGTTCGATTTGATTGTTCGATTTCGTTGATCGATTTCGTTGATCGATTTCGTTTTTCGATTTCGTTCGATTTCGTTGTTCGATTTCATTGTTCGATTTCGTGGTTCGAATTCGTTGTTCGAATTCGTTGTTCGATTTCGTTGTTCGTTGTTAGATTTCGTTGTTCGTAGTTAGATTTCGTTGTTCTTTGTTCGATTTCGTTGTTCGTTGTTCGATTTCGTTGTTCGATTTTCGTTGTTCGATTTCGTTGTTCGATTGCGTTGTTCCATTTCGTTATTCAATTTCGTGGTTCGATTTCGTGGTTTCAGTTTGTTGTTCGAGTTCGTTATTCGATTTCGTTGTTCGATTTCGTTGTTCGATTTCGTTGTTCGTTTTCGTTGTTCGATATTGTATGATTTCGTGGTTCGATTTCGTTGTTCAATTGCGTTGTTCCATTTTCGTTGTTCTATTTCGTGGTTCGATTTCGTGGTTTCAGTTTGTTGTTCGATTTCGATTTCGTTGCTCGATATCGAAGTTGGATTTCGTTGTTCGATTTCGTTGTTCTATTTCGTTGTTCGATTTCGTTGTTCGAATTCGTTGTTCGAATTCGTTGTTCGATTTCGTTGTTCAGTTTCGTTGTTCCATTTCGTTGTTCGATTTCGTTGTTCGATTTCGTTGTCCGATTGCGTTGTTCCATTTCGTTGTTCTATTTCGTGGTTCGATTTCGTGGTTTCAGTTTGTTGTTCGATTTCGATTTCGTTGTTCGATTTCGAAGTTGGATTTCGTTGTTCGATTTCGTTGTTCAATTTCGATGTTCGATTTCGTTGTTCGATTTCGTTGTTCGAATTCGTTGTTCGATTTCGTTGTTCAATTTCGTTGTTCGATTTCGTTGTTCGATTTCGTTGTTCGATTTCGTTGTCCGATTCCGTTGTTCGATTTCGTTGTTCATTTTCGTTGTTCGATATTGTATGATTTCGTGGTTCAATTTCCTTGTTCGATTGCGTTGTTCCATTTCGTTGTTCTATTTCGTGGTTCAATTTCGTGGTTTCAGTTTGTTGTTCGATTTCGATTTCGTTGTTCGATATCGAAGTTGGATTTCGTTGTTCGATTTCGTTGTTCGATTTCGTTGTTCTATTTCGTTGTTCGATTTCGTTGTTCGATTTCGTTGTTCGATTTCGTTGTTCGATTTCGATGTTCGATTTCGTTGTTCAATTTCGTTGTTCGATTCGTTATTCGCTTTCGTTGTGCGATTTCGTTGTTCAATTTCGTTGTTCCATTTCGTTGTTCGATATCGTTGTTCGATTTCATTGTTCGATTTCGTTGTTCGATTCGTTTGTTCGATTTCGTTGTTCGATTTCGTGGTTCGAATTCGTTGTTCGAATTCGTTGTTCGATTTCGTTGTTCGATTTCATTGTTCGATTTCGTGGTTCGAATTCGTTGTTCGAATTCGTTGTTCGATTTCGTTGTTCGATTTCGTTGTTCGATTTCGTTGTTAGATTTCGTTGTTCGATTTCGTTGTTCGATTTCGTTGTTCGATTTCGTTGTTAGATTTCGTTGTTCTTTGTTCGATTTCGTGGTTCGAATTCGTTGTTCGAATTCGTTGTTCGATTCGTTATTCGATTTCGTTGTTCGATTTCTTGTTCGATTTCGTTGTTCCATTTCGTTGTTCGATTTCGTTGTTCGATTTCGTTGTTCGATTTCGTTGTTCGATTTCGTTGTTAGATTTCGTTGTTCGATTTCGTTGTTCGATTTCGTTGTTCGATTTCGTTGTTCGATTTCGTTGTCCGATTCCGTTGTTCGATTTCGTTGTTCGTTTTCGTTGTTCGATATTGTTGTATGATTTCGTGGTTCGATTTCGTTGTTCGATTGCGTTGTTCCATTTCGTTGTTCGATTTCGTTGTTCGATTTCGTTGTTCGATTTCGTTGTTCGATTTCGTTGTTCGATTTCGTTGTTCGATTTCGTGGTTCGAATTCGTGTTCGAATTCGTTGTTCGATTTCGTTGTTCGTTGTTAGATTTCGTTGTTCGTAGTTAGATTTCGTTGTTCTTTGTTCGATTTCGTTGTTCGTTGTTAGATTTCGTTGTTCTTTGTTCGATTTCGTTGTTCGTTGTTCGATTTCGTTGTTCGATTTTCGTTGTTCGATTTCGTTGTTCGATTGCGTTGTTCCATTTCGTTATTCAATTTCGTGGTTCGATTTCGTGGTTTCAGTTTGTTGTTCGAGTTCGTTATTCGATTTCGTTGTTCGATTTCGTTGTTCGATTTCGTTGTTCGTTTTCGTTGTTCGATATTATATGATTTCGTGGTTCGATTTCGTTGTTCGATTGCGTTGTTCCATTTCGTTGTTCTATTTCGTGGTTCGATTTCGTGGTTTCAGTTTGTTGTTCGATTTCTATTTCGTTGTTCGATATCGAAGTTGGATTTCGTTGTTCGATTTCGTTGTTCTATTTCGTTGTTCGATTTCGTTGTTCGAATTCGTTGTTCGAATTCGTTGTTCGATTTCGTTGTTCAATTTCGTTGTTCCATTTCGTTGTTCGATTTCGTTGTTCGATTTCGTTGTTCGATTGCGTTGTTCCATTTCGTTGTTCTATTTCGTGGTTCGATTTCGTGGTTTCAGTTTGTTGTTCGATTTCGATTTCGTTGTTCGATTTCGAAGTTGGATTTCGTTTTTCGATTTCGTTGTTCAATTTCGATGTTCGATTTCGTTGTTCGATTTCGTTGTTCGAATTCGTTGTTCGATTTCGTTGTTCAATTTCGTTGTTCCATTTCGTTGTTCGATTTCGTTGTTCGATTTCGTTGTTCGATTTCGTTGTTCGATTTCGTTGTTCGATTTCGTTGTTCGATTTCGTTGTCCGATTCCGTTGTTCGATTTCGTTGTTCATTTTCGTTGTTCGATATTGTATGATTTCGTGGTTCGATTTCGTTGTTCGATTGCGTTGTTCCATTTCGTTGTTCTATTTCGTGGTTCAATTTCGTGGTTTCAGTTTGTTGTTCGATTTCGATTTCGTTGTTCGATATCGAAGTTGGATTTCGTTGTTCGATTTCGTTGTTCAATTTCGTTGTTCGATTTCGTTGTTCAATTTCGTTTTTCCATTTCGTTGTTCGATTACGTTGTTCGATTGCGTTGTTCCATTTCGTTGTTCTATTTCGTGGTTCGAATTCGTTGTTCGAATTCGTTGTTCGAATTCGTTGTTCGATTTCGTTGTTCGATTTCATTGTTCGATTTCGTGGTTCGAATTCGTTGTTCGAATTCGTTGTTCGATTTCGTTGTTCGTTGTTAGATTTCGTTGTTCGTTGTTAGATTTCGTTTTTCTTTGTTCAATTTCGTTGTTCGATTCGTTATTCGCTTTCGTTGTGCGATTTCGTTGTTCAATTTCGTTGTTCCATTTCGTTGTTCGATTTCGTTGTTCGATTTCGTTGTTCGATTTCGTTGTTAGATTTCGTTGTTCGATTTCGTTGTTCAATTTCGTTGTTCGATTTCGTTGTTAGATTTCGTTGTTCGAATTCGTTGTTCGAATTCGTTGTTCGAATTCGTTGTTCGATTTCGTTGTTCGATTTCATTGTTCGATTTCGTGGTTCGAATTCGTTGTTCGAATTCGTTGTTCGATTTCGTTGTTCGTTGTTAGATTTCGTTGTTCGTTGTTAGATTTCGTTGTTCTTTGTTCAATTTCGTTGTTCGATTCGTTATTCGCTTTCGTTGTGCGATTTCGTTGTTCAATTTCGTTGTTCCATTTCGTTGTTCGATTTCGTTGTTCGATTTCGTTGTTCGATTTCGTTGTTAGATTTCGTTGTTCGATTTCGTTGTTCGATTTCGTTGTTCGATTTCGTTGTTAGATTTCGTTGTTCTTTGTTCGATTTCGTGGTTCGAATTCGTTGTTCGAATTCGTTGTTCGATTCGTTATTCGATTTCGTTGTTCGATTTCTTGTTCGATTTCGTTGTTCCATTTCGTTGTTCGATTTCGTTGTTCGATTTCGTTGTTCGATTTCGTTGTTCGATTTCGTTGTTAGATTTCGTTGTTCGATTTCGTTGTTCGATTTCGTTGTTCGATTTCGTTGTTCGATTTCGTTGTCCGATTCCGTTGTTCGATTTCGTTGTTCGTTTTCGTTGTTCGATATTGTTGTATGATTTCGTGGTTCGATTTCGTTGTTCGATTGCGTTGTTCCATTTCGTTGTTCGATTTCGTTGTTCGATTTCGTTGTTCGATTTCGTTGTTCGATTTCGTTGTTCGATTTCGTTGTTCGATTTCGTTGTTGGAATTCGTGTTCGATTTCGTTGATCGATTTCGTTGTTCGATTTTCATTGTTCGATTTGATTGTTCGATTTCGTTGATCGATTTCGTTGATCGATTTCGTTTTTCGATTTCGTTCGATTTCGTTGTTCGATTTCATTGTTCGATTTCGTGGTTCGAATTCGTTGTTCGAATTCGTTGTTCGATTTCGTTGTTCGTTGTTAGATTTCGTTGTTCGTAGTTAGATTTCGTTGTTCTTTGTTCGATTTCGTTGTTCGTTGTTCGATTTCGTTGTTCGATTTTCGTTGTTCGATTTCGTTGTTCGATTGCGTTGTTCCATTTCGTTATTCAATTTCGTGGTTCGATTTCGTGGTTTCAGTTTGTTGTTCGAGTTCGTTATTCGATTTCGTTGTTCGATTTCGTTGTTCGATTTCGTTGTTCGTTTTCGTTGTTCGATATTGTATGATTTCGTGGTTCGATTTCGTTGTTCAATTGCGTTGTTCCATTTTCGTTGTTCTATTTCGTGGTTCGATTTCGTGGTTTCAGTTTGTTGTTCGATTTCGATTTCGTTGCTCGATATCGAAGTTGGATTTCGTTGTTCGATTTCGTTGTTCTATTTCGTTGTTCGATTTCGTTGTTCGAATTCGTTGTTCGAATTCGTTGTTCGATTTCGTTGTTCAGTTTCGTTGTTCCATTTCGTTGTTCGATTTCGTTGTTCGATTTCGTTGTCCGATTGCGTTGTTCCATTTCGTTGTTCTATTTCGTGGTTCGATTTCGTGGTTTCAGTTTGTTGTTCGATTTCGATTTCGTTGTTCGATTTCGAAGTTGGATTTCGTTGTTCGATTTCGTTGTTCAATTTCGATGTTCGATTTCGTTGTTCGATTTCGTTGTTCGAATTCGTTGTTCGATTTCGTTGTTCAATTTCGTTGTTCGATTTCGTTGTTCGATTTCGTTGTTCGATTTCGTTGTCCGATTCCGTTGTTCGATTTCGTTGTTCATTTTCGTTGTTCGATATTGTATGATTTCGTGGTTCGATTTCCTTGTTCGATTGCGTTGTTCCATTTCGTTGTTCTATTTCGTGGTTCAATTTCGTGGTTTCAGTTTGTTGTTCGATTTCGATTTCGTTGTTCGATATCGAAGTTGGATTTCGTTGTTCGATTTCGTTGTTCGATTTCGTTGTTCTATTTCGTTGTTCGATTTCGTTGTTCGATTTCGTTGTTCGATTTCGTTGTTCGATTTCGATGTTCGATTTCGTTGTTCAATTTCGTTGTTCGATTCGTTATTCGCTTTCGTTGTGCGATTTCGTTGTTCAATTTCGTTGTTCCATTTCGTTGTTCGATATCGTTGTTCGATTTCATTGTTCGATTTCGTTGTTCGATTCGTTTGTTCGATTTCGTTGTTCGATTTCGTGGTTCGAATTCGTTGTTCGAATTCGTTGTTCGATTTCGTTGTTCGATTTCATTGTTCGATTTCGTGGTTCGAATTCGTTGTTCGAATTCGTTGTTCGATTTCGTTGTTCGATTTCGTTGTTCGATTTCGTTGTTAGATTTCGTTGTTCGATTTCGTTGTTCGATTTCGTTGTTCGATTTCGTTGTTAGATTTCGTTGTTCTTTGTTCGATTTCGTGGTTCGAATTCGTTGTTCGAATTCGTTGTTCGATTCGTTATTCGATTTCGTTGTTCGATTTCTTGTTCGATTTCGTTGTTCCATTTCGTTGTTCGATTTCGTTGTTCGATTTCGTTGTTCGATTTCGTTGTTCGATTTCGTTGTTAGATTTCGTTGTTCGATTTCGTTGTTCGATTTCGTTGTTCGATTTCGTTGTTCGATTTCGTTGTCCGATTCCGTTGTTCGATTTCGTTGTTCGTTTTCGTTGTTCGATATTGTTGTATGATTTCGTGGTTCGATTTCGTTGTTCGATTGCGTTGTTCCATTTCGTTGTTCGATTTCGTTGTTCGATTTCGTTGTTCGATTTCGTTGTTCGATTTCGTTGTTCGATTTCGTTGTTCGATTTCGTTGTTGGAATTCGTGTTCGATTTCGTTGATCGATTTCGTTGTTCGATTTTCATTGTTCGATTTGATTGTTCGATTTCGTTGATCGATTTCGTTGATCGATTTCGTTTTTCGATTTCGTTCGATTTCGTTGTTCGATTTCATTGTTCGATTTCGTGGTTCGAATTCGTTGTTCGAATTCGTTGTTCGATTTCGTTGTTCGTTGTTAGATTTCGTTGTTCGTAGTTAGATTTCGTTGTTCTTTGTTCGATTTTGTTGTTCGTTGTTCGATTTCGTTGTTCGATTTTCGTTGTTCGATTTCGTTGTTCGATTGCGTTGTTCCATTTCGTTATTCAATTTCGTGGTTCGATTTCGTGGTTTCAGTTTGTTGTTCGAGTTCGTTATTCGATTTCGTTGTTCGATTTCGTTGTTCGATTTCGTTGTTCGTTTTCGTTGTTCGATATTGTATGATTTCGTGGTTCGATTTCGTTGTTCAATTGCGTTGTTCCATTTCGTTGTTCTATTTCGTGGTTCGATTTCGTGGTTTCAGTTTGTTGTTCGATTTCGATTTCGTTGTTCGATATCGAAGTTGGATTTCGTTGTTCGATTTCGTTGTTCTATTTCGTTGTTCGATTTCGTTGTTCGAATTCGTTGTTCGAATTCGTTGTTCGATTTCGTTGTTCAATTTCGTTGTTCCATTTCGTTGTTCGATTTCGTTGTTCGATTTCGTTGTCCGATTGCGTTGTTCCATTTCGTTGTTCTATTTCGTGGTTCGATTTCGTGGTTTCAGTTTGTTGTTCGATTTCGATTTCGTTGTTCGATTTCGAAGTTGGATTTCGTTGTTCGATTTCGTTGTTCAATTTCGTTGTTCGATTTCGAAGTTGGATTTCGTTGTTCGATTTCGTTGTTCGATTTCGTTGTTCGATTTCGTTGTTCGATTTCGTTGTCCGATTCCGTTGTTCGATTTCGTTGTTCATTTTCGTTGTTCGATATTGTATGATTTCGTGGTTCGATTTCCTTGTTCGATTGAGTTGTTCCATTTCGTTGTTCTATTTCGTGGTTCAATTTCGTGGTTTCAGTTTGTTGTTCGATTTCGATTTCGTTGTTCGATATCGAAGTTGGATTTCGTTGTTCGATTTCGTTGTTCGATTTCGTTGTTCTATTTCGTTGTTCGATTTCGTTGTTCGATTTCGTTGTTCGATTTCGTTGTTCGATTTCGATGTTCGATTTCGTTGTTCAATTTCGTTGTTCGATTCGTTATTCGCTTTCGTTGTGCGATTTCGTTGTTCAATTTCGTTGTTCCATTTCGTTGTTCGATATCGTTGTTCGATTTCATTGTTCGATTTCGTTGTTCGATTCGTTTGTTCGATTTCGTTGTTCGATTTCGTGGTTCGAATTCGTTGTTCGAATTCGTTGTTCGAATTCGTTGTTCGATTTCGTTGTTCGATTTCATTGTTCGATTTCGTGGTTCGAATTCGTTGTTCGAATTCGTTGTTCGATTTCGTTGTTCGTTGTTAGATTTCGTTGTTCGTTGTTAGATTTCGTTGTTCTTTGTTCGATTTCGTTGTTCGTTGTTAGATTTCGTTGTTCTTTGTTCAATTTTGTTGTTCGATTCGTTATTCGCTTTCGTTGTGCGATTCCGTTGTTCGATTTCGTTGTTCATTTTCGTTGTTCGATATTGTATGATTTCGTGGTTCGATTTCCTTGTTCGATTGAGTTGTTCCATTTCGTTGTTCTATTTCGTGGTTCAATTTCGTGGTTTCAGTTTGTTGTTCGATTTCGATTTCGTTGTTCGATATCGAAGTTGGATTTCGTTGTTCGATTTCGTTGTTCGATTTCGTTGTTCTATTTCGTTGTTCGATTTCGTTGTTCGATTTCGTTGTTCGATTTCGTTGTTCAATTTCGTTGTTCGATTCGTTATTCGCTTTCGTTGTGCGATTTCGTTGTTCAATTTCGTTGTTCCATTTCGTTGTTCGATATCGTTGTTCGATTTCATTGTTCGATTTCGTTGTTCGATTCGTTTGTTCGATTTCGTTGTTCGATTTCGTGGTTCGAATTCGTTGTTCGAATTCGTTGTTCGAATTCGTTGTTCGATTTCGTTGTTCGATTTCATTGTTCGATTTCGTGGTTCGAATTCGTTGTTCGAATTCGTTGTTCGATTTCGTTGTTCGTTGTTAGATTTCGTTGTTCGTTGTTAGATTTCGTTGTTCTTTGTTCGATTTCGTTGTTCGTTGTTAGATTTCGTTGTTCTTTGTTCAATTTTGTTGTTCGATTCGTTATTCGCTTTCGTTGTGCGATTTCGTTGTTCAATTTCGTTGTTCCATTTCGTTGTTCGATTTCGTTGTTCGATTTCGTTGTTCGATTTCGTTGTTCGATTTCGTTGTTCGATTTCGTTGTTCGATTTCGTTGTTCGATTTCGTTGTTCGATTTCGTTGTTCGATTTCGTTGTTCGATTTCGTTGTTCGATTTCGTTGTTCGATTTCGTTGTTCGATTTCGTTGTTCGATTTCGTTGTTCGATTTCGTTGTTCGATTTCGTTGTTCGATTTCGTTGTTCGATTTCGTTGTTCGATTTCGTTGTTCGATTTCGTTGTTCGATTTCGTTGTTCGATTTCGTTGTTCGATTTCGTTGTTCGATTTCGTTGTTGGAATACGTGTTCGATTTCGTTGATCGATTTCGTTGTTCGATTTTCATTGTTCGATTTGATTGTTCGATTTCGTTGATCGATTTCGTTTTTCGATTTCGTTCGATTTCGTTGTTCGATTTCATTGTTCGATTTCGTGGTTCGAATTCGTTGTTCGAATTCGTTGTTCGATTTCGTTGTTCGTTGTTAGATTTCGTTGTTCGTAGTTAGATTTCGTTGTTCTTTGTTCGATTTCGTTGTTCGTTGTTAGATTTCGTTGTTCTTTGTTCGATTTCGTTGTTCGTTGTTCGATTTCGTTGTTCGATTTTCGTTGTTCGATTTCGTTGTTCGATTGCGTTGTTCCATTTCGTTATTCAATTTCGTGGTTCGATTTCGTGGTTTCAGTTTGTTGTTCGAGTTCGTTATTCGATTTCGTTGTTCGATTTCGTTGTTCGATTTCGTTGTTCGTTTTCGTTGTTCGATATTATATGATTTCGTGGTTCGATTTCGTTGTTCGATTGCGTTGTTCCATTTCGTTGTTCTATTTCGTGGTTCGATTTCGTGGTTTCAGTTTGTTGTTCGATTTCTATTTCGTTGTTCGATATCGAAGTTGGATTTCGTTGTTCGATTTCGTTGTTCTATTTCGTTGTTCGATTTCGTTGTTCGAATTCGTTGTTCGAATTCGTTGTTCGATTTCGTTGTTCAATTTCGTTGTTCCATTTCGTTGTTCGATTTCGTTGTTCGATTTCGTTGTTCGATTGCGTTGTTCCATTTCGTTGTTCTATTTCGTGGTTCGATTTCGTGGTTTCAGTTTGTTGTTCGATTTCGATTTCGTTGTTCGATTTCGAAGTTGGATTTCGTTTTTCGATTTCGTTGTTCAATTTCGATGTTCGATTTCGTTGTTCGATTTCGTTGTTCGAATTCGTTGTTCGATTTCGTTGTTCAATTTCGTTGTTCCATTTCGTTGTTCGATTTCGTTGTTCGATTTCGTTGTTCGATTTCGTTGTTCGATTTCGTTGTTCGATTTCGTTGTTCGATTTCGTTGTCCGATTCCGTTGTTCGATTTCGTTGTTCATTTTCGTTGTTCGATATTGTATGATTTCGTGGTTCGATTTCGTTGTTCGATTGCGTTGTTCCATTTCGTTGTTCTATTTCGTGGTTCAATTTCGTGGTTTCAGTTTGTTGTTCGATTTCGATTTCGTTGTTCGATATCGAAGTTGGATTTCGTTGTTCGATTTCGTTGTTCAATTTCGTTGTTCGATTTCGTTGTTCAATTTCGTTTTTCCATTTCGTTGTTCGATTACGTTGTTCGATTGCGTTGTTCCATTTCGTTGTTCTATTTCGTGGTTCGAATTCGTTGTTCGAATTCGTTGTTCGAATTCGTTGTTCGATTTCGTTGTTCGATTTCATTGTTCGATTTCGTGGTTCGAATTCGTTGTTCGAATTCGTTGTTCGATTTCGTTGTTCGTTGTTAGATTTCGTTGTTCGTTGTTAGATTTCGTTTTTCTTTGTTCAATTTCGTTGTTCGATTCGTTATTCGCTTTCGTTGTGCGATTTCGTTGTTCAATTTCGTTGTTCCATTTCGTTGTTCGATTTCGTTGTTCGATTTCGTTGTTCGATTTCGTTGTTAGATTTCGTTGTTCGATTTCGTTGTTCAATTTCGTTGTTCGATTTCGTTGTTAGATTTCGTTGTTCTTTGTTCGATTTCGTGGTTCGAATTCGTTGTTCGAATTCGTTGTTCGATTCGTTATTCGATTTCGTTGTTCGATTTCTTGTTCGATTTCGTTGTTCCATTTCGTTGTTCGATTTCGTTGTTCGATTTCGTTGTTCGATTTCGTTGTTCGATTTCGTTGTTAGATTTCGTTGTTCGATTTCGTTGTTCGATTTCGTTGTTCGGTTTCGTTGATCGATTTCGTTGTCCGATTCCGTTGTTCGATTTCGTTGTTCGTTTTCGTTGTTCGATATTGTTGTATGATTTCGTGGTTCGATTTCGTTGTTCGATTGCGTTGTTCCATTTCGTTGTTCTATTTCGTGGTTCGATTTCGTGGTTTCAGTTTGTTGTTCGATTTCGATTTCGCTGTTCGATTTCGAAGTTGGATTTCGTTGTTCTATTTCGTTGTTCTAATTCGTTGTTCGATTTGGTTGTTCGATTTCGTTGTTCGATTTCGTTGTTCGATTCGTTATTCGATTTCGTTGTTAGATTTCGTTGTTCGATTTCGTTGTTCGATTTCGTTGTTCGATTTCGTTGTTCGATTTCGTTGTTAGATTTCGTTGTTCGTTGTTAGATTTCGTTGTTCGTTGTTAGATTTCGTTATTCGTTGTTAGATTTCGTTGTTCTTTGTTCGATTTCGTGGTTCGAATTCGTTGTTCGAATTCGTTGTTCGATTTCGTTGTTCGATTTTGTTGTTCGATTTCGTTGTTCGATTTCATTGTTCGATTTCGTGGTTCGAATTCGTTGTTCGAATTCGTTGTTCGATTTCGTTGTTCGTTGTTAGATTTCGTTGTTCGTTGTTAGATTTCGTTTTTCTTTGTTCAATTTCGTTGTTCGATTCGTTATTCGCTTTCGTTGTGCGATTTCGTTGTTCAATTTCGTTGTTCCATTTCGTTGTTCGATTTCGTTGTTCGATTTCGTTGTTCGATTTCGTTGTTAGATTTCGTTGTTCGATTTCGTTGTTCAATTTCGTTGTTCGATTTCGTTGTTAGATTTCGTTGTTCTTTGTTCGATTTCGTGGTTCGAATTCGTTGTTCGAATTCGTTGTTCGATTCGTTATTCGATTTCGTTGTTCGATTTCTTGTTCGATTTCGTTGTTCCATTTCGTTGTTCGATTTCGTTGTTCGATTTCGTTGTTCGATTTCGTTGTTCGATTTCGTTGTTCGATTTCGTTGTTAGATTTCGTTGTTCGATTTCGTTGTTCGATTTCGTTGTTCGATTTCGTTGTTCGATTTCGTTGTCCGATTCCGTTGTTCGATTTCGTTGTTCGTTTTCGTTGTTCGATATTGTTGTATGATTTCGTGGTTCGATTTCGTTGTTCGATTGCGTTGTTCCATTTCGTTGTTCTATTTCGTGGTTCGATTTCGTGGTTTCAGTTTGTTGTTCGATTTCGATTTCGCTGTTCGATTTCGAAGTTGGATTTCGTTGTTCTATTTCGTTGTTCTAATTCGTTGTTCGATTTCGTTGTTCGATTTCGTTGTTCGATTTCGTTGTTCGATTCGTTATTCGATTTCGTTGTTAGATTTCGTTGTTCGATTTCGTTGTTCGATTTCGTTGTTCGATTTCGTTGTTCGATTTCGTTGTTCGATTTCGTTGTTCGATTTCGTTGTTAGATTTCGTTGTTCGTTGTTAGATTTCGTTGTTCGTTGTTAGATTTCGTTATTCGTTGTTAGATTTCGTTGTTCTTTGTTCGATTTCGTGGTTCGAATTCGTTGTTCGAATTCGTTGTTCGATTTCGTTGTTCGATTTTGTTGTTCGATTTCGTTGTTCGATTTCGTTGTTCGATTTCGAAGTTCGATTTCGTTGTTCGATTTCGTTGTTCGATTTCGTTATTCGATTTCGTTGTTCGATTTCGTTGTTCGATTTCGTTGTTCGATTTCGTTGTTCGATTTCGTTGTTCGATTTCGTTGTTCGATTTCGTTGTTCGATTTCGTTGTTCGATTTCGTTGTTCGATTTCGTTGTTCGATTTCGTTGTTCGATTTCGTTGTTCGATTTCGATGTTCGATTTCGTTGTTCAATTTCGTTGTTCGATTCGTTATTCGCTTTCGTTGTGCGATTTCGTTGTTCAATTTCGTTGTTCCATTTCGTTGTTCGATTTCGTTGTTCGATTTCATTGTTCGATTTCGTTGTTCGATTCGTTTGTTCGATTTCGTTGTTCGATTTCGTGGTTCGAATTCGTTGTTCGAATTCGTTGTTCGATTTCGTTGTTCGATTTCATTCATTGTTCGATTTCGTGGTTCGAATTCGTTGTTCGAATTCGTTGTTCGATTTCGTTGTTCGTTGTTAGATTTCGTTGTTCGTTGTTAGATTTCGTTGTTCTTTGTTCGATTTCGTTGTTCGTTGTTAGATTTCGTTGTTCTTTGTTCAATTTCGTTGTTCGATTCGTTATTCGCTTTCGTTGTGCTATTTCGTTGTTCAATTTCGTTGTTCCATTTCGTTGTTCGATTTCGTTGTTCGATTTCGTTGTTCGATTTCGTTGTTCGATTTCGTTGTTCGATTTTGTTGTTCGATTTCGTTGTTCGATTTCGTTGTTCAATTTCGTTGTTCGATTTCGTTGTTCGATTTCGTTGTTCGATTTCGTTGTTCGATTTCGTTGTTCGATTTCGTTGTTCGATTTCGTTGTTGGAATTCGTGTTCGATTTCGTTGATCGATTTCGTTGTTCGATTTTCATTGTTCGATTTGATTGTTCGATTTCGTTGATCGATTTCGTTGATCGATTTCGTTTTTCGATTTCGTTCGATTTCGTTGTTCGATTTCATTGTTCGATTTCGTTGTTCGATTTCGTGGTTCGATTTCGTTGTTAGATTTCGTTGTTCGTTGTTAGATTTCGTTGTTCGTTGTTAGATTTCGTTATTCGTTGTTAGATTTCGTTGTTCTTTGTTCGATTTCGTGGTTCGAATTCGTTGTTCGAATTCGTTGTTCGATTTCGTTGTTCGATTTTGTTGTTCGATTTCGTTGTTCGATTTCATTGTTCGATTTCGTGGTTCGAATTCGTTGTTCGAATTCGTTGTTCGATTTCGTAGTTCGTTGTTAGATTTCGTTGTTCGTTGTTAGATTTCGTTTTTCTTTGTTCAATTTCGTTGTTCGATTCGTTATTCGCTTTCGTTGTGCGATTTCGTTGTTCAATTTCGTTGTTCCATTTCGTTGTTCGATTTCGTTGTTCGATTTCGTTGTTCGATTTCGTTGTTCGATTTCGTTGTTAGATTTCGTTGTTCGATTTCGTTGTTCAATTTCGTTGTTCGATTTCGTTGTTCTTTGTTCGATTTCGTGGTTCGAATTCGTTGTTCGAATTCGTTGTTCGATTCGTTATTCGATTTCGTTGTTCGATTTCTTGTTCGATTTCGTTGTTCCATTTCGTTGTTCGATTTCGTTGTTCGATTTCGTTGTTCGATTTCGTTGTTCGATTTCGTTGTTAGATTTCGTTGTTCGATTTCGTTGTTCGATTTCGTTGTTCGATTTCGTTGTTCGATTTCGTTGTTCGATTTCGTTGTCCGATTCCGTTGTTCGATTTCGTTGTTCGTTTTCGTTGTTCGATATTGTTGTATGATTTCGTGGTTCGATTTCGTTGTTCGATTGCGTTGTTCCATTTCGTTGTTCTATTTCGTGGTTCGATTTCGTGGTTTCAGTTTGTTGTTCGATTTCGATTTCGCTGTTCGATTTCGAAGTTGGATTTCGTTGTTCTATTTCGTTGTTCTAATTCGTTGTTCGATTTCGTTGTTCGATTTCGTTGTTCGATTTCGTTGTTCGATTCGTTATTCGATTTCGTTGTTAGATTTCGTTGTTCGATTTCGTTGTTCGATTTCGTTGTTCGATTTCGTTGTTAGATTTCGTTGTTCGTTGTTAGATTTCGTTGTTCGTTGTTAGATTTCGTCATTCGTTGTTAGATTTCGTTGTTCTTTGTTCGATTTCGTGGTTCGAATTCGTTGTTCGAATTCGTTGTTCGATTTCGTTGTTCGATTTTGTTGTTCGATTTCGTTGTTCGATTTCGTTGTTCGATTTCGAAGTTCGATTTCGTTGTTCGATTTCGTTGTTCGATTTCGTTATTCGATTTCGTTGTTCGATTTCGTTGTTCGATTTCGTTGTTCGATTTCGTTGTTCGATTTCGTTGTTCGATTTCGTTGTTCGATTTCGTTGTTCGATTTCGTTGTTCGATTTCGTTGTTCGATTTCGTTGTTCGATTTCGTTGTTCGATTTCGTTGTTCGATTTCGTTGTTCGATTTCGTTGTTCGATTTCGTTGTTCGATTTCGATGTTCGATTTCGTTGTTCAATTTCGTTGTTCGATTCGTTATTCGCTTTCGTTGTGCGATTTCGTTGTTCAATTTCGTTGTTCCATTTCGTTGTTCGATTTCGTTGTTCGATTTCATTGTTCGATTTCGTTGTTCGATTCGTTTGTTCGATTTCGTTGTTCGATTTCGTGGTTCGAATTCGTTGTTCGAATTCGTTGTTCGATTTGGTTGTTCGATTTCGTTGTTCGATTTCGTTGTTCGATTTCGAAGTTCGATTTCGTTGTTCGATTTCGTTGTTCGATTTCGTTATTCGATTTCGTTGTTCGATTTCGTTGTTCGATTTCGTTGTTCGATTTCGTTGTTCGATTTCGTTGTTCGATTTCGTTGTTCGATTTCGTTGTTCGATTTCGTTGTTCGATTTCGTTGTTCGATTTCGTTGTTCGATTTCGTTGTTCGATTTCGTTGTTCGATTTCGTTGTTCGATTTCGTTGTTCGATTTCGATGTTCGATTTCGTTGTTCAATTTCGTTGTTCGATTCGTTATTCGCTTTCGTTGTGCGATTTCGTTGTTCAATTTCGTTGTTCCATTTCGTTGTTCGATTTCGTTGTTCGATTTCATTGTTCGATTTCGTTGTTCGATTCGTTTGTTCGATTTCGTTGTTCGATTTCGTGGTTCGAATTCGTTGTTCGAATTCGTTGTTCGATTTCGTTGTTCGATTTCATTGTTCGATTTCGTGGTTCGAATTCGTTGTTCGAATTCGTTGTTCGATTTCGTTGTTCGTTGTTAGATTTCGTTGTTCGTTGTTAGATTTCGTTGTTCTTTGTTCGATTTCGTGGTTCGAATTCGTTGTTCGAATTCGTTGTTCGATTTCGTTGTTCGATTTTGTTGTTCGATTTCGTTGTTCGATTTCGTTGTTCGATTTCGAAGTTCGATTTCGTTGTTCGATTTCGTTGTTCGATTTCGTTATTCGATTTCGTTGTTCGATTTCGTTGTTCGATTTCGTTGTTCGATTTCGTTGTTCGATTTCGTTGTTCGATTTCGTTGTTCGATTTCGTTGTTCGATTTCGTTGTTCGATTTCGTTGTTCGATTTCGTTGTTCGATTTCGTTGTTCGATTTCGTTGTTCGATTTCGATGTTCGATTTCGTTGTTCAATTTCGTTGTTCGATTCGTTATTCGCTTTCGTTGTGCGATTTCGTTGTTCAATTTCGTTGTTCCATTTCGTTGTTCGATTTCGTTGTTCGATTTCATTGTTCGATTTCGTTGTTCGATTCGTTTGTTCGATTTCGTTGTTCGATTTCGTGGTTCGAATTCGTTGTTCGAATTCGTTGTTCGATTTCGTTGTTCGATTTCATTGTTCGATTTCGTGGTTCGAATTCGTTGTTCGAATTCGTTGTTCGATTTCGTTGTTCGTTGTTAGATTTCGTTGTTCGTTGTTAGATTTCGTTGTTCTTTGTTCGATTTCGTTGTTCGTTGTTAGATTTCGTTGTTCTTTGTTCAATTTCGTTGTTCGATTCGTTATTCGCTTTCGTTGTGCGATTTCGTTGTTCAATTTCGTTGTTCCATTTCGTTGTTCGATTTCGTTGTTCGATTTCGTTGTTCGATTTCGTTGTTCGATTTCGTTGTTCGATTTTGTTGTTCGATTTCGTTGTTCGATTTCGTTGTTCAATTTCGTTGTTCGATTTCGTTGTTCGATTTCGTTGTTCGATTTCGTTGTTCGATTTCGTTGTTCGATTTCGTTGTTCGATTTCGTTGTTGGAATTCGTGTTCGATTTCGTTGATCGATTTCGTTGTTCGATTTTCATTGTTCGATTTGATTGTTCGATTTCGTTGATCGATTTCGTTGATCGATTTCGTTTTTCGATTTCGTTCGATTTCGTTGTTCGATTTCATTGTTCGATTTCGTTGTTCGATTTCGTGGTTCGATTTCGTTGTTAGATTTCGTTGTTCGTTGTTAGATTTCGTTGTTCGTTGTTAGATTTCGTTATTCGTTGTTAGATTTCGTTGTTCTTTGTTCGATTTCGTGGTTCGAATTCGTTGTTCGAATTCGTTGTTCGATTTCGTTGTTCGATTTTGTTGTTCGATTTCGTTGTTCGATTTCATTGTTCGATTTCGTGGTTCGAATTCGTTGTTCGAATTCGTTGTTCGATTTCGTAGTTCGTTGTTAGATTTCGTTGTTCGTTGTTAGATTTCGTTTTTCTTTGTTCAATTTCGTTGTTCGATTCGTTATTCGCTTTCGTTGTGCGATTTCGTTGTTCAATTTCGTTGTTCCATTTCGTTGTTCGATTTCGTTGTTCGATTTCGTTGTTCGATTTCGTTGTTCGATTTCGTTGTTAGATTTCGTTGTTCGATTTCGTTGTTCAATTTCGTTGTTCGATTTCGTTGTTAGATTTCGTTGTTCTTTGTTCGATTTCGTGGTTCGAATTCGTTGTTCGAATTCGTTGTTCGATTCGTTATTCGATTTCGTTGTTCGATTTCTTGTTCGATTTCGTTGTTCCATTTCGTTGTTCGATTTCGTTGTTCGATTTCGTTGTTCGATTTCGTTGTTCGATTTCGTTGTTAGATTTCGTTGTTCGATTTCGTTGTTCGATTTCGTTGTTCGATTTCGTTGTTCGATTTCGTTGTTCGATTTCGTTGTCCGATTCCGTTGTTCGATTTCGTTGTTCGTTTTCGTTGTTCGATATTGTTGTATGATTTCGTGGTTCGATTTCGTTGTTCGATTGCGTTGTTCCATTTCGTTGTTCTATTTCGTGGTTCGATTTCGTGGTTTCAGTTTGTTGTTCGATTTCGATTTCGCTGTTCGATTTCGAAGTTGGATTTCGTTGTTCTATTTCGTTGTTCTAATTCGTTGTTCGATTTCGTTGTTCGATTTCGTTGTTCGATTTCGTTGTTCGATTCGTTATTCGATTTCGTTGTTAGATTTCGTTGTTCGATTTCGTTGTTCGATTTCGTTGTTCGATTTCGTTGTTAGATTTCGTTGTTCGTTGTTAGATTTCGTTGTTCGTTGTTAGATTTCGTTATTCGTTGTTAGATTTCGTTGTTCTTTGTTCGATTTCGTGGTTCGAATTCGTTGTTCGAATTCGTTGTTCGATTTCGTTGTTCGATTTTGTTGTTCGATTTCGTTGTTCGATTTCGTTGTTCGATTTCGAAGTTCGATTTCGTTGTTCGATTTCGTTGTTCGATTTCGTTATTCGATTTCGTTGTTCGATTTCGTTGTTCGATTTCGTTGTTCGATTTCGTTGTTCGTAGTTAGATTTCGTTGTTCTTTGTTCGATTTCGTTGTTCGTTGTTCGATTTCGTTGTTCGATTTTCGTTGTTCGATTTCGTTGTTCGATTGCGTTGTTCCATTTCGTTATTCAATTTCGTGGTTCGATTTCGTGGTTTCAGTTTGTTGTTCGAGTTCGTTATTCGATTTCGTTGTTCGATTTCGTTGTTCGATTTCGTTGTTCGTTTTCGTTGTTCGATATTGTATGATTTCGTGGTTCGATTTCGTTGTTCAATTGCGTTGTTCCATTTCGTTGTTCTATTTCGTGGTTCGATTTCGTGGTTTCAGTTTGTTGTTCGATTTCGATTTCGTTGTTCGATATCGAAGTTGGATTTCGTTGTTCGATTTCGTTGTTCTATTTCGTTGTTCGATTTCGTTGTTCGAATTCGTTGTTCGAATTCGTTGTTCGATTTCGTTGTTCAATTTCGTTGTTCCATTTCGTTGTTCGATTTCGTTGTTCGATTTCGTTGTCCGATTGCGTTGTTCCATTTCGTTGTTCTATTTCGTGGTTCGATTTCGTGGTTTCAGTTTGTTGTTCGATTTCGATTTCGTTGTTCGATTTCGAAGTTGGATTTCGTTGTTCGATTTCGTTGTTCAATTTCGATGTTCGATTTCGTTGTTCGATTTCGTTGTTCGAATTCGTTGTTCGATTTCGTTGTTCAATTTCGTTGTTCCATTTCGTTGTTCGATTTCGTTGTTCGATTTCGTTGTTCGATTTCGTTGTTCGATTTCGTTGTTCGATTTCGTTGTCCGATTCCGTTGTTCGATTTCGTTGTTCATTTTCGTTGTTCGATATTGTATGATTTCGTGGTTCGATTTCCTTGTTCGATTGCGTTGTTCCATTTTGTTGTTCTATTTCGTGGTTCAATTTCGTGGTTTCAGTTTGTTGTTCGATTTCGATTTCGTTGTTCGATATCGAAGTTGGATTTCGTTGTTCGATTTCGTTGTTCGATTTCGTTGTTCTATTTCGTTGTTCGATTTCGTTGTTCGATTTCGTTGTTCGATTTCGTTGTTCGATTTCGATGTTCGATTTCGTTGTTCAATTTCGTTGTTCGATTCGTTATTCGCTTTCGTTGTGCGATTTCGTTGTTCAATTTCGTTGTTCCATTTCGTTGTTCGATATCGTTGTTCGATTTCATTGTTCGATTTCGTTGTTCGATTCGTTTGTTCGATTTCGTTGTTCGATTTCGTGGTTCGAATTCGTTGTTCGAATTCGTTGTTCGAATTCGTTGTTCGATTTCGTTGTTCGATTTCATTGTTCGATTTCGTGGTTCGAATTCGTTGTTCGAATTCGTTGTTCGATTTCGTTGTTCGTTGTTAGATTTCGTTGTTCGTTGTTAGATTTCGTTGTTCTTTGTTCGATTTCGTTGTTCGTTGTTAGATTTCGTTGTTCTTTGTTCAATTTCGTTGTTCGATTCGTTATTCGCTTTCGTTGTGCGATTTCGTTGTTCAATTTCGTTGTTCCATTTCGTTGTTCGATTTCGTTGTTCGATTTCGATGTTCGATTTCGTTGTTCGATTTCGTTGTTCGATTTCGTTGTTCGATTTCGTTGTTCGATTTCGTTGTTCGATTTCGTTGTTCGATTTCGTTGTTCGATTTCGTTGTTCGATTTCGTTGTTCGATTTCGTTGTTCGATTTCGTTGTTCGATTTCGTTGTTCGATTTCGTTGTTCGATTTCGTTGTTCGATTTCGTTGTTCGATTTCGTTGTTCGATTTCGTTGTTCGATTTCGTTGTTCGATTTCGTTGTTCGATTTCGTTGTTCGATTTCGTTGTTCGATTTCGTTGTTCGATTTCGTTGTTCGATTTCGTTGTTGGAATACGTGTTCGATTTCGTTGATCGATTTCGTTGTTCGATTTTCATTGTTCGATTTGATTGTTCGATTTCGTTGATCGATTTCGTTTTTCGATTTCGTTCGATTTCGTTGTTCGATTTCATTGTTCGATTTCGTGGTTCGAATTCGTGTTCGAATTCGTTGTTCGATTTCGTTGTTCGTTGTTAGATTTCGTTGTTCGTAGTTAGATTTCGTTGTTCTTTGTTCGATTTCGTTGTTCGTTGTTAGATTTCGTTGTTCTTTGTTCGATTTCGTTGTTCGTTGTTCGATTTCGTTGTTCGATTTTCGTTGTTCGATTTCGTTGTTCGATTGCGTTGTTCCATTTCGTTATTCAATTTCGTGGTTCGATTTCGTGGTTTCAGTTTGTTGTTCGAGTTCGTTATTCGATTTCGTTGTTCGATTTCGTTGTTCGATTTCGTTGTTCGTTTTCGTTGTTCGATATTATATGATTTCGTGGTTCGTTTTCGTTGTTCGATTGCGTTGTTCCATTTCGTTGTTCTATTTCGTGGTTCGATTTCGTGGTTTCAGTTTGTTGTTCGATTTCTATTTCGTTGTTCGATATCGAAGTTGGATTTCGTTGTTCGATTTCGTTGTTCTATTTCGTTGTTCGATTTCGTTGTTCGAATTCGTTGTTCGAATTCGTTGTTCGATTTCGTTGTTCAATTTCGTTGTTCCATTTCGTTGTTCGATTTCGTTGTTCGATTTCGTTGTTCGATTTCGTTGTTCGATTGCGTTGTTCCATTTCGTTGTTCTATTTCGTGGTTCGATTTCGTGGTTTCAGTTTGTTGTTCGATTTCGATTTCGTTGTTCGATTTCGAAGTTGGATTTCGTTTTTCGATTTCGTTGTTCAATTTCGATGTTCGATTTCGTTGTTCGATTTCGTTGTTCGAATTCGTTGTTCGATTTCGTTGTTCAATTTCGTTGTTCCATTTCGTTGTTCGATTTCGTTGTTCGATTTCGTTGTTCGATTTCGTTGTTCGATTTCGTTGTTCGATTTCGTTGTTCGATTTCGTTGTCCGATTCCGTTGTTCGATTTCGTTGTTCATTTTCGTTGTTCGATATTGTATGATTTCGTGGTTCGATTTCGTTGTTCGATTGCGTTGTTCCATTTCGTTGTTCTATTTCGTGGTTCAATTTCGTGGTTTCAGTTTGTTGTTCGATTTCGATTTCGTTGTTCGATATCGAAGTTGGATTTCGTTGTTCGATTTCGTTGTTCAATTTCGTTGTTCGATTTCGTTGTTCAATTTCGTTTTTCCATTTCGTTGTTCGATTACGTTGTTCGATTGCGTTGTTCCATTTCGTTGTTCTATTTCGTGGTTCGAATTCGTTGTTCGAATTCGTTGTTCGAATTCGTTGTTCGATTTCGTTGTTCGATTTCATTGTTCGATTTCGTGGTTCGAATTCGTTGTTCGAATTCGTTGTTCGATTTCGTTGTTCGTTGTTAGATTTCGTTGTTCGTTGTTAGATTTCGTTTTTCTTTGTTCAATTTCGTTGTTCGATTCGTTATTCGCTTTCGTTGTGCGATTTCGTTGTTCAATTTCGTTGTTCCATTTCGTTGTTCGATTTCGTTGTTCGATTTCGTTGTTCGATTTCGTTGTTAGATTTCGTTGTTCGATTTCGTTGTTCAATTTCGTTGTTCGATTTCGTTGTTAGATTTCGTTGTTCTTTGTTCGATTTCGTGGTTCGAATTCGTTGTTCGAATTCGTTGTTCGATTCGTTATTCGATTTCGTTGTTCGATTTCTTGTTCGATTTCGTTGTTCCATTTCGTTGTTCGATTTCGTTGTTCGATTTCGTTGTTCGATTTCGTTGTTCGATTTCGTTGTTAGATTTCGTTGTTCGATTTCGTTGTTCGATTTCGTTGTTCGGTTTCGTTGATCGATTTCGTTGTCCGATTCCGTTGTTCGATTTCGTTGTTCGTTTTCGTTGTTCGATATTGTTGTATGATTTCGTGGTTCGATTTCGTTGTTCGATTGCGTTGTTCCATTTCGTTGTTCTATTTCGTGGTTCGATTTCGTGGTTTCAGTTTGTTGTTCGATTTCGATTTCGCTGTTCGATTTCGAAGTTGGATTTCGTTGTTCTATTTCGTTGTTCTAATTCGTTGTTCGATTTGGTTGTTCGATTTCGTTGTTCGATTTCGTTGTTCGATTCGTTATTCGATTTCGTTGTTAGATTTCGTTGTTCGATTTCGTTGTTCGATTTCGTTGTTCGATTTCGTTGTTCGATTTCGTTGTTAGATTTCGTTGTTCGTTGTTAGATTTCGTTGTTCGTTGTTAGATTTCGTTATTCGTTGTTAGATTTCGTTGTTCTTTGTTCGATTTCGTGGTTCGAATTCGTTGTTCGAATTCGTTGTTCGATTTCGTTGTTCGATTTTGTTGTTCGATTTCGTTGTTCGATTTCATTGTTCGATTTCGTGGTTCGAATTCGTTGTTCGAATTCGTTGTTCGATTTCGTTGTTCGATATCGAAGTTGGATTTCGTTGTTCGATTTCGTTGTTCAATTTCGTTGTTCGATTTCGTTGTTCAATTTCGTTTTTCCATTTCGTTGTTCGATTACGTTGTTCGATTTCGTTGTTCGATTTCGTTGTTCGATTTCGTTGTTGGAATTCGTGTTCGATTTCGTTGATCGATTTCGTTGTTCGATTTTCATTGTTCGATTTGATTGTTCGATTTCGTTGATCGATTTCGTTGATCGATTTCGTTTTTCGATTTCGTTCGATTTCGTTGTTCGATTTCATTGTTCGATTTCGTTGTTCGATTTCGTGGTTCGATTTCGTTGTTAGATTTCGTTGTTCGTTGTTAGATTTCGTTGTTCGTTGTTAGATTTCGTTATTCGTTGTTAGATTTCGTTGTTCTTTGTTCGATTTCGTGGTTCGAATTCGTTGTTCGAATTCGTTGTTCGATTTCGTTGTTCGATTTTGTTGTTCGATTTCGTTGTTCGATTTCATTGTTCGATTTCGTGGTTCGAATTCGTTGTTCGAATTCGTTGTTCGATTTCGTAGTTCGTTGTTAGATTTCGTTGTTCGTTGTTAGATTTCGTTTTTCTTTGTTCAATTTCGTTGTTCGATTCGTTATTCGCTTTCGTTGTGCGATTTCGTTGTTCAATTTCGTTGTTCCATTTCGTTGTTCGATTTCGTTGTTCGATTTCGTTGTTCGATTTCGTTGTTCGATTTCGTTGTTAGATTTCGTTGTTCGATTTCGTTGTTCAATTTCGTTGTTCGATTTCGTTGTTAGATTTCGTTGTTCTTTGTTCGATTTCGTGGTTCGAATTCGTTGTTCGAATTCGTTGTTCGATTCGTTATTCGATTTCGTTGTTCGATTTCTTGTTCGATTTCGTTGTTCCATTTCGTTGTTCGATTTCGTTGTTCGATTTCGTTGTTCGATTTCGTTGTTCGATTTCGTTGTTAGATTTCGTTGTTCGATTTCGTTGTTCGATTTCGTTGTTCGATTTCGTTGTTCGATTTCGTTGTTCGATTTCGTTGTCCGATTCCGTTGTTCGATTTCGTTGTTCGTTTTCGTTGTTCGATATTGTTGTATGATTTCGTGGTTCGATTTCGTTGTTCGATTGCGTTGTTCCATTTCGTTGTTCTATTTCGTGGTTCGATTTCGTGGTTTCAGTTTGTTGTTCGATTTCGATTTCGCTGTTCGATTTCGAAGTTGGATTTCGTTGTTCTATTTCGTTGTTCTAATTCGTTGTTCGATTTCGTTGTTCGATTTCGTTGTTCGATTTCGTTGTTCGATTTCGTTGTTCGATTCGTTATTCGATTTCGTTGTTAGATTTCGTTGTTCGATTTCGTTGTTCGATTTCGTTGTTCGATTTCGTTGTTAGATTTCGTTGTTCGTTGTTAGATTTCGTTGTTCGTTGTTAGATTTCGTTATTCGTTGTTAGATTTCGTTGTTCTTTGTTCGATTTCGTGGTTCGAATTCGTTGTTCGAATTCGTTGTTCGATTTCGTTGTTCGATTTTGTTGTTCGATTTCGTTGTTCGATTTCGTTGTTCGATTTCGAAGTTCGATTTCGTTGTTCGATTTCGTTGTTCGATTTCGTTATTCGATTTCGTTGTTCGATTTCGTTGTTCGATTTCGTTGTTCGATTTCGTTGTTCGATTTCGTTGTTCGATTTCGTTGTTCGATTTCGTTGTTCGATTTCGTTGTTCGATTTCGTTGTTCGATTTCGTTGTTCGATTTCGTTGTTCGATTTCGTTGTTCGATTTCGTTGTTCGATTTCGTTGTTCGATTTCGTTGTTCGATTTCGATGTTCGATTTCGTTGTTCAATTTCGTTGTTCGATTCGTTATTCGCTTTCGTTGTGCGATTTCGTTGTTCAATTTCGTTGTTCCATTTCGTTGTTCGATTTCGTTGTTCGATTTCATTGTTCGATTTCGTTGTTCGATTCGTTTGTTCGATTTCGTTGTTCGATTTCGTGGTTCGAATTCGTTGTTCGAATTCGTTGTTCGATTTCGTTGTTCGATTTCATTGTTCGATTTCGTGGTTCGAATTCGTTGTTCGAATTCGTTGTTCGATTTCGTTGTTCGTTGTTAGATTTCGTTGTTCGTTGTTAGATTTCGTTGTTCTTTGTTCGATTTCGTTGTTCGAATTCGTTGTTCGATTTCGTTGTTCGATTTTGTTGTTCGATTTCGTTGTTCGATTTCGTTGTTCGATTTCGAAGTTCGATTTCGTTGTTCGATTTCGTTGTTCGATTTCGTTATTCGATTTCGTTGTTCGATTTCGTTGTTCGATTTCGTTGTTCGATTTCGTTGTTCGATTTCGTTGTTCGATTTCGTTGTTCGATTTCGTTGTTCGATTTCGTTGTTCGATTTCGTTGTTCGATTTCGTTGTTCGATTTCGTTGTTCGATTTCGTTGTTCGATTTCGATGTTCGATTTCGTTGTTCAATTTCGTTGTTCGATTCGTTATTCGCTTTCGTTGTGCGATTTCGTTGTTCAATTTCGTTGTTCCATTTCGTTGTTCGATTTCGTTGTTCGATTTCATTGTTCGATTTCGTTGTTCGATTCGTTTGTTCGATTTCGTTGTTCGATTTCGTGGTTCGAATTCGTTGTTCGAATTCGTTGTTCGATTTCGTTGTTCGATTTCATTGTTCGATTTCGTGGTTCGAATTCGTTGTTCAAATTCGTTGTTCGATTTCGTTGTTCGTTGTTAGATTTCGTTGTTCGTTGTTAGATTTCGTTGTTCTTTGTTCGATTTCGTTGTTCGTTGTTAGATTTCGTTGTTCTTTGTTCAATTTCGTTGTTCGATTCGTTATTCGCTTTCGTTGTGCGATTTCGTTGTTCAATTTCGTTGTTCCATTTCGTTGTTCGATTTCGTTGTTCGATTTCGTTGTTCGATTTCGTTGTTCGATTTCGTTGTTCGATTTTGTTGTTCGATTTCGTTGTTCGATTTCGTTGTTCAATTTCGTTGTTCGATTTCGTTGTTCGATTTCGTTGTTCGATTTCGTTGTTCGATTTCGTTGTTCGATTTCGTTGTTCGATTTCGTTGTTGGAATTCGTGTTCGATTTCGTTGATCGATTTCGTTGTTCGATTTTCATTGTTCGATTTGATTGTTCGATTTCGTTGATCGATTTCGTTGATCGATTTCGTTTTTCGATTTCGTTCGATTTCGTTGTTCGATTTCATTGTTCGATTTCGTTGTTCGATTTCGTGGTTCGATTTCGTTGTTAGATTTCGTTGTTCGTTGTTAGATTTCGTTGTTCGTTGTTAGATTTCGTTATTCGTTGTTAGATTTCGTTGTTCTTTGTTCGATTTCGTGGTTCGAATTCGTTGTTCGAATTCGTTGTTCGATTTCGTTGTTCGATTTTGTTGTTCGATTTCGTTGTTCGATTTCATTGTTCGATTTCGTGGTTCGAATTCGTTGTTCGAATTCGTTGTTCGATTTCGTAGTTCGTTGTTAGATTTCGTTGTTCGTTGTTAGATTTCGTTTTTCTTTGTTCAATTTCGTTGTTCGATTCGTTATTCGCTTTCGTTGTGCGATTTCGTTGTTCAATTTCGTTGTTCCATTTCGTTGTTCGATTTCGTTGTTCGATTTCGTTGTTCGATTTCGTTGTTCGATTTCGTTGTTAGATTTCGTTGTTCGATTTCGTTGTTCAATTTCGTTGTTCGATTTCGTTGTTAGATTTCGTTGTTCTTTGTTCGATTTCGTGGTTCGAATTCGTTGTTCGAATTCGTTGTTCGATTCGTTATTCGATTTCGTTGTTCGATTTCTTGTTCGATTTCGTTGTTCCATTTCGTTGTTCGATTTCGTTGTTCGATTTCGTTGTTCGATTTCGTTGTTCGATTTCGTTGTTAGATTTCGTTGTTCGATTTCGTTGTTCGATTTCGTTGTTCGATTTCGTTGTTCGATTTCGTTGTTCGATTTCGTTGTCCGATTCCGTTGTTCGATTTCGTTGTTCGTTTTCGTTGTTCGATATTGTTGTATGATTTCGTGGTTCGATTTCGTTGTTCGATTGCGTTGTTCCATTTCGTTGTTCTATTTCGTGGTTCGATTTCGTGGTTTCAGTTTGTTGTTCGATTTCGATTTCGCTGTTCGATTTCGAAGTTGGATTTCGTTGTTCTATTTCGTTGTTCTAATTCGTTGTTCGATTTCGTTGTTCGATTTCGTTGTTCGATTTCGTTGTTCGATTCGTTATTCGATTTCGTTGTTAGATTTCGTTGTTCGATTTCGTTGTTCGATTTCGTTGTTCGATTTCGTTGTTAGATTTCGTTGTTCGTTGTTAGATTTCGTTGTTCGTTGTTAGATTTCGTTATTCGTTGTTAGATTTCGTTGTTCTTTGTTCGATTTCGTGGTTCGAATTCGTTGTTCGAATTCGTTGTTCGATTTCGTTGTTCGATTTTGTTGTTCGATTTCGTTGTTCGATTTCGTTGTTCGATTTCGAAGTTCGATTTCGTTGTTCGATTTCGTTGTTCGATTTCGTTATTCGATTTCGTTGTTCGATTTCGTTGTTCGATTTCGTTGTTCGATTTCGTTGTTCGATTTCGTTGTTCGATTTCGTTGTTCGATTTCGTTGTTCGATTTCGTTGTTCGATTTCGTTGTTCGATTTCGTTGTTCGATTTCGTTGTTCGATTTCGTTGTTCGATTTCGTTGTTCGATTTCGTTGTTCGATTTCGTTGTTCGATTTCGATGTTCGATTTCGTTGTTCAATTTCGTTGTTCGATTCGTTATTCGCTTTCGTTGTGCGATTTCGTTGTTCAATTTCGTTGTTCCATTTCGTTGTTCGATTTCGTTGTTCGATTTCATTGTTCGATTTCGTTGTTCGATTCGTTTGTTCGATTTCGTTGTTCGATTTCGTGGTTCGAATTCGTTGTTCGAATTCGTTGTTCGATTTCGTTGTTCGATTTCATTGTTCGATTTCGTTGTTCGAATTCGTTGTTCGAATTCGTTGTTCGATTTCGTTGTTCGTTGTTAGATTTCGTTGTTCGTTGTTAGATTTCGTTGTTCTTTGTTCGATTTCGTGGTTCGAATTCGTTGTTCGAATTCGTTGTTCGATTTCGTTGTTCGATTTTGTTGTTCGATTTCGTTGTTCGATTTCGTTGTTCGATTTCGAAGTTCGATTTCGTTGTTCGATTTCGTTGTTCGATTTCGTTATTCGATTTCGTTGTTCGATTTCGTTGTTCGATTTCGTTGTTCGATTTCGTTGTTCGATTTCGTTGTTCGATTTCGTTGTTCGATTTCGTTGTTCGATTTCGTTGTTCGATTTCGTTGTTCGATTTCGTTGTTCGATTTCGTTGTTCGATTTCGTTGTTCGATTTCGATGTTCGATTTCGTTGTTCAATTTCGTTGTTCGATTCGTTATTCGCTTTCGTTGTGCGATTTCATTGTTCAATTTCGTTGTTCCATTTCGTTGTTCGATTTCGTTGTTCGATTTCATTGTTCGATTTCGTTGTTCGATTCGTTTGTTCGATTTCGTTGTTCGATTTCGTGGTTCGAATTCGTTGTTCGAATTCGTTGTTCGATTTCGTTGTTCGATTTCATTGTTCGATTTCGTGGTTCGAATTCGTTGTTCGAATTCGTTGTTCGATTTCGTTGTTCGTTGTTAGATTTCGTTGTTCGTTGTTAGATTTCGTTGTTATTTGTTCAATTTCGTTGTTCGATTCGTTATTCGCTTTCGTTGTGCGATTTCGTTGTTCAATTTCGTTGTTCCATTTCGTTGTTCGATTTCGTTGTTCGATTTCGTTGTTCGATTTCGTTGTTCGATTTCGTTGTTCGATTTTGTTGTTCGATTTCGTTGTTCGATTTCGTTGTTCAATTTCGTTGTTCGATTTCGTTGTTCGATTTCGTTGTTCGATTTCGTTGTTCGATTTCGTTGTTCGATTTCGTTGTTCGATTTCGTTGTTGGAATTCGTTTTCGATTTCGTTGATCGATTTCGTTGTTCGATTTTCATTGTTCGATTTGATTGTTCGATTTCGTTGATCGATTTCGTTGATCGATTTCGTTTTTCGATTTCGTTCGATTTCGTTGTTCGATTTCATTGTTCGATTTCGTTGTTCGATTTCGTGGTTCGATTTCGTTGTTAGATTTCGTTGTTCGTTGTTAGATTTCGTTGTTCGTTGTTAGATTTCGTTATTCGTTGTTAGATTTCGTTGTTCTTTGTTCGATTTCGTGGTTCGAATTCGTTGTTCGAATTCGTTGTTCGATTTCGTTGTTCGATTTTGTTGTTCGATTTCGTTGTTCGATTTCATTGTTCGATTTCGTGGTTCGAATTCGTTGTTCGAATTCGTTGTTCGATTTCGTAGTTCGTTGTTAGATTTCGTTGTTCGTTGTTAGATTTCGTTTTTCTTTGTTCAATTTCGTTGTTCGATTCGTTATTCGCTTTCGTTGTGCGATTTCGTTGTTCAATTTCGTTGTTCCATTTCGTTGTTCGATTTCGTTGTTCGATTTCGTTGTTCGATTTCGTTGTTCGATTTCGTTGTTAGATTTCGTTGTTCGATTTCGTTGTTCAATTTCGTTGTTCGATTTCGTTGTTAGATTTCGTTGTTCTTTGTTCGATTTCGTGGTTCGAATTCGTTGTTCGAATTCGTTGTTCGATTCGTTATTCGATTTCGTTGTTCGATTTCTTGTTCGATTTCGTTGTTCCATTTCGTTGTTCGATTTCGTTGTTCGATTTCGTTGTTCGATTTCGTTGTTCGATTTCGTTGTTCGATTTCGTTGTTCGATTTCGTTGTCCGATTCCGTTGTTCGATTTCGTTGTTCGTTTTCGTTGTTCGATATTGTTGTATGATTTCGTGGTTCGATTTCGTTGTTCGATTGCGTTGTTCCATTTCGTTGTTCTATTTCGTGGTTCGATTTCGTGGTTTCAGTTTGTTGTTCGATTTCGATTTCGCTGTTCGATTTCGAAGTTGGATTTCGTTGTTCTATTTCGTTGTTCTAATTCGTTATTCGATTTCGTTGTTAGATTTCGTTGTTCGATTTCGTTGTTCGATTTCGTTGTTCGATTTCGTTGTTAGATTTCGTTGTTCGTTGTTAGATTTCGTTGTTCGTTGTTAGATTTCGTTATTCGTTGTTAGATTTCGTTGTTCTTTGTTCGATTTCGTGGTTCGAATTCGTTGTTCGAATTCGTTGTTCGATTTCGTTGTTCGATTTTGTTGTTCGATTTCGTTGTTCGATTTCGTTGTTCGATTTCGAAGTTCGATTTCGTTGTTCGATTTCGTTGTTCGATTTCGTTATTCGATTTCGTTGTTCGATTTCGTTGTTCGATTTCGTTGTTCGATTTCGTTGTTCGATTTCGTTGTTCGATTTCGTTGTTCGATTTCGTTGTTCGATTTCGTTGTTCGATTTCGTTGTTCGATTTCGTTGTTCGATTTCGTTATTCGCTTTCGTTGTGCGATTTCGTTGTTCAATTTCGTTGTTCCATTTCGTTGTTCGATTTCGTTGTTCGATTTCATTGTTCGATTTCGTTGTTCGATTCGTTTGTTCGATTTCGTTGTTCGATTTCGTGGTTCGAATTCGTTGTTCGAATTCGTTGTTCGATTTCGTTGTTCGATTTCATTGTTCGATTTCGTGGTTCGAATTCGTTGTTCGAATTCGTTGTTCGATTTCGTTGTTCGTTGTTAGATTTCGTTGTTCGTTGTTAGATTTCGTTGTTCTTTGTTCGATTTCGTTGTTCGTTGTTAGATTTCGTTGTTCTTTGTTCAATTTCGTTGTTCGATTCGTTATTCGCTTTCGTTGTGCGATTTCGTTGTTCAATTTCGTTGTTCCATTTCGTTGTTCGATTTCGTTGTTCGATTTCGTTGTTCGATTTCGTTGTTCGATTTCGTTGTTCGATTTCGTTGTTCGATTTCGTTGTTCGATTTCGTTGTTCAATTTCGTTGTTCGATTTCGTTGTTCGATTTCGTTGTTCGATTTCGTTGTTCGATTTCGTTGTTCGATTTCGTTGTTCGATTTCGTTGTTGGAATTCGTGTTCGATTTCGTTGATCGATTTCGTTGTTCGATTTTCATTGTTCGATTTGATTGTTCGATTTCGTTGATCGATTTCGTTGATCGATTTCGTTGATCGATTTCGTTTTTCGATTTCGTTCGATTTCGTTGTTCGATTTCATTGTTCGATTTCGTGGTTCGAATTCGTTGTTCGAATTCGTTGTTCGATTTCGTTGTTCGTTGTTAGATTTCGTTGTTCGTAGTTAGATTTCGTTGTTCTTTGTTCGATTTCGTTGTTCGTTGTTAGATTTCGTTGTTCTTTGTTCGATTTCGTTGTTCGTTGTTCGATTTCGTTGTTCGATTTTCGTTGTTCGATTGCGTTGTTCCATTTCGTTATTCAATTTCGTGGTTCGATTTCGTGGTTTCAGTTTGTTGTTCGAGTTCGTTATTCGATTTCGTTGTTCGATTTCGTTGTTCGATTTCGTTGTTCGTTTTCGTTGTTCGATATTGTATGATTTCGTGGTTCGATTTCGTTGTTCGATTGCGTTGTTCCATTTCGTTGTTCTATTTCGTGGTTCGATTTCGTGGTTTCAGTTTGTTGTTCGATTTCGATTTCGTTGTTCGATATCGAAGTTGGATTTCGTTGTTCGATTTCGTTGTTCTATTTCGTTGTTCGATTTCGTTGTTGAAATTCGTTGTTCGAATTCGTTGTTCGATTTCGTTGTTCAATTTCGTTGTTCCATTTCGTTGTTCGATTTCGTTGTTCGATTTCGTTGTTCGATTGCGTTGTTCCATTTCGTTGTTCTATTTCGTGGTTCGATTTCGTGGTTTCAGTTTGTTGTTCGATTTCGATTTCGTTGTTCGATTTCGAAGTTGGATTTCGTTGTTCGATTTCGTTGTTCAATTTCGATGTTCGATTTCGTTGTTCGATTTCGTTGTTCGATTTCGTTGTTCGATTTCGTTGTTCGATTTCGTTGTTCGATTTCGTTGTTCGATTTCGTTGTTCGATTTCGTTGTTCGATTTCGTTGTTCGATTTCGTTGTTCGAATTCGTTATTCGAATTCGTTGTTCGATTTCGTTGTTCGATTTCGTTGTTCGATTTCGAAGTTCGATTTCGTTGTTCGATTTCGTTGTTCGATTTCGTATTTCGTTGTTCGAATTCGTTGTTCGATTTCGTTGTTCGAATTCGTTGTTCGATTTCGTTGTTCGATTTCGTTGTTCGATTTCGTTGTTCGATTTCGTTGTTCGATTTCGTTGTTCGATTTCGTTGTTCGATTTCGTATTTCGTTGTTCGAATTCGTTGTTCGATTTCGTTGTTCGATTTCGTTGTTCGATTTCGTTGTTCGATTTCGTTGTTCGATTTCGTTGTTCGATTTCGTATTTCGTTGTTCGAATTCGTTGTTCGATTTCGTTGTTCGTTTTCGTTGTTCGATATTGTTGTATGATTTCGTGGTTCGATTTCGTTGTTCGATTGCGTTGTTCCATTTCGTTGTTCTATTTCGTGGTTCGATTTCGTGGTTTCAGTTTGTTGTTCGATTTCGATTTCGCTGTTCGATTTCGTTGTTCGATTTCGTTGTTCGATTTCGTTGTTCGATTTCGTTGTTCGATTTCGTTGTTCGATTTCGTTGTTCGATTTCGTTGTTCGATTTCGTTGTTCGATTTTGAAGTTCGATTTCGTTGTTCGATTTCGTTGTTCGATTTCGTTGTTCGATTTCGTTGTTCGATTTCGTTGTCCGATTCCGTTGTTCGATTTCGTTGTTCGATTTCGTTGTTCGATTTCGTTGTTCGATTTCGTTGTTCGATTTCGTTGTTCGATTTCGTATTTCGTTGTTCGAATTCGTTGTTCGATTTCGTTGTTCGAATTCGTTGTTCGATTTCGTTGTTCGATTTTCTTTGTTCGATTTCGTTGTTCGATTTCGTTGTTCGATTTCGTTGTTCGATTTCGTTGTTCGATTTCGTTGTTCGATTTTGAAGTTCGATTTCGTTGTTCGATTTCGTTGTTCGATTTCGTTGTTCGATTTCGTTGTTCGATTTCGTTGTTCAATTTCGTTGTTCGATTTCGTTGTTCGATTTCGTTGTTCGATATCGAAGTTGGATTTCGTTGTTCGATTTCGTTGTTCGATTTCGTTGTTCGATTTCGTTGTTAGATTTCGTTGTTCGTTGTTAGATTTCGTTGTTCGTTGTTAGATTTCGTTATTCGTTGTTAGATTTCGTTGTTCTTTGTTCGATTTCGTGGTTCGAATTCGTTGTTCGAATTCGTTGTTCGATTTCGTTGTTCGATTTTGTTGTTCGATTTCGTTGTTCGATTTCGTTGTTCGATTTCGAAGTTCGATTTCGTTGTTCGATTTCGTTGTTCGATTTCGTTATTCGATTTCGTTGTTCGATTTCGTTGTTCGATTTCGTTGTTCGATTTCGTTGTTCGATTTCGTTGTTCGATTTCGTTGTTCGATTTCGTTGTTCGATTTCGTTGTTCGATTTCGTTGTTCGATTTCGTTGTTCGATTTCGTTGTTCGATTTCGTTGTTCGATTTCGATGTTCGATTTCGTTGTTCAATTTCGTTGTTCGATTCGTTATTCGCTTTCGTTGTGCGATTTCGTTGTTCAATTTCGTTGTTCCATTTCGTTGTTCGATTTCGTTGTTCGATTTCATTGTTCGATTTCGTTGTTCGATTCGTTTGTTCGATTTCGTTGTTCGATTTCGTGGTTCGAATTCGTTGTTCGAATTCGTTGTTCGATTTCGTTGTTCGTTGTTAGATTTCGTTGTTCGTTGTTAGATTTCGTTGTTCTTTGTTCGATTTCGTTGTTCGTTGTTAGATTTCGTTGTTCTTTGTTCAATTTCGTTGTTCGATTCGTTATTCGCTTTCGTTGTGCGATTTCGTTGTTCAATTTCGTTGTTCCATTTCGTTGTTCGATTTCGTTGTTCGATTTCGTTGTTCGATTTCGTTGTTCGATTTCGTTGTTCGATTTCGTTGTTCGATTTCGTTGTTCGATTTCGTTGTTCAATTTCGTTGTTCGATTTCGTTGTTCGATTTCGTTGTTCGATTTCGTTGTTCGATTTCGTTGTTCGATTTCGTTGTTCGATTTCGTTGTTGGAATTCGTGTTCGATTTCGTTGATCGATTTCGTTGTTCGATTTTCATTGTTCGATTTGATTGTTCGATTTCGTTGATCGATTTCGTTGATCGATTTCGTTTTTCGATTTCGTTCGATTTCGTTTTTCGATTTCGTTCGATTTCGTTGTTCGATTTCATTGTTCGATTTCGTTGTTCGATTTCGTGGTTCGATTTCGTTGTTAGATTTCGTTGTTCGTTGTTAGATTTCGTTGTTCGTTGTTAGATTTCGTTATTCGTTGTTAGATTTCGTTGTTCTTTGTTCGATTTCGTGGTTCGAATTCGTTGTTCGAATTCGTTGTTCGATTTCGTTGTTCGATTTTGTTGTTCGATTTCGTTGTTCGATTTCATTGTTCGATTTCGTGGTTCGAATTCGTTGTTCGAATTCGTTGTTCGATTTCGTTGTTCGTTGTTAGATTTCGTTGTTCGTTGTTAGATTTCGTTTTTCTTTGTTCAATTTCGTTGTTCGATTCGTTATTCGCTTTCGTTGTGCGATTTCGTTGTTCAATTTCGTTGTTCCATTTCGTTGTTCGATTTCGTTGTTCGATTTCGTTGTTCGATTTCGTTGTTCGATTTCGTTGTTAGATTTCGTTGTTCGATTTCGTTGTTCAATTTCGTTGTTCGATTTCGTTGTTAGATTTCGTTGTTCTTTGTTCGATTTCGTGGTTCGAATTCGTTGTTCGAATTCGTTGTTCGATTCGTTATTCGATTTCGATGTTCGATTTCGTTGTTCAATTTCGTTGTTCGATTCGTTATTCGCTTTCGTTGTGCGATTTCGTTGTTCAATTTCGTTGTTCCATTTCGTTGTTCGATTTCGTTGTTCGATTTCATTGTTCGATTTCGTTGTTCGATTCGTTTGTTCGATTTCGTTGTTCGATTTCGTGGTTCGAATTCGTTGTTCGAATTCGTTGTTCGATTTCGTTGTTCGATTTCATTGTTCGATTTCGTGGTTCGAATTCGTTGTTCGAATTCGTTGTTCGATTTCGTTGTTCGTTGTTAGATTTCGTTGTTCGTTGTTAGATTTCGTTGTTCTTTGTTCAATTTCGTTGTTCGATTCGTTATTCGCTTTCGTTGTGCGATTTCGTTGTTCAATTTCGTTGTTCCATTTCGTTGTTCGATTTCGTTGTTCGATTTCGTTGTTCGATTTCGTTGTTCGATTTCGTTGTTCGATTTCGTTGTTCGATTTCGATGTTCGATTTCGTTGTTCAATTTCGTTGTTCGATTCGTTATTCGCTTTCGTTGTGCGATTTCGTTGTTCAATTTCGTTGTTCCATTTCGTTGTTCGATTTCGTTGTTCGATTTCATTGTTCGATTTCGTTGTTCGATTCGTTTGTTCGATTTCATTGTTCGATTTCGTGGTTCGAATTCGTTGTTCGAATTCGTTGTTCGATTTCGTTGTTCGTTGTTAGATTTCGTTGTTCGTTGTTAGATTTCGTTGTTCTTTGTTCAATTTCGTTGTTCGATTCGTTATTCGCTTTCGTTGTGCGATTTCGTTGTTCAATTTCGTTGTTCCATTTCGTTGTTCGATTTCGTTGTTCGATTTCATTGTTCGATTTCGTTGTTCGATTCGTTTGTTCGATTTCGTTGTTCGATTTCGTGGTTCGAATTCGTTGTTCGAATTCGTTGTTCGATTTCGTTGTTCGATTTCATTGTTCGATTTCGTGGTTCGAATTCGTTGTTCGAATTCGTTGTTCGATTTCGTTGTTCGTTGTTAGATTTCGTTGTTCGTTGTTAGATTTCGTTGTTCTTTGTTCGATTTCGTTGTTCGTTGTTAGATTTCGTTGTTCTTTGTTCAATTTCGTTGTTCGATTCGTTATTCGCTTTCGTTGTGCGATTTCGTTGTTCAATTTCGTTGTTCCATTTCGTTGTTCGATTTCGTTGTTCGATTTCGTTGTTCGATTTCGTTGTTCGATTTCGTTGTTCGATTTCGTTGTTCGATTTCGTTGTTCGATTTCGTTGTTCAATTTCGTTGTTCGATTTCGTTGTTCGATTTCGTTGTTCGATTTCGTTGTTCGATTTCGTTGTTCGATTTCGTTGTTCGATTTCGTTGTTGGAATTCGTGTTCGATTTCGTTGATCGATTTCGTTGTTCGATTTTCATTGTTCGATTTGATTGTTCGATTTCGTTGATCGATTTCGTTGATCGATTTCGTTGATCGATTTCGTTTTTCGATTTCGTTCGATTTCGTTGTTCGATTTCATTGTTCGATTTCGTGGTTCGAATTCGTTGTTCGAATTCGTTGTTCGATTTCGTTGTTCGTTGTTAGATTTCGTTGTTCGTAGTTAGATTTCGTTGTTCTTTGTTCGATTTCGTTGTTCGTTGTTAGATTTCGTTGTTCTTTGTTCGATTTCGTTGTTCGTTGTTCGATTTCGTTGTTCGATTTTCGTTGTTCGATTGCGTTGTTTCATTTCGTTATTCAATTTCGTGGTTCGATTTCGTGGTTTCAGTTTGTTGTTCGAGTTCGTTATTCGATTTCGTTGTTCGATTTCGTTGTTCGATTTCGTTGTTCGTTTTCGTTGTTCGATATTGTATGATTTCGTGGTTCGATTTCGTTGTTCGATTGCGTTGTTCCATTTCGTTGTTCTATTTCGTGGTTCGATTTCGTGGTTTCAGTTTGTTGTTCGATTTCGATTTCGTTGTTCGATATCGAAGTTGGATTTCGTTGTTCGATTTCGTTGTTCTATTTCGTTGTTCGATTTCGTTGTTGAAATTCGTTGTTCGAATTCGTTGTTCGATTTCGTTGTTCAATTTCGTTGTTCCATTTCGTTGTTCGATTTCGTTGTTCGATTTCGTTGTTCGATTGCGTTGTTCCATTTCGTTGTTCTATTTCGTGGTTCGATTTCGTGGTTTCAGTTTGTTGTTCGATTTCGATTTCGTTGTTCGATTTCGAAGTTGGATTTCGTTGTTCGATTTCGTTGTTCAATTTCGATGTTCGATTTCGTTGTTCGATTTCGTTGTTCGATTTCGTTGTTCGATTTCGTTGTTCGATTTCGTTGTTCGATTTCGTTGTTCGATTTCGTTGTTCGATTTCGTTGTTCGATTTCGTTGTTCGATTTCGTTGTTCGATTTCGTTGTTCGATTTCGTTGTTCGAATTCGTTATTCGAATTCGTTGTTCGATTTCGTTGTTCGATTTCGTTGTTCGATTTCGAAGTTCGATTTCGTTGTTCGATTTCGTTGTTCGATTTCGTATTTCGTTGTTCGAATTCGTTGTTCGATTTCGTTGTTCGAATTCGTTGTTCGATTTCGTTGTTCGATTTCGTTGTTCGATTTCGTTGTTCGATTTCGTTGTTCGATTTCGTTGTTCGATTTCGTTGTTCGATTTCGTATTTCGTTGTTCGAATTCGTTGTTCGATTTCGTTGTTCGATTTCGTTGTTCGATTTCGTTGTTCGATTTCGTTGTTCGATTTCGTTGTTCGATTTCGTATTTCGTTGTTCGAATTCGTTGTTCGATTTCGTTGTTCGTTTTCGTTGTTCGATATTGTTGTATGATTTCGTGGTTCGATTTCGTTGTTCGATTGCGTTGTTCCATTTCGTTGTTCTATTTCGTGGTTCGATTTCGTGGTTTCAGTTTGTTGTTCGATTTCGATTTCGCTGTTCGATTTCGTTGTTCGATTTCGTTGTTCGATTTCGTTGTTCGATTTCGTTGTTCGATTTCGTTGTTCGATTTCGTTGTTCGATTTCGTTGTTCGATTTCGTTGTTCGATTTTGAAGTTCGATTTCGTTGTTCGATTTCGTTGTTCGATTTCGTTGTTCGATTTCGTTGTTCGATTTCGTTGTCCGATTCCGTTGTTCGATTTCGTTGTTCGATTTCGTTGTTCGATTTCGTTGTTCGATTTCGTTGTTCGATTTCGTATTTCGTTGTTCGAATTCGTTGTTCGATTTCGTTGTTCGAATTCGTTGTTCGATTTCGTTGTTCGATTTTCTTTGTTCGATTTCGTTGTTCGATTTCGTTGTTCGATTTCGTTGTTCGATTTCGTTGTTCGATTTCGTTGTTCGATTTTGAAGTTCGATTTCGTTGTTCGATTTCGTTGTTCGATTTCGTTGTTCGATTTCGTTGTTCGATTTCGTTGTTCAATTTCGTTGTTCGATTTCGTTGTTCGATTTCGTTGTTCGATATCGAAGTTGGATTTCGTTGTTCGATTTCGTTGTTCGATTTCGTTGTTCGATTTCGTTGTTAGATTTCGTTGTTCGTTGTTAGATTTCGTTGTTCGTTGTTAGATTTCGTTATTCGTTGTTAGATTTCGTTGTTCTTTGTTCGATTTCGTGGTTCGAATTCGTTGTTCGAATTCGTTGTTCGATTTCGTTGTTCGATTTTGTTGTTCGATTTCGTTGTTCGATTTCGTTGTTCGATTTCGAAGTTCGATTTCGTTGTTCGATTTCGTTGTTCGATTTCGTTATTCGATTTCGTTGTTCGATTTCGTTGTTCGATTTCGTTGTTCGATTTCGTTGTTCGATTTCGTTGTTCGATTTCGTTGTTCGATTTCGTTGTTCGATTTCGTTGTTCGATTTCGTTGTTCGATTTCGTTGTTCGATTTCGTTGTTCGATTTCGTTGTTCGATTTCGATGTTCGATTTCGTTGTTCAATTTCGTTGTTCGATTCGTTATTCGCTTTCGTTGTGCGATTTCGTTGTTCAATTTCGTTGTTCCATTTCGTTGTTCGATTTCGTTGTTCGATTTCATTGTTCGATTTCGTTGTTCGATTCGTTTGTTCGATTTCGTTGTTCGATTTCGTGGTTCGAATTCGTTGTTCGAATTCGTTGTTCGATTTCGTTGTTCGTTGTTAGATTTCGTTGTTCGTTGTTAGATTTCGTTGTTCTTTGTTCGATTTCGTTGTTCGTTGTTAGATTTCGTTGTTCTTTGTTCAATTTCGTTGTTCGATTCGTTATTCGCTTTCGTTGTGCGATTTCGTTGTTCAATTTCGTTGTTCCATTTCGTTGTTCGATTTCGTTGTTCGATTTCGTTGTTCGATTTCGTTGTTCGATTTCGTTGTTCGATTTCGTTGTTCGATTTCGTTGTTCGATTTCGTTGTTCAATTTCGTTGTTCGATTTCGTTGTTCGATTTCGTTGTTCGATTTCGTTGTTCGATTTCGTTGTTCGATTTCGTTGTTCGATTTCGTTGTTGGAATTCGTGTTCGATTTCGTTGATCGATTTCGTTGTTCGATTTTCATTGTTCGATTTGATTGTTCGATTTCGTTGATCGATTTCGTTGATCGATTTCGTTTTTCGATTTCGTTCGATTTCGTTTTTCGATTTCGTTCGATTTCGTTGTTCGATTTCATTGTTCGATTTCGTTGTTCGATTTCGTGGTTCGATTTCGTTGTTAGATTTCGTTGTTCGTTGTTAGATTTCGTTGTTCGTTGTTAGATTTCGTTATTCGTTGTTAGATTTCGTTGTTCTTTGTTCGATTTCGTGGTTCGAATTCGTTGTTCGAATTCGTTGTTCGATTTCGTTGTTCGATTTTGTTGTTCGATTTCGTTGTTCGATTTCATTGTTCGATTTCGTGGTTCGAATTCGTTGTTCGAATTCGTTGTTCGATTTCGTTGTTCGTTGTTAGATTTCGTTGTTCGTTGTTAGATTTCGTTTTTCTTTGTTCAATTTCGTTGTTCGATTCGTTATTCGCTTTCGTTGTGCGATTTCGTTGTTCAATTTCGTTGTTCCATTTCGTTGTTCGATTTCGTTGTTCGATTTCGTTGTTCGATTTCGTTGTTCGATTTCGTTGTTAGATTTCGTTGTTCGATTTCGTTGTTCAATTTCGTTGTTCGATTTCGTTGTTAGATTTCGTTGTTCTTTGTTCGATTTCGTGGTTCGAATTCGTTGTTCGAATTCGTTGTTCGATTCGTTATTCGATTTCGATGTTCGATTTCGTTGTTCAATTTCGTTGTTCGATTCGTTATTCGCTTTCGTTGTGCGATTTCGTTGTTCAATTTCGTTGTTCCATTTCGTTGTTCGATTTCGTTGTTCGATTTCATTGTTCGATTTCGTTGTTCGATTCGTTTGTTCGATTTCGTTGTTCGATTTCGTGGTTCGAATTCGTTGTTCGAATTCGTTGTTCGATTTCGTTGTTCGATTTCATTGTTCGATTTCGTGGTTCGAATTCGTTGTTCGAATTCGTTGTTCGATTTCGTTGTTCGTTGTTAGATTTCGTTGTTCGTTGTTAGATTTCGTTGTTCTTTGTTCAATTTCGTTGTTCGATTCGTTATTCGCTTTCGTTGTGCGATTTCGTTGTTCAATTTCGTTGTTCCATTTCGTTGTTCGATTTCGTTGTTCGATTTCGTTGTTCGATTTCGTTGTTCGATTTCGTTGTTCGATTTTGTTGTTCGATTTCGTTGTTCGATTTCGTTGTTCAATTTCGTTGTTCGATTTCGTTGTTCGATTTCGTTGTTCGATTTCGTTGTTCGATTTCGTTGTTCGATTTCGTTGTTCGATTTCGTTGTTGGAATTCGTGTTCGATTTCGTTGATCGATTTCGTTGTTCGATTTTCATTGTTCGATTTGATTGTTCGATTTCGTTGATCGATTTCGTTGATCGATTTCGTTTTTCGATTTCGTTCGATTTCGTTGTTCGATTTCATTGTTCGATTTCGTTGTTCGATTTCGTGGTTCGATTTCGTTGTTAGATTTCGTTGTTCGTTGTTAGATTTCGTTGTTCGTTGTTAGATTTCGTTATTCGTTGTTAGATTTCGTTGTTCTTTGTTCGATTTCGTGGTTCGAATTCGTTGTTCGAATTCGTTGTTCGATTTCGTTGTTCGATTTTGTTGTTCGATTTCGTTGTTCGATTTCATTGTTCGATTTCGTGGTTCGAATTCGTTGTTCGAATTCGTTGTTCGATTTCGTAGTTCGTTGTTAGATTTCGTTGTTCGTTGTTAGATTTCGTTTTTCTTTGTTCAATTTCGTTGTTCGATTCGTTATTCGCTTTCGTTGTGCGATTTCGTTGTTCAATTTCGTTGTTCCATTTCGTTGTTCGATTTCGTTGTTCGATTTCGTTGTTCGATTTCGTTGTTCGATTTCGTTGTTAGATTTCGTTGTTCGATTTCGTTGTTCAATTTCGTTGTTCGATTTCGTTGTTAGATTTCGTTGTTCTTTGTTCGATTTCGTGGTTCGAATTCGTTGTTCGAATTCGTTGTTCGATTCGTTATTCGATTTCGTTGTTCGATTTCTTGTTCGATTTCGTTGTTCCATTTCGTTGTTCGATTTCGTTGTTCGATTTCGTTGTTCGATTTCGTTGTTCGATTTCGTTGTTCGATTTCGTTGTTCGATTTCGTTGTCCGATTCCGTTGTTCGATTTCGTTGTTCGTTTTCGTTGTTCGATATTGTTGTATGATTTCGTGGTTCGATTTCGTTGTTCGATTGCGTTGTTCCATTTCGTTGTTCTATTTCGTGGTTCGATTTCGTGGTTTCAGTTTGTTGTTCGATTTCGATTTCGCTGTTCGATTTCGAAGTTGGATTTCGTTGTTCTATTTCGTTGTTCTAATTCGTTATTCGATTTCGTTGTTAGATTTCGTTGTTCGATTTCGTTGTTCGATTTCGTTGTTCGATTTCGTTGTTAGATTTCGTTGTTCGTTGTTAGATTTCGTTGTTCGTTGTTAGATTTCGTTATTCGTTGTTAGATTTCGTTGTTCTTTGTTCGATTTCGTGGTTCGAATTCGTTGTTCGAATTCGTTGTTCGATTTCGTTGTTCGATTTTGTTGTTCGATTTCGTTGTTCGATTTCGTTGTTCGATTTCGAAGTTCGATTTCGTTGTTCGATTTCGTTGTTCGATTTCGTTATTTGATTTCGTTGTTCGATTTCGTTGTTCGATTTCGTTGTTCGATTTCGTTGTTCGATTTCGTTGTTCGATTTCGTTGTTCGATTTCGTTGTTCGATTTCGTTGTTCGATTTCGTTGTTCGATTTCGTTGTTCGATTTCGTTGTTCGATTTCGTTGTTCGATTTCGTTGTTCGATTTCGTTGTTCGATTTCGTTGTTCGATTTCGATGTTCGATTTCGTTGTTCAATTTCGTTGTTCGATTCGTTATTCGCTTTCGTTGTGCGATTTCGTTGTTCAATTTCGTTGTTCCATTTCGTTGTTCGATTTCGTTGTTCGATTTCATTGTTCGATTTCGTTGTTCGATTCGTTTGTTCGATTTCGTTGTTCGATTTCGTGGTTCGAATTCGTTGTTCGAATTCGTTGTTCGATTTCGTTGTTCGATTTCATTGTTCGATTTCGTGGTTCGAATTCGTTGTTCGAATTCGTTGTTCGATTTCGTTGTTCGTTGTTAGATTTCGTTGTTCGTTGTTAGATTTCGTTGTTCTTTGTTCGATTTCGTTGTTCGTTGTTAGATTTCGTTGTTCTTTGTTCAATTTCGTTGTTCGATTCGTTATTCGCTTTCGTTGTGCGATTTCGTTGTTCAATTTCGTTGTTCCATTTCGTTGTTCGATTTCGTTGTTCGATTTCGTTGTTCGATTTCGTTGTTCGATTTCGTTGTTCGATTTCGTTGTTCGATTTCGTTGTTCAATTTCGTTGTTCGATTTCGTTGTTCGATTTCGTATTTCGTTGTTCGATTTCGTTGTTCGATTTCGTTGTTCGATTTCGTTGTTGGAATTCGTGTTCGATTTCGTTGATCGATTTCGTTGTTCGATTTTCATTGTTCGATTTGATTGTTCGATTTCGTTGATCGATTTCGTTGATCGATTTCGTTGATCGATTTCGTTTTTCGATTTCGTTCGATTTCGTTGTTCGATTTCATTGTTCGATTTCGTGGTTCGAATTCGTTGTTCGAATTCGTTGTTCGATTTCGTTGTTCGTAGTTAGATTTCGTTGTTCTTTGTTCGATTTCGTTGTTCGTTGTTAGATTTCGTTGTTCTTTGTTCGATTTCGTTGTTCGTTGTTCGATTTCGTTGTTCGATTTTCGTTGTTCGATTGCGTTGTTCCATTTCGTTATTCAATTTCGTGGTTCGATTTCGTGGTTTCAGTTTGTTGTTCGAGTTCGTTATTCGATTTCGTTGTTCGATTTCGTTGTTCGATTTCGTTGTTCGTTTTCGTTGTTCGATATTGTATGATTTCGTGGTTCGATTTCGTTGTTCGATTGCGTTGTTCCATTTCGTTGTTCTATTTCGTGGTTCGATTTCGTGGTTTCAGTTTGTTGTTCGATTTCGATTTCGTTGTTCGATATCGAAGTTGGATTTCGTTGTTCGATTTCGTTGTTCTATTTCGTTGTTCGATTTCGTTGTTGAAATTCGTTGTTCGAATTCGTTGTTCGATTTCGTTGTTCAATTTCGTTGTTCCATTTCGTTGTTCGATTTCGTTGTTCGATTTCGTTGTTCGATTGCGTTGTTCCATTTCGTTGTTCTATTTCGTGGTTCGATTTCGTGGTTTCAGTTTGTTGTTCGATTTCGATTTCGTTGTTCGATTTCGAAGTTGGATTTCGTTGTTCGATTTCGTTGTTCAATTTCGATGTTCGATTTCGTTGTTCGATTTCGTTGTTCGATTTCGTTGTTCGATTTCGTTGTTCGATTTCGTTGTTCGATTTCGTTGTTCGATTTCGTTGTTCGATTTCGTTGTTCGATTTCGTTGTTCGATTTCGTTGTTCGATTTCGTTGTTCGATTTCGTTGTTCGAATTCGTTATTCGAATTCGTTGTTCGATTTCGTTGTTCGATTTCGTTGTTCGATTTCGAAGTTCGATTTCGTTGTTCGATTTCGTTGTTCGATTTCGTATTTCGTTGTTCGAATTCGTTGTTCGATTTCGTTGTTCGAATTCGTTGTTCGATTTCGTTGTTCGATTTCGTTGTTCGATTTCGTTGTTCGATTTCGTTGTTCGATTTCGTTGTTCGATTTCGTTGTTCGATTTCGTATTTCGTTGTTCGAATTCGTTGTTCGATTTCGTTGTTCGATTTCGTTGTTCGATTTCGTTGTTCGATTTCGTTGTTCGATTTCGTTGTTCGATTTCGTATTTCGTTGTTCGAATTCGTTGTTCGATTTCGTTGTTCGTTTTCGTTGTTCGATATTGTTGTATGATTTCGTGGTTCGATTTCGTTGTTCGATTGCGTTGTTCCATTTCGTTGTTCTATTTCGTGGTTCGATTTCGTGGTTTCAGTTTGTTGTTCGATTTCGATTTCGCTGTTCGATTTCGTTGTTCGATTTCGTTGTTCGATTTCGTTGTTCGATTTCGTTGTTCGATTTCGTTGTTCGATTTCGTTGTTCGATTTCGTTGTTCGATTTCGTTGTTCGATTTTGAAGTTCGATTTCGTTGTTCGATTTCGTTGTTCGATTTCGTTGTTCGATTTCGTTGTTCGATTTCGTTGTCCGATTCCGTTGTTCGATTTCGTTGTTCGATTTCGTTGTTCGATTTCGTTGTTCGATTTCGTTGTTCGATTTCGTATTTCGTTGTTCGAATTCGTTGTTCGATTTCGTTGTTCGAATTCGTTGTTCGATTTCGTTGTTCGATTTTCTTTGTTCGATTTCGTTGTTCGATTTCGTTGTTCGATTTCGTTGTTCGATTTCGTTGTTCGATTTTGAAGTTCGATTTCGTTGTTCGATTTCGTTGTTCGATTTCGTTGTTCGATTTCGTTGTTCGATTTCGTTGTTCAATTTCGTTGTTCGATTTCGTTGTTCGATTTCGTTGTTCGATATCGAAGTTGGATTTCGTTGTTCGATTTCGTTGTTCGATTTCGTTGTTCGATTTCGTTGTTAGATTTCGTTGTTCGTTGTTAGATTTCGTTGTTCGTTGTTAGATTTCGTTATTCGTTGTTAGATTTCGTTGTTCTTTGTTCGATTTCGTGGTTCGAATTCGTTGTTCGAATTCGTTGTTCGATTTCGTTGTTCGATTTTGTTGTTCGATTTCGTTGTTCGATTTCGTTGTTCGATTTCGAAGTTCGATTTCGTTGTTCGATTTCGTTGTTCGATTTCGTTATTCGATTTCGTTGTTCGATTTCGTTGTTCGATTTCGTTGTTCGATTTCGTTGTTCGATTTCGTTGTTCGATTTCGTTGTTCGATTTCGTTGATCGATTTCGTTGTTCGATTTCGTTGTTCGATTTCGTTGTTCGATTTCGTTGTTCGATTTCGTTGTTCGATTTCGATGTTCGATTTCGTTGTTCAATTTCGTTGTTCGATTCGTTATTCGCTTTCGTTGTGCGATTTCGTTGTTCAATTTCGTTGTTCCATTTCGTTGTTCGATTTCGTTGTTCGATTTCATTGTTCGATTTCGTTGTTCGATTCGTTTGTTCGATTTCGTTGTTCGATTTCGTGGTTCGAATTCGTTGTTCGAATTCGTTGTTCGATTTCGTTGTTCGTTGTTAGATTTCGTTGTTCGTTGTTAGATTTCGTTGTTCTTTGTTCGATTTCGTTGTTCGTTGTTAGATTTCGTTGTTCTTTGTTCAATTTCGTTGTTCGATTCGTTATTCGCTTTCGTTGTGCGATTTCGTTGTTCAATTTCGTTGTTCCATTTCGTTGTTCGATTTCGTTGTTCGATTTCGTTGTTCGATTTCGTTGTTCGATTTCGTTGTTCGATTTCGTTGTTCGATTTCGTTGTTCGATTTCGTTGTTCGATTTCGTTGTTGGAATTCGTGTTCGATTTCGTTGATCGATTTCGTTGTTCGATTTTCATTGTTCGATTTGATTGTTCGATTTCGTTGATCGATTTCGTTGATCGATTTCGTTTTTCGATTTCGTTCGATTTCGTTTTTCGATTTCGTTCGATTTCGTTGTTCGATTTCATTGTTCGATTTCGTTGTTCGATTTCGTGGTTCGATTTCGTTGTTAGATTTCGTTGTTCGTTGTTAGATTTCGTTGTTCGTTGTTAGATTTCGTTATTCGTTGTTAGATTTCGTTGTTCTTTGTTCGATTTCGTGGTTCGAATTCGTTGTTCGAATTCGTTGTTCGATTTCGTTGTTCGATTTTGTTGTTCGATTTCGTTGTTCGATTTCATTGTTCGATTTCGTGGTTCGAATTCGTTGTTCGAATTCGTTGTTCGATTTCGTTGTTCGTTGTTAGATTTCGTTGTTCGTTGTTAGATTTCGTTTTTCTTTGTTCAATTTCGTTGTTCGATTCGTTATTCGCTTTCGTTGTGCGATTTCGTTGTTCAATTTCGTTGTTCCATTTCGTTGTTCGATTTCGTTGTTCGATTTCGTTGTTCGATTTCGTTGTTCGATTTCGTTGTTAGATTTCGTTGTTCGATTTCGTTGTTCAATTTCGTTGTTCGATTTCGTTGTTAGATTTCGTTGTTCTTTGTTCGATTTCGTGGTTCGAATTCGTTGTTCGAATTCGTTGTTCGATTCGTTATTCGATTTCGTTGTTCGATTTCTTGTTCGATTTCGTTGTTCCATTTCGTTGTTCGATTTCGTTGTTCGATTTCGTTGTTCGATTTCGTTGTTCGATTTCGTTGTTAGATTTCGTTGTTCGATTTCGTTGTTCGATTTCGTTGTTCGATTTCGTTGTTCGATTTCGTTGTTCGATTTCGTTGTCCGATTCCGTTGTTCGATTTCGTTGTTCGTTTTCGTTGTTCGATATTGTTGTATGATTTCGTGGTTCGATTTCGTTGTTCGATTGCGTTGTTCCATTTCGTTGTTCTATTTCGTGGTTCGATTTCGTGGTTTCAGTTTGTTGTTCGATTTCGATTTCGCTGTTCGATTTCGAAGTTGGATTTCGTTGTTCTATTTCGTTGTTCTAATTCGTTGTTCGATTTCGTTGTTCGATTTCGTTGTTCGATTTCGTTGTTCGATTCGTTATTCGATTTCGTTGTTAGATTTCGTTGTTCGATTTCGTTGTTCGATTTCGTTGTTCGATTTCGTTGTTCGATTTCGTTGTTAGATTTCGTTGTTCGTTGTTAGATTTCGTTGTTCGTTGTTAGATTTCGTTATTCGTTGTTAGATTTCGTTGTTCTTTGTTCGATTTCGTGGTTCGAATTCGTTGTTCGAATTCGTTGTTCGATTTCGTTGTTCGATTTTGTTGTTCGATTTCGTTGTTCGATTTCGTTGTTCGATTTCGAAGTTCGATTTCGTTGTTCGATTTCGTTGTTCTATTTCGTTGTTCTAATTCGTTATTCGATTTCGTTGTTAGATTTCGTTGTTCGATTTCGTTGTTCGATTTCGTTGTTCGATTTCGTTGTTAGATTTCGTTGTTCGTAGTTAGATTTCGTTGTTCTTTGTTCGATTTCGTTGTTCGTTGTTAGATTTCGTTGTTCTTTGTTCGATTTCGTTGTTCGTTGTTCGATTTCGTTGTTCGATTTTCGTTGTTCGATTGCGTTGTTCCATTTCGTTATTCAATTTCGTGGTTCGATTTCGTGGTTTCAGTTTGTTGTTCGAGTTCGTTATTCGATTTCGTTGTTCGATTTCGTTGTTCGATTTCGTTGTTCGTTTTCGTTGTTCGATATTGTATGATTTCGTGGTTCGATTTCGTTGTTCGATTGCGTTGTTCCATTTCGTTGTTCTATTTCGTGGTTCGATTTCGTGGTTTCAGTTTGTTGTTCGATTTCGATTTCGTTGTTCGATATCGAAGTTGGATTTCGTTGTTCGATTTCGTTGTTCTATTTCGTTGTTCGATTTCGTTGTTGAAATTCGTTGTTCGAATTCGTTGTTCGATTTCGTTGTTCAATTTCGTTGTTCCATTTCGTTGTTCGATTTCGTTGTTCGATTTCGTTGTTCGATTGCGTTGTTCCATTTCGTTGTTCTATTTCGTGGTTCGATTTCGTGGTTTCAGTTTGTTGTTCGATTTCGATTTCGTTGTTCGATTTCGAAGTTGGATTTCGTTGTTCGATTTCGTTGTTCAATTTCGATGTTCGATTTCGTTGTTCGATTTCGTTGTTCGATTTCGTTGTTCGATTTCGTTGTTCGATTTCGTTGTTCGATTTCGTTGTTCGATTTCGTTGTTCGATTTCGTTGTTCGATTTCGTTGTTCGATTTCGTTGTTCGAATTCGTTATTCGAATTCGTTGTTCGATTTCGTTGTTCGATTTCGTTGTTCGATTTCGAAGTTCGATTTCGTTGTTCGATTTCGTTGTTCGATTTCGTATTTCGTTGTTCGAATTCGTTGTTCGATTTCGTTGTTCGAATTCGTTGTTCGATTTCGTTGTTCGATTTCGTTGTTCGATTTCGTTGTTCGATTTCGTTGTTCGATTTCGTTGTTCGATTTCGTTGTTCGATTTCGTATTTCGTTGTTCGAATTCGTTGTTCGATTTCGTTGTTCGATTTCGTTGTTCGATTTCGTTGTTCGATTTCGTTGTTCGATTTCGTTGTTCGATTTCGTATTTCGTTGTTCGAATTCGTTGTTCGATTTCGTTGTTCGTTTTCGTTGTTCGATATTGTTGTATGATTTCGTGGTTCGATTTCGTTGTTCGATTGCGTTGTTCCATTTCGTTGTTCTATTTCGTGGTTCGATTTCGTGGTTTCAGTTTGTTGTTCGATTTCGATTTCGCTGTTCGATTTCGTTGTTCGATTTCGTTGTTCGATTTCGTTGTTCGATTTCGTTGTTCGATTTCGTTGTTCGATTTCGTTGTTCGATTTCGTTGTTCGATTTCGTTGTTCGATTTTGAAGTTCGATTTCGTTGTTCGATTTCGTTGTTCGATTTCGTTGTTCGATTTCGTTGTTCGATTTCGTTGTCCGATTCCGTTGTTCGATTTCGTTGTTCGATTTCGTTGTTCGATTTCGTTGTTCGATTTCGTTGTTCGATTTCGTTGTTCGATTTCGTATTTCGTTGTTCGAATTCGTTGTTCGATTTCGTTGTTCGAATTCGTTGTTCGATTTCGTTGTTCGATTTTCTTTGTTCGATTTCGTTGTTCGATTTCGTTGTTCGATTTCGTTGTTCGATTTCGTTGTTCGATTTCGTTGTTCGATTTTGAAGTTCGATTTCGTTGTTCGATTTCGTTGTTCGATTTCGTTGTTCGATTTCGTTGTTCGATTTCGTTGTTCAATTTCGTTGTTCGATTTCGTTGTTCGATTTCGTTGTTCGATATCGAAGTTGGATTTCGTTGTTCGATTTCGTTGTTCGATTTCGTTGTTCGATTTCGTTGTTAGATTTCGTTGTTCGTTGTTAGATTTCGTTGTTCGTTGTTAGATTTCGTTATTCGTTGTTAGATTTCGTTGTTCTTTGTTCGATTTCGTGGTTCGAATTCGTTGTTCGAATTCGTTGTTCGATTTCGTTGTTCGATTTTGTTGTTCGATTTCGTTGTTCGATTTCGTTGTTCGATTTCGAAGTTCGATTTCGTTGTTCGATTTCGTTGTTCGATTTCGTTATTCGATTTCGTTGTTCGATTTCGTTGTTCGATTTCGTTGTTCGATTTCGTTGTTCGATTTCGTTGTTCGATTTCGTTGTTCGATTTCGTTGTTCGATTTCGTTGTTCGATTTCGTTGTTCGATTTCGTTGTTCGATTTCGTTGTTCGATTTCGTTGTTCGATTTCGTTGTTCGATTTCGATGTTCGATTTCGTTGTTCAATTTCGTTGTTCGATTCGTTATTCGCTTTCGTTGTGCGATTTCGTTGTTCAATTTCGTTGTTCCATTTCGTTGTTCGATTTCGTTGTTCGATTTCATTGTTCGATTTCGTTGTTCGATTCGTTTGTTCGATTTCGTTGTTCGATTTCGTGGTTCGAATTCGTTGTTCGAATTCGTTGTTCGATTTCGTTGTTCGTTGTTAGATTTCGTTGTTCGTTGTTAGATTTCGTTGTTCTTTGTTCGATTTCGTTGTTCGTTGTTAGATTTCGTTGTTCTTTGTTCAATTTCGTTGTTCGATTCGTTATTCGCTTTCGTTGTGCGATTTCGTTGTTCAATTTCGTTGTTCCATTTCGTTGTTCGATTTCGTTGTTCGATTTCGTTGTTCGATTTCGTTGTTCGATTTCGTTGTTCGATTTCGTTGTTCGATTTCGTTGTTCGATTTCGTTGTTCAATTTCGTTGTTCGATTTCGTTGTTCGATTTCGTTGTTCGATTTCGTTGTTCGATTTCGTTGTTCGATTTCGTTGTTCGATTTCGTTGTTGGAATTCGTGTTCGATTTCGTTGATCGATTTCGTTGTTCGATTTTCATTGTTCGATTTGATTGTTCGATTTCGTTGATCGATTTCGTTGATCGATTTCGTTTTTCGATTTCGTTCGATTTCGTTTTTCGATTTCGTTCGATTTCGTTGTTCGATTTCATTGTTCGATTTCGTTGTTCGATTTCGTGGTTCGATTTCGTTGTTAGATTTCGTTGTTCGTTGTTAGATTTCGTTGTTCGTTGTTAGATTTCGTTATTCGTTGTTAGATTTCGTTGTTCTTTGTTCGATTTCGTGGTTCGAATTCGTTGTTCGAATTCGTTGTTCGATTTCGTTGTTCGATTTTGTTGTTCGATTTCGTTGTTCGATTTCATTGTTCGATTTCGTGGTTCGAATTCGTTGTTCGAATTCGTTGTTCGATTTCGTTGTTCGTTGTTAGATTTCGTTGTTCGTTGTTAGATTTCGTTTTTCTTTGTTCAATTTCGTTGTTCGATTCGTTATTCGCTTTCGTTGTGCGATTTCGTTGTTCAATTTCGTTGTTCCATTTCGTTGTTCGATTTCGTTGTTCGATTTCGTTGTTCGATTTCGTTGTTCGATTTCGTTGTTAGATTTCGTTGTTCGATTTCGTTGTTCAATTTCGTTGTTCGATTTCGTTGTTAGATTTCGTTGTTCTTTGTTCGATTTCGTGGTTCGAATTCGTTGTTCGAATTCGTTGTTCGATTCGTTATTCGATTTCGATGTTCGATTTCGTTGTTCAATTTCGTTGTTCGATTCGTTATTCGCTTTCGTTGTGCGATTTCGTTGTTCAATTTCGTTGTTCCATTTCGTTGTTCGATTTCGTTGTTCGATTTCATTGTTCGATTTCGTTGTTCGATTCGTTTGTTCGATTTCGTTGTTCGATTTCGTGGTTCGAATTCGTTGTTCGAATTCGTTGTTCGATTTCGTTGTTCGATTTCATTGTTCGATTTCGTGGTTCGAATTCGTTGTTCGAATTCGTTGTTCGATTTCGTTGTTCGTTGTTAGATTTCGTTGTTCGTTGTTAGATTTCGTTGTTCTTTGTTCAATTTCGTTGTTCGATTCGTTATTCGCTTTCGTTGTGCGATTTCGTTGTTCAATTTCGTTGTTCCATTTCGTTGTTCGATTTCGTTGTTCGATTTCGTTGTTCGATTTCGTTGTTCGATTTCGTTGTTCGATTTCGTTGTTCGATTTCGATGTTCGATTTCGTTGTTCAATTTCGTTGTTCGATTCGTTATTCGCTTTCGTTGTGCGATTTCGTTGTTCAATTTCGTTGTTCCATTTCGTTGTTCGATTTCGTTGTTCGATTTCATTGTTCGATTTCGTTGTTCGATTCGTTTGTTCGATTTCATTGTTCGATTTCGTGGTTCGAATTCGTTGTTCGAATTCGTTGTTCGATTTCGTTGTTCGTTGTTAGATTTCGTTGTTCGTTGTTAGATTTCGTTGTTCTTTGTTCAATTTCGTTGTTCGATTCGTTATTCGCTTTCGTTGTGCGATTTCGTTGTTCAATTTCGTTGTTCCATTTCGTTGTTCGATTTCGTTGTTCGATTTCATTGTTCGATTTCGTTGTTCGATTCGTTTGTTCGATTTCGTTGTTCGATTTCGTGGTTCGAATTCGTTGTTCGAATTCGTTGTTCGATTTCGTTGTTCGATTTCATTGTTCGATTTCGTGGTTCGAATTCGTTGTTCGAATTCGTTGTTCGATTTCGTTGTTCGTTGTTAGATTTCGTTGTTCGTTGTTAGATTTCGTTGTTCTTTGTTCGATTTCGTTGTTCGTTGTTAGATTTCGTTGTTCTTTGTTCAATTTCGTTGTTCGATTCGTTATTCGCTTTCGTTGTGCGATTTCGTTGTTCAATTTCGTTGTTCCATTTCGTTGTTCGATTTCGTTGTTCGATTTCGTTGTTCGATTTCGTTGTTCGATTTCGTTGTTCGATTTCGTTGTTCGATTTCGTTGTTCGATTTCGTTGTTCAATTTCGTTGTTCGATTTCGTTGTTCGATTTCGTTGTTCGATTTCGTTGTTCGATTTCGTTGTTCGATTTCGTTGTTCGATTTCGTTGTTGGAATTCGTGTTCGATTTCGTTGATCGATTTCGTTGTTCGATTTTCATTGTTCGATTTGATTGTTCGATTTCGTTGATCGATTTCGTTGATCGATTTCGTTGATCGATTTCGTTTTTCGATTTCGTTCGATTTCGTTGTTCGATTTCATTGTTCGATTTCGTGGTTCGAATTCGTTGTTCGAATTCGTTGTTCGATTTCGTTGTTCGTTGTTAGATTTCGTTGTTCGTAGTTAGATTTCGTTGTTCTTTGTTCGATTTCGTTGTTCGTTGTTAGATTTCGTTGTTCTTTGTTCGATTTCGTTGTTCGTTGTTCGATTTCGTTGTTCGATTTTCGTTGTTCGATTGCGTTGTTTCATTTCGTTATTCAATTTCGTGGTTCGATTTCGTGGTTTCAGTTTGTTGTTCGAGTTCGTTATTCGATTTCGTTGTTCGATTTCGTTGTTCGATTTCGTTGTTCGTTTTCGTTGTTCGATATTGTATGATTTCGTGGTTCGATTTCGTTGTTCGATTGCGTTGTTCCATTTCGTTGTTCTATTTCGTGGTTCGATTTCGTGGTTTCAGTTTGTTGTTCGATTTCGATTTCGTTGTTCGATATCGAAGTTGGATTTCGTTGTTCGATTTCGTTGTTCTATTTCGTTGTTCGATTTCGTTGTTGAAATTCGTTGTTCGAATTCGTTGTTCGATTTCGTTGTTCAATTTCGTTGTTCCATTTCGTTGTTCGATTTCGTTGTTCGATTTCGTTGTTCGATTGCGTTGTTCCATTTCGTTGTTCTATTTCGTGGTTCGATTTCGTGGTTTCAGTTTGTTGTTCGATTTCGATTTCGTTGTTCGATTTCGAAGTTGGATTTCGTTGTTCGATTTCGTTGTTCAATTTCGATGTTCGATTTCGTTGTTCGATTTCGTTGTTCGATTTCGTTGTTCGATTTCGTTGTTCGATTTCGTTGTTCGATTTCGTTGTTCGATTTCGTTGTTCGATTTCGTTGTTCGATTTCGTTGTTCGATTTCGTTGTTCGATTTCGTTGTTCGATTTCGTTGTTCGAATTCGTTATTCGAATTCGTTGTTCGATTTCGTTGTTCGATTTCGTTGTTCGATTTCGAAGTTCGATTTCGTTGTTCGATTTCGTTGTTCGATTTCGTATTTCGTTGTTCGAATTCGTTGTTCGATTTCGTTGTTCGAATTCGTTGTTCGATTTCGTTGTTCGATTTCGTTGTTCGATTTCGTTGTTCGATTTCGTTGTTCGATTTCGTTGTTCGATTTCGTTGTTCGATTTCGTATTTCGTTGTTCGAATTCGTTGTTCGATTTCGTTGTTCGATTTCGTTGTTCGATTTCGTTGTTCGATTTCGTTGTTCGATTTCGTTGTTCGATTTCGTATTTCGTTGTTCGAATTCGTTGTTCGATTTCGTTGTTCGTTTTCGTTGTTCGATATTGTTGTATGATTTCGTGGTTCGATTTCGTTGTTCGATTGCGTTGTTCCATTTCGTTGTTCTATTTCGTGGTTCGATTTCGTGGTTTCAGTTTGTTGTTCGATTTCGATTTCGCTGTTCGATTTCGTTGTTCGATTTCGTTGTTCGATTTCGTTGTTCGATTTCGTTGTTCGATTTCGTTGTTCGATTTCGTTGTTCGATTTCGTTGTTCGATTTCGTTGTTCGATTTTGAAGTTCGATTTCGTTGTTCGATTTCGTTGTTCGATTTCGTTGTTCGATTTCGTTGTTCGATTTCGTTGTCCGATTCCGTTGTTCGATTTCGTTGTTCGATTTCGTTGTTCGATTTCGTTGTTCGATTTCGTTGTTCGATTTCGTATTTCGTTGTTCGAATTCGTTGTTCGATTTCGTTGTTCGAATTCGTTGTTCGATTTCGTTGTTCGATTTTCTTTGTTCGATTTCGTTGTTCGATTTCGTTGTTCGATTTCGTTGTTCGATTTCGTTGTTCGATTTCGTTGTTCGATTTTGAAGTTCGATTTCGTTGTTCGATTTCGTTGTTCGATTTCGTTGTTCGATTTCGTTGTTCGATTTCGTTGTTCAATTTCGTTGTTCGATTTCGTTGTTCGATTTCGTTGTTCGATATCGAAGTTGGATTTCGTTGTTCGATTTCGTTGTTCGATTTCGTTGTTCGATTTCGTTGTTAGATTTCGTTGTTCGTTGTTAGATTTCGTTGTTCGTTGTTAGATTTCGTTATTCGTTGTTAGATTTCGTTGTTCTTTGTTCGATTTCGTGGTTCGAATTCGTTGTTCGAATTCGTTGTTCGATTTCGTTGTTCGATTTTGTTGTTCGATTTCGTTGTTCGATTTCGTTGTTCGATTTCGAAGTTCGATTTCGTTGTTCGATTTCGTTGTTCGATTTCGTTATTCGATTTCGTTGTTCGATTTCGTTGTTCGATTTCGTTGTTCGATTTCGTTGTTCGATTTCGTTGTTCGATTTCGTTGTTCGATTTCGTTGTTCGATTTCGTTGTTCGATTTCGTTGTTCGATTTCGTTGTTCGATTTCGTTGTTCGATTTCGTTGTTCGATTTCGATGTTCGATTTCGTTGTTCAATTTCGTTGTTCGATTCGTTATTCGCTTTCGTTGTGCGATTTCGTTGTTCAATTTCGTTGTTCCATTTCGTTGTTCGATTTCGTTGTTCGATTTCATTGTTCGATTTCGTTGTTCGATTCGTTTGTTCGATTTCGTTGTTCGATTTCGTGGTTCGAATTCGTTGTTCGAATTCGTTGTTCGATTTCGTTGTTCGTTGTTAGATTTCGTTGTTCGTTGTTAGATTTCGTTGTTCTTTGTTCGATTTCGTTGTTCGTTGTTAGATTTCGTTGTTCTTTGTTCAATTTCGTTGTTCGATTCGTTATTCGCTTTCGTTGTGCGATTTCGTTGTTCAATTTCGTTGTTCCATTTCGTTGTTCGATTTCGTTGTTCGATTTCGTTGTTCGATTTCGTTGTTCGATTTCGTTGTTCGATTTCGTTGTTCGATTTCGTTGTTCGATTTCGTTGTTCAATTTCGTTGTTCGATTTCGTTGTTCGATTTCGTTGTTCGATTTCGTTGTTCGATTTCGTTGTTCGATTTCGTTGTTCGATTTCGTTGTTGGAATTCGTGTTCGATTTCGTTGATCGATTTCGTTGTTCGATTTTCATTGTTCGATTTGATTGTTCGATTTCGTTGATCGATTTCGTTGATCGATTTCGTTTTTCGATTTCGTTCGATTTCGTTTTTCGATTTCGTTCGATTTCGTTGTTCGATTTCATTGTTCGATTTCGTTGTTCGATTTCGTGGTTCGATTTCGTTGTTAGATTTCGTTGTTCGTTGTTAGATTTCGTTGTTCGTTGTTAGATTTCGTTATTCGTTGTTAGATTTCGTTGTTCTTTGTTCGATTTCGTGGTTCGAATTCGTTGTTCGAATTCGTTGTTCGATTTCGTTGTTCGATTTTGTTGTTCGATTTCGTTGTTCGATTTCATTGTTCGATTTCGTGGTTCGAATTCGTTGTTCGAATTCGTTGTTCGATTTCGTTGTTCGTTGTTAGATTTCGTTGTTCGTTGTTAGATTTCGTTTTTCTTTGTTCAATTTCGTTGTTCGATTCGTTATTCGCTTTCGTTGTGCGATTTCGTTGTTCAATTTCGTTGTTCCATTTCGTTGTTCGATTTCGTTGTTCGATTTCGTTGTTCGATTTCGTTGTTCGATTTCGTTGTTAGATTTCGTTGTTCGATTTCGTTGTTCAATTTCGTTGTTCGATTTCGTTGTTAGATTTCGTTGTTCTTTGTTCGATTTCGTGGTTCGAATTCGTTGTTAGAATTCGTTGTTCGATTCGTTATTCGATTTCGATGTTCGATTTCGTTGTTCAATTTCGTTGTTCGATTCGTTATTCGCTTTCGTTGTGCGATTTCGTTGTTCAATTTCGTTGTTCCATTTCGTTGTTCGATTTCGTTGTTCGATTTCATTGTTCGATTTCGTTGTTCGATTCGTTTGTTCGATTTCGTTGTTCGATTTCGTGGTTCGAATTCGTTGTTCGAATTCGTTGTTCGATTTCGTTGTTCGATTTCATTGTTCGATTTCGTGGTTCGAATTCGTTGTTCGAATTCGTTGTTCGATTTCGTTGTTCGTTGTTAGATTTCGTTGTTCGTTGTTAGATTTCGTTGTTCTTTGTTCAATTTCGTTGTTCGATTCGTTATTCGCTTTCGTTGTGCGATTTCGTTGTTCAATTTCGTTGTTCCATTTCGTTGTTCGATTTCGTTGTTCGATTTCGTTGTTCGATTTCGTTGTTCGATTTCGTTGTTCGATTTTGTTGTTCGATTTCGTTGTTCGATTTCGTTGTTCAATTTCGTTGTTCGATTTCGTTGTTCGATTTCGTTGTTCGATTTCGTTGTTCGATTTCGTTGTTCGATTTCGTTGTTCGATTTCGTTGTTGGAATTCGTGTTCGATTTCGTTGATCGATTTCGTTGTTCGATTTTCATTGTTCGATTTGATTGTTCGATTTCGTTGATCGATTTCGTTGATCGATTTCGTTTTTCGATTTCGTTCGATTTCGTTGTTCGATTTCATTGTTCGATTTCGTTGTTCGATTTCGTGGTTCGATTTCGTTGTTAGATTTCGTTGTTCGTTGTTAGATTTCGTTGTTCGTTGTTAGATTTCGTTATTCGTTGTTAGATTTCGTTGTTCTTTGTTCGATTTCGTGGTTCGAATTCGTTGTTCGAATTCGTTGTTCGATTTCGTTGTTCGATTTTGTTGTTCGATTTCGTTGTTCGATTTCATTGTTCGATTTCGTGGTTCGAATTCGTTGTTCGAATTCGTTGTTCGATTTCGTAGTTCGTTGTTAGATTTCGTTGTTCGTTGTTAGATTTCGTTTTTCTTTGTTCAATTTCGTTGTTCGATTCGTTATTCGCTTTCGTTGTGCGATTTCGTTGTTCAATTTCGTTGTTCCATTTCGTTGTTCGATTTCGTTGTTCGATTTCGTTGTTCGATTTCGTTGTTCGATTTCGTTGTTAGATTTCGTTGTTCGATTTCGTTGTTCAATTTCGTTGTTCGATTTCGTTGTTAGATTTCGTTGTTCTTTGTTCGATTTCGTGGTTCGAATTCGTTGTTCGAATTCGTTGTTCGATTCGTTATTCGATTTCGTTGTTCGATTTCTTGTTCGATTTCGTTGTTCCATTTCGTTGTTCGATTTCGTTGTTCGATTTCGTTGTTCGATTTCGTTGTTCGATTTCGTTGTTCGATTTCGTTGTTCGATTTCGTTGTCCGATTCCGTTGTTCGATTTCGTTGTTCGTTTTCGTTGTTCGATATTGTTGTATGATTTCGTGGTTCGATTTCGTTGTTCGATTGCGTTGTTCCATTTCGTTGTTCTATTTCGTGGTTCGATTTCGTGGTTTCAGTTTGTTGTTCGATTTCGATTTCGCTGTTCGATTTCGAAGTTGGATTTCGTTGTTCTATTTCGTTGTTCTAATTCGTTATTCGATTTCGTTGTTAGATTTCGTTGTTCGATTTCGTTGTTCGATTTCGTTGTTCGATTTCGTTGTTAGATTTCGTTGTTCGTTGTTAGATTTCGTTGTTCGTTGTTAGATTTCGTTATTCGTTGTTAGATTTCGTTGTTCTTTGTTCGATTTCGTGGTTCGAATTCGTTGTTCGAATTCGTTGTTCGATTTCGTTGTTCGATTTTGTTGTTCGATTTCGTTGTTCGATTTCGTTGTTCGATTTCGAAGTTCGATTTCGTTGTTCGATTTCGTTGTTCGATTTCGTTATTTGATTTCGTTGTTCGATTTCGTTGTTCGATTTCGTTGTTCGATTTCGTTGTTCGATTTCGTTGTTCGATTTCGTTGTTCGATTTCGTTGTTCGATTTCGTTGTTCGATTTCGTTGTTCGATTTCGTTGTTCGATTTCGTTGTTCGATTTCGTTGTTCGATTTCGTTGTTCGATTTCGTTGTTCGATTTCGTTGTTCGATTTCGATGTTCGATTTCGTTGTTCAATTTCGTTGTTCGATTCGTTATTCGCTTTCGTTGTGCGATTTCGTTGTTCAATTTCGTTGTTCCATTTCGTTGTTCGATTTCGTTGTTCGATTTCATTGTTCGATTTCGTTGTTCGATTCGTTTGTTCGATTTCGTTGTTCGATTTCGTGGTTCGAATTCGTTGTTCGAATTCGTTGTTCGATTTCGTTGTTCGATTTCATTGTTCGATTTCGTGGTTCGAATTCGTTGTTCGAATTCGTTGTTCGATTTCGTTGTTCGTTGTTAGATTTCGTTGTTCGTTGTTAGATTTCGTTGTTCTTTGTTCGATTTCGTTGTTCGTTGTTAGATTTCGTTGTTCTTTGTTCAATTTCGTTGTTCGATTCGTTATTCGCTTTCGTTGTGCGATTTCGTTGTTCAATTTCGTTGTTCCATTTCGTTGTTCGATTTCGTTGTTCGATTTCGTTGTTCGATTTCGTTGTTCGATTTCGTTGTTCGATTTCGTTGTTCGATTTCGTTGTTCAATTTCGTTGTTCGATTTCGTTGTTCGATTTCGTATTTCGTTGTTCGATTTCGTTGTTCGATTTCGTTGTTCGATTTCGTTGTTGGAATTCGTGTTCGATTTCGTTGATCGATTTCGTTGTTCGATTTTCATTGTTCGATTTGATTGTTCGATTTCGTTGATCGATTTCGTTGATCGATTTCGTTGATCGATTTCGTTTTTCGATTTCGTTCGATTTCGTTGTTCGATTTCATTGTTCGATTTCGTGGTTCGAATTCGTTGTTCGAATTCGTTGTTCGATTTCGTTGTTCGTAGTTAGATTTCGTTGTTCTTTGTTCGATTTCGTTGTTCGTTGTTAGATTTCGTTGTTCTTTGTTCGATTTCGTTGTTCGTTGTTCGATTTCGTTGTTCGATTTTCGTTGTTCGATTGCGTTGTTCCATTTCGTTATTCAATTTCGTGGTTCGATTTCGTGGTTTCAGTTTGTTGTTCGAGTTCGTTATTCGATTTCGTTGTTCGATTTCGTTGTTCGATTTCGTTGTTCGTTTTCGTTGTTCGATATTGTATGATTTCGTGGTTCGATTTCGTTGTTCGATTGCGTTGTTCCATTTCGTTGTTCTATTTCGTGGTTCGATTTCGTGGTTTCAGTTTGTTGTTCGATTTCGATTTCGTTGTTCGATATCGAAGTTGGATTTCGTTGTTCGATTTCGTTGTTCTATTTCGTTGTTCGATTTCGTTGTTGAAATTCGTTGTTCGAATTCGTTGTTCGATTTCGTTGTTCAATTTCGTTGTTCCATTTCGTTGTTCGATTTCGTTGTTCGATTTCGTTGTTCGATTGCGTTGTTCCATTTCGTTGTTCTATTTCGTGGTTCGATTTCGTGGTTTCAGTTTGTTGTTCGATTTCGATTTCGTTGTTCGATTTCGAAGTTGGATTTCGTTGTTCGATTTCGTTGTTCAATTTCGATGTTCGATTTCGTTGTTCGATTTCGTTGTTCGATTTCGTTGTTCGATTTCGTTGTTCGATTTCGTTGTTCGATTTCGTTGTTCGATTTCGTTGTTCGATTTCGTTGTTCGATTTCGTTGTTCGATTTCGTTGTTCGATTTCGTTGTTCGATTTCGTTGTTCGAATTCGTTATTCGAATTCGTTGTTCGATTTCGTTGTTCGATTTCGTTGTTCGATTTCGAAGTTCGATTTCGTTGTTCGATTTCGTTGTTCGATTTCGTATTTCGTTGTTCGAATTCGTTGTTCGATTTCGTTGTTCGAATTCGTTGTTCGATTTCGTTGTTCGATTTCGTTGTTCGATTTCGTTGTTCGATTTCGTTGTTCGATTTCGTTGTTCGATTTCGTTGTTCGATTTCGTATTTCGTTGTTCGAATTCGTTGTTCGATTTCGTTGTTCGATTTCGTTGTTCGATTTCGTTGTTCGATTTCGTTGTTCGATTTCGTTGTTCGATTTCGTATTTCGTTGTTCGAATTCGTTGTTCGATTTCGTTGTTCGTTTTCGTTGTTCGATATTGTTGTATGATTTCGTGGTTCGATTTCGTTGTTCGATTGCGTTGTTCCATTTCGTTGTTCTATTTCGTGGTTCGATTTCGTGGTTTCAGTTTGTTGTTCGATTTCGATTTCGCTGTTCGATTTCGTTGTTCGATTTCGTTGTTCGATTTCGTTGTTCGATTTCGTTGTTCGATTTCGTTGTTCGATTTCGTTGTTCGATTTCGTTGTTCGATTTCGTTGTTCGATTTTGAAGTTCGATTTCGTTGTTCGATTTCGTTGTTCGATTTCGTTGTTCGATTTCGTTGTTCGATTTCGTTGTCCGATTCCGTTGTTCGATTTCGTTGTTCGATTTCGTTGTTCGATTTCGTTGTTCGATTTCGTTGTTCGATTTCGTATTTCGTTGTTCGAATTCGTTGTTCGATTTCGTTGTTCGAATTCGTTGTTCGATTTCGTTGTTCGATTTTCTTTGTTCGATTTCGTTGTTCGATTTCGTTGTTCGATTTCGTTGTTCGATTTCGTTGTTCGATTTTGAAGTTCGATTTCGTTGTTCGATTTCGTTGTTCGATTTCGTTGTTCGATTTCGTTGTTCGATTTCGTTGTTCAATTTCGTTGTTCGATTTCGTTGTTCGATTTCGTTGTTCGATATCGAAGTTGGATTTCGTTGTTCGATTTCGTTGTTCGATTTCGTTGTTCGATTTCGTTGTTAGATTTCGTTGTTCGTTGTTAGATTTCGTTGTTCGTTGTTAGATTTCGTTATTCGTTGTTAGATTTCGTTGTTCTTTGTTCGATTTCGTGGTTCGAATTCGTTGTTCGAATTCGTTGTTCGATTTCGTTGTTCGATTTTGTTGTTCGATTTCGTTGTTCGATTTCGTTGTTCGATTTCGAAGTTCGATTTCGTTGTTCGATTTCGTTGTTCGATTTCGTTATTCGATTTCGTTGTTCGATTTCGTTGTTCGATTTCGTTGTTCGATTTCGTTGTTCGATTTCGTTGTTCGATTTCGTTGTTCGATTTCGTTGATCGATTTCGTTGTTCGATTTCGTTGTTCGATTTCGTTGTTCGATTTCGTTGTTCGATTTCGTTGTTCGATTTCGATGTTCGATTTCGTTGTTCAATTTCGTTGTTCGATTCGTTATTCGCTTTCGTTGTGCGATTTCGTTGTTCAATTTCGTTGTTCCATTTCGTTGTTCGATTTCGTTGTTCGATTTCATTGTTCGATTTCGTTGTTCGATTCGTTTGTTCGATTTCGTTGTTCGATTTCGTGGTTCGAATTCGTTGTTCGAATTCGTTGTTCGATTTCGTTGTTCGTTGTTAGATTTCGTTGTTCGTTGTTAGATTTCGTTGTTCTTTGTTCGATTTCGTTGTTCGTTGTTAGATTTCGTTGTTCTTTGTTCAATTTCGTTGTTCGATTCGTTATTCGCTTTCGTTGTGCGATTTCGTTGTTCAATTTCGTTGTTCCATTTCGTTGTTCGATTTCGTTGTTCGATTTCGTTGTTCGATTTCGTTGTTCGATTTCGTTGTTCGATTTCGTTGTTCGATTTCGTTGTTCGATTTCGTTGTTCGATTTCGTTGTTGGAATTCGTGTTCGATTTCGTTGATCGATTTCGTTGTTCGATTTTCATTGTTCGATTTGATTGTTCGATTTCGTTGATCGATTTCGTTGATCGATTTCGTTTTTCGATTTCGTTCGATTTCGTTTTTCGATTTCGTTCGATTTCGTTGTTCGATTTCATTGTTCGATTTCGTTGTTCGATTTCGTGGTTCGATTTCGTTGTTAGATTTCGTTGTTCGTTGTTAGATTTCGTTGTTCGTTGTTAGATTTCGTTATTCGTTGTTAGATTTCGTTGTTCTTTGTTCGATTTCGTGGTTCGAATTCGTTGTTCGAATTCGTTGTTCGATTTCGTTGTTCGATTTTGTTGTTCGATTTCGTTGTTCGATTTCATTGTTCGATTTCGTGGTTCGAATTCGTTGTTCGAATTCGTTGTTCGATTTCGTTGTTCGTTGTTAGATTTCGTTGTTCGTTGTTAGATTTCGTTTTTCTTTGTTCAATTTCGTTGTTCGATTCGTTATTCGCTTTCGTTGTGCGATTTCGTTGTTCAATTTCGTTGTTCCATTTCGTTGTTCGATTTCGTTGTTCGATTTCGTTGTTCGATTTCGTTGTTCGATTTCGTTGTTAGATTTCGTTGTTCGATTTCGTTGTTCAATTTCGTTGTTCGATTTCGTTGTTAGATTTCGTTGTTCTTTGTTCGATTTCGTGGTTCGAATTCGTTGTTCGAATTCGTTGTTCGATTCGTTATTCGATTTCGTTGTTCGATTTCTTGTTCGATTTCGTTGTTCCATTTCGTTGTTCGATTTCGTTGTTCGATTTCGTTGTTCGATTTCGTTGTTCGATTTCGTTGTTAGATTTCGTTGTTCGATTTCGTTGTTCGATTTCGTTGTTCGATTTCGTTGTTCGATTTCGTTGTTCGATTTCGTTGTCCGATTCCGTTGTTCGATTTCGTTGTTCGTTTTCGTTGTTCGATATTGTTGTATGATTTCGTGGTTCGATTTCGTTGTTCGATTGCGTTGTTCCATTTCGTTGTTCTATTTCGTGGTTCGATTTCGTGGTTTCAGTTTGTTGTTCGATTTCGATTTCGCTGTTCGATTTCGAAGTTGGATTTCGTTGTTCTATTTCGTTGTTCTAATTCGTTGTTCGATTTCGTTGTTCGATTTCGTTGTTCGATTTCGTTGTTCGATTCGTTATTCGATTTCGTTGTTAGATTTCGTTGTTCGATTTCGTTGTTCGATTTCGTTGTTCGATTTCGTTGTTCGATTTCGTTGTTAGATTTCGTTGTTCGTTGTTAGATTTCGTTGTTCGTTGTTAGATTTCGTTATTCGTTGTTAGATTTCGTTGTTCTTTGTTCGATTTCGTGGTTCGAATTCGTTGTTCGAATTCGTTGTTCGATTTCGTTGTTCGATTTTGTTGTTCGATTTCGTTGTTCGATTTCGTTGTTCGATTTCGAAGTTCGATTTCGTTGTTCGATTTCGTTGTTCGATTTCGTTATTCGATTTCGTTGTTCGATTTCGTTGTTCGATTTCGTTGTTCGATTTCGTTGTTCGATTTCGTTGTTCGATTTCGTTGTTCGATTTCGTTGTTCGATTTCGTTGTTCGATTTCGTTGTTCGATTTCGTTGTTCGATTTCGTTGTTCGATTTCGTTGTTCGATTTCGTTGTTCGATTTCGATGTTCGATTTCGTTGTTCAATTTCGTTGTTCGATTCGTTATTCGCTTTCGTTGTGCGATTTCGTTGTTCAATTTCGTTGTTCCATTTCGTTGTTCGATTTCGTTGTTCGATTTCATTGTTCGATTTCGTTGTTCGATCGTTTGTTCGATTTCGTTGTTCGATTTCGTGGTTCGAATTCGTTGTTCGAATTCGTTGTTCGATTTCGTTGTTCGATTTCATTGTTCGATTTCGTGGTTCGAATTCGTTGTTCGAATTCGTTGTTCGATTTCGTTGTTCGTTGTTAGATTTCGTTGTTCGTTGTTAGATTTCGTTGTTCTTTGTTCCATTTCGTTGTTCGTTGTTAGATTTCGTTGTTCTTTGTTCAATTTCGTTGTTCGATTCGTTATTCGCTTTCGTTGTGCGATTTCGTTGTTCAATTTCGTTGTTCCATTTCGTTGTTCGATTTCGTTGTTCGATTTCGTTGTTCGATTTCGTTGTTCGATTTCGTTGTTCGATTTCGTTGTTCGATTTCGTTGTTCGATTTCGTTGTTCAATTTCGTTGTTCGATTTCGTTGTTCGATTTCGTTGTTCGATTTCGTTGTTCGATTTCGTTGTTCGATTTCGTTGTTCGATTTCGTTGTTGGAATTCGTGTTCGATTTCGTTGATCGATTTCGTTGTTCGATTTTCATTGTTCGATTTGATTGTTCGATTTCGTTGATCGATTTCGTTGATCGATTTCGTTGATCGATTTCGTTTTTCGATTTCGTTCGATTTCGTTGTTCGATTTCATTGTTCGATTTCGTGGTTCGAATTCGTTGTTCGAATTCGTTGTTCGATTTCGTTGTTCGTTGTTAGATTTCGTTGTTCGTAGTTAGATTTCGTTGTTCTTTGTTCGATTTCGTTGTTCGTTGTTAGATTTCGTTGTTCTTTGTTCGATTTCGTTGTTCGTTGTTCGATTTCGTTGTTCGATTTTCGTTGTTCGATTTCGTTGTTCGATTGCGTTGTTCCATTTCGTTATTCAATTTCGTGGTTCGATTTCGTGGTTTCAGTTTGTTGTTCGATTTCGATTTCGTTGTTCGATATCGAAGTTGGATTTCGTTGTTCGATTTCGTTGTTCTATTTCGTTGTTCGATTTCGTTGTTGGAATTCGTTGTTCGAATTCGTTGTTCGATTTCGTTGTTCAATTTCGTTGATCCATTTCGTTGTTCGATTTCGTTGTTCGATTTCGTTGTTCGATTGCGTTGTTCCATTTCGTTGTTCTATTTCGTGGTTCGATTTCGTGGTTTCAGTTTGTTGTTCGATTTCGATTTCGTTGTTCGATTTCGAAGTTGGATTTCGTTGTTCGATTTCGTTGTTCAATTTCGATGTTCGATTTCGTTGTTCGATTTCGTTGTTCGATTCGTTATTCGATTTCGTTGTTCGATTTCGTTGTTCGATTTCGTTGTTCGATTTCGTTCGATTTCGTTGTTCGATTTCGTTGTTCGATTTCGTTGTTCGATTTCGTTGTTCGATTTCGTTGTTCGATTTCGTTGTTCGTTGTTAGATTTCGTTGTTCGTAGTTAGATTTCGTTGTTCTTTGTTCGATTTCGTTGTTCGTTGTTAGATTTCGTTGTTCTTTGTTCGATTTCGTTGTTCGTTGTTCGATTTCGTTGTTCGATTTTCGTTGTTCGATTTCGTTGTTCGATTGCGTTGTTCCATTTCGTTATTCAATTTCGTGGTTCGATTTCGTGGTTTCAGTTTGTTGTTCGAGTTCGTTATTCGATTTCGTTGTTCGATTTCGTTGTTCGATTTCGTTGTTCGTTTTCGTTGTTCGATATTGTATGATTTCGTGGTTCGATTTCGTTGTTCGATTGCGTTGTTCCATTTCGTTGTTCTATTTCGTGGTTCGATTTCGTGGTTTCAGTTTGTTGTTCGATTTCGATTTCGTTGTTCGATATCGAAGTTGGATTTCGTTGTTCGATTTCGTTGTTCTATTTCGTTGTTCGATTTCGTTGTTGGAATTCGTTGTTCGAATTCGTTGTTCGATTTCGTTGTTCAATTTCGTTGTTCCATTTCGTTGTTCGATTTCGTTGTTCGATTTCGTTGTTCGATTTCGTTGTTCGATTTCGTTGTTCGATTTCGTTGTTCGATTTCGTTGTTCGATTTCGTTGTTCGATTTCGTTGTTCGAATTCGTTATTCGAATTCGTTGTTCGATTTCGTTGTTCGATTTCGTTGTTCGATTTCGAAGTTCGATTTCGTTGTTCGATTTCGTTGTTCGATTTCGTATTTCGTTGTTCGAATTCGTTGTTCGATTTCGTTGTTCGAATTCGTTGTTCGATTTCGTTGTTCGATTTCGTTGTTCGATTTTGTTGTTCGATTTCGTGGTTCGATTTCGTTGTTCGATTGCGTTGTTCCATTTCGTTGTTCTATTTCGTGGTTCGATTTCGTGGTTTCAGTTTGTTGTTCGATTTCGATTTCGCTGTTCGATTTCGTTGTTCGATTTCGTTGTTCGATTTCGTTGTTCGATTTCGTTGTTCGATTTCGTTGTTCGATTTCGTTGTTCGATTTCGTTGTTCGATTTTGAAGTTCGATTTCGTTGTTCGATTTCGTTGTTCGATTTCGTTGTTCGATTTCGTTGTTCGATTTCGTTGTCCGATTCCGTTGTTCGATTTCGTTGTTCGATTTCGTTGTTCGATTTCGTTGTTCGATTTCGTTGTTCGATTTCGTATTTCGTTGTTCGAATTCGTTGTTCGATTTCGTTGTTCGAATTCGTTGTTCGATTTCGTTGTTCGATTTTCTTTGTTCGATTTCGTTGTTCGATTTCGTTGTTCGATTTCGTTGTTCGATTTCGTTGTTCGATTTCGTTGTTCGATTTCGTTGTTCGATTTCGTTGTTCGATTTTGAAGTTCGATTTCGTTGTTCGATTTCGTTGTTCGATTTCGTTGTTCGATTTCGTTGTTCGATTTCGTTGTTCAATTTCGTTGTTCGATTTCGTTGTTCGATTTCGTTGTTCGATTTCGTTGTTCGATTTCGTTGTTCGATTTCGTTGTTGGAATTCGTGTTCGATTTCGTTGATCGATTTCGTTGTTCGATTTTCATTGTTCGATTTCGTTGTTCGATTTCGTTGTTGGAATTCGTGTTCGATTTCGTTGATCGATTTCGTTGTTCGATTTTCATTGTTCGATTTGATTGTTCGATTTCGTTGATCGATTTCATTGTTCGATTTCGTGGTTCGAATTCGTTGTTCGAATTCGTTGTTCGATTTCGTTGTTCGTTGTTAGATTTCGTTGTTCGTAGTTAGATTTCGTTGTTCTTTGTTCGATTTCGTTGTTCGTTGTTAGATTTCGTTGTTCTTTGTTCGATTTCGTTGTTCGTTGTTCGATTTCGTTGTTCGATTTTCGTTGTTCGATTTCGTTGTTCGATTGCGTTGTTCCATTTCGTTATTCAATTTCGTGGTTCGATTTCGTGGTTTCAGTTTGTTGTTCGAGTTCGTTATTCGATTTCGTTGTTCGATTTCGTTGTTCGATTTCGTTGTTCGTTTTCGTTGTTCGATATTGTATGATTTCGTGGTTCGATTTCGTTGTTCGATTGCGTTGTTCCATTTCGTTGTTCTATTTCGTGGTTCGATTTCGTGGTTTCAGTTTGTTGTTCGATTTCGATTTCGTTGTTCGATATCGAAGTTGGATTTCGTTGTTCGATTTCGTTGTTCTATTTCGTTGTTCGATTTCGTTGTTGGAATTCGTTGTTCGAATTCGTTGTTCGATTTCGTTGTTCAATTTCGTTGTTCCATTTCGTTGTTCGATTTCGTTGTTCGATTGCGTTGTTCCATTTCGTTGTTCTATTTCGTGGTTCGATTTCGTGGTTTCAGTTTGTTGTTCGATTTCGATTTCGTTGTTCGATTTCGAAGTTGGATTTCGTTGTTCGATTTCGTTGTTCAATTTCGATGTTCGATTTCGTTGTTCGATTTCGTTGTTCGATTTCGTTGTTCGATTTCGTTGTTCGATTTCGTTGTTCGATTTCGTTGTTCGATTTCGTTGTTCGATTTCGTTGTTCGATTTCGTTGTTCGATTTCGTTGTTCGATTTCGTTGTTCGAATTCGTTATTCGAATTCGTTGTTCGATTTCGTTGTTCGATTTCGTTGTTCGATTTCGAAGTTCGATTTCGTTGTTCGATTTCGTTGTTCGATTTCGTATTTCGTTGTTCGAATTCGTTGTTCGATTTCGTTGTTCGATTTCGTTGTTCGATTTCGTTGTTCGATTTCGTTGTTCGATTTCGTTGTTCGAATTCGTTATTCGAATTCGTTGTTCGATTTCGTTGTTCGATTTCGTTGTTCGATTTCGAAGTTCGATTTCGTTGTTCGATTTCGTTGTTCGATTTCGTATTTCGTTGTTCGAATTCGTTGTTCGATTTCGTTGTTCGAATTCGTTGTTCGATTTCGTTGTTCGATTTCGTTGTTCGATTTTGTTGTTCGATTTCGTGGTTCGATTTCGTTGTTCGATTGCGTTGTTCCATTTCGTTGTTCTATTTCGTGGTTCGATTTCGTGGTTTCAGTTTGTTGTTCGATTTCGATTTCGCTGTTCGATTTCGTTGTTCGATTTCGTTGTTCGATTTCGTTGTTCGATTTCGTTGTTCGATTTCGTTGTTCGATTTCGTTGTTCGATTTCGTTGTTCGATTTTGAAGTTCGATTTCGTTGTTCGATTTCGTTGTTCGATTTCGTTGTTCGATTTCGTTGTTCGATTTCGTTGTCCGATTCCGTTGTTCGATTTCGTTGTTCGATTTCGTTGTTCGATTTCGTTGTTCGATTTCGTTGTTCGATTTCGTATTTCGTTGTTCGAATTCGTTGTTCGATTTCGTTGTTCGAATTCGTTGTTCGATTTCGTTGTTCGATTTTCTTTGTTCGATTTCGTTGTTCGATTTCGTTGTTCGATTTCGTTGTTCGATTTCGTTGTTCGATTTCGTTGTTCGATTTCGTTGTTCGATTTCGTTGTTCGATTTCGTTGTTCGATTTTGAAGTTCGATTTCGTTGTTCGATTTCGTTGTTCGATTTCGTTGTTCGATTTCGTTGTTCGATTTCGTTGTTCAATTTCGTTGTTCGATTTCGTTGTTCGATTTCGTTGTTCGATTTCGTTGTTCGATTTCGTTGTTCGATTTCGTTGTTGGAATTCGTGTTCGATTTCGTTGATCGATTTCGTTGTTCGATTTTCATTGTTCGATTTCGTTGTTCGATTTCGTTGTTGGAATTCGTGTTCGATTTCGTTGATCGATTTCGTTGTTCGATTTTCATTGTTCGATTTGATTGTTCGATTTCGTTGATCGATTTCATTGTTCGATTTCGTGGTTCGAATTCGTTGTTCGAATTCGTTGTTCGATTTCGTTGTTCGTTGTTAGATTTCGTTGTTCGTAGTTAGATTTCGTTGTTCTTTGTTCGATTTCGTTGTTCGTTGTTAGATTTCGTTGTTCTTTGTTCGATTTCGTTGTTCGTTGTTCGATTTCGTTGTTCGATTTTCGTTGTTCGATTTCGTTGTTCGATTGCGTTGTTCCATTTCGTTATTCAATTTCGTGGTTCGATTTCGTGGTTTCAGTTTGTTGTTCGAGTTCGTTATTCGATTTCGTTGTTCGATTTCGTTGTTCGATTTCGTTGTTCGTTTTCGTTGTTCGATATTGTATGATTTCGTGGTTCGATTTCGTTGTTCGATTGCGTTGTTCCATTTCGTTGTTCTATTTCGTGGTTCGATTTCGTGGTTTCAGTTTGTTGTTCGATTTCGATTTCGTTGTTCGATATCGAAGTTGGATTTCGTTGTTCGATTTCGTTGTTCTATTTCGTTGTTCGATTTCGTTGTTGGAATTCGTTGTTCGAATTCGTTGTTCGATTTCGTTGTTCAATTTCGTTGTTCCATTTCGTTGTTCGATTTCGTTGTTCGATTGCGTTGTTCCATTTCGTTGTTCTATTTCGTGGTTCGATTTCGTGGTTTCAGTTTGTTGTTCGATTTCGATTTCGTTGTTCGATTTCGAAGTTGGATTTCGTTGTTCGATTTCGTTGTTCAATTTCGATGTTCGATTTCGTTGTTCGATTTCGTTGTTCGATTTCGTTGTTCGATTTCGTTGTTCGATTTCGTTGTTCGATTTCGTTGTTCGATTTCGTTGTTCGATTTCGTTGTTCGATTTCGTTGTTCGATTTCGTTGTTCGATTTCGTTGTTCGAATTCGTTATTCGAATTCGTTGTTCGATTTCGTTGTTCGATTTCGTTGTTCGATTTCGAAGTTCGATTTCGTTGTTCGATTTCGTTGTTCGATTTCGTATTTCGTTGTTCGAATTCGTTGTTCGATTTCGTTGTTCGATTTCGTTGTTCGATTTCGTTGTTCGATTTCGTTGTTCGATTTCGTTGTTCGATTTCGTTGTTCGATTTCGTATTTCGTTGTTCGAATTCGTTGTTCGATTTCGTTGTTCGTTTTCGTTGTTCGATATTGTTGTATGATTTCGTGGTTCGATTTCGTTGTTCGATTGCGTTGTTCCATTTCGTTGTTCTATTTCGTGGTTCGATTTCGTGGTTTCAGTTTGTTGTTCGATTTCGATTTCGCTGTTCGATTTCGTTGATCGATTTCGTTGTTCGATTTTCATTGTTCGATTTGATTGTTCGATTTCGTTGATCGATTTCGTTGATCGATTTCGTTGATCGATTTCGTTTTTCGATTTCGTTCGATTTCGTTGTTCGATTTCATTGTTCGATTTCGTGGTTCGAATTCGTTGTTCGAATTCGTTGTTCGATTTCGTTGTTCGTTGTTAGATTTCGTTGTTCGTAGTTAGATTTCGTTGTTCTTTGTTCGATTTCGTTGTTCGTTGTTAGATTTCGTTGTTCTTTGTTCGATTTCGTTGTTCGTTGTTCGATTTCGTTGTTCGATTTTCGTTGTTCGATTGCGTTGTTCCATTTCGTTATTCAATTTCGTGGTTCGATTTCGTGGTTTCAGTTTGTTGTTCGAGTTCGTTATTCGATTTCGTTGTTCGATTTCGTTGTTCGATTTCGTTGTTCGTTTTCGTTGTTCGATATTGTATGATTTCGTGGTTCGATTTCGTTGTTCGATTGCGTTGTTCCATTTCGTTGTTCTATTTCGTGGTTCGATTTCGTGGTTTCAGTTTGTTGTTCGATTTCGATTTCGTTGTTCGATATCGAAGTTGGATTTCGTTGTTCGATTTCGTTGTTCTATTTCGTTGTTCGATTTCGTTGTTGAAATTCGTTGTTCGAATTCGTTGTTCGATTTCGTTGTTCAATTTCGTTGTTCCATTTCGTTGTTCGATTTCGTTGTTCGATTTCGTTGTTCGATTGCGTTGTTCCATTTCGTTGTTCTATTTCGTGGTTCGATTTCGTGGTTTCAGTTTGTTGTTCGATTTCGATTTCGTTGTTCGATTTCGAAGTTGGATTTCGTTGTTCGATTTCGTTGTTCAATTTCGATGTTCGATTTCGTTGTTCGATTTCGTTGTTCGATTTCGTTGTTCGATTTCGTTGTTCGATTTCGTTGTTCGATTTCGTTGTTCGATTTCGTTGTTCGATTTCGTTGTTCGATTTCGTTGTTCGATTTCGTTGTTCGAATTCGTTATTCGAATTCGTTGTTCGATTTCGTTGTTCGATTTCGTTGTTCGATTTCGAAGTTCGATTTCGTTGTTCGATTTCGTTGTTCGATTTCGTATTTCGTTGTTCGAATTCGTTGTTCGATTTCGTTGTTCGAATTCGTTGTTCGATTTCGTTGTTCGATTTCGTTGTTCGATTTCGTTGTTCGATTTCGTTGTTCGATTTCGTTGTTCGATTTCGTTGTTCGATTTCGTATTTCGTTGTTCGAATTCGTTGTTCGATTTCGTTGTTCGATTTCGTTGTTCGATTTCGTTGTTCGATTTCGTTGTTCGATTTCGTTGTTCGATTTCGTATTTCGTTGTTCGAATTCGTTGTTCGATTTCGTTGTTCGTTTTCGTTGTTCGATATTGTTGTATGATTTCGTGGTTCGATTTCGTTGTTCGATTGCGTTGTTCCATTTCGTTGTTCTATTTCGTGGTTCGATTTCGTGGTTTCAGTTTGTTGTTCGATTTCGATTTCGCTGTTCGATTTCGTTGTTCGATTTCGTTGTTCGATTTCGTTGTTCGATTTCGTTGTTCGATTTCGTTGTTCGATTTCGTTGTTCGATTTCGTTGTTCGATTTCGTTGTTCGATTTTGAAGTTCGATTTCGTTGTTCGATTTCGTTGTTCGATTTCGTTGTTCGATTTCGTTGTTCGATTTCGTTGTCCGATTCCGTTGTTCGATTTCGTTGTTCGATTTCGTTGTTCGATTTCGTTGTTCGATTTCGTTGTTCGATTTCGTATTTCGTTGTTCGAATTCGTTGTTCGATTTCGTTGTTCGAATTCGTTGTTCGATTTCGTTGTTCGATTTTCTTTGTTCGATTTCGTTGTTCGATTTCGTTGTTCGATTTCGTTGTTCGATTTCGTTGTTCGATTTCGTTGTTCGATTTTGAAGTTCGATTTCGTTGTTCGATTTCGTTGTTCGATTTCGTTGTTCGATTTCGTTGTTCGATTTCGTTGTTCAATTTCGTTGTTCGATTTCGTTGTTCGATTTCGTTGTTCGATATCGAAGTTGGATTTCGTTGTTCGATTTCGTTGTTCGATTTCGTTGTTCGATTTCGTTGTTAGATTTCGTTGTTCGTTGTTAGATTTCGTTGTTCGTTGTTAGATTTCGTTATTCGTTGTTAGATTTCGTTGTTCTTTGTTCGATTTCGTGGTTCGAATTCGTTGTTCGAATTCGTTGTTCGATTTCGTTGTTCGATTTTGTTGTTCGATTTCGTTGTTCGATTTCGTTGTTCGATTTCGAAGTTCGATTTCGTTGTTCGATTTCGTTGTTCGATTTCGTTATTCGATTTCGTTGTTCGATTTCGTTGTTCGATTTCGTTGTTCGATTTCGTTGTTCGATTTCGTTGTTCGATTTCGTTGTTCGATTTCGTTGTTCGATTTCGTTGTTCGATTTCGTTGTTCGATTTCGTTGTTCGATTTCGTTGTTCGATTTCGTTGTTCGATTTCGTTGTTCGATTTCGAAGTTCGATTTCGTTGTTCGATTTCGTTGTTCGATTTCGTTATTCGATTTCGTTGTTCGATTTCGTTGTTCGATTTCGTTGTTCGATTTCGTTGTTCGATTTCGTTGTTCGATTTCGTTGTTCGATTTCGTTGTTCGATTTCGTTATTCAATTTCGTGGTTCGATTTCGTGGTTTCAGTTTGTTGTTCGAGTTCGTTATTCGATTTCGTTGTTCGATTTCGTTGTTCGATTTCGTTGTTCGTTTTCGTTGTTCGATATTGTATGATTTCGTGGTTCGATTTCGTTGTTCGATTGCGTTGTTCCATTTCGTTGTTCTATTTCGTGGTTCGATTTCGTGGTTTCAGTTTGTTGTTCGATTTCGATTTCGTTGTTCGATATCGAAGTTGGATTTCGTTGTTCGATTTCGTTGTTCTATTTCGTTGTTCGATTTCGTTGTTGAAATTCGTTGTTCGAATTCGTTGTTCGATTTCGTTGTTCAATTTCGTTGTTCCATTTCGTTGTTCGATTTCGTTGTTCGATTTCGTTGTTCGATTGCGTTGTTCCATTTCGTTGTTCTATTTCGTGGTTCGATTTCGTGGTTTCAGTTTGTTGTTCGATTTCGATTTCGTTGTTCGATTTCGAAGTTGGATTTCGTTGTTCGATTTCGTTGTTCAATTTCGATGTTCGATTTCGTTGTTCGATTTCGTTGTTCGATTTCGTTGTTCGATTTCGTTGTTCGATTTCGTTGTTCGATTTCGTTGTTCGATTTCGTTGTTCGATTTCGTTGTTCGATTTCGTTGTTCGATTTCGTTGTTCGATTTCGTTGTTCGAATTCGTTATTCGAATTCGTTGTTCGATTTCGTTGTTCGATTTCGTTGTTCGATTTCGAAGTTCGATTTCGTTGTTCGATTTCGTTGTTCGATTTCGTATTTCGTTGTTCGAATTCGTTGTTCGATTTCGTTGTTCGAATTCGTTGTTCGATTTCGTTGTTCGATTTCGTTGTTCGATTTCGTTGTTCGATTTCGTTGTTCGATTTCGTTGTTCGATTTCGTTGTTCGATTTCGTATTTCGTTGTTCGAATTCGTTGTTCGATTTCGTTGTTCGATTTCGTTGTTCGATTTCGTTGTTCGATTTCGTTGTTCGATTTCGTTGTTCGATTTCGTATTTCGTTGTTCGAATTCGTTGTTCGATTTCGTTGTTCGTTTTCGTTGTTCGATATTGTTGTATGATTTCGTGGTTCGATTTCGTTGTTCGATTGCGTTGTTCCATTTCGTTGTTCTATTTCGTGGTTCGATTTCGTGGTTTCAGTTTGTTGTTCGATTTCGATTTCGCTGTTCGATTTCGTTGTTCGATTTCGTTGTTCGATTTCGTTGTTCGATTTCGTTGTTCGATTTCGTTGTTCGATTTCGTTGTTCGATTTCGTTGTTCGATTTCGTTGTTCGATTTTGAAGTTCGATTTCGTTGTTCGATTTCGTTGTCCGATTCCGTTGTTCGATTTCGTTGTTCGATTTCGTTGTTCGATTTCGTTGTTCGATTTCGTTGTTCGATTTCGTATTTCGTTGTTCGAATTCGTTGTTCGATTTCGTTGTTCGAATTCGTTGTTCGATTTCGTTGTTCGATTTTCTTTGTTCGATTTCGTTGTTCGATTTCGTTGTTCGATTTCGTTGTTCGATTTCGTTGTTCGATTTCGTTGTTCGATTTCGTTGTTCGATTTTGAAGTTCGATTTCGTTGTTCGATTTCGTTGTTCGATTTCGTTGTTCGATTTCGTTGTTCGATTTCGTTGTTCAATTTCGTTGTTCGATTTCGTTGTTCGATTTCGTTGTTCGATATCGAAGTTGGATTTCGTTGTTCGATTTCGTTGTTCGATTTCGTTGTTCGATTTCGTTGTTAGATTTCGTTGTTCGTTGTTAGATTTCGTTGTTCGTTGTTAGATTTCGTTATTCGTTGTTAGATTTCGTTGTTCTTTGTTCGATTTCGTGGTTCGAATTCGTTGTTCGAATTCGTTGTTCGATTTCGTTGTTCGATTTTGTTGTTCGATTTCGTTGTTCGATTTCGTTGTTCGATTTCGAAGTTCGATTTCGTTGTTCGATTTCGTTGTTCGATTTCGTTATTGGATTTCGTTGTTCGATTTCGTTGTTCGATTTCGTTGTTCGATTTCGTTGTTCGATTTCGTTGTTCGATTTCGTTGTTCGATTTCGTTGTTCGATTTCGTTGTTCGATTTCGTTGTTCGATTTCGTTGTTCGATTTCGTTGTTCGATTTCGTTGTTCGATTTCGATGTTCGATTTCGTTGTTCAATTTCGTTGTTCGATTCGTTATTCGCTTTCGTTGTGCGATTTCGTTGTTCAATTTCGTTGTTCCATTTCGTTGTTCGATTTCGTTGTTCGATTTCATTGTTCGATTTCGTTGTTCGATTCGTTTGTTCGATTTCGTTGTTCGATTTCGTGGTTCGAATTCGTTGTTCGAATTCGTTGTTCGATTTCGTTGTTCGTTGTTAGATTTCGTTGTTCGTTGTTAGATTTCGTTGTTCTTTGTTCGATTTCGTTGTTCGTTGTTAGATTTCGTTGTTCTTTGTTCAATTTCGTTGTTCGATTCGTTATTCGCTTTCGTTGTGCGATTTCGTTGTTCAATTTCGTTGTTCCATTTCGTTGTTCGATTTCGTTGTTCGATTTCGTTGTTCGATTTCGTTGTTCGATTTCGTTGTTCGATTTCGTTGTTCGATTTCGTTGTTCGATTTCGTTGTTCAATTTCGTTGTTCGATTTCGTTGTTCGATTTCGTTGTTCGATTTCGTTGTTCGATTTCGTTGTTCGATTTCGTTGTTCGATTTCGTTGTTCGATTTCGTTGTTGGAATTCGTGTTCGATTTCGTTGATCGATTTCGTTGTTCGATTTTCATTGTTCGATTTGATTGTTCGATTTCGTTGATCGATTTCGTTGATCGATTTCGTTTTTCGATTTCGTTCGATTTCGTTTTTCGATTTCGTTCGATTTCGTTGTTCGATTTCATTGTTCGATTTCGTTGTTCGATTTCGTGGTTCGATTTCGTTGTTAGATTTCGTTGTTCGTTGTTAGATTTCGTTGTTCGTTGTTAGATTTCGTTATTCGTTGTTAGATTTCGTTGTTCTTTGTTCGATTTCGTGGTTCGAATTCGTTGTTCGAATTCGTTGTTCGATTTCGTTGTTCGATTTTGTTGTTCGATTTCGTTGTTCGATTTCATTGTTCGATTTCGTGGTTCGAATTCGTTGTTCGAATTCGTTGTTCGATTTCGTTGTTCGTTGTTAGATTTCGTTGTTCGTTGTTAGATTTCGTTTTTCTTTGTTCAATTTCGTTGTTCGATTCGTTATTCGCTTTCGTTGTGCGATTTCGTTGTTCAATTTCGTTGTTCCATTTCGTTGTTCGATTTCGTTGTTCGATTTCGTTGTTCGATTTCGTTGTTCGATTTCGTTGTTAGATTTCGTTGTTCGATTTCGTTGTTCAATTTCGTTGTTCGATTTCGTTGTTAGATTTCGTTGTTCTTTGTTCGATTTCGTGGTTCGAATTCGTTGTTCGAATTCGTTGTTCGATTCGTTATTCGATTTCGATGTTCGATTTCGTTGTTCAATTTCGTTGTTCGATTCGTTATTCGCTTTCGTTGTGCGATTTCGTTGTTCAATTTCGTTGTTCCATTTCGTTGTTCGATTTCGTTGTTCGATTTCATTGTTCGATTTCGTTGTTCGATTCGTTTGTTCGATTTCGTTGTTCGATTTCGTGGTTCGAATTCGTTGTTCGAATTCGTTGTTCGATTTCGTTGTTCGATTTCATTGTTCGATTTCGTGGTTCGAATTCGTTGTTCGAATTCGTTGTTCGATTTCGTTGTTCGTTGTTAGATTTCGTTGTTCGTTGTTAGATTTCGTTGTTCTTTGTTCAATTTCGTTGTTCGATTCGTTATTCGCTTTCGTTGTGCGATTTCGTTGTTCAATTTCGTTGTTCCATTTCGTTGTTCGATTTCGTTGTTCGATTTCGTTGTTCGATTTCGTTGTTCGATTTCGTTGTTCGATTTTGTTGTTCGATTTCGTTGTTCGATTTCGTTGTTCAATTTCGTTGTTCGATTTCGTTGTTCGATTTCGTTGTTCGATTTCGTTGTTCGATTTCGTTGTTCGATTTCGTTGTTCGATTTCGTTGTTGGAATTCGTGTTCGATTTCGTTGATCGATTTCGTTGTTCGATTTTCATTGTTCGATTTGATTGTTCGATTTCGTTGATCGATTTCGTTGATCGATTTCGTTTTTCGATTTCGTTCGATTTCGTTGTTCGATTTCATTGTTCGATTTCGTTGTTCGATTTCGTGGTTCGATTTCGTTGTTAGATTTCGTTGTTCGTTGTTAGATTTCGTTGTTCGTTGTTAGATTTCGTTATTCGTTGTTAGATTTCGTTGTTCTTTGTTCGATTTCGTGGTTCGAATTCGTTGTTCGAATTCGTTGTTCGATTTCGTTGTTCGATTTTGTTGTTCGATTTCGTTGTTCGATTTCATTGTTCGATTTCGTGGTTCGAATTCGTTGTTCGAATTCGTTGTTCGATTTCGTAGTTCGTTGTTAGATTTCGTTGTTCGTTGTTAGATTTCGTTTTTCTTTGTTCAATTTCGTTGTTCGATTCGTTATTCGCTTTCGTTGTGCGATTTCGTTGTTCAATTTCGTTGTTCCATTTCGTTGTTCGATTTCGTTGTTCGATTTCGTTGTTCGATTTCGTTGTTCGATTTCGTTGTTAGATTTCGTTGTTCGATTTCGTTGTTCAATTTCGTTGTTCGATTTCGTTGTTAGATTTCGTTGTTCTTTGTTCGATTTCGTGGTTCGAATTCGTTGTTCGAATTCGTTGTTCGATTCGTTATTCGATTTCGTTGTTCGATTTCTTGTTCGATTTCGTTGTTCCATTTCGTTGTTCGATTTCGTTGTTCGATTTCGTTGTTCGATTTCGTTGTTCGATTTCGTTGTTCGATTTCGTTGTTCGATTTCGTTGTCCGATTCCGTTGTTCGATTTCGTTGTTCGTTTTCGTTGTTCGATATTGTTGTATGATTTCGTGGTTCGATTTCGTTGTTCGATTGCGTTGTTCCATTTCGTTGTTCTATTTCGTGGTTCGATTTCGTGGTTTCAGTTTGTTGTTCGATTTCGATTTCGCTGTTCGATTTCGAAGTTGGATTTCGTTGTTCTATTTCGTTGTTCTAATTCGTTATTCGATTTCGTTGTTAGATTTCGTTGTTCGATTTCGTTGTTCGATTTCGTTGTTCGATTTCGTTGTTAGATTTCGTTGTTCGTTGTTAGATTTCGTTGTTCGTTGTTAGATTTCGTTATTCGTTGTTAGATTTCGTTGTTCTTTGTTCGATTTCGTGGTTCGAATTCGTTGTTCGAATTCGTTGTTCGATTTCGTTGTTCGATTTTGTTGTTCGATTTCGTTGTTCGATTTCGTTGTTCGATTTCGAAGTTCGATTTCGTTGTTCGATTTCGTTGTTCGATTTCGTTATTCGATTTCGTTGTTCGATTTCGTTGTTCGATTTCGTTGTTCGATTTCGTTGTTCGATTTCGTTGTTCGATTTCGTTGTTCGATTTCGTTGTTCGATTTCGTTGTTCGATTTCGTTGTTCGATTTCGTTGTTCGATTTTGTTGTTCGATTTCGTTGTTCGATTTCGTTGTTCGATTTCGTTGTTCGATTTCGTTGTTCGATTTCGATGTTCGATTTCGTTGTTCAATTTCGTTGTTCGATTCGTTATTCGCTTTCGTTGTGCGATTTCGTTGTTCAATTTCGTTGTTCCATTTCGTTGTTCGATTTCGTTGTTCGATTTCATTGTTCGATTTCGTTGTTCGATTCGTTTGTTCGATTTCGTTGTTCGATTTCGTGGTTCGAATTCGTTGTTCGAATTCGTTGTTCGATTTCGTTGTTCGATTTCATTGTTCGATTTCGTGGTTCGAATTCGTTGTTCGAATTCGTTGTTCGATTTCGTTGTTCGTTGTTAGATTTCGTTGTTCGTTGTTAGATTTCGTTGTTCTTTGTTCGATTTCGTTGTTCGTTGTTAGATTTCGTTGTTCTTTGTTCAATTTCGTTGTTCGATTCGTTATTCGCTTTCGTTGTGCGATTTCGTTGTTCAATTTCGTTGTTCCATTTCGTTGTTCGATTTCGTATTTCGTTGTTCGATTTCGTTGTTCGATTTCGTTGTTCGATTTCGTTGTTGGAATTCGTGTTCGATTTCGTTGATCGATTTCGTTGTTCGATTTTCATTGTTCGATTTGATTGTTCGATTTCGTTGATCGATTTCGTTGATCGATTTCGTTGATCGATTTCGTTTTTCGATTTCGTTCGATTTCGTTGTTCGATTTCATTGTTCGATTTCGTGGTTCGAATTCGTTGTTCGAATTCGTTGTTCGATTTCGTTGTTCGTTGTTAGATTTCGTTGTTCGTAGTTAGATTTCGTTGTTCTTTGTTCGATTTCGTTGTTCGTTGTTAGATTTCGTTGTTCTTTGTTCGATTTCGTTGTTCGTTGTTCGATTTCGTTGTTCGATTTTCGTTGTTCGATTGCGTTGTTCCATTTCGTTATTCAATTTCGTGGTTCGATTTCGTGGTTTCAGTTTGTTGTTCGAGTTCGTTATTCGATTTCGTTGTTCGATTTCGTTGTTCGATTTCGTTGTTCGTTTTCGTTGTTCGATATTGTATGATTTCGTGGTTCGATTTCGTTGTTCGATTGCGTTGTTCCATTTCGTTGTTCTATTTCGTGGTTCGATTTCGTGGTTTCAGTTTGTTGTTCGATTTCGATTTCGTTGTTCGATATCGAAGTTGGATTTCGTTGTTCGATTTCGTTGTTCTATTTCGTTGTTCGATTTCGTTGTTGAAATTCGTTGTTCGAATTCGTTGTTCGATTTCGTTGTTCAATTTCGTTGTTCCATTTCGTTGTTCGATTTCGTTGTTCGATTTCGTTGTTCGATTGCGTTGTTCCATTTCGTTGTTCTATTTCGTGGTTCGATTTCGTGGTTTCAGTTTGTTGTTCGATTTCGATTTCGTTGTTCGATTTCGAAGTTGGATTTCGTTGTTCGATTTCGTTGTTCAATTTCGATGTTCGATTTCGTTGTTCGATTTCGTTGTTCGATTTCGTTGTTCGATTTCGTTGTTCGATTTCGTTGTTCGATTTCGTTGTTCGATTTCGTTGTTCGATTTCGTTGTTCGATTTCGTTGTTCGATTTCGTTGTTCGATTTCGTTGTTCGATTTCGTTGTTCGAATTCGTTATTCGAATTCGTTGTTCGATTTCGTTGTTCGATTTCGTTGTTCGATTTCGAAGTTAGATTTCGTTGTTCGATTTCGTTGTTCGATTTCGTATTTCGTTGTTCGAATTCGTTGTTCGATTTCGTTGTTCGAATTCGTTGTTCGATTTCGTTGTTCGATTTCGTTGTTCGATTTCGTTGTTCGATTTCGTTGTTCGATTTCGTTGTTCGATTTCGTTGTTCGATTTCGTATTTCGTTGTTCGAATTCGTTGTTCGATTTCGTTGTTCGATTTCGTTGTTCGATTTCGTTGTTCGATTTCGTTGTTCGATTTCGTTGTTCGATTTCGTATTTCGTTGTTCGAATTCGTTGTTCGATTTCGTTGTTCGTTTTCGTTGTTCGATATTGTTGTATGATTTCGTGGTTCGATTTCGTTGTTCGATTGCGTTGTTCCATTTCGTTGTTCTATTTCGTGGTTCGATTTCGTGGTTTCAGTTTGTTGTTCGATTTCGATTTCGCTGTTCGATTTCGTTGTTCGATTTCGTTGTTCGATTTCGTTGTTCGATTTCGTTGTTCGATTTCGTTGTTCGATTTCGTTGTTCGATTTCGTTGTTCGATTTCGTTGTTCGATTTTGAAGTTCGATTTCGTTGTTCGATTTCGTTGTTCGATTTCGTTGTTCGATTTCGTTGTTCGATTTCGTTGTCCGATTCCGTTGTTCGATTTCGTTGTTCGATTTCGTTGTTCGATTTCGTTGTTCGATTTCGTTGTTCGATTTCGTATTTCGTTGTTCGAATTCGTTGTTCGATTTCGTTGTTCGAATTCGTTGTTCGATTTCGTTGTTCGATTTTCTTTGTTCGATTTCGTTGTTCGATTTCGTTGTTCGATTTCGTTGTTCGATTTCGTTGTTCGATTTTGAAGTTCGATTTCGTTGTTCGATTTCGTTGTTCGATTTCGTTGTTCGATTTCGTTGTTCGATTTCGTTGTTCAATTTCGTTGTTCGATTTCGTTGTTCGATTTCGTTGTTCGATATCGAAGTTGGATTTCGTTGTTCGATTTCGTTGTTCGATTTCGTTGTTCGATTTCGTTGTTAGATTTCGTTGTTCGTTGTTAGATTTCGTTGTTCGTTGTTAGATTTCGTTATTCGTTGTTAGATTTCGTTGTTCTTTGTTCGATTTCGTGGTTCGAATTCGTTGTTCGAATTCGTTGTTCGATTTCGTTGTTCGATTTTGTTGTTCGATTTCGTTGTTCGATTTCGTTGTTCGATTTCGAAGTTCGATTTCGTTGTTCGATTTCGTTGTTCGATTTCGTTATTCGATTTCGTTGTTCGATTTCGTTGTTCGATTTCGTTGTTCGATTTCGTTGTTCGATTTCGTTGTTCGATTTCGTTGTTCGATTTCGTTGATCGATTTCGTTGTTCGATTTCGTTGTTCGATTTCGTTGTTCGATTTCGTTGTTCGATTTCGTTGTTCGATTTCGATGTTCGATTTCGTTGTTCAATTTCGTTGTTCGATTCGTTATTCGCTTTCGTTGTGCGATTTCGTTGTTCAATTTCGTTGTTCCATTTCGTTGTTCGATTTCGTTGTTCGATTTCATTGTTCGATTTCGTTGTTCGATTCGTTTGTTCGATTTCGTTGTTCGATTTCGTGGTTCGAATTCGTTGTTCGAATTCGTTGTTCGATTTCGTTGTTCGTTGTTAGATTTCGTTGTTCGTTGTTAGATTTCGTTGTTCTTTGTTCGATTTCGTTGTTCGTTGTTAGATTTCGTTGTTCTTTGTTCAATTTCGTTGTTCGATTCGTTATTCGCTTTCGTTGTGCGATTTCGTTGTTCAATTTCGTTGTTCCATTTCGTTGTTCGATTTCGTTGTTCGATTTCGTTGTTCGATTTCGTTGTTCGATTTCGTTGTTCGATTTCGTTGTTCGATTTCGTTGTTCGATTTCGTTGTTCGATTTCGTTGTTCGATTTCGTTGTTGGAATTCGTGTTCGATTTCGTTGATCGATTTCGTTGTTCGATTTTCATTGTTCGATTTGATTGTTCGATTTCGTTGATCGATTTCGTTGATCGATTTCGTTTTTCGATTTCGTTCGATTTCGTTTTTCGATTTCGTTCGATTTCGTTGTTCGATTTCATTGTTCGATTTCGTTGTTCGATTTCGTGGTTCGATTTCGTTGTTAGATTTCGTTGTTCGTTGTTAGATTTCGTTGTTCGTTGTTAGATTTCGTTATTCGTTGTTAGATTTCGTTGTTCTTTGTTCGATTTCGTGGTTCGAATTCGTTGTTCGAATTCGTTGTTCGATTTCGTTGTTCGATTTTGTTGTTCGATTTCGTTGTTCGATTTCATTGTTCGATTTCGTGGTTCGAATTCGTTGTTCGAATTCGTTGTTCGATTTCGTTGTTCGTTGTTAGATTTCGTTGTTCGTTGTTAGATTTCGTTTTTCTTTGTTCAATTTCGTTGTTCGATTCGTTATTCGCTTTCGTTGTGCGATTTCGTTGTTCAATTTCGTTGTTCCATTTCGTTGTTCGATTTCGTTGTTCGATTTCGTTGTTCGATTTCGTTGTTCGATTTCGTTGTTAGATTTCGTTGTTCGATTTCGTTGTTCAATTTCGTTGTTCGATTTCGTTGTTAGATTTCGTTGTTCTTTGTTCGATTTCGTGGTTCGAATTCGTTGTTCGAATTCGTTGTTCGATTCGTTATTCGATTTCGTTGTTCGATTTCTTGTTCGATTTCGTTGTTCCATTTCGTTGTTCGATTTCGTTGTTCGATTTCGTTGTTCGATTTCGTTGTTCGATTTCGTTGTTAGATTTCGTTGTTCGATTTCGTTGTTCGATTTCGTTGTTCGATTTCGTTGTTCGATTTCGTTGTTCGATTTCGTTGTCCGATTCCGTTGTTCGATTTCGTTGTTCGTTTTCGTTGTTCGATATTGTTGTATGATTTCGTGGTTCGATTTCGTTGTTCGATTGCGTTGTTCCATTTCGTTGTTCTATTTCGTGGTTCGATTTCGTGGTTTCAGTTTGTTGTTCGATTTCGATTTCGCTGTTCGATTTCGAAGTTGGATTTCGTTGTTCTATTTCGTTGTTCTAATTCGTTGTTCGATTTCGTTGTTCGATTTCGTTGTTCGATTTCGTTGTTCGATTCGTTATTCGATTTCGTTGTTAGATTTCGTTGTTCGATTTCGTTGTTCGATTTCGTTGTTCGATTTCGTTGTTCGATTTCGTTGTTAGATTTCGTTGTTCGTTGTTAGATTTCGTTGTTCGTTGTTAGATTTCGTTATTCGTTGTTAGATTTCGTTGTTCTTTGTTCGATTTCGTGGTTCGAATTCGTTGTTCGAATTCGTTGTTCGATTTCGTTGTTCGATTTTGTTGTTCGATTTCGTTGTTCGATTTCGTTGTTCGATTTCGAAGTTCGATTTCGTTGTTCGATTTCGTTGTTCGATTTCGTTATTCGATTTCGTTGTTCGATTTCGTTGTTCGATTTCGTTGTTCGATTTCGTTGTTCGATTTCGTTGTTCGATTTCGTTGTTCGATTTCGTTGTTCGATTTCGTTGTTCGATTTCGTTGTTCGATTTCGTTGTTCGATTTCGTTGTTCGATTTCGTTGTTCGATTTCGTTGTTCGATTTCGATGTTCGATTTCGTTGTTCAATTTCGTTGTTCGATTCGTTATTCGCTTTCGTTGTGCGATTTCGTTGTTCAATTTCGTTGTTCCATTTCGTTGTTCGATTTCGTTGTTCGATTTCATTGTTCGATTTCGTTGTTCGATTCGTTTGTTCGATTTCGTTGTTCGATTTCGTGGTTCGAATTCGTTGTTCGAATTCGTTGTTCGATTTCGTTGTTCGATTTCATTGTTCGATTTCGTGGTTCGAATTCGTTGTTCGAATTCGTTGTTCGATTTCGTTGTTCGTTGTTAGATTTCGTTGTTCGTTGTTAGATTTCGTTGTTCTTTGTTCCATTTCGTTGTTCGTTGTTAGATTTCGTTGTTCTTTGTTCAATTTCGTTGTTCGATTCGTTATTCGCTTTCGTTGTGCGATTTCGTTGTTCAATTTCGTTGTTCCATTTCGTTGTTCGATTTCGTTGTTCGATTTCGTTGTTCGATTTCGTTGTTCGATTTCGTTGTTCGATTTCGTTGTTCGATTTCGTTGTTCAATTTCGTTGTTCGATTTCGTTGTTCGATTTCGTTGTTCGATTTCGTTGTTCGATTTCGTTGTTCGATTTCGTTGTTCGATTTCGTTGTTGGAATTCGTGTTCGATTTCGTTGATCGATTTCGTTGTTCGATTTTCATTGTTCGATTTGATTGTTCGATTTCGTTGATCGATTTCGTTGATCGATTTCGTTGATCGATTTCGTTTTTCGATTTCGTTCGATTTCGTTGTTCGATTTCATTGTTCGATTTCGTGGTTCGAATTCGTTGTTCGAATTCGTTGTTCGATTTCGTTGTTCGTTGTTAGATTTCGTTGTTCGTAGTTAGATTTCGTTGTTCTTTGTTCGATTTCGTTGTTCGTTGTTAGATTTCGTTGTTCTTTGTTCGATTTCGTTGTTCGTTGTTCGATTTCGTTGTTCGATTTTCGTTGTTCGATTTCGTTGTTCGATTGCGTTGTTCCATTTCGTTATTCAATTTCGTGGTTCGATTTCGTGGTTTCAGTTTGTTGTTCGATTTCGATTTCGTTGTTCGATATCGAAGTTGGATTTCGTTGTTCGATTTCGTTGTTCTATTTCGTTGTTCGATTTCGTTGTTGGAATTCGTTGTTCGAATTCGTTGTTCGATTTCGTTGTTCAATTTCGTTGTTCCATTTCGTTGTTCGATTTCGTTGTTCGATTTCGTTGTTCGATTGCGTTGTTCCATTTCGTTGTTCTATTTCGTGGTTCGATTTCGTGGTTTCAGTTTGTTGTTCGATTTCGATTTCGTTGTTCGATTTCGAAGTTGGATTTCGTTGTTCGATTTCGTTGTTCAATTTCGATGTTCGATTTCGTTGTTCGATTTCGTTGTTCGATTCGTTATTCGATTTCGTTGTTCGATTTCGTTGTTCGATTTCGTTGTTCGATTTCGTTCGATTTCGTTGTTCGATTTCGTTGTTCGATTTCGTTGTTCGATTTCGTTGTTCGATTTCGTTGTTCGATTTCGTTGTTCGTTGTTAGATTTCGTTGTTCGTAGTTAGATTTCGTTGTTCTTTGTTCGATTTCGTTGTTCGTTGTTAGATTTCGTTGTTCTTTGTTCGATTTCGTTGTTCGTTGTTCGATTTCGTTGTTCGATTTTCGTTGTTCGATTTCGTTGTTCGATTGCGTTGTTCCATTTCGTTATTCAATTTCGTGGTTCGATTTCGTGGTTTCAGTTTGTTGTTCGAGTTCGTTATTCGATTTCGTTGTTCGATTTCGTTGTTCGATTTCGTTGTTCGTTTTCGTTGTTCGATATTGTATGATTTCGTGGTTCGATTTCGTTGTTCGATTGCGTTGTTCCATTTCGTTGTTCTATTTCGTGGTTCGATTTCGTGGTTTCAGTTTGTTGTTCGATTTCGATTTCGTTGTTCGATATCGAAGTTGGATTTCGTTGTTCGATTTCGTTGTTCTATTTCGTTATTCGATTTCGTTGTTGGAATTCGTTGTTCGAATTCGTTGTTCGATTTCGTTGTTCAATTTCGTTGTTCCATTTCGTTGTTCGATTTCGTTGTTCGATTTCGTTGTTCGATTTCGTTGTTCGATTTCGTTGTTCGATTTCGTTGTTCGATTTCGTTGTTCGATTTCGTTGTTCGATTTCGTTGTTCGAATTCGTTATTCGAATTCGTTGTTCGATTTCGTTGTTCGATTTCGTTGTTCGATTTCGAAGTTCGATTTCGTTGTTCGATTTCGTTGTTCGATTTCGTATTTCGTTGTTCGAATTCGTTGTTCGATTTCGTTGTTCGAATTCGTTGTTCGATTTCGTTGTTCGATTTCGTTGTTCGATTTTGTTGTTCGATTTCGTGGTTCGATTTCGTTGTTCGATTGCGTTGTTCCATTTCGTTGTTCTATTTCGTGGTTCGATTTCGTGGTTTCAGTTTGTTGTTCGATTTCGATTTCGCTGTTCGATTTCGTTGTTCGATTTCGTTGTTCGATTTCGTTGTTCGATTTCGTTGTTCGATTTCGTTGTTCGATTTCGTTGTTCGATTTCGTTGTTCGATTTTGAAGTTCGATTTCGTTGTTCGATTTCGTTGTTCGATTTCGTTGTTCGATTTCGTTGTTCGATTTCGTTGTCCGATTCCGTTGTTCGATTTCGTTGTTCGATTTCGTTGTTCGATTTCGTTGTTCGATTTCGTTGTTCGATTTCGTATTTCGTTGTTCGAATTCGTTGTTCGATTTCGTTGTTCGAATTCGTTGTTCGATTTCGTTGTTCGATTTTCTTTGTTCGATTTCGTTGTTCGATTTCGTTGTTCGATTTCGTTGTTCGATTTCGTTGTTCGATTTCGTTGTTCGATTTCGTTGTTCGATTTTGAAGTTCGATTTCGTTGTTCGATTTCGTTGTTCGATTTCGTTGTTCGATTTCGTTGTTCGATTTCGTTGTTCAATTTCGTTGTTCGATTTCGTTGTTCGATTTCGTTGTTCGATTTCGTTGTTCGATTTCGTTGTTCGATTTCGTTGTTGGAATTCGTGTTCGATTTCGTTGATCGATTTCGTTGTTCGATTTTCATTGTTCGATTTCGTTGTTCGATTTCGTTGTTGGAATTCGTGTTCGATTTCGTTGATCGATTTCGTTGTTCGATTTTCATTGTTCGATTTGATTGTTCGATTTCGTTGATCGATTTCATTGTTCGATTTCGTGGTTCGAATTCGTTGTTCGAATTCGTTGTTCGATTTCGTTGTTCGTTGTTAGATTTCGTTGTTCGTAGTTAGATTTCGTTGTTCTTTGTTCGATTTCGTTGTTCGTTGTTAGATTTCGTTGTTCTTTGTTCGATTTCGTTGTTCGTTGTTCGATTTCGTTGTTCGATTTTCGTTGTTCGATTTCGTTGTTCGATTGCGTTGTTCCATTTCGTTATTCAATTTCGTGGTTCGATTTCGTGGTTTCAGTTTGTTGTTCGAGTTCGTTATTCGATTTCGTTGTTCGATTTCGTTGTTCGATTTCGTTGTTCGTTTTCGTTGTTCGATATTGTATGATTTCGTGGTTCGATTTCGTTGTTCGATTGCGTTGTTCCATTTCGTTGTTCTATTTCGTGGTTCGATTTCGTGGTTTCAGTTTGTTGTTCGATTTCGATTTCGTTGTTCGATATCGAAGTTGGATTTCGTTGTTCGATTTCGTTGTTCTATTTCGTTGTTCGATTTCGTTGTTGGAATTCGTTGTTCGAATTCGTTGTTCGATTTCGTTGTTCAATTTCGTTGTTCCATTTCGTTGTTCGATTTCGTTGTTCGATTGCGTTGTTCCATTTCGTTGTTCTATTTCGTGGTTCGATTTCGTGGTTTCAGTTTGTTGTTCGATTTCGATTTCGTTGTTCGATTTCGAAGTTGGATTTCGTTGTTCGATTTCGTTGTTCAATTTCGATGTTCGATTTCGTTGTTCGATTTCGTTGTTCGATTTCGTTGTTCGATTTCGTTGTTCGATTTCGTTGTTCGATTTCGTTGTTCGATTTCGTTGTTCGATTTCGTTGTTCGATTTCGTTGTTCGATTTCGTTGTTCGATTTCGTTGTTCGAATTCGTTATTCGAATTCGTTGTTCGATTTCGTTGTTCGATTTCGTTGTTCGATTTCGAAGTTCGATTTCGTTGTTCGATTTCGTTGTTCGATTTCGTATTTCGTTGTTCGAATTCGTTGTTCGATTTCGTTGTTCGAATTCGTTGTTCGATTTCGTTGTTCGATTTCGTTGTTCGATTTCGTTGTTCGATTTCGTTGTTCGATTTCGTTGTTCGATTTCGTTGTTCGATTTCGTATTTCGTTGTTCGAATTCGTTGTTCGATTTCGTTGTTCGTTTTCGTTGTTCGATATTGTTGTATGATTTCGTGGTTCGATTTCGTTGTTCGATTGCGTTGTTCCATTTCGTTGTTCTATTTCGTGGTTCGATTTCGTGGTTTCAGTTTGTTGTTCGATTTCGATTTCGCTGTTCGATTTCGTTGTTCGATTTCGTTGTTCGATTTCGTTGTTCGATTTCGTTGTTCGATTTCGTTGTTCGATTTCGTTGTTCGATTTCGTTGTTCGATTTTGAAGTTCGATTTCGTTGTTCGATTTCGTTGTTCGATTTCGTTGTTCGATTTCGTTGTTCGATTTCGTTGTCCGATTCCGTTGTTTGATTTCGTTGTTCGATTTCGTTGTTCGATTTCGTTGTTCGATTTCGTTGTTCGATTTCGTATTTCGTTGTTCGAATTCGTTGTTCGATTTCGTTGTTCGAATTCGTTGTTCGATTTTGTTGTTCGATTTTCTTTGTTCGATTTCGTTGTTCGATTTCGTTGTTCGATTTCGTTGTTCGATTTCGTTGTTCGATTTCGTTGTTCGATTTCGTTGTTCGATTTTGAAGTTCGATTTTGAAGTTCGATTTCGTTGTTCGATTTCGTTGTTCGATTTCGTTGTTCGATTTCGTTGTTCGATTTCGTTGTCCGATTCCGTTGTTCGATTTCGTTGTTCGTTTTCGTTGTTCGATATTGTTGTATGATTTCGTGGTTCGATTTCGTTGTTCGATTGCGTTGTTCCATTTCGTTGTTCTATTTCGTGGTTCGATTTCGTGGTTTCAGTTTGTTGTTCGATTTCGATTTCGCTGTTCGATTTCGAAGTTGGATTTCGTTGTTCTATTTCGTTGTTCTAATTCGTTGTTCGATTTCGTTGTTCGATTTCGTTGTTCGATTTCGTTGTTCGATTTCGTTGTTCGATTTCGTTCGAATTCGTTATTCGAATTCGTTGTTGGATTTCGTTGTTCGATTTCGTTGTTAGATTTCGAAGTTCGATTTCGTTGTTTGATTTCGTTGTTCGATTTCGTTGTTCGATTTCGTTGTTCGATTTCGTATTTCGTTGTTCGAATTCGTTGTTCGATTTCGTTGTTCGAATTCGTTGTTCGATTTCGTTGTTCGATTTCGTTGTTCGATTTCCTTGTTCGATTTAGTTGTTCGATTTCGTTGTTCGATTTCGTTGTTTGAATTCGTGTTCGATTTCGTTGATCGATTTCGTTGTTCGATTTTCTTTGTTCGATTTCGTTGTTCGATTTCGATGTTCGATTTCGTGGTTCGATTTCGTTGTTCGATTTCGTTGTTCGATTTCGTTGTTCGATTTCGTTGTCCGATTCCGTTGTTCGATTTCGTTGTTCGTTTTCGTTGTTCGATATTGTTGTATGATTTCGTGGTTCGATTTCGTTGTTCGATTGCGTTGTTCCATTTCGTTGTTCTATTTCGTGGTTCGATTTCGTGGTTTCAGTTTGTTGTTCGATTTCGATTTCGCTGTTCGATTTCGAAGTTGGATTTCGTTGTTCTATTTCGTTGTTCTAATTCGTTGTTCGATTTCGTTGTTCGATTTCGTTGTTCGATTTCGTTGTTCGATTTCGTTGTTCGATTTTGAAGTTCGATTTCGTTGTTCGATTTCGTTGTTCGATTTCGTTGTTCGATTTCGTTGTTCGATTTCGTTGTTCGATTTCGTTGTTCGATTTCGTTGTTCGATTTCGTTGTTCGATTTCGTTGTTCGATTTCGTTGTTCGATTTCGTTGTTCGATTTCGTTGTTCGATTTCGTTGTTCGATTTCGATGTTCGATTTCGCTGTTCGATTTCGTTGTTCGATTTCGTTGTTCGATTTCGTTGTTCGATTTCGTTGTTCGATTTCGTTGTTCGATTTCGTTGTTCGATTTCGTTGTTCGATTTCGTTGTTCGATTTCGTTGTTCGATTTCGTTGTTCGATTTCGTTGTTCGATTTCGTTGTTCGATTTCGTTGTTCGATTTCGTTGTTCGATTTCGTTGTTCGATTTCGTTGTTCGATTTCGTTGTTCGATTTCGTTGTTCGATTTCGTTGTTCGATTTCGTTGTTCGATTTCGTTCGATTTCGTGGTTCCAATTCGTTGTTCGAATTCGTTTTTCGAATTCGTTGTTCGATTTCGTTGTTCGATTTCGTTGTTCGAGTCGGTTGTTTGATTTCGTTGTTCGATTTCGTTGTTCGATTTCGTTGTTCGATTTCGTTGTTCGATTTCTTGTTCGAATTCGTTGTTCGAATTCGTTGTTCGAATTCGTTGTTCGATTTCGTTGTTCGATTTCGTTGTTCGATTTCGTTGTTCGATTTCGTTGTTCGATTTTGAAGTTCGATTTCGTTGTTCGATTTCGTTGTTCGATTTCGTTGTTCGATTTCGTTGTTCGATTTCGTTGTTCGATTTCGTTGTTCGATTTCGTTGTTCGATTTCGTTTTTCGATTTCGTTGTTCGATTTTGTTGTTCGATTTCGTTGTTCGATTTCGTTGTTCGATTTCGTTGTTCGATTTCGTTGTTCGATTTCGTTGTTCGATTTCGTTCGAATTCGTTATTCGAATTCGTTGTTGGATTTCGTTGTTCGATTTCGTTGTTAGATTTCGAAGTTCGATTTCGTTGTTTGATTTCGTTGTTCGATTTCGTTGTTCGATTTCGTTGTTCGATTTCGTATTTCGTTGTTCGAATTCGTTGTTCGATTTCGTTGTTCGAATTCGTTGTTCGATTTCGTTGTTCGATTTCGTTGTTCGATTTCCTTGTTCGATTTAGTTGTTCGATTTCGTTGTTCGATTTCGTTGTTTGAATTCGTGTTCGATTTCGTTGATCGATTTCGTTGTTCGATTTTCTTTGTTCGATTTCGTTGTTCGATTTCGATGTTCGATTTCGTGGTTCGAATTCGTTGTTCGAATTCGTTGTTCGATTTCGTTGTTCGATTTCGTTGTTCGATTTTGTTGTTCGATTTCGTTGTTCGATTTCGTTGTTCGATTTCGTTGTTCGATTTCGTTGTTCGATTTCGTTGTTCGATTTCGTTGTTCGATTTCGTTGTTCGATTTCGTTGTTCGATGTCGTTGTTCGATGTGTCGTTGTTCGATGTCGTTGTTCGAATTCGTTGTTCGAATTCGTTGTTCGATTTCGTTGTTCGATTTCGTTGTTCGATTTCGTTGTTCGATTTCGTTGTTCGATTTCGTTGTTCGATTTCGTTGTTCGATTTCGTTGTTCGATTTCGTTGTTCGATTTTGAAGTTCGATTTCGTTGTTCGATTTCGTTGTTCGATTTCGTTGTTCGATTTCGTTGTCCGATTCCGTTGTTCGATTTCGTTGTTCGTTTTCGTTGTTCGATATTGTTGTATGATTTCGTGGTTCGATTTCGTTGTTCGATTGCGTTGTTCCATTTCGTTGTTCTATTTCGTGGTTCGATTTCGTGGTTTCAGTTTGTTGTTCGATTTCGATTTCGCTGTTCGATTTCGAAGTTGGATTTCGTTGTTCTATTTCGTTGTTCTAATTCGGTTCGATTTCGTTGTTCGATTTCGTTGTTCGATTTCGTTGTTCGATTCGTTATTCGATTTCGTTGTTCGATTTCGTTGTTCGATTTCGTTGTTCGATTTCGTTCGATTTCGTTGTTCGATTTCGTTGTTCGATTTCGTTGTTCGATTTCGTTGTTCGATTTCGTTGTTCGATTTCTTTGTTCGATTTCGTTGTTTGATTTCGTTGTCCGATTCCGTTGTTCGATTTCGTTGTTCGTTTTCGTTGTTCGATATTGTTGTATGATTTCGTGGTTCGATTTCGTTGTTCGATTGCGTTGTTCCATTTCGTTGTTCTATTTCGTGGTTCGATTTCGTGGTTTCAGTTTGTTGTTCGATTTCGATTTCGCTGTTCGATTTCGTTGTTCGATTTCGTTGTTCGATTTCGTTGTTCGATTTCGTTGTTCGATTTCGTTGTTCGATTTTGAAGTTCGATTTCGTTGTTCGATTTCGTTGTTCGATTTCGTTGTTCGATTTCGTTGTCCGATTCCGTTGTTCGATTTCGTTGTTCGTTTTCGTTGTTCGATATTGTTGTATGATTTCGTGGTTCGATTTCGTTGTTCGATTGCGTTGTTCCATTTCGTTGTTCTATTTCGTGGTTCGATTTCGTGGTTTCAGTTTGTTGTTCGATTTCGATTTCGCTGTTCGATTTCGAAGTTGGATTTCGTTGTTCTATTTCGTTGTTCTAATTCGTTGTTCGATTTCGTTGTTCGATTTCGTTGTTCGATTCGTTATTCGATTTCGTTGTTCGATTTCGTTGTCCGATTCCGTTGTTCGATTTCGTTGTTCGTTTTCGTTGTTCGATATTGCTGTATGATTTCGTGGTTCGATTTCGTTGTTCGATTGCGTTGTTCCATTTCGTTGTTCTAATTCGTGGTTCGACTTCGTGGTTTCAGTTTGTTGTTCGATTTCGATTTCGCTGTTCGATTTCGAAGTTGGATTTCGTTGTTCTATTTCGTTGTTCTAATTCGTTGTTCGATTTCGTTGTTCGATTTCGTTGTTCGATTCGTTATTCGATTTCGTTGTTCGATTTCGTTGTTCGATTTCGTTGTTCCATTTCGTTGTTCGATTTCGTTGTTCGATTTCGTTGTTCGATTTCGTTGTTCGATTTCGTTGTTCGATTTCGTTGTTAGATTTCGTTGTTAGATTTCGTTGTTCGTTGTTAGATTTCGTTGTTCGTTCTTAGATTTCGTTGTTCTTTGTTCGATTTCGTGGTTCGAATTCGTTGTTCGAATTCGTTGTTCGATTTCGTTGTTCGATTTCGTTGTTCGATTTTGTTGTTCGATTTCGTTGTTCGATTTCGTTCGATTTCGTTGTTCGATTTCGTTGTTCGATTTCGTTGTTCGATTTCGTTGTTCGATTTCGTTGTTCGATTTAGTTGTTCGATTTCGTTGTTCGATTTCGAAGTTCGATTTCGTTGTTCGATTTCGAAGTTCGATTTCGTTGTTCGATTTCGTTGTTCGATTTCGTTGTTCGATTTCGTTGTTCGATTTCGTTGTTCGATTTCGAAGTTCGATTTCGTTGTTCGATTTCGTTGTTCGATTTCGTTGTTCGATTTCGTTGTTCGATTTCGTTGTTCGAATTCGTTGTTCGAATTCGTTGTTCGAATTCGTTGTTCGAATTCGTTGTTCGAATTCGTTGTTCGAATTCGTTGTTCGAATTCGTTGTTCGATTTCGTTGTTCGATTTCGTTGTTCGATTTCGTTGTTAGATTTCGTTGTTCGTTGTTAGATTTCGTTGTTCGTTCTTAGATTACGTTGTTCTTTGTTCGATTTCGTGGTTCGAATTCGTTGTTCGAATTCGTTGTTCGATTTCGTTGTTCGTTTTCGTTGTTCGATATTGTTGTATGATTTCGTGGTTCGATTTCGTTGTTCGATTGCGTTGTTCCATTTCGTTGTTCTATTTCGTGGTTCGATTTCGTGGTTTCAGTTTGTTGTTCGATTTCGATTTCGCTGTTCGATTTCGAAGTTGGATTTCGTTGTTCTATTTCGTTGTTCTAATTCGTTGTTCGATTTCGTTGTTCGATTTCGTTGTTCGATTCGTTATTCGATTTCGTTGTTCGATTTCGTTGTTCGATTTCGTTGTTCGATTTCGTTGTTCGATTTCGTTGTCCGATTTCGTTGTTCGATTTCGTTGTTCGTTTTCGTTGTTCGATATTGTTGTATGATTTCGTGGTTCGATTTCGTTGTTCGATTGCGTTGTTCCATTTCGTTGTTCTATTTCGTGGTTCGATTTCGTGGTTTCAGTTTGTTGTTCGATTTCGATTTCGCTGTTCGATTTCGAAGTTGGATTTCGTTGTTCTATTTCGTTGTTCTAATTCGTTGTTCGATTTCGTTGTTCGATTTCGTTGTTCGATTTCGTTGTTCGATTCGTTATTCGATTTCGTTGTTCGATTTCGTTGTTCGATTTCGTTGTTCCATTTCGTTGTTCGATTTCGTTGTTCGATTTCGTTGTTCGATTTCGTTGTTCGATTTCGTTGTTCGATTTCGTTGTTAGATTTCGTTGTTAGTTGTTAGATTTCGTTGTTCGATTTCGTTGTTTGATTTCGTTGTTCGATTTTGTTGTTCGATTTCGTTGTTCGATTTCGTTGTTCGATTTCGTTGTTCGATTTCGTTGTTCGATTTTGAAGTTCGATTTCGTTGTTCGATTTCGTTGTTCGATTTCGTTGTTCGATTTCGTTGTCCGATTCCGTTGTTCGATTTCGTTGTTCGTTTTCGTTGTTCGATATTGTTGTATGATTTCGTGGTTCGATTTCGTTGTTCGATTGCGTTGTTCCATTTCGTTGTTCTATTTCGTGGTTCGATTTCGTGGTTTCAGTTTGTTGTTCGATTTCGATTTTGCTGTTCGATTTCGAAGTTGGATTTCGTTGTTTTATTTCGTTGTTCTAATTCGTTGTTCGATTTCGTTGTTCGATTTCGTTGTTCGATTTCGTTGTTCGATTCGTTATTCGATTTCGTTGTTCGATTTCGTTGTTCGATTTCGTTGTTCGATTTCGTTCGATTTCGTTGTTCGATTTCGTTGTTGTTCGATTTCGTTGTTCGATTTCGTTGTTCGATTTCGTTGTTCGATTTCGTTGTTCGATTTCTTTGTTCGATTTCGTTGTTCGATTTCGTTGTCCGATTCCGTTGTTCGATTTCGTTGTTCGTTTTCGTTGTTCGATATTGTTGTATGATTTCGTGGTTCGATTTCGTTGTTCGATTGCGTTGTTCCATTTCGTTGTTCTATTTCGTGGTTCGATTTCGTGGTTTCAGTTTGTTGTTCGATTTCGATTTCGCTGTTCGATTTCGTTGTTAGATTTCGTTGTTCGATTTCGTTGTTCGATTTCGTTGTTCGATTTCGTTGTTCGATTTTGAAGTTCGATTTCGTTGTTCGATTTCGTTGTTCGATTTCGTTGTTCGATTTCGTTGTTCGATTTCGTTGTCCGATTCCGTTGTTCGATTTCGTTGTTCGTTTTCGTTGTTCGATATTGTTGTATGATTTCGTGGTTCGATTTCGTTGTTCGATTGCGTTGTTCCATTTCGTTGTTCTATTTCGTGGTTCGATTTCGTGGTTTCAGTTTGTTGTTCGATTTCGATTTCGCTGTTCGATTTCGAAGTTGGATTTCGTTGTTCTATTTCGTTGTTCTAATTCGTTGTTCGATTTCGTTGTTCGATTTCGTTGTTCGATTTCGTTGTTCGATTCGTTATTCGATTTCGTTGTTCGATTTCGTTGTTCGATTTCGTTGTTCGATTTCGTTGTTCGATTTCGTTGTCCGATTCCGTTGTTCGATTTCGTTGTTCGTTTTCGTTGTTCGATATTGCTGTATGATTTCGTGGTTCGATTTCGTTGTTCGATTGCGTTGTTCCATTTCGTTGTTCTAATTCGTGGTTCGACTTCGTGGTTTCAGTTTGTTGTTCGATTTCGATTTCGCTGTTCGATTTCGAAGTTGGATTTCGTTGTTCTATTTCGTTGTTCTAATTCGTTGTTCGATTTCGTTGTTCGATTTCGTTGTTCGATTTCGTTGTTCGATTCGTTATTCGATTTCGTTGTTCGATTTCGTTGTTCGATTTCGTTGTTCCATTTCGTTGTTCGATTTCGTTGTTCGATTTCGTTGTTCGATTTCGTTGTTCTATTTCGTTGTTGGATTTCGTTGTTCGTTGTTAGATTTCGTTGTTCGATTTCATTGTTCGATTTCGTTGTTCGATTTCGTTGTTCGATTTCGTTGTTCGATTTCGTTGTTAGATTTCGTTGTTAGATTTCGTTGTTCGTTGTTAGATTTCGTTGTTCGTTCTTAGATTTCGTTGTTCTTTGTTCGATTTCGTGGTTCGAATTCGTTGTTCGAATTCGTTGTTCGATTTCGTTGTTCGATTTCGTTGTTCGATTTTGTTGTTCGATTTCGTTGTTCGATTTCGTTGTTCGATTTCGTTCGATTTCGTTGTTCGATTTCGTTGTTCGATTTCGTTGTTCGATTTCGTTGTTCGATTTCGTTGTTCGATTTCGTTGTTCGATTTAGTTGTTCGATTTCGTTGTTCGATTTCGAAGTTCGATTTCGTTGTTCGATTTCGTTGTTCGATTTCGTTGTTCGATTTCGTTGTTCGATTTCGTTGTTCGATTTCGTTGTTCGATTTCGTTGTTCGATTTCGTTGTTCGATTTCGTTGTTCGATTTCGTTGTTCGATTTCGTTGTTCGATTTCGTTGTTCGAATTCGTTGTTCGATTTCGTTGTTCGATTTCGTTGTTCGATTTCGTTGTTCGATTTCGTTGTTCGATTTCGTTGTTCGATTTCGTTGTTCGATTTCGTTGTTCGATTTCGTTGTTCGATTTCGTTGTTCGATTTCGTTGTTCGATTTCGTTGTTCGATTTCGTTGTTCGATTTCGTTGTTCGATTTCGTTGTTCGATTTCGTTGTTCGATTTCGTTGTTCGATTTCGTTGTTCGATTTCGTTGTTCGATTTCGTTGTTCGATTTCGTGGTTCGATTTCGTTGTTCGATTTTGAAGTTCGATTTTGAAGTTCGATTTCGTTGTTCGATTTCGTTGTTCGATTTCGTTGTTCGATTTCGTTGTTCGATTTCGTTGTCCGATTCCGTTGTTCGATTTCGTTGTTCGTTTTCGTTGTTCGATATTGTTGTATGATTTCGTGGTTCGATTTCGTTGTTCGATTGCGTTGTTCCATTTCGTTGTTCTATTTCGTGGTTCGATTTCGTGGTTTCAGTTTGTTGTTCGATTTCGATTTCGCTGTTCGATTTCGAAGTTGGATTTCGTTGTTTTATTTCGTTGTTCTAATTCGTTGTTCGATTTCGTTATTCGATTTCGTTGTTAGATTTCGTTGTTCGATTTCGTTGTTCGATTTCGTTGTTCGATTTCGTTGTTCGATTTCGTTGTTAGATTTCGTTGTTCGTTGTTAGATTTCGTTGTTCGTTGTTAGATTTCGTTATTCGTTGTTAGATTTCGTTGTTCTTTGTTCGATTTCGTGGTTCGAATTCGTTGTTCGAATTCGTTGTTCGATTTCGTTGTTCGATTTTGTTGTTCGATTTCGTTGTTCGATTTCGTTGTTCGATTTCGAAGTTCGATTTCGTTGTTCGATTTCGTTGTTCGATTTCGTTATTCGATTTCGTTGTTCGATTTCGTTGTTCGATTTCGTTGTTCGATTTCGTTGTTCGATTTCGTTGTTCGATTTCGTTGTTCGATTTCGTTGTTCGATTTCGTTGTTCGATTTCGTTGTTCGATTTCGTTGTTCGATTTCGTTGTTCGATTTCGATGTTCGATTTCGTTGTTCAATTTCGTTGTTCGATTCGTTATTCGCTTTCGTTGTGCGATTTCGTTGTTCAATTTCGTTGTTCCATTTCGTTGTTCGATTTCGTTGTTCGATTTCATTGTTCGATTTCGTTGTTCGATTCGTTTGTTCGATTTCGTTGTTCGATTTCGTGGTTCGAATTCGTTGTTCGAATTCGTTGTTCGATTTCGTTGTTCGATTTCATTGTTCGATTTCGTGGTTCGAATTCGTTGTTCGAATTCGTTGTTCGATTTCGTTGTTCGTTGTTAGATTTCGTTGTTCGTTGTTAGATTTCGTTGTTCTTTGTTCCATTTCGTTGTTCGTTGTTAGATTTCGTTGTTCTTTGTTCAATTTCGTTGTTCGATTCGTTATTCGCTTTCGTTGTGCGATTTCGTTGTTCAATTTCGTTGTTCCATTTCGTTGTTCGATTTCGTTGTTCGATTTCGTTGTTCGATTTCGTTGTTCGATTTCGTTGTTCGATTTCGTTGTTCGATTTCGTTGTTCGATTTCGTTGTTCAATTTCGTTGTTCGATTTCGTTGTTCGATTTCGTTGTTCGATTTCGTTGTTCGATTTCGTTGTTCGATTTCGTTGTTCGATTTCGTTGTTCGATTTCGTTGTTGGAATTCGTGTTCGATTTCGTTGATCGATTTCGTTGTTCGATTTTCATTGTTCGATTTGATTGTTCGATTTCGTTGATCGATTTCGTTGATCGATTTCGTTGATCGATTTCGTTTTTCGATTTCGTTCGATTTCGTTGTTCGATTTCATTGTTCGATTTCGTGGTTCGAATTCGTTGTTCGAATTCGTTGTTCGATTTCGTTGTTCGTTGTTAGATTTCGTTGTTCGTAGTTAGATTTCGTTGTTCTTTGTTCGATTTCGTTGTTCGTTGTTAGATTTCGTTGTTCTTTGTTCGATTTCGTTGTTCGTTGTTCGATTTCGTTGTTCGATTTTCGTTGTTCGATTTCGTTGTTCGATTGCGTTGTTCCATTTCGTTATTCAATTTCGTGGTTCGATTTCGTGGTTTCAGTTTGTTGTTCGATTTCGATTTCGTTGTTCGATATCGAAGTTGGATTTCGTTGTTCGATTTCGTTGTTCTATTTCGTTGTTCGATTTCGTTGTTGGAATTCGTTGTTCGAATTCGTTGTTCGATTTCGTTGTTCAATTTCGTTGTTCCATTTCGTTGTTCGATTTCGTTGTTCGATTTCGTTGTTCGATTGCGTTGTTCCATTTCGTTGTTCTATTTCGTGGTTCGATTTCGTGGTTTCAGTTTGTTGTTCGATTTCGATTTCGTTGTTCGATTTCGAAGTTGGATTTCGTTGTTCGATTTCGTTGTTCAATTTCGATGTTCGATTTCGTTGTTCGATTTCGTTGTTCGATTCGTTATTCGATTTCGTTGTTCGATTTCGTTGTTCGATTTCGTTGTTCGATTTCGTTCGATTTCGTTGTTCGATTTCGTTGTTCGATTTCGTTGTTCGATTTCGTTGTTCGATTTCGTTGTTCGATTTCGTTGTTCGTTGTTAGATTTCGTTGTTCGTAGTTAGATTTCGTTGTTCTTTGTTCGATTTCGTTGTTCGTTGTTAGATTTCGTTGTTCTTTGTTCGATTTCGTTGTTCGTTGTTCGATTTCGTTGTTCGATTTTCGTTGTTCGATTTCGTTGTTCGATTGCGTTGTTCCATTTCGTTATTCAATTTCGTGGTTCGATTTCGTGGTTTCAGTTTGTTGTTCGAGTTCGTTATTCGATTTCGTTGTTCGATTTCGTTGTTCGATTTCGTTGTTCGTTTTCGTTGTTCGATATTGTATGATTTCGTGGTTCGATTTCGTTGTTCGATTGCGTTGTTCCATTTCGTTGTTCTATTTCGTGGTTCGATTTCGTGGTTTCAGTTTGTTGTTCGATTTCGATTTCGTTGTTCGATATCGAAGTTGGATTTCGTTGTTCGATTTCGTTGTTCTATTTCGTTGTTCGATTTCGTTGTTGGAATTCGTTGTTCGAATTCGTTGTTCGATTTCGTTGTTCAATTTCGTTGTTCCATTTCGTTGTTCGATTTCGTTGTTCGATTTCGTTGTTCGATTTCGTTGTTCGATTTCGTTGTTCGATTTCGTTGTTCGATTTCGTTGTTCGATTTCGTTGTTCGAATTCGTTATTCGAATTCGTTGTTCGATTTCGTTGTTCGATTTCGTTGTTCGATTTCGAAGTTCGATTTCGTTGTTCGATTTCGTTGTTCGATTTCGTATTTCGTTGTTCGAATTCGTTGTTCGATTTCGTTGTTCGAATTCGTTGTTCGATTTCGTTGTTCGATTTCGTTGTTCGATTTTGTTGTTCGATTTCGTGGTTCGATTTCGTTGTTCGATTGCGTTGTTCCATTTCGTTGTTCTATTTCGTGGTTCGATTTCGTGGTTTCAGTTTGTTGTTCGATTTCGATTTCGCTGTTCGATTTCGTTGTTCGATTTCGTTGTTCGATTTCGTTGTTCGATTTCGTTGTTCGATTTCGTTGTTCGATTTCGTTGTTCGATTTCGTTGTTCGATTTCGTTGTTCGATTTTGAAGTTCGATTTCGTTGTTCGATTTCGTTGTTCGATTTCGTTGTTCGATTTCGTTGTTCGATTTCGTTGTCCGATTCCGTTGTTCGATTTCGTTGTTCGATTTCGTTGTTCGATTTCGTTGTTCGATTTCGTTGTTCGATTTCGTATTTCGTTGTTCGAATTCGTTGTTCGATTTCGTTGTTCGAATTCGTTGTTCGATTTCGTTGTTCGATTTTCTTTGTTCGATTTCGTTGTTCGATTTCGTTGTTCGATTTCGTTGTTCGATTTCGTTGTTCGATTTCGTTGTTCGATTTCGTTGTTCGATTTCGTTGTTCGATTTTGAAGTTCGATTTCGTTGTTCGATTTCGTTGTTCGATTTCGTTGTTCGATTTCGTTGTTCGATTTCGTTGTTCAATTTCGTTGTTCGATTTCGTTGTTCGATTTCGTTGTTCGATTTCGTTGTTCGATTTCGTTGTTCGATTTCGTTGTTGGAATTCGTGTTCGATTTCGTTGATCGATTTCGTTGTTCGATTTTCATTGTTCGATTTCGTTGTTCGATTTCGTTGTTGGAATTCGTGTTCGATTTCGTTGTTCGATTTCGTTGTTCGATTTCGTTGTTCGATTTCGTTGTTCAATTTCGTTGTTCGATTTCGTTGTTCGATTTCGTTGTTCGATTTCGTTGTTCGATTTCGTTGTTCGATTTCGTTGTTGGAATTCGTGTTCGATTTCGTTGATCGATTTCGTTGTTCGATTTTCATTGTTCGATTTCGTTGTTCGATTTCGTTGTTGGAATTCGTGTTCGATTTCGTTGATCGATTTCGTTGTTCGATTTTCATTGTTCGATTTGATTGTTCGATTTCGTTGATCGATTTCATTGTTCGATTTCGTGGTTCGAATTCGTTGTTCGAATTCGTTGTTCGATTTCGTTGTTCGTTGTTAGATTTCGTTGTTCGTAGTTAGATTTCGTTGTTCTTTGTTCGATTTCGTTGTTCGTTGTTAGATTTCGTTGTTCTTTGTTCGATTTCGTTGTTCGTTGTTCGATTTCGTTGTTCGATTTTCGTTGTTCGATTTCGTTGTTCGATTGCGTTGTTCCATTTCGTTATTCAATTTCGTGGTTCGATTTCGTGGTTTCAGTTTGTTGTTCGAGTTCGTTATTCGATTTCGTTGTTCGATTTCGTTGTTCGATTTCGTTGTTCGTTTTCGTTGTTCGATATTGTATGATTTCGTGGTTCGATTTCGTTGTTCGATTGCGTTGTTCCATTTCGTTGTTCTATTTCGTGGTTCGATTTCGTGGTTTCAGTTTGTTGTTCGATTTCGATTTCGTTGTTCGATATCGAAGTTGGATTTCGTTGTTCGATTTCGTTGTTCTATTTCGTTGTTCGATTTCGTTGTTGGAATTCGTTGTTCGAATTCGTTGTTCGATTTCGTTGTTCAATTTCGTTGTTCCATTTCGTTGTTCGATTTCGTTGTTCGATTGCGTTGTTCCATTTCGTTGTTCTATTTCGTGGTTCGATTTCGTGGTTTCAGTTTGTTGTTCGATTTCGTTGTTCGATTTCGAAGTTGGATTTCGTTGTTCGATTTCGTTGTTCAATTTCGATGTTCGATTTCGTTGTTCGATTTCGTTGTTCGATTTCGTTGTTCGATTTCGTTGTTCGATTTCGTTGTTCGATTTCGTTGTTCGATTTCGTTGTTCGATTTCGTTGTTCGATTTCGTTGTTCGATTTCGTTGTTCGATTTCGTTGTTCGAATTCGTTATTCGAATTCGTTGTTCGATTTCGTTGTTCGATTTCGTTGTTCGATTTCGAAGTTCGATTTCGTTGTTCGATTTCGTTGTTCGATTTCGTATTTCGTTGTTCGAATTCGTTGTTCGATTTCGTTGTTCGAATTCGTTGTTCGATTTCGTTGTTCGATTTCGTTGTTCGATTTCGTTGTTCGATTTCGTTGTTCGATTTCGTTGTTCGATTTCGTTGTTCGATTTCGTATTTCGTTGTTCGAATTCGTTGTTCGATTTCGTTGTTCGTTTTCGTTGTTCGATATTGTTGTATGATTTCGTGGTTCGATTTCGTTGTTCGATTGCGTTGTTCCATTTCGTTGTTCTATTTCGTGGTTCGATTTCGTGGTTTCAGTTTGTTGTTCGATTTCGATTTCGCTGTTCGATTTCGTTGTTCGATTTCGTTGTTCGATTTCGTTGTTCGATTTCGTTGTTCGATTTCGTTGTTCGATTTCGTTGTTCGATTTCGTTGTTCGATTTTGAAGTTCGATTTCGTTGTTCGATTTCGTTGTTCGATTTCGTTGTTCGATTTCGTTGTTCGATTTCGTTGTCCGATTCCGTTGTTTGATTTCGTTGTTCGATTTCGTTGTTCGATTTCGTTGTTCGATTTCGTTGTTCGATTTCGTATTTCGTTGTTCGAATTCGTTGTTCGATTTCGTTGTTCGAATTCGTTGTTCGATTTCGTTGTTCGATTTTCTTTGTTCGATTTCGTTGTTCGATTTCGTTGTTCGATTTCGTTGTTCGATTTCGTTGTTCGATTTCGTTGTTCGATTTCGTTGTTCGATTTTGAAGTTCGATTTTGAAGTTCGATTTCGTTGTTCGATTTCGTTGTTCGATTTCGTTGTTCGATTTCGTTGTTCGATTTCGTTGTCCGATTCCGTTGTTCGATTTCGTTGTTCGTTTTCGTTGTTCGATATTGTTGTATGATTTCGTGGTTCGATTTCGTTGTTCGATTGCGTTGTTCCATTTCGTTGTTCTATTTCGTGGTTCGATTTCGTGGTTTCAGTTTGTTGTTCGATTTCGATTTCGCTGTTCGATTTCGAAGTTGGATTTCGTTGTTCTATTTCGTTGTTCTAATTCGTTGTTCGATTTCGTTGTTCGATTTCGTTGTTCGATTTCGTTGTTCGATTTCGTTGTTCGATTTCGTTCGAATTCGTTATTCGAATTCGTTGTTGGATTTCGTTGTTCGATTTCGTTGTTAGATTTCGAAGTTCGATTTCGTTGTTTGATTTCGTTGTTCGATTTCGTTGTTCGATTTCGTTGTTCGATTTCGTATTTCGTTGTTCGAATTCGTTGTTCGATTTCGTTGTTCGAATTCGTTGTTCGATTTCGTTGTTCGATTTCGTTGTTCGATTTCCTTGTTCGATTTAGTTGTTCGATTTCGTTGTTCGATTTCGTTGTTTGAATTCGTGTTCGATTTCGTTGATCGATTTCGTTGTTCGATTTTCTTTGTTCGATTTCGTTGTTCGATTTCGATGTTCGATTTCGTGGTTCGATTTCGTTGTTCGATTTCGTTGTTCGATTTCGTTGTTCGATTTCGTTGTCCGATTCCGTTGTTCGATTTCGTTGTTCGTTTTCGTTGTTCGATATTGTTGTATGATTTCGTGGTTCGATTTCGTTGTTCGATTGCGTTGTTCCATTTCGTTGTTCTATTTCGTGGTTCGATTTCGTGGTTTCAGTTTGTTGTTCGATTTCGATTTCGCTGTTCGATTTCGAAGTTGGATTTCGTTGTTCTATTTCGTTGTTCTAATTCGTTGTTCGATTTCGTTGTTCGATTTCGTTGTTCGATTTCGTTGTTCGATTTCGTTGTTCGATTTCGTTGTTCGATTTTGAAGTTCGATTTCGTTGTTCGATTTCGTTGTTCGATTTCGTTGTTCGATTTCGTTGTTCGATTTCGTTGTTCGATTTCGTTGTTCGATTTCGTTGTTCGATTTCGTTGTTCGATTTCGTTGTTCGATTTCGTTGTTCGATTTCGTTGTTCGATTTCGTTGTTCGATTTCGATGTTCGATTTCGCTGTTCGATTTCGTTGTTCGATTTCGTTGTTCGATTTCGTTGTTCGATTTCGTTGTTCGATTTCGTTGTTCGATTTCGTTGTTCGATTTCGTTGTTCGATTTCGTTGTTCGATTTCGTTGTTCGATTTCGTTGTTCGATTTCGTTGTTCGATTTCGTTGTTCGATTTCGTTGTTCGATTTCGTTGTTCGATTTCGTTGTTCGATTTCGTTGTTCGATTTCGTTGTTCGATTTCGTTGTTCGATTTCGTTGTTCGATTTCGTTCGATTTCGTGGTTCCAATTCGTTGTTCGAATTCGTTTTTCGAATTCGTTGTTCGATTTCGTTGTTCGATTTCGTTGTTCGAGTCGGTTGTTTGATTTCGTTGTTCGATTTCGTTGTTCGATTTCGTTGTTCGATTTCGTTGTTCGATTTCTTGTTCGAATTCGTTGTTCGAATTCGTTGTTCGAATTCGTTGTTCGAATTCGTTGTTCGATTTCGTTGTTCGATTTCGTTGTTCGATTTCGTTGTTCGATTTTGAAGTTCGATTTCGTTGTTCGATTTCGTTGTTCGATTTCGTTGTTCGATTTCGTTGTTCGATTTCGTTGTTCGATTTCGTTGTTCGATTTCGTTTTTCGATTTCGTTGTTCGATTTTGTTGTTCGATTTCGTTGTTCGATTTCGTTGTTCGATTTCGTTGTTCGATTTCGTTGTTCGATTTCGTTGTTCGATTTCGTTCGAATTCGTTATTCGAATTCGTTGTTGGATTTCGTTGTTCGATTTCGTTGTTAGATTTCGAAGTTCGATTTCATTGTTTGATTTCGTTGTTCGATTTCGTTGTTCGATTTCGTTGTTCGATTTCGTATTTCGTTGTTCGAATTCGTTGTTCGATTTCGTTGTTCGAATTCGTTGTTCGATTTCGTTGTTCGATTTCGTTGTTCGATTTCCTTGTTCGATTTAGTTGTTCGATTTCGTTGTTCGATTTCGTTGTTTGAATTCGTGTTCGATTTCGTTGATCGATTTCGTTGTTCGATTTTCTTTGTTCGATTTCGTTGTTCGATTTCGATGTTCGATTTCGTGGTTCGAATTCGTTGTTCGAATTCGTTGTTCGATTTCGTTGTTCGATTTCGTTGTTCGATTTTGTTGTTCGATTTCGTTGTTCGATTTCGTTGTTCGATTTCGTTGTTCGATTTCGTTGTTCGATTTCGTTGTTCGATTTCGTTGTTCGATTTCGTTGTTCGATTTCGTTGTTCGATGTCGTTGTTCGATGTGTCGTTGTTCGATGTCGTTGTTCGAATTCGTTGTTCGAATTCGTTGTTCGATTTCGTTGTTCGATTTCGTTGTTCGATTTCGTTGTTCGATTTCGTTGTTCGATTTCGTTGTTCGATTTCGTTGTTCGATTTCGTTGTTCGATTTCGTTGTTCGATTTTGAAGTTCGATTTCGTTGTTCGATTTCGTTGTTCGATTTCGTTGTTCGATTTCGTTGTCCGATTTCGTTGTTCGATTTCGTTGTTCGATTTCGTTGTTCGATTTCGTTGTTCGATTTCGTTGTTCGATTTCGTTGTTCGATTTCGTTGTTCGATTTCGTTGTTCGATTTCGTTGTTCGATTTCGATGTTCGATTTCGTTGTTCAATTTCGTTGTTCGATTCGTTATTCGCTTTCGTTGTGCGATTTCGTTGTTCAATTTCGTTGTTCCATTTCGTTGTTCGATTTCGTTGTTCGATTTCATTGTTCGATTTCGTTGTTCGATTCGTTTGTTCGATTTCGTTGTTCGATTTCGTGGTTCGAATTCGTTGTTCGAATTCGTTGTTCGATTTCGTTGTTCGATTTTGTTGTTCGATTTCGTTGTTCGATTTCATTGTTCGATTTCGTGGTTCGAATTCGTTGTTCGAATTCGTTGTTCGATTTCGTAGTTCGTTGTTAGATTTCGTTGTTCGTTGTTAGATTTCGTTTTTCTTTGTTCAATTTCGTTGTTCGATTCGTTATTCGCTTTCGTTGTGCGATTTCGTTGTTCAATTTCGTTGTTCCATTTCGTTGTTCGATTTCGTTGTTCGATTTCGTTGTTCGATTTCGTTGTTCGATTTCGTTGTTAGATTTCGTTGTTCGATTTCGTTGTTCAATTTCGTTGTTCGATTTCGTTGTTAGATTTCGTTGTTCTTTGTTCGATTTCGTGGTTCGAATTCGTTGTTCGAATTCGTTGTTCGATTCGTTATTCGATTTCGTTGTTCGATTTCTTGTTCGATTTCGTTGTTCCATTTCGTTGTTCGATTTCGTTGTTCGATTTCGTTGTTCGATTTCGTTGTTCGATTTCGTTGTTAGATTTCGTTGTTCGATTTCGTTGTTCGATTTCGTTGTTCGATTTCGTTGTTCGATTTCGTTGTTCGATTTCGTTGTCCGATTCCGTTGTTCGATTTCGTTGTTCGTTTTCGTTGTTCGATATTGTTGTATGATTTCGTGGTTCGATTTCGTTGTTCGATTGCGTTGTTCCATTTCGTTGTTCTATTTCGTGGTTCGATTTCGTGGTTTCAGTTTGTTGTTCGATTTCGATTTCGCTGTTCGATTTCGAAGTTGGATTTCGTTGTTCTATTTCGTTGTTCTAATTCGTTGTTCGATTTCGTTGTTCGATTTCGTTGTTCGATTTCGTTGTTCGATTCGTTATTCGATTTCGTTGTTAGATTTCGTTGTTCGATTTCGTTGTTCGATTTCGTTGTTCGATTTCGTTGTTAGATTTCGTTGTTCGTTGTTAGATTTCGTTGTTCGTTGTTAGATTTCGTTATTCGTTGTTAGATTTCGTTGTTCTTTGTTCGATTTCGTGGTTCGAATTCGTTGTTCGAATTCGTTGTTCGATTTCGTTGTTCGATTTTGTTGTTCGATTTCGTTGTTCGATTTCGTTGTTCGATTTCGTTGTTCGATTTCGAAGTTCGATTTCGTTGTTCGATTTCGTTGTTCGATTTCGTTATTCGATTTCGTTGTTCGATTTCGTTGTTCGATTTCGTTGTTCGATTTCGTTGTTCGATTTCGTTGTTCGATTTCGTTGTTCGATTTCGTTGTTCGATTTCGTTGTTCGATTTCGTTGTTCGATTTCGTTGTTCGATTTCGTTGTTCGATTTCGTTGTTCGATTTCGTTGTTCGATTTCGTTGTTCGATTTCGTTGTTCGATTTCGTTGTTCGATTTCGATGTTCGATTTCGTTGTTCAATTTCGTTGTTCGATTCGTTATTCGCTTTCGTTGTGCGATTTCGTTGTTCAATTTCGTTGTTCCATTTCGTTGTTCGATTTCGTTGTTCGATTTCATTGTTCGATTTCGTTGTTCGATTCGTTTGTTCGATTTCGTTGTTCGATTTCGTGGTTCGAATTCGTTGTTCGAATTCGTTGTTCGATTTCGTTGTTCGATTTCATTGTTCGATTTCGTGGTTCGAATTCGTTGTTCGAATTCGTTGTTCGATTTCGTTGTTCGTTGTTAGATTTCGTTGTTCGTTGTTAGATTTCGTTGTTCTTTGTTCGATTTCGTGGTTCGAATTCGTTGTTCGAATTCGTTGTTCGATTTCGTTGTTCGATTTTGTTGTTCGATTTCGTTGTTCGATTTCGTTGTTCGATTTCGAAGTTCGATTTCGTTGTTCGATTTCGTTGTTCGATTTCGTTATTCGATTTCGTTGTTCGATTTCGTTGTTCGATTTCGTTGTTCGATTTCGTTGTTCGATTTCGTTGTTCGATTTCGTTGTTCGATTTCGTTGTTCGATTTCGTTGTTCGATTTCGTTGTTCGATTTCGTTGTTCGATTTCGTTGTTCGATTTCGTTGTTCGATTTCGATGTTCGATTTCGTTGTTCAATTTCGTTGTTCGATTCGTTATTCGCTTTCGTTGTGCGATTTCGTTGTTCAATTTCGTTGTTCCATTTCGTTGTTCGATTTCGTTGTTCGATTTCATTGTTCGATTTCGTTGTTCGATTCGTTTGTTCGATTTCGTTGTTCGATTTCGTGGTTCGAATTCGTTGTTCGAATTCGTTGTTCGATTTCGTTGTTCGATTTCATTGTTCGATTTCGTGGTTCGAATTCGTTGTTCGAATTCGTTGTTCGATTTCGTTGTTCGTTGTTAGATTTCGTTGTTCGTTGTTAGATTTCGTTGTTCTTTGTTCGATTTCGTTGTTCGTTGTTAGATTTCGTTGTTCTTTGTTCAATTTCGTTGTTCGATTCGTTATTCGCTTTCGTTGTGCGATTTCGTTGTTCAATTTCGTTGTTCCATTTCGTTGTTCGATTTCGTTGTTCGATTTCGTTGTTCGATTTCGTTGTTCGATTTCGTTGTTCGATTTTGTTGTTCAATTTCGTTGTTCGATTTCGTTGTTCAATTTCGTTGTTCGATTTCGTTGTTCGATTTCGTTGTTCGATTTCGTTGTTCGATTTCGTTGTTCGATTTCGTTGTTCGATTTCGTTGTTGGAATTCGTGTTCGATTTCGTTGATCGATTTCGTTGTTCGATTTTCATTGTTCGATTTGATTGTTCGATTTCGTTGATCGATTTCGTTGATCGATTTCGTTTTTCGATTTCGTTCGATTTCGTTGTTCGATTTCATTGTTCGATTTCGTTGTTCGATTTCGTGGTTCGATTTCGTTGTTAGATTTCGTTGTTCGTTGTTAGATTTCGTTGTTCGTTGTTAGATTTCGTTATTCGTTGTTAGATTTCGTTGTTCTTTGTTCGATTTCGTGGTTCGAATTCGTTGTTCGAATTCGTTGTTCGATTTCGTTGTTCGATTTTGTTGTTCGATTTCGTTGTTCGATTTCATTGTTCGATTTCGTGGTTCGAATTCGTTGTTCGAATTCGTTGTTCGATTTCGTAGTTCGTTGTTAGATTTCGTTGTTCGTTGTTAGATTTCGTTTTTCTTTGTTCAATTTCGTTGTTCGATTCGTTATTCGCTTTCGTTGTGCGATTTCGTTGTTCAATTTCGTTGTTCCATTTCGTTGTTCGATTTCGTTGTTCGATTTCGTTGTTCGATTTCGTTGTTCGATTTCGTTGTTAGATTTCGTTGTTCGATTTCGTTGTTCAATTTCGTTGTTCGATTTCGTTGTTAGATTTCGTTGTTCTTTGTTCGATTTCGTTGTTCGATTTCGTTGTTCGATTTCGTTGTTCGATTTCGATGTTCGATTTCGTTGTTCAATTTCGTTGTTCGATTCGTTATTCGCTTTCGTTGTGCGATTTCGTTGTTCAATTTCGTTGTTCCATTTCGTTGTTCGATTTCGTTGTTCGATTTCATTGTTCGATTTCGTTGTTCGATTCGTTTGTTCGATTTCGTTGTTCGATTTCGTGGTTCGAATTCGTTGTTCGAATTCGTTGTTCGATTTCGTTGTTCGATTTCATTGTTCGATTTCGTGGTTCGAATTCGTTGTTCGAATTCGTTGTTCGATTTCGTTGTTCGTTGTTAGATTTCGTTGTTCGTTGTTAGATTTCGTTGTTCTTTGTTCGATTTCGTTGTTCGTTGTTAGATTTCGTTGTTCTTTGTTCAATTTCGTTGTTCGATTCGTTATTCGCTTTCGTTGTGCGATTTCGTTGTTCAATTTCGTTGTTCCATTTCGTTGTTCGATTTCGTTGTTCGATTTCGTTGTTCGATTTCGTTGTTCGATTTCGTTGTTCGATTTTGTTGTTCGATTTCGTTGTTCGATTTCGTTGTTCAATTTCGTTGTTCGATTTCGTTGTTCGATTTCGTTGTTCGATTTCGTTGTTCGATTTCGTTGTTCGATTTCGTTGTTCGATTTCGTTGTTGGAATTCGTGTTCGATTTCGTTGATCGATTTTGTTGTTCGATTTTCATTGTTCGATTTGATTGTTCGATTTCGTTGATCGATTTCGTTGATCGATTTCGTTTTTCGATTTCGTTCGATTTCGTTGTTCGATTTCATTGTTCGATTTCGTTGTTCGATTTCGTGGTTCGATTTCGTTGTTAGATTTCGTTGTTCGTTGTTAGATTTCGTTGTTCGTTGTTAGATTTCGTTATTCGTTGTTAGATTTCGTTGTTCTTTGTTCGATTTCGTGGTTCGAATTCGTTGTTCGAATTCGTTGTTCGATTTCGTTGTTCGATTTTGTTGTTCGATTTCGTTGTTCGATTTCATTGTTCGATTTCGTGGTTCGAATTCGTTGTTCGAATTCGTTGTTCGATTTCGTAGTTCGTTGTTAGATTTCGTTGTTCGTTGTTAGATTTCGTTTTTCTTTGTTCAATTTCGTTGTTCGATTCGTTATTCGCTTTCGTTGTGCGATTTCGTTGTTCAATTTCGTTGTTCCATTTCGTTGTTCGATTTCGTTGTTCGATTTCGTTGTTCGATTTCGTTGTTCGATTTCGTTGTTAGATTTCGTTGTTCGATTTCGTTGTTCAATTTCGTTGTTCGATTTCGTTGTTAGATTTCGTTGTTCTTTGTTCGATTTCGTGGTTCGAATTCGTTGTTCGAATTCGTTGTTCGATTCGTTATTCGATTTCGTTGTTCGATTTCTTGTTCGATTTCGTTGTTCCATTTCGTTGTTCGATTTCGTTGTTCGATTTCGTTGTTCGATTTCGTTGTTCGATTTCGTTGTTAGATTTCGTTGTTCGATTTCGTTGTTCGATTTCGTTGTTCGATTTCGTTGTTCGATTTCGTTGTTCGATTTCGTTGTCCGATTCCGTTGTTCGATTTCGTTGTTCGTTTTCGTTGTTCGATATTGTTGTATGATTTCGTGGTTCGATTTCGTTGTTCGATTGCGTTGTTCCATTTCGTTGTTCTATTTCGTGGTTCGATTTCGTGGTTTCAGTTTGTTGTTCGATTTCGATTTCGCTGTTCGATTTCGAAGTTGGATTTCGTTGTTCTATTTCGTTGTTCTAATTCGTTGTTCGATTTCGTTGTTCGATTTCGTTGTTCGATTTCGTTGTTCGATTCGTTATTCGATTTCGTTGTTAGATTTCGTTGTTCGATTTCGTTGTTCGATTTCGTTGTTCGATTTCGTTGTTAGATTTCGTTGTTCGTTGTTAGATTTCGTTGTTCGTTGTTAGATTTCGTTATTCGTTGTTAGATTTCGTTGTTCTTTGTTCGATTTCGTGGTTCGAATTCGTTGTTCGATTTCGTTGTTCGATTTTGTTGTTCGATTTCGTTGTTCGATTTCGTTGTTCGATTTCGAAGTTCGATTTCGTTGTTCGATTTCGTTGTTCGATTTCGTTATTCGATTTCGTTGTTCGATTTCGTTGTTCGATTTCGTTGTTCGATTTCGTTGTTCGTAGTTAGATTTCGTTGTTCTTTGTTCGATTTCGTTGTTCGTTGTTCGATTTCGTTGTTCGATTTTCGTTGTTCGATTTCGTTGTTCGATTGCGTTGTTCCATTTCGTTATTCAATTTCGTGGTTCGATTTCGTGGTTTCAGTTTGTTGTTCGAGTTCGTTATTCGATTTCGTTGTTCGATTTCGTTGTTCGATTTCGTTGTTCGTTTTCGTTGTTCGATATTGTATGATTTCGTGGTTCGATTTCGTTGTTCAATTGCGTTGTTCCATTTCGTTGTTCTATTTCGTGGTTCGATTTCGTGGTTTCAGTTTGTTGTTCGATTTCGATTTCGTTGTTCGATATCGAAGTTGGATTTCGTTGTTCGATTTCGTTGTTCTATTTCGTTGTTCGATTTCGTTGTTCGAATTCGTTGTTCGAATTCGTTGTTCGATTTCGTTGTTCAATTTCGTTGTTCCATTTCGTTGTTCGATTTCGTTGTTCGATTTCGTTGTCCGATTGCGTTGTTCCATTTCGTTGTTCTATTTCGTGGTTCGATTTCGTGGTTTCAGTTTGTTGTTCGATTTCGATTTCGTTGTTCGATTTCGAAGTTGGATTTCGTTGTTCGATTTCGTTGTTCAATTTCGATGTTCGATTTCGTTGTTCGATTTCGTTGTTCGAATTCGTTGTTCGATTTCGTTGTTCAATTTCGTTGTTCCATTTCGTTGTTCGATTTCGTTGTTCGATTTCGTTGTTCGATTTCGTTGTTCGATTTCGTTGTTCGATTTCGTTGTTCGATTTCGTTGTTGGAATTCGTGTTCGATTTCGTTGATCGATTTCGTTGTTCGATTTTCATTGTTCGATTTGATTGTTCGATTTCGTTGATCGATTTCGTTGATCGATTTCGTTTTTCGATTTCGTTCGATTTCGTTGTTCGATTTCATTGTTCGATTTCGTTGTTCGATTTCGTGGTTCGATTTCGTTGTTAGATTTCGTTGTTCGTTGTTAGATTTCGTTGTTCGTTGTTAGATTTCGTTATTCGTTGTTAGATTTCGTTGTTCTTTGTTCGATTTCGTGGTTCGAATTCGTTGTTCGAATTCGTTGTTCGATTTCGTTGTTCGATTTTGTTGTTCGATTTCGTTGTTCGATTTCATTGTTCGATTTCGTGGTTCGAATTCGTTGTTCGAATTCGTTGTTCGATTTCGTAGTTCGTTGTTAGATTTCGTTGTTCGTTGTTAGATTTCGTTTTTCTTTGTTCAATTTCGTTGTTCGATTCGTTATTCGCTTTCGTTGTGCGATTTCGTTGTTCAATTTCGTTGTTCCATTTCGTTGTTCGATTTCGTTGTTCGATTTCGTTGTTCGATTTCGTTGTTCGATTTCGTTGTTAGATTTCGTTGTTCGATTTCGTTGTTCAATTTCGTTGTTCGATTTCGTTGTTAGATTTCGTTGTTCTTTGTTCGATTTCGTGGTTCGAATTCGTTGTTCGAATTCGTTGTTCGATTCGTTATTCGATTTCGTTGTTCGATTTCTTGTTCGATTTCGTTGTTCCATTTCGTTGTTCGATTTCGTTGTTCGATTTCGTTGTTCGATTTCGTTGTTCGATTTCGTTGTTAGATTTCGTTGTTCGATTTCGTTGTTCGATTTCGTTGTTCGATTTCGTTGTTCGATTTCGTTGTTCGATTTCGTTGTCCGATTCCGTTGTTCGATTTCGTTGTTCGTTTTCGTTGTTCGATATTGTTGTATGATTTCGTGGTTCGATTTCGTTGTTCGATTGCGTTGTTCCATTTCGTTGTTCTATTTCGTGGTTCGATTTCGTGGTTTCAGTTTGTTGTTCGATTTCGATTTCGCTGTTCGATTTCGAAGTTGGATTTCGTTGTTCTATTTCGTTTTTCTAATTCGTTGTTCGATTTCGTTGTTCGATTTCGTTGTTCGATTTCGTTGTTCGATTCGTTATTCGATTTCGTTGTTAGATTTCGTTGTTCGATTTCGTTGTTCGATTTCGTTGTTCGATTTCGTTGTTAGATTTCGTTGTTCGTTGTTAGATTTCGTTGTTCGTTGTTAGATTTCGTTATTCGTTGTTAGATTTCGTTGTTCTTTGTTCGATTTCGTGGTTCGAATTCGTTGTTCGAATTCGTTGTTCGATTTCGTTGTTCGATTTTGTTGTTCGATTTCGTTGTTCGATTTCGTTGTTCGATTTCGAAGTTCGATTTCGTTGTTCGATTTCGTTGTTCGATTTCGTTATTCGATTTCGTTGTTCGATTTCGTTGTTCGATTTCGAAGTTCGATTTCGTTGTTCGATTTCGTTGTTCGATTTCGTTATTCGATTTCGTTGTTCGATTTCGTTGTTCGATTTCGTTGTTCGATTTCGTTGTTCGATTTCGTTGTTCGATTTCGTTGTTCGATTTCGTTGTTCGATTTCGTTGTTCGATTTCGTTGTTCGATTTCGTTGTTCGATTTCGTTGTTCGATTTCGTTGTTCGATTTCGTTGTTCGATTTCGTTGTTCGATTTCGTTGTTCGATTTCGATGTTCGATTTCGTTGTTCAATTTCGTTGTTCGATTCGTTATTCGCTTTCGTTGTGCGATTTCGTTGTTCAATTTCGTTGTTCCATTTCGTTGTTCGATTTCGTTGTTCGATTTCATTGTTCGATTTCGTTGTTCGATTCGTTTGTTCGATTTCGTTGTTCGATTTCGTGGTTCGAATTCGTTGTTCGAATTCGTTGTTCGATTTCGTTGTTCGATTTCATTGTTCGATTTCGTGGTTCGAATTCGTTGTTCGAATTCGTTGTTCGATTTCGTTGTTCGTTGTTAGATTTCGTTGTTCGTTGTTAGATTTCGTTGTTCTTTGTTCGATTTCGTGGTTCGAATTCGTTGTTCGAATTCGTTGTTCGATTTCGTTGTTCGATTTTGTTGTTCGATTTCGTTGTTCGATTTCGTTGTTCGATTTCGAAGTTCGATTTCGTTGTTCGATTTCGTTGTTCGATTTCGTTATTCGATTTCGTTGTTCGATTTCGTTGTTCGATTTCGTTGTTCGATTTCGTTGTTCGATTTCGTTGTTCGATTTCGTTGTTCGATTTCGTTGTTCGATTTCGTTGTTCGATTTCGTTGTTCGATTTCGTTGTTCGATTTCGTTGTTCGATTTCGTTGTTCGATTTCGATGTTCGATTTCGTTGTTCAATTTCGTTGTTCGATTCGTTATTCGCTTTCGTTGTGCGATTTCGTTGTTCAATTTCGTTGTTCCATTTCGTTGTTCGATTTCGTTGTTCGATTTCATTGTTCGATTTCGTTGTTCGATTCGTTTGTTCGATTTCGTTGTTCGATTTCGTGGTTCGAATTCGTTGTTCGAATTCGTTGTTCGATTTCGTTGTTCGATTTCATTGTTCGATTTCGTGGTTCGAATTCGTTGTTCAAATTCGTTGTTCGATTTCGTTGTTCGTTGTTAGATTTCGTTGTTCGTTGTTAGATTTCGTTGTTCTTTGTTCGATTTCGTTGTTCGTTGTTAGATTTCGTTGTTCTTTGTTCAAATTCGTTGTTCGATTCGTTATTCGCTTTCGTTGTGCGATTTCGTTGTTCAATTTCGTTGTTCCATTTCGTTGTTCGATTTCGTTGTTCGATTTCGTTGTTCGATTTCGTTGTTCGATTTCGTTGTTCGATTTTGTTGTTCGATTTCGTTGTTCGATTTCGTTGTTCAATTTCGTTGTTCGATTTCGTTGTTCGATTTCGTTGTTCGATTTCGTTGTTCGATTTCGTTGTTCGATTTCGTTGTTCGATTTCGTTGTTCGATTTCGTTGTTGGAATTCGTGTTCGATTTCGTTGATCGATTTCGTTGTTCGATTTTCATTGTTCGATTTGATTGTTCGATTTCGTTGATCGATTTCGTTGATCGATTTCGTTTTTCGATTTCGTTCGATTTCGTTGTTCGATTTCATTGTTCGATTTCGTTGTTCGATTTCGTGGTTCGATTTCGTTGTTAGATTTCGTTGTTCGTTGTTAAATTTCGTTGTTCGTTGTTAGATTTCGTTATTCGTTGTTAGATTTCGTTGTTCTTTGTTCGACTTCGTGGTTCGAATTCGTTGTTCGAATTCGTTGTTCGATTTCGTTGTTCGATTTTGTTGTTCGATTTCGTTGTTCGATTTCATTGTTCGATTTCGTGGTTCGAATTCGTTGTTCGAATTCGTTGTTCGATTTCGTAGTTCGTTGTTAGATTTCGTTGTTCGTTGTTAGATTTCGTTTTTCTTTGTTCAATTTCGTTGTTCGATTCGTTATTCGCTTTCGTTGTGCGATTTCGTTGTTCAATTTCGTTGTTCCATTTCGTTGTTCGATTTCGTTGTTCGATTTCGTTGTTCGATTTCGTTGTTCGATTTCGTTGTTAGATTTCGTTGTTCGATTTCGTTGTTCAATTTCGTTGTTCGATTTCGTTGTTAGATTTCGTTGTTCTTTGTTCGATTTCGTGGTTCGAATTCGTTGTTCGAATTCGTTGTTCGATTCGTTATTCGATTTCGTTGTTCGATTTCTTGTTCGATTTCGTTGTTCCATTTCGTTGTTCGATTTCGTTGTTCGATTTCGTTGTTCGATTTCGTTGTTCGATTTCGTTGTTAGATTTCGTTGTTCGATTTCGTTGTTCGATTTCGTTGTTCGATTTCGTTGTTCGATTTCGTTGTTCGATTTCGTTGTCCGATTCCGTTGTTCGATTTCGTTGTTCGTTTTCGTTGTTCGATATTGTTGTATGATTTCGTGGTTCGATTTCGTTGTTCGATTGCGTTGTTCCATTTCGTTGTTCTATTTCGTGGTTCGATTTCGTGGTTTCAGTTTGTTGTTCGATTTCGATTTCGCTGTTCGATTTCGAAGTTGGATTTCGTTGTTCTATTTCGTTGTTCTAATTCGTTGTTCGATTTCGTTGTTCGATTTCGTTGTTCGATTTCGTTGTTCGATTCGTTATTCGATTTCGTTGTTAGATTTCGTTGTTCGATTTCGTTGTTCGATTTCGTTGTTCGATTTCGTTGTTAGATTTCGTTGTTCGTTGTTAGATTTCGTTGTTCGTTGTTAGATTTCGTTATTCGTTGTTAGATTTCGTTGTTCTTTGTTCGATTTCGTGGTTCGAATTCGTTGTTCGAATTCGTTGTTCGATTTCGTTGTTCGATTTTGTTGTTCGATTTCGTTGTTCGATTTCGTTGTTCGATTTCGAAGTTCGATTTCGTTGTTCGATTTCGTTGTTCGATTTCGTTATTCGATTTCGTTGTTCGATTTCGTTGTTCGATTTCGTTGTTCGATTTCGTTGTTCGATTTCGTTGTTCGATTTCGTTGTTCGATTTCGTTGTTCGATTTCGTTGTTCGATTTCGTTGTTCGATTTCGTTGTTCGATTTCGTTGTTCGATTTCGTTGTTCGATTTCGTTGTTCGATTTCGTTGTTCGATTTCGTTGTTCGATTTCGATGTTCGATTTCGTTGTTCAATTTCGTTGTTCGATTCGTTATTCGCTTTCGTTGTGCGATTTCGTTGTTCAATTTCGTTGTTCCATTTCGTTGTTCGATTTCGTTGTTCGATTTCATTGTTCGATTTCGTTGTTCGATTCGTTTGTTCGATTTCGTTGTTCGATTTCGTGGTTCGAATTCGTTGTTCGAATTCGTTGTTCGATTTCGTTGTTCGATTTCATTGTTCGATTTCGTTGTTCGAATTCGTTGTTCGAATTCGTTGTTCGATTTCGTTGTTCGTTGTTAGATTTCGTTGTTCGTTGTTAGATTTCGTTGTTCTTTGTTCGATTTCGTGGTTCGAATTCGTTGTTCGAATTCGTTGTTCGATTTCGTTGTTCGATTTTGTTGTTCGATTTCGTTGTTCGATTTCGTTGTTCGATTTCGAAGTTCGATTTCGTTGTTCGATTTCGTTGTTCGATTTCGTTATTCGATTTCGTTGTTCGATTTCGTTGTTCGATTTCGTTGTTCGATTTCGTTGTTCGATTTCGTTGTTCGATTTCGTTGTTCGATTTCGTTGTTCGATTTCGTTGTTCGATTTCGTTGTTCGATTTCGTTGTTCGATTTCGTTGTTCGATTTCGTTGTTCGATTTCGATGTTCGATTTCGTTGTTCAATTTCGTTGTTCGATTCGTTATTCGCTTTCGTTGTGCGATTTCGTTGTTCAATTTCGTTGTTCCATTTCGTTGTTCGATTTCGTTGTTCGATTTCATTGTTCGATTTCGTTGTTCGATTCGTTTGTTCGATTTCGTTGTTCGATTTCGTGGTTCGAATTCGTTGTTCGAATTCGTTGTTCGATTTCGTTGTTCGATTTCATTGTTCGATTTCGTGGTTCGAATTCGTTGTTCGAATTCGTTGTTCGATTTCGTTGTTCGTTGTTAGATTTCGTTGTTCGTTGTTAGATTTCGTTGTTCTTTGTTCAATTTCGTTGTTCGATTCGTTATTCGCTTTCGTTGTGCGATTTCGTTGTTCAATTTCGTTGTTCCATTTCGTTGTTCGATTTCGTTGTTCGATTTCGTTGTTCGATTTCGTTGTTCGATTTCGTTGTTCGATTTTGTTGTTCGATTTCGTTGTTCGATTTCGTTGTTCAATTTCGTTGTTCGATTTCGTTGTTCGATTTCGTTGTTCGATTTCGTTGTTCGATTTCGTTGTTCGATTTCGTTGTTCGATTTCGTTGTTGGAATTCGTGTTCGATTTCGTTGATCGATTTCGTTGTTCGATTTTCATTGTTCGATTTGATTGTTCGATTTCGTTGATCGATTTCGTTGATCGATTTCGTTTTTCGATTTCGTTCGATTTCGTTGTTCGATTTCATTGTTCGATTTCGTTGTTCGATTTCGTGGTTCGATTTCGTTGTTAGATTTCGTTGTTCGTTGTTAGATTTCGTTGTTCGTTGTTAGATTTCGTTATTCGTTGTTAGATTTCGTTGTTCTTTGTTCGATTTCGTGGTTCGAATTCGTTGTTCGAATTCGTTGTTCGATTTCGTTGTTCGATTTTGTTGTTCGATTTCGTTGTTCGATTTCATTGTTCGATTTCGTGGTTCGAATTCGTTGTTCGAATTCGTTGTTCGATTTCGTAGTTCGTTGTTAGATTTCGTTGTTCGTTGTTAGATTTCGTTTTTCTTTGTTCAATTTCGTTGTTCGATTCGTTATTCGCTTTCGTTGTGCGATTTCGTTGTTCAATTTCGTTGTTCCATTTCGTTGTTCGATTTCGTTGTTCGATTTCGTTGTTCGATTTCGTTGTTCGATTTCGTTGTTAGATTTCGTTGTTCGATTTCGTTGTTCAATTTCGTTGTTCGATTTCGTTGTTAGATTTCGTTGTTCTTTGTTCGATTTCGTGGTTCGAATTCGTTGTTCGAATTCGTTGTTCGATTCGTTATTCGATTTCGTTGTTCGATTTCTTGTTCGATTTCGTTGTTCCATTTCGTTGTTCGATTTCGTTGTTCGATTTCGTTGTTCGATTTCGTTGTTCGATTTCGTTGTTCGATTTCGTTGTTCGATTTCGTTGTCCGATTCCGTTGTTCGATTTCGTTGTTCGTTTTCGTTGTTCGATATTGTTGTATGATTTCGTGGTTCGATTTCGTTGTTCGATTGCGTTGTTCCATTTCGTTGTTCTATTTCGTGGTTCGATTTCGTGGTTTCAGTTTGTTGTTCGATTTCGATTTCGCTGTTCGATTTCGAAGTTGGATTTCGTTGTTCTATTTCGTTGTTCTAATTCGTTATTCGATTTCGTTGTTAGATTTCGTTGTTCGATTTCGTTGTTCGATTTCGTTGTTCGATTTCGTTGTTAGATTTCGTTGTTCGTTGTTAGATTTCGTTGTTCGTTGTTAGATTTCGTTATTCGTTGTTAGATTTCGTTGTTCTTTGTTCGATTTCGTGGTTCGAATTCGTTGTTCGAATTCGTTGTTCGATTTCGTTGTTCGATTTTGTTGTTCGATTTCGTTGTTCGATTTCGTTGTTCGATTTCGAAGTTCGATTTCGTTGTTCGATTTCGTTGTTCGATTTCGTTATTCGATTTCGTTGTTCGATTTCGTTGTTCGATTTCGTTGTTCGATTTCGTTGTTCGATTTCGTTGTTCGATTTCGTTGTTCGATTTCGTTGTTCGATTTCGTTGTTCGATTTCGTTGTTCGATTTCGTTGTTCGATTTCGTTGTTCGATTTCGTTGTTCGATTTCGTTGTTCGATTTCGTTGTTCGATTTCGATGTTCGATTTCGTTGTTCAATTTCGTTGTTCGATTCGTTATTCGCTTTCGTTGTGCGATTTCGTTGTTCAATTTCGTTGTTCCATTTCGTTGTTCGATTTCGTTGTTCGATTTCATTGTTCGATTTCGTTGTTCGATTCGTTTGTTCGATTTCGTTGTTCGATTTCGTGGTTCGAATTCGTTGTTCGAATTCGTTGTTCGATTTCGTTGTTCGATTTCATTGTTCGATTTCGTGGTTCGAATTCGTTGTTCGAATTCGTTGTTCGATTTCGTTGTTCGTTGTTAGATTTCGTTGTTCGTTGTTAGATTTCGTTGTTCTTTGTTCGATTTCGTTGTTCGTTGTTAGATTTCGTTGTTCTTTGTTCAATTTCGTTGTTCGATTCGTTATTCGCTTTCGTTGTGCGATTTCGTTGTTCAATTTCGTTGTTCCATTTCGTTGTTCGATTTCGTTGTTCGATTTCGTTGTTCGATTTCGTTGTTCGATTTCGTTGTTCGATTTCGTTGTTCGATTTCGTTGTTCGATTTCGTTGTTCAATTTCGTTGTTCGATTTCGTTGTTCGATTTCGTTGTTCGATTTCGTTGTTCGATTTCGTTGTTGGAATTCGTGTTCGATTTCGTTGATCGATTTCGTTGTTCGATTTTCATTGTTCGATTTGATTGTTCGATTTCGTTGATCGATTTCGTTGATCGATTTCGTTGATCGATTTCGTTTTTCGATTTCGTTCGATTTCGTTGTTCGATTTCATTGTTCGATTTCGTGGTTCGAATTCGTTGTTCGAATTCGTTGTTCGATTTCGTTGTTCGTTGTTAGATTTCGTTGTTCGTAGTTAGATTTCGTTGTTCTTTGTTCGATTTCGTTGTTCGTTGTTAGATTTCGTTGTTCTTTGTTCGATTTCGTTGTTCGTTGTTCGATTTCGTTGTTCGATTTTCGTTGTTCGATTGCGTTGTTCCATTTCGTTATTCAATTTCGTGGTTCGATTTCGTGGTTTCAGTTTGTTGTTCGAGTTCGTTATTCGATTTCGTTGTTCGATTTCGTTGTTCGATTTCGTTGTTCGTTTTCGTTGTTCGATATTGTATGATTTCGTGGTTCGATTTCGTTGTTCGATTGCGTTGTTCCATTTCGTTGTTCTATTTCGTGGTTCGATTTCGTGGTTTCAGTTTGTTGTTCGATTTCGATTTCGTTGTTCGATATCGAAGTTGGATTTCGTTGTTCGATTTCGTTGTTCTATTTCGTTGTTCGATTTCGTTGTTGAAATTCGTTGTTCGAATTCGTTGTTCGATTTCGTTGTTCAATTTCGTTGTTCCATTTCGTTGTTCGATTTCGTTGTTCGATTTCGTTGTTCGATTGCGTTGTTCCATTTCGTTGTTCTATTTCGTGGTTCGATTTCGTGGTTTCAGTTTGTTGTTCGATTTCGATTTCGTTGTTCGATTTCGAAGTTGGATTTCGTTGTTCGATTTCGTTGTTCAATTTCGATGTTCGATTTCGTTGTTCGATTTCGTTGTTCGATTTCGTTGTTCGATTTCGTTGTTCGATTTCGTTGTTCGATTTCGTTGTTCGATTTCGTTGTTCGATTTCGTTGTTCGATTTCGTTGTTCGATTTCGTTGTTCGATTTCGTTGTTCGAATTCGTTATTCGAATTCGTTGTTCGATTTCGTTGTTCGATTTCGTTGTTCGATTTCGAAGTTCGATTTCGTTGTTCGATTTCGTTGTTCGATTTCGTATTTCGTTGTTCGAATTCGTTGTTCGATTTCGTTGTTCGAATTCGTTGTTCGATTTCGTTGTTCGATTTCGTTGTTCGATTTCGTTGTTCGATTTCGTTGTTCGATTTCGTTGTTCGATTTCGTTGTTCGATTTCGTTGTTCGATTTCGTATTTCGTTGTTCGAATTCGTTGTTCGATTTCGTTGTTCGATTTCGTTGTTCGATTTCGTTGTTCGATTTCGTTGTTCGATTTCGTTGTTCGATTTCGTATTTCGTTGTTCGAATTCGTTGTTCGATTTCGTTGTTCGTTTTCGTTGTTCGATATTGTTGTATGATTTCGTGGTTCGATTTCGTTGTTCGATTGCGTTGTTCCATTTCGTTGTTCTATTTCGTGGTTCGATTTCGTGGTTTCAGTTTGTTGTTCGATTTCGATTTCGCTGTTCGATTTCGTTGTTCGATTTCGTTGTTCGATTTCGTTGTTCGATTTCGTTGTTCGATTTCGTTGTTCGATTTCGTTGTTCGATTTCGTTGTTCGATTTCGTTGTTCGATTTTGAAGTTCGATTTCGTTGTTCGATTTCGTTGTTCGATTTCGTTGTTCGATTTCGTTGTTCGATTTCGTTGTCCGATTCCGTTGTTCGATTTCGTTGTTCGATTTCGTTGTTCGATTTCGTTGTTCGATTTCGTTGTTCGATTTCGTATTTCGTTGTTCGAATTCGTTGTTCGATTTCGTTGTTCGAATTCGTTGTTCGATTTCGTTGTTCGATTTTCTTTGTTCGATTTCGTTGTTCGATTTCGTTGTTCGATTTCGTTGTTCGATTTCGTTGTTCGATTTCGTTGTTCGATTTTGAAGTTCGATTTCGTTGTTCGATTTCGTTGTTCGATTTCGTTGTTCGATTTCGTTGTTCGATTTCGTTGTTCAATTTCGTTGTTCGATTTCGTTGTTCGATTTCGTTGTTCGATATCGAAGTTGGATTTCGTTGTTCGATTTCGTTGTTCGATTTCGTTGTTAGATTTCGTTGTTCGTTGTTAGATTTCGTTGTTCGTTGTTAGATTTCGTTATTCGTTGTTAGATTTCGTTGTTCTTTGTTCGATTTCGTGGTTCGAATTCGTTGTTCGAATTCGTTGTTCGATTTCGTTGTTCGATTTTGTTGTTCGATTTCGTTGTTCGATTTCGTTGTTCGATTTCGAAGTTCGATTTCGTTGTTCGATTTCGTTGTTCGATTTCGTTATTCGATTTCGTTGTTCGATTTCGTTGTTCGATTTCGTTGTTCGATTTCGTTGTTCGATTTCGTTGTTCGATTTCGTTGTTCGATTTCGTTGTTCGATTTCGTTGTTCGATTTCGTTGTTCGATTTCGTTGTTCGATTTCGTTGTTCGATTTCGTTGTTCGATTTCGATGTTCGATTTCGTTGTTCAATTTCGTTGTTCGATTCGTTATTCGCTTTCGTTGTGCGATTTCGTTGTTCGATTTCGTTGTTCGATTTCATTGTTCGATTTCGTTGTTCGATTCGTTTGTTCGATTTCGTTGTTCGATTTCGTGGTTCGAATTCGTTGTTCGAATTCGTTGTTCGATTTCGTTGTTCGTTGTTAGATTTCGTTGTTCGTTGTTAGATTTCGTTGTTCTTTGTTCGATTTCGTTGTTCGTTGTTAGATTTCGTTGTTCTTTGTTCAATTTCGTTGTTCGATTCGTTATTCGCTTTCGTTGTGCGATTTCGTTGTTCAATTTCGTTGTTCCATTTCGCTGTTCGATTTCGTTGTTCGATTTCGTTGTTCGATTTCGTTGTTCAATTTCGTTGTTCGATTTCGTTGTTCGATTTCGTTGTTCGATTTCGTTGTTCGATTTCGTTGTTCGATTTCGTTGTTCGATTTCGTTGTTGGAATTCGTGTTCGATTTCGTTGATCGATTTCGTTGTTCGATTTTCATTGTTCGATTTGATTGTTCGATTTCGTTGATCGATTTCGTTGATCGATTTCGTTTTTCGATTTCGTTCGATTTCGTTTTTCGATTTCGTTCGATTTCGTTGTTCGATTTCATTGTTCGATTTCGTTGTTCGATTTCGTGGTTCGATTTCGTTGTTAGATTTCGTTGTTCGTTGTTAGATTTCGTTGTTCGTTGTTAGATTTCGTTATTCGTTGTTAGATTTCGTTGTTCTTTGTTCGATTTCGTGGTTCGAATTCGTTGTTCGAATTCGTTGTTCGATTTCGTTGTTCGATTTTGTTGTTCGATTTCGTTGTTCGATTTCATTGTTCGATTTCGTGGTTCGAATTCGTTGTTCGAATTCGTTGTTCGATTTCGTTGTTCGTTGTTAGATTTCGTTGTTCGTTGTTAGATTTCGTTTTTCTTTGTTCAATTTCGTTGTTCGATTCGTTATTCGCTTTCGTTGTGCGATTTCGTTGTTCAATTTCGTTGTTCCATTTCGTTGTTCGATTTCGTTGTTCGATTTCGTTGTTCGATTTCGTTGTTCGATTTCGTTGTTAGATTTCGTTGTTCGATTTCGTTGTTCAATTTCGTTGTTCGATTTCGTTGTTAGATTTCGTTGTTCTTTGTTCGATTTCGTGGTTCGAATTCGTTGTTCGAATTCGTTGTTCGATTCGTTATTCGATTTCGTTGTTCGATTTCTTGTTCGATTTCGTTGTTCCATTTCGTTGTTCGATTTCGTTGTTCGATTTCGTTGTTCGATTTCGTTGTTCGATTTCGTTGTTAGATTTCGTTGTTCGATTTCGTTGTTCGATTTCGTTGTTCGATTTCGTTGTTCGATTTCGTTGTTCGATTTCGTTGTCCGATTCCGTTGTTCGATTTCGTTGTTCGTTTTCGTTGTTCGATATTGTTGTATGATTTCGTGGTTCGATTTCGTTGTTCGATTGCGTTGTTCCATTTCGTTGTTCTATTTCGTGGTTCGATTTCGTGGTTTCAGTTTGTTGTTCGATTTCGATTTCGCTGTTCGATTTCGAAGTTGGATTTCGTTGTTCTATTTCGTTGTTCTAATTCGTTGTTCGATTTCGTTGTTCGATTTCGTTGTTCGATTTCGTTGTTCGATTCGTTATTCGATTTCGTTGTTAGATTTCGTTGTTCGATTTCGTTGTTCGATTTCGTTGTTCGATTTCGTTGTTCGATTTCGTTGTTAGATTTCGTTGTTCGTTGTTAGATTTCGTTGTTCGTTGTTAGATTTCGTTATTCGTTGTTAGATTTCGTTGTTCTTTGTTCGATTTCGTGGTTCGAATTCGTTGTTCGAATTCGTTGTTCGATTTCGTTGTTCGATTTTGTTGTTCGATTTCGTTGTTCGATTTCGTTGTTCGATTTCGAAGTTCGATTTCGTTGTTCGATTTCGTTGTTCGATTTCGTTATTCGATTTCGTTGTTCGATTTCGTTGTTCGATTTCGTTGTTCGATTTCGTTGTTCGATTTCGTTGTTCGATTTCGTTGTTCGATTTCGTTGTTCGATTTCGTTGTTCGATTTCGTTGTTCGATTTCGTTGTTCGATTTCGTTGTTCGATTTCGTTGTTCGATTTCGTTGTTCGATTTCGTTGTTCGATTTCGATGTTCGATTTCGTTGTTCAATTTCGTTGTTCGATTCGTTATTCGCTTTCGTTGTGCGATTTCGTTGTTCAATTTCGTTGTTCCATTTCGTTGTTCGATTTCGTTGTTCGATTTCATTGTTCGATTTCGTTGTTCGATTCGTTTGTTCGATTTCGTTGTTCGATTTCGTGGTTCGAATTCGTTGTTCGAATTCGTTGTTCGATTTCGTTGTTCGATTTCATTGTTCGATTTCGTGGTTCGAATTCGTTGTTCGAATTCGTTGTTCGATTTCGTTGTTCGTTGTTAGATTTCGTTGTTCGTTGTTAGATTTCGTTGTTCTTTGTTCCATTTCGTTGTTCGTTGTTAGATTTCGTTGTTCTTTGTTCAATTTCGTTGTTCGATTCGTTATTCGCTTTCGTTGTGCGATTTCGTTGTTCAATTTCGTTGTTCGATTTCGTTGTTCGATTTCGTTGTTCGATTTCGTTGTTCGATTTCGTTGTTCGATTTCGTTGTTCGATTTCGTTGTTCGATTTCGTTGTTCAATTTCGTTGTTCGATTTCGTTGTTCGATTTCGTTGTTCGATTTCGTTGTTCGATTTCGTTGTTCGATTTCGTTGTTCGATTTCGTTGTTGGAATTCGTGTTCGATTTCGTTGATCGATTTCGTTGTTCGATTTTCATTGTTCGATTTGATTGTTCGATTTCGTTGATCGATTTCGTTGATCGATTTCGTTGATCGATTTCGTTGATCGATTTCGTTTTTCGATTTCGTTCGATTTCGTTGTTCGATTTCATTGTTCGATTTCGTGGTTCGAATTCGTTGTTCGAATTCGTTGTTCGATTTCGTTGTTCGTTGTTAGATTTCGTTGTTCGTAGTTAGATTTCGTTGTTCTTTGTTCGATTTCGTTGTTCGTTGTTAGATTTCGTTGTTCTTTGTTCGATTTCGTTGTTCGTTGTTCGATTTCGTTGTTCGATTTTCGTTGTTCGATTTCGTTGTTCGATTGCGTTGTTCCATTTCGTTATTCAATTTCGTGGTTCGATTTCGTGGTTTCAGTTTGTTGTTCGATTTCGATTTCGTTGTTCGATATCGAAGTTGGATTTCGTTGTTCGATTTCGTTGTTCTATTTCGTTGTTCGATTTCGTTGTTGGAATTCGTTGTTCGAATTCGTTGTTCGATTTCGTTGTTCAATTTCGTTGTTCCATTTCGTTGTTCGATTTCGTTGTTCGATTTCGTTGTTCGATTGCGTTGTTCCATTTCGTTGTTCTATTTCGTGGTTCGATTTCGTGGTTTCAGTTTGTTGTTCGATTTCGATTTCGTTGTTCGATTTCGAAGTTGGATTTCGTTGTTCGATTTCGTTGTTCAATTTCGATGTTCGATTTCGTTGTTCGATTTCGTTGTTCGATTCGTTATTCGATTTCGTTGTTCGATTTCGTTGTTCGATTTCGTTGTTCGATTTCGTTCGATTTCGTTGTTCGATTTCGTTGTTCGATTTCGTTGTTCGATTTCGTTGTTCGATTTCGTTGTTCGTTGTTAGATTTCGTTGTTCGTAGTTAGATTTCGTTGTTCTTTGTTCGATTTCGTTGTTCGTTGTTAGATTTCGTTGTTCTTTGTTCGATTTCGTTGTTCGTTGTTCGATTTCGTTGTTCGATTTTCGTTGTTCGATTTCGTTGTTCGATTGCGTTGTTCCATTTCGTTATTCAATTTCGTGGTTCGATTTCGTGGTTTCAGTTTGTTGTTCGAGTTCGTTATTCGATTTCGTTGTTCGATTTCGTTGTTCGATTTCGTTGTTCGTTTTCGTTGTTCGATATTGTATGATTTCGTGGTTCGATTTCGTTGTTCGATTGCGTTGTTCCATTTCGTTGTTCTATTTCGTGGTTCGATTTCGTGGTTTCAGTTTGTTGTTCGATTTCGATTTCGTTGTTCGATATCGAAGTTGGATTTCGTTGTTCGATTTCGTTGTTCTATTTCGTTGTTCGATTTCGTTGTTGGAATTCGTTGTTCGAATTCGTTGTTCGATTTCGTTGTTCGATTTCGTTGTTCGATTTCGTTGTTCGATTTCGTTGTTCGATTTCGTTGTTCGATTTCGTTGTTCGATTTCGTTGTTCGAATTCGTTATTCGAATTCGTTGTTCGATTTCGTTGTTCGATTTCGTTGTTCGATTTCGAAGTTCGATTTCGTTGTTCGATTTCGTTGTTCGATTTCGTATTTCGTTGTTCGAATTCGTTGTTCGATTTCGTTGTTCGAATTCGTTGTTCGATTTCGTTGTTCGATTTCGTTGTTCGATTTTGTTGTTCGATTTCGTGGTTCGATTTCGTTGTTCGATTGCGTTGTTCCATTTCGTTGTTCTATTTCGTGGTTCGATTTCGTGGTTTCAGTTTGTTGTTCGATTTCGATTTCGCTGTTCGATTTCGTTGTTCGATTTCGTTGTTCGATTTCGTTGTTCGATTTCGTTGTTCGATTTCGTTGTTCGATTTCGTTGTTCGATTTCGTTGTTCGATTTTGAAGTTCGATTTCGTTGTTCGATTTCGTTGTTCGATTTCGTTGTTCGATTTCGTTGTTCGATTTCGTTGTCCGATTCCGTTGTTCGATTTCGTTGTTCGATTTCGTTGTTCGATTTCGTTGTTCGATTTCGTTGTTCGATTTCGTATTTCGTTGTTCGAATTCGTTGTTCGATTTCGTTGTTCGAATTCGTTGTTCGATTTCGTTGTTCGATTTTCTTTGTTCGATTTCGTTGTTCGATTTCGTTGTTCGATTTCGTTGTTCGATTTCGTTGTTCGATTTCGTTGTTCGATTTCGTTGTTCGATTTTGAAGTTCGATTTCGTTGTTCGATTTCGTTGTTCGATTTCGTTGTTCGATTTCGTTGTTCGATTTCGTTGTTCAATTTCGTTGTTCGATTTCGTTGTTCGATTTCGTTGTTCGATTTCGTTGTTCGATTTCGTTGTTCGATTTCGTTGTTGGAATTCGTGTTCGATTTCGTTGATCGATTTCGTTGTTCGATTTTCATTGTTCGATTTCGTTGTTCGATTTCGTTGTTGGAATTCGTGTTCGATTTCGTTGATCGATTTCGTTGTTCGATTTTCATTGTTCGATTTGATTGTTCGATTTCGTTGATCGATTTCATTGTTCGATTTCGTGGTTCGAATTCGTTGTTCGAATTCGTTGTTCGATTTCGTTGTTCGTTGTTAGATTTCGTTGTTCGTAGTTAGATTTCGTTGTTCTTTGTTCGATTTCGTTGTTCGTTGTTAGATTTCGTTGTTCTTTGTTCGATTTCGTTGTTCGTTGTTCGATTTCGTTGTTCGATTTTCGTTGTTCGATTTCGTTGTTCGATTGCGTTGTTCCATTTCGTTATTCAATTTCGTGGTTCGATTTCGTGGTTTCAGTTTGTTGTTCGAGTTCGTTATTCGATTTCGTTGTTCGATTTCGTTGTTCGATTTCGTTGTTCGTTTTCGTTGTTCGATATTGTATGATTTCGTGGTTCGATTTCGTTGTTCGATTGCGTTGTTCCATTTCGTTGTTCTATTTCGTGGTTCGATTTCGTGGTTTCAGTTTGTTGTTCGATTTCGATTTCGTTGTTCGATATCGAAGTTGGATTTCGTTGTTCGATTTCGTTGTTCTATTTCGTTGTTCGATTTCGTTGTTGGAATTCGTTGTTCGAATTCGTTGTTCGATTTCGTTGTTCAATTTCGTTGTTCCATTTCGTTGTTCGATTTCGTTGTTCGATTGCGTTGTTCCATTTCGTTGTTCTATTTCGTGGTTCGATTTCGTGGTTTCAGTTTGTTGTTCGATTTCGATTTCGTTGTTCGATTTCGAAGTTGGATTTCGTTGTTCGATTTCGTTGTTCAATTTCGATGTTCGATTTCGTTGTTCGATTTCGTTGTTCGATTTCGTTGTTCGATTTCGTTGTTCGATTTCGTTGTTCGATTTCGTTGTTCGATTTCGTTGTTCGATTTCGTTGTTCGATTTCGTTGTTCGATTTCGTTGTTCGATTTCGTTGTTCGATTTCGTTGTTCGAATTCGTTATTCGAATTCGTTGTTCGATTTCGTTGTTCGATTTCGTTGTTCGATTTCGAAGTTCGATTTCGTTGTTCGATTTCGTTGTTCGATTTCGTATTTCGTTGTTCGAATTCGTTGTTCGATTTCGTTGTTCGAATTCGTTGTTCGATTTCGTTGTTCGATTTCGTTGTTCGATTTCGTTGTTCGATTTCGTTGTTCGATTTCGTTGTTCGATTTCGTTGTTCGATTTCGTATTTCGTTGTTCGAATTCGTTGTTCGATTTCGTTGTTCGTTTTCGTTGTTCGATATTGTTGTATGATTTCGTGGTTCGATTTCGTTGTTCGATTGCGTTGTTCCATTTCGTTGTTCTATTTCGTGGTTCGATTTCGTGGTTTCAGTTTGTTGTTCGATTTCGATTTCGCTGTTCGATTTCGTTGTTCGATTTCGTTGTTCGATTTCGTTGTTCGATTTCGTTGTTCGATTTCGTTGTTCGATTTCGTTGTTCGATTTCGTTGTTCGATTTTGAAGTTCGATTTCGTTGTTCGATTTCGTTGTTCGATTTCGTTGTTCGATTTCGTTGTTCGATTTCGTTGTCCGATTCCGTTGTTTGATTTCGTTGTTCGATTTCGTTGTTCGATTTCGTTGTTCGATTTCGTTGTTCGATTTCGTTGTTCGATTTCGTATTTCGTTGTTCGAATTCGTTGTTCGATTTCGTTGTTCGAATTCGTTGTTCGATTTCGTTGTTCGATTTTCTTTGTTCGATTTCGTTGTTCGATTTCGTTGTTCGATTTCGTTGTTCGATTTCGTTGTTCGATTTCGTTGTTCGATTTCGTTGTTCGATTTTGAAGTTCGATTTTGAAGTTCGATTTCGTTGTTCGATTTCGTTGTTCGATTTCGTTGTTCGATTTCGTTGTTCGATTTCGTTGTCCGATTCCGTTGTTCGATTTCGTTGTTCGTTTTCGTTGTTCGATATTGTTGTATGATTTCGTGGTTCGATTTCGTTGTTCGATTGCGTTGTTCCATTTCGTTGTTCTATTTCGTGGTTCGATTTCGTGGTTTCAGTTTGTTGTTCGATTTCGATTTCGCTGTTCGATTTCGAAGTTGGATTTCGTTGTTCTATTTCGTTGTTCTAATTCGTTGTTCGATTTCGTTGTTCGATTTCGTTGTTCGATTTCGTTGTTCGATTTCGTTGTTCGATTTCGTTCGAATTCGTTATTCGAATTCGTTGTTGGATTTCGTTGTTCGATTTCGTTGTTAGATTTCGAAGTTCGATTTCGTTGTTTGATTTCGTTGTTCGATTTCGTTGTTCGATTTCGTTGTTCGATTTCGTATTTCGTTGTTCGAATTCGTTGTTCGATTTCGTTGTTCGAATTCGTTGTTCGATTTCGTTGTTCGATTTCGATGTTCGATTTCCTTGTTCGATTTAGTTGTTCGATTTCGTTGTTCGATTTCGTTGTTTGAATTCGTGTTCGATTTCGTTGATCGATTTCGTTGTTCGATTTTCTTTGTTCGATTTCGTTGTTCGATTTCGATGTTCGATTTCGTGGTTCGATTTCGTTGTTCGATTTCGTTGTTCGATTTCGTTGTTCGATTTCGTTGTCCGATTCCGTTGTTCGATTTCGTTGTTCGTTTTCGTTGTTCGATATTGTTGTATGATTTCGTGGTTCGATTTCGTTGTTCGATTGCGTTGTTCCATTTCGTTGTTCTATTTCGTGGTTCGATTTCGTGGTTTCAGTTTGTTGTTCGATTTCGATTTCGCTGTTCGATTTCGAAGTTGGATTTCGTTGTTCTATTTCGTTGTTCTAATTCGTTGTTCGATTTCGTTGTTCGATTTCGTTGTTCGATTTCGTTGTTCGATTTCGTTGTTCGATTTCGTTGTTCGATTTCGTTGTTCGATTTTGAAGTTCGATTTCGTTGTTCGATTTCGTTGTTCGATTTCGTTGTTCGATTTCGTTGTTCGATTTCGTTGTTCGATTTCGTTGTTCGATTTCGTTGTTCGATTTCGTTGTTCGATTTCGTTGTTCGATTTCGTTGTTCGATTTCGTTGTTCGATTTCGTTGTTCGATTTCGATGTTCGATTTCGCTGTTCGATTTCGTTGTTCGATTTCGTTGTTCGATTTCGTTGTTCGATTTCGTTGTTCGATTTCGTTGTTCGATTTCGTTGTTCGATTTCGTTGTTCGATTTCGTTGTTCGATTTCGTTGTTCGATTTCGTTGTTCGATTTCGTTGTTCGATTTCGTTGTTCGATTTCGTTGTTCGATTTCGTTGTTCGATTTCGTTGTTCGATTTCGTTGTTCGATTTCGTTGTTCGATTTCGTTGTTCGATTTCGTTGTTCGATTTCGTTGTTCGATTTCGTTGTTCGATTTCGTTCGATTTCGTGGTTCCAATTCGTTGTTCGAATTCGTTTTTCGAATTCGTTGTTCGATTTCGTTGTTCGATTTCGTTGTTCGAGTCGGTTGTTTGATTTCGTTGTTCGATTTCGTTGTTCGATTTCGTTGTTCGATTTCGTTGTTCGATTTCTTGTTCGAATTCGTTGTTCGAATTCGTTGTTCGAATTCGTTGTTCGATTTCGTTGTTCGATTTCGTTGTTCGATTTCGTTGTTCGATTTCGTTGTTCGATTTTGAAGTTCGATTTCGTTGTTCGATTTCGTTGTTCGATTTCGTTGTTCGATTTCGTTGTTCGATTTCGTTGTTCGATTTCGTTGTTCGATTTCGTTGTTCGATTTCGTTTTTCGATTTCGTTGTTCGATTTTGTTGTTCGATTTCGTTGTTCGATTTCGTTGTTCGATTTCGTTGTTCGATTTCGTTGTTCGATTTCGTTGTTCGATTTCGTTCGAATTCGTTATTCGAATTCGTTGTTGGATTTCGTTGTTCGATTTCGTTGTTAGATTTCGAAGTTCGATTTCGTTGTTTGATTTCGTTGTTCGATTTCGTTGTTCGATTTCGTTGTTCGATTTCGTATTTCGTTGTTCGAATTCGTTGTTCGATTTCGTTGTTCGAATTCGTTGTTCGATTTCGTTGTTCGATTTCGTTGTTCGATTTCCTTGTTCGATTTAGTTGTTCGATTTCGTTGTTCGATTTCGTTGTTTGAATTCGTGTTCGATTTCGTTGATCGATTTCGTTGTTCGATTTTCTTTGTTCGATTTCGTTGTTCGATTTCGATGTTCGATTTCGTGGTTCGAATTCGTTGTTCGAATTCGTTGTTCGATTTCGTTGTTCGATTTCGTTGTTCGATTTTGTTGTTCGATTTCGTTGTTCGATTTCGTTGTTCGATTTCGTTGTTCGATTTCGTTGTTCGATTTCGTTGTTCGATTTCGTTGTTCGATTTCGTTGTTCGATTTCGTTGTTCGATGTCGTTGTTCGATGTGTCGTTGTTCGATGTCGTTGTTCGAATTCGTTGTTCGAATTCGTTGTTCGATTTCGTTGTTCGATTTCGTTGTTCGATTTCGTTGTTCGATTTCGTTGTTCGATTTCGTTGTTCGATTTCGTTGTTCGATTTCGTTGTTCGATTTCGTTGTTCGATTTTGAAGTTCGATTTCGTTGTTCGATTTCGTTGTTCGATTTCGTTGTTCGATTTCGTTGTCCGATTCCGTTGTTCGATTTCGTTGTTCGTTTTCGTTGTTCGATATTGTTGTATGATTTCGTGGTTCGATTTCGTTGTTCGATTGCGTTGTTCCATTTCGTTGTTCTATTTCGTGGTTCGATTTCGTGGTTTCAGTTTGTTGTTCGATTTCGATTTCGCTGTTCGATTTCGAAGTTGGATTTCGTTGTTCTATTTCGTTGTTCTAATTCGGTTCGATTTCGTTGTTCGATTTCGTTGTTCGATTTCGTTGTTCGATTCGTTATTCGATTTCGTTGTTCGATTTCGTTGTTCGATTTCGTTGTTCGATTTCGTTCGATTTCGTTGTTCGATTTCGTTGTTCGATTTCGTTGTTCGATTTCGTTGTTCGATTTCGTTGTTCGATTTCTTTGTTCGATTTCGTTGTTTGATTTCGTTGTCCGATTCCGTTGTTCGATTTCGTTGTTCGTTTTCGTTGTTCGATATTGTTGTATGATTTCGTGGTTCGATTTCGTTGTTCGATTGCGTTGTTCCATTTCGTTGTTCTATTTCGTGGTTCGATTTCGTGGTTTCAGTTTGTTGTTCGATTTCGATTTCGCTGTTCGATTTCGTTGTTCGATTTCGTTCTTCGATTTCGTTGTTCGATTTCGTTGTTCGATTTCGTTGTTCGATTTTGAAGTTCGATTTCGTTGTTCGATTTCGTTGTTCGATTTCGTTGTTTGATTTCGTTGTCCGATTCCGTTGTTCGATTTCGTTGTTCGTTTTCGTTGTTCGATATTGTTGTATGATTTCGTGGTTCCATTTCGTTGTTCTATTTCGTGGTTCGATTTCGTGGTTTCAGTTTGTTGTTCGATTTCGATTTCGCTGTTCGATTTCGAAGTTGGATTTCGTTGTTCTATTTCGTTGTTCTAATTCGTTGTTCGATTTCGTTGTTCGATTTCGTTGTTCGATTCGTTATTCGATTTCGTTGTTCGATTTCGTTGTCCGATTCCGTTGTTCGATTTCGTTGTTCGTTTTCGTTGTTCGATATTGCTGTATGATTTCGTGGTTCGATTTCGTTGTTCGATTGCGTTGTTCCATTTCGTTGTTCTAATTCGTGGTTCGACTTCGTGGTTTCAGTTTGTTGTTCGATTTCGATTTCGCTGTTCGATTTCGAAGTTGGATTTCGTTGTTCTATTTCGTTGTTCTAATTCGTTGTTCGATTTCGTTGTTCGATTTCGTTGTTCGATTCGTTATTCGATTTCGTTGTTCGATTTCGTTGTTCGATTTCGTTGTTCCATTTCGTTGTTCGATTTCGTTGTTCGATTTCGTTGTTCGATTTCGTTGTTCGATTTCGTTGTTCGATTTCGTTGTTAGATTTCGTTGTTAGATTTCGTTGTTCGTTGTTAGATTTCGTTGTTCGTTCTTAGATTTCGTTGTTCTTTGTTCGATTTCGTGGTTCGAATTCGTTGTTCGAATTCGTTGTTCGATTTCGTTGTTCGATTTCGTTGTTCGATTTTGTTGTTCGATTTCGTTGTTCGATTTCGTTCGATTTCGTTGTTCGATTTCGTTGTTCGATTTCGTTGTTCGATTTCGTTGTTCGATTTCGTTGTTCGATTTAGTTGTTCGATTTCGTTGTTCGATTTCGAAGTTCGATTTCGTTGTTCGATTTCGAAGTTCGATTTCGTTGTTCGATTTCGTTGTTCGATTTCGTTGTTCGATTTCGTTGTTCGATTTCGTTGTTCGATTTCGTTGTTCGATTTCGTTGTTCGATTTCGAAGTTCGATTTCGTTGTTCGATTTCGTTGTTCGATTTCGTTGTTCGATTTCGTTGTTCGATTTCGTTGTTCGAATTCGTTGTTCGAATTCGTTGTTCGAATTCGTTGTTCGAATTCGTTGTTCGAATTCGTTGTTCGAATTCGTTGTTCGATTTCGTTGTTCGATTTCGTTGTTCGATTTCGTTGTTAGATTTCGTTGTTCGTTGTTAGATTTCGTTGTTCGTTCTTAGATTACGTTGTTCTTTGTTCGATTTCGTGGTTCGAATTCGTTGTTCGAATTCGTTGTTCGATTTCGTTGTTCGTTTTCGTTGTTCGATATTGTTGTATGATTTCGTGGTTCGATTTCGTTGTTCGATTGCGTTGTTCCATTTCGTTGTTCTATTTCGTGGTTCGATTTCGTGGTTTCAGTTTGTTGTTCGATTTCGATTTCGCTGTTCGATTTCGAAGTTGGATTTCGTTGTTCTATTTCGTTGTTCTAATTCGTTGTTCGATTTCGTTGTTCGATTTCGTTGTTCGATTCGTTATTCGATTTCGTTGTTCGATTTCGTTGTTCGATTTCGTTGTTCGATTTCGTTGTTCGATTTCGTTGTCCGATTTCGTTGTTCGATTTCGTTGTTCGTTTTCGTTGTTCGATATTGTTGTATGATTTCGTGGTTCGATTTCGTTGTTCGATTGCGTTGTTCCATTTCGTTGTTCTATTTCGTGGTTCGATTTCGTGGTTTCAGTTTGTTGTTCGATTTCGATTTCGCTGTTCGATTTCGAAGTTGGATTTCGTTGTTCTATTTCGTTGTTCTAATTCGTTGTTCGATTTCGTTGTTCGATTTCGTTGTTCGATTTCGTTGTTCGATTCGTTATTCGATTTCGTTGTTCGATTTCGTTGTTCGATTTCGTTGTTCCATTTCGTTGTTCGATTTCGTTGTTCGATTTCGTTGTTCGATTTCGTTGTTCGATTTCGTTGTTCGATTTCGTTGTTAGATTTCGTTGTTAGTTGTTAGATTTCGTTGTTCGATTTCGTTGTTTGATTTCGTTGTTCGATTTTGTTGTTCGATTTCGTTGTTCGATTTCGTTGTTCGATTTCGTTGTTCGATTTCGTTGTTCGATTTTGAAGTTCGATTTCGTTGTTCGATTTCGTTGTTCGATTTCGTTGTTCGATTTCGTTGTCCGATTCCGTTGTTCGATTTCGTTGTTCGTTTTCGTTGTTCGATATTGTTGTATGATTTCGTGGTTCGATTTCGTTGTTCGATTGCGTTGTTCCATTTCGTTGTTCTATTTCGTGGTTCGATTTCGTGGTTTCAGTTTGTTGTTCGATTTCGATTTTGCTGTTCGATTTCGAAGTTGGATTTCGTTGTTTTATTTCGTTGTTCTAATTCGTTGTTCGATTTCGTTGTTCGATTTCGTTGTTCGATTTCGTTGTTCGATTCGTTATTCGATTTCGTTGTTCGATTTCGTTGTTCGATTTCGTTGTTCGATTTCGTTCGATTTCGTTGTTCGATTTCGTTGTTCGATTTCGTTGTTCGATTTCGTTGTTCGATTTCGTTGTTCGATTTCGTTGTTCGATTTCTTTGTTCGATTTCGTTGTTCGATTTCGTTGTCCGATTCCGTTGTTCGATTTCGTTGTTCGTTTTCGTTGTTCGATATTGTTGTATGATTTCGTGGTTCGATTTCGTTGTTCGATTGCGTTGTTCCATTTCGTTGTTCTATTTCGTGGTTCGATTTCGTGGTTTCAGTTTGTTGTTCGATTTCGATTTCGCTGTTCGATTTCGTTGTTAGATTTCGTTGTTCGATTTCGTTGTTCGATTTCGTTGTTCGATTTCGTTGTTCGATTTTGAAGTTCGATTTCGTTGTTCGATTTCGTTGTTCGATTTCGTTGTTCGATTTCGTTGTTCGATTTCGTTGTCCGATTCCGTTGTTCGATTTCGTTGTTCGTTTTCGTTGTTCGATATTGTTGTATGATTTCGTGGTTCGATTTCGTTGTTCGATTGCGTTGTTCCATTTCGTTGTTCTATTTCGTGGTTCGATTTCGTGGTTTCAGTTTGTTGTTCGATTTCGATTTCGCTGTTCGATTTCGAAGTTGGATTTCGTTGTTCTATTTCGTTGTTCTAATTCGTTGTTCGATTTCGTTGTTCGATTTCGTTGTTCGATTTCGTTGTTCGATTCGTTATTCGATTTCGTTGTTCGATTTCGTTGTTCGATTTCGTTGTTCGATTTCGTTGTTCGATTTCGTTGTCCGATTCCGTTGTTCGATTTCGTTGTTCGTTTTCGTTGTTCGATATTGCTGTATGATTTCGTGGTTCGATTTCGTTGTTCGATTGCGTTGTTCCATTTCGTTGTTCTAATTCGTGGTTCGACTTCGTGGTTTCAGTTTGTTGTTCGATTTCGATTTCGCTGTTCGATTTCGAAGTTGGATTTCGTTGTTCTATTTCGTTGTTCTAATTCGTTGTTCGATTTCGTTGTTCGATTTCGTTGTTCGATTTCGTTGTTCGATTCGTTATTCGATTTCGTTGTTCGATTTCGTTGTTCGATTTCGTTGTTCCATTTCGTTGTTCGATTTCGTTGTTCGATTTCGTTGTTCGATTTCGTTGTTCTATTTCGTTGTTGGATTTCGTTGTTCGTTGTTAGATTTCGTTGTTCGATTTCATTGTTCGATTTCGTTGTTCGATTTCGTTGTTCGATTTCGTTGTTCGATTTCGTTGTTAGATTTCGTTGTTAGATTTCGTTGTTCGTTGTTAGATTTCGTTGTTCGTTCTTAGATTTCGTTGTTCTTTGTTCGATTTCGTGGTTCGAATTCGTTGTTCGAATTCGTTGTTCGATTTCGTTGTTCGATTTCGTTGTTCGATTTTGTTGTTCGATTTCGTTGTTCGATTTCGTTGTTCGATTTCGTTCGATTTCGTTGTTCGATTTCGTTGTTCGATTTCGTTGTTCGATTTCGTTGTTCGATTTCGTTGTTCGATTTCGTTGTTCGATTTAGTTGTTCGATTTCGTTGTTCGATTTCGAAGTTCGATTTCGTTGTTCGATTTCGTTGTTCGATTTCGTTGTTCGATTTCGTTGTTCGATTTCGTTGTTCGATTTCGTTGTTCGATTTCGTTGTTCGATTTCGTTGTTCGATTTCGTTGTTCGATTTCGTTGTTCGATTTCGTTGTTCGAATTCGTTGTTCGAATTCGTTGTTCGATTTCGTTGTTCGATTTCGTTGTTCGATTTCGTTGTTCGATTTCGTTGTTCGATTTCGTTGTTCGATTTCGTTGTTCGATTTCGTTGTTCGATTTCGTTGTTCGATTTCGTTGTTCGATTTCGTTGTTCGATTTCGTTGTTCGATTTCGTTGTTCGATTTCGTTGTTCGATTTCGTTGTTCGATTTCGTTGTTCGATTTCGTTGTTCGATTTCGTTGTTCGATTTCGTTGTTCGATTTCGTGGTTCGATTTCGTTGTTCGATTTTGAAGTTCGATTTTGAAGTTCGATTTCGTTGTTCGATTTCGTTGTTCGATTTCGTTGTTCGATTTCGTTGTTCGATTTCGTTGTCCGATTCCGTTGTTCGATTTCGTTGTTCGTTTTCGTTGTTCGATATTGTTGTATGATTTCGTGGTTCGATTTCGTTGTTCGATTGCGTTGTTCCATTTCGTTGTTCTATTTCGTGGTTCGATTTCGTGGTTTCAGTTTGTTGTTCGATTTCGATTTCGCTGTTCGATTTCGAAGTTGGATTTCGTTGTTCTATTTCGTTGTTCTAATTCGTTGTTCGATTTCGTTGTTCGATTTCGTTGTTCGATTCGTTATTCGATTTCGTTGTTCGATTTCGTTGTTCGATTTCGTTGTTCGATTTCGTTGTTCGATTTCGTTGTTCGATTTTGAAGTTCGATTTCGTTGTTCGATTTCGTTGTTCGATTTCGTTGTTCGATTTCGTTGTCCGATTCCGTTGTTCGATTTCGTTGTTCGTTTTCGTTGTTCGATATTGTTGTATGATTTCGTGGTTCGATTTCGTTGTTCGATTGCGTTGTTCCATTTCGTTGTTCTATTTCGTGGTTCGATTTCGTGGTTTCAGTTTGTTGTTCGATTTCGATTTCGCTGTTCGATTTCGAAGTTGGATTTCGTTGTTTTATTTCGTTGTTCTAATTCGTTGTTCGATTTCGTTATTCGATTTCGTTGTTAGATTTCGTTGTTCGATTTCGTTGTTCGATTTCGTTGTTCGATTTCGTTGTTCGATTTCGTTGTTAGATTTCGTTGTTCGTTGTTAGATTTCGTTGTTCGTTGTTAGATTTCGTTATTCGTTGTTAGATTTCGTTGTTCTTTGTTCGATTTCGTGGTTCGAATTCGTTGTTCGAATTCGTTGTTCGATTTCGTTGTTCGATTTTGTTGTTCGATTTCGTTGTTCGATTTCGTTGTTCGATTTCGAAGTTCGATTTCGTTGTTCGATTTCGTTGTTCGATTTCGTTATTCGATTTCGTTGTTCGATTTCGTTGTTCGATTTCGTTGTTCGATTTCGTTGTTCTATTTCGTTGTTCGATTTCGTTGTTCGATTTCGTTGTTCGATTTCGTTGTTCGATTTCGTTGTTCGATTTCGTTGTTCGATTTCGTTGTTCGATTTCGTTGTTCGATTTCGATGTTCGATTTCGTTGTTCAATTTCGTTGTTCGATTCGTTATTCGCTTTCGTTGTGCGATTTCGTTGTTCAATTTCGTTGTTCCATTTCGTTGTTCGATTTCGTTGTTCGATTTCATTGTTCGATTTCGTTGTTCGATTCGTTTGTTCGATTTCGTTGTTCGATTTCGTGGTTCGAATTCGTTGTTCGAATTCGTTGTTCGATTTCGTTGTTCGATTTCATTGTTCGATTTCGTGGTTCGAATTCGTTGTTCGAATTCGTTGTTCGATTTCGTTGTTCGTTGTTAGATTTCGTTGTTCGTTGTTAGATTTCGTTGTTCTTTGTTCCATTTCGTTGTTCGTTGTTAGATTTCGTTGTTCTTTGTTCAATTTCGTTGTTCGATTCGTTATTCGCTTTCGTTGTGCGATTTCGTTGTTCAATTTCGTTGTTCCATTTCGTTGTTCGATTTCGTTGTTCGATTTCGTTGTTCGATTTCGTTGTTCGATTTCGTTGTTCGATTTCGTTGTTCGATTTCGTTGTTCGATTTCGTTGTTCGATTTCGTTGTTCAATTTCGTTGTTCGATTTCGTTGTTCGATTTCGTTGTTCGATTTCGTTGTTCGATTTCGTTGTTCGATTTCGTTGTTGGAATTCGTGTTCGATTTCGTTGATCGATTTCGTTGTTCGATTTTCATTGTTCGATTTGATTGTTCGATTTCGTTGATCGATTTCGTTGATCGATTTCGTTGATCGATTTCGTTTTTCGATTTCGTTCGATTTCGTTGTTCGATTTCATTGTTCGATTTCGTGGTTCGAATTCGTTGTTCGAATTCGTTGTTCGATTTCGTTGTTCGTTGTTAGATTTCGTTGTTCGTAGTTAGATTTCGTTGTTCTTTGTTCGATTTCGTTGTTCGTTGTTAGATTTCGTTGTTCTTTGTTCGATTTCGTTGTTCGTTGTTCGATTTCGTTGTTCGATTTTCGTTGTTCGATTTCGTTGTTCGATTGCGTTGTTCCATTTCGTTATTCAATTTCGTGGTTCGATTTCGTGGTTTCAGTTTGTTGTTCGATTTCGATTTCGTTGTTCGATATCGAAGTTGGATTTCGTTGTTCGATTTCGTTGTTCTATTTCGTTGTTCGATTTCGTTGTTGGAATTCGTTGTTCGAATTCGTTGTTCGATTTCGTTGTTCAATTTCGTTGTTCCATTTCGTTGTTCGATTTCGTTGTTCGATTTCGTTGTTCGATTGCGTTGTTCCATTTCGTTGTTCTATTTCGTGGTTCGATTTCGTGGTTTCAGTTTGTTGTTCGATTTCGATTTCGTTGTTCGATTTCGAAGTTGGATTTCGTTGTTCGATTTCGTTGTTCAATTTCGATGTTCGATTTCGTTGTTCGATTTCGTTGTTCGATTCGTTATTCGATTTCGTTGTTCGATTTCGTTGTTCGATTTCGTTGTTCGATTTCGTTCGATTTCGTTGTTCGATTTCGTTGTTCGATTTCGTTGTTCGATTTCGTTGTTCGATTTCGTTGTTCGTTGTTAGATTTCGTTGTTCGTAGTTAGATTTCGTTGTTCTTTGTTCGATTTCGTTGTTCGTTGTTAGATTTCGTTGTTCTTTGTTCGATTTCGTTGTTCGTTGTTCGATTTCGTTGTTCGATTTTCGTTGTTCGATTTCGTTGTTCGATTGCGTTGTTCCATTTCGTTATTCAATTTCGTGGTTCGATTTCGTGGTTTCAGTTTGTTGTTCGAGTTCGTTATTCGATTTCGTTGTTCGATTTCGTTGTTCGATTTCGTTGTTCGTTTTCGTTGTTCGATATTGTATGATTTCGTGGTTCGATTTCGTTGTTCGATTGCGTTGTTCCATTTCGTTGTTCTATTTCGTGGTTCGATTTCGTGGTTTCAGTTTGTTGTTCGATTTCGATTTCGTTGTTCGATATCGAAGTTGGATTTCGTTGTTCGATTTCGTTGTTCTATTTCGTTGTTCGATTTCGTTGTTGGAATTCGTTGTTCGAATTCGTTGTTCGATTTCGTTGTTCAATTTCGTTGTTCCATTTCGTTGTTCGATTTCGTTGTTCGATTTCGTTGTTCGATTTCGTTGTTCGATTTCGTTGTTCGATTTCGTTGTTCGATTTCGTTGTTCGAATTCGTTATTCGAATTCGTTGTTCGATTTCGTTGTTCGATTTCGTTGTTCGATTTCGAAGTTCGATTTCGTTGTTCGATTTCGTTGTTCGATTTCGTATTTCGTTGTTCGAATTCGTTGTTCGATTTCGTTGTTCGAATTCGTTGTTCGATTTCGTTGTTCGATTTCGTTGTTCGATTTTGTTGTTCGATTTCGTGGTTCGATTTCGTTGTTCGATTGCGTTGTTCCATTTCGTTGTTCTATTTCGTGGTTCGATTTCGTGGTTTCAGTTTGTTGTTCGATTTCGATTTCGCTGTTCGATTTCGTTGTTCGATTTCGTTGTTCGATTTCGTTGTTCGATTTCGTTGTTCGATTTCGTTGTTCGATTTCGTTGTTCGATTTCGTTGTTCGATTTTGAAGTTCGATTTCGTTGTTCGATTTCGTTGTTCGATTTCGTTGTTCGATTTCGTTGTTCGATTTCGTTGTCCGATTCCGTTGTTCGATTTCGTTGTTCGATTTCGTTGTTCGATTTCGTTGTTCGATTTCGTTGTTCGATTTCGTATTTCGTTGTTCGAATTCGTTGTTCGATTTCGTTGTTCGAATTCGTTGTTCGATTTCGTTGTTCGATTTTCTTTGTTCGATTTCGTTGTTCGATTTCGTTGTTCGATTTCGTTGTTCGATTTCGTTGTTCGATTTCGTTGTTCGATTTCGTTGTTCGATTTCGTTGTTCGATTTTGAAGTTCGATTTCGTTGTTCGATTTCGTTGTTCGATTTCGTTGTTCGATTTCGTTGTTCGATTTCGTTGTTCAATTTCGTTGTTCGATTTCGTTGTTCGATTTCGTTGTTCGATTTCGTTGTTCGATTTCGTTGTTCGATTTCGTTGTTGGAATTCGTGTTCGATTTCGTTGATCGATTTCGTTGTTCGATTTTCATTGTTCGATTTCGTTGTTCGATTTCGTTGTTGGAATTCGTGTTCGATTTCGTTGATCGATTTCGTTGTTCGATTTTCATTGTTCGATTTGATTGTTCGATTTCGTTGATCGATTTCATTGTTCGATTTCGTGGTTCGAATTCGTTGTTCGATTTCGTTGTTCGTTGTTAGATTTCGTTGTTCGTAGTTAGATTTCGTTGTTCTTTGTTCGATTTCGTTGTTCGTTGTTAGATTTCGTTGTTCTTTGTTCGATTTCGTTGTTCGTTGTTCGATTTCGTTGTTCGATTTTCGTTGTTCGATTTCGTTGTTCGATTGCGTTGTTCCATTTCGTTATTCAATTTCGTGGTTCGATTTCGTGGTTTCAGTTTGTTGTTCGAGTTCGTTATTCGATTTCGTTGTTCGATTTCGTTGTTCGATTTCGTTGTTCGTTTTCGTTGTTCGATATTGTATGATTTCGTGGTTCGATTTCGTTGTTCGATTGCGTTGTTCCATTTCGTTGTTCTATTTCGTGGTTCGATTTCGTGGTTTCAGTTTGTTGTTCGATTTCGATTTCGTTGTTCGATATCGAAGTTGGATTTCGTTGTTCGATTTCGTTGTTCTATTTCGTTGTTCGATTTCGTTGTTGGAATTCGTTGTTCGAATTCGTTGTTCGATTTCGTTGTTCAATTTCGTTGTTCCATTTCGTTGTTCGATTTCGTTGTTCGATTGCGTTGTTCCATTTCGTTGTTCTATTTCGTGGTTCGATTTCGTGGTTTCAGTTTGTTGTTCGATTTCGATTTCGTTGTTCGATTTCGTTGTTCGATTTCGTTGTTCGATTTCGTTGTTCAATTTCGATGTTCGATTTCGTTGTTCGATTTCGTTGTTCGATTTCGTTGTTCGATTTCGTTGTTCGATTTCGTTGTTCGATTTCGTTGTTCGATTTCGTTGTTCGATTTCGTTGTTCGATTTCGTTGTTCGATTTCGTTGTTCGATTTCGTTGTTCGAATTCGTTATTCGAATTCGTTGTTCGATTTCGTTGTTCGATTTCGTTGTTCGATTTCGAAGTTCGATTTCGTTGTTCCATTTCGTTGTTCGATTTCGTATTTCGTTGTTCGAATTCGTTGTTCGATTTCGTTGTTCGAATTCGTTGTTCGATTTCGTTGTTCGATTTCGTTGTTCGATTTCGTTGTTCGATTTCGTTGTTCGATTTCGTTGTTCGATTTCGTTGTTCGATTTCGTATTTCGTTGTTCGAATTCGTTGTTCGATTTCGTTGTTCGTTTTCGTTGTTCGATATTGTTGTATGATTTCGTGGTTCGATTTCGTTGTTCGATTGCGTTGTTCATTTCGTTGTTCTATTTCGTGGTTCGATTTCGTGGTTTCAGTTTGTTGTTCGATTTCGATTTCGCTGTTCGATTTCGTTGTTCGATTTCGTTGTTCGATTTCGTTGTTCGATTTCGTTGTTCGATTTCGTTGTTCGATTTCGTTGTTCGATTTCGTTGTTCGATTTTGAAGTTCGATTTCGTTGTTCGATTTCGTTGTTCGATTTCGTTGTTCGATTTCGTTGTTCGATTTCGTTGTCCGATTCCGTTGTTTGATTTCGTTGTTCGATTTCGTTGTTCGATTTCGTTGTTCGATTTCGTTGTTCGATTTCGTATTTCGTTGTTCGAATTCGTTGTTCGATTTCGTTGTTCGAATTCGTTGTTCGATTTCGTTGTTCGATTTTCTTTGTTCGATTTCGTTGTTCGATTTCGTTGTTCGATTTCGTTGTTCGATTTCGTTGTTCGATTTCGTTGTTCGATTTTGAAGTTCGATTTTGAAGTTCGATTTCGTTGTTCGATTTCGTTGTTCGATTTCGTTGTTCGATTTCGTTGTTCGATTTCGTTGTCCGATTCCGTTGTTCGATTTCGTTGTTCGTTTTCGTTGTTCGATATTGTTGTATGATTTCGTGGTTCGATTTCGTTGTTCGATTGCGTTGTTCCATTTCGTTGTTCTATTTCGTGGTTCGATTTCGTGGTTTCAGTTTGTTGTTCGATTTCGATTTCGCTGTTCGATTTCGAAGTTGGATTTCGTTGTTCTATTTCGTTGTTCTAATTCGTTGTTCGATTTCGTTGTTCGATTTCGTTGTTCGATTTCGTTGTTCGATTTCGTTGTTCGATTTCGTTCGAATTCGTTATTCGAATTCGTTGTTGGATTTCGTTGTTCGATTTCGTTGTTAGATTTCGAAGTTCGATTTCGTTGTTTGATTTCGTTGTTCGATTTCGTTGTTCGATTTCGTTGTTCGATTTCGTATTTCGTTGTTCGAATTCGTTGTTCGATTTCGTTGTTCGAATTCGTTGTTCGATTTCGTTGTTCGATTTCGTTGTTCGATTTCCTTGTTCGATTTAGTTGTTCGATTTCGTTGTTCGATTTCGTTGTTCGATTTCGTATTTCGTTGTTCGAATTCGTTGTTCGATTTCGTTGTTCGAATTCGTTGTTCGATTTCGTTGTTCGATTTCGTTGTTCGATTTCCTTGTTCGATTTAGTTGTTCGATTTCGTTGTTCGATTTCGTTGTTTGAATTCGTGTTCGATTTCGTTGATCGATTTCGTTGTTCGATTTTCTTTGTTCGATTTCGTTGTTCGATTTCGATGTTCGATTTCGTGGTTCGATTTCGTTGTTCGATTTCGTTGTTCGATTTCGTTGTTCGATTTCGTTGTCCGATTCCGTTGTTCGATTTCGTTGTTCGTTTTCGTTGTTCGATATTGTTGTATGATTTCGTGGTTCGATTTCGTTGTTCGATTGCGTTGTTCCATTTCGTTGTTCTATTTCGTGGTTCGATTTCGTGGTTTCAGTTTGTTGTTCGATTTCGATTTCGCTGTTCGATTTCGAAGTTGGATTTCGTTGTTCTATTTCGTTGTTCTAATTCGTTGTTCGATTTCGTTGTTCGATTTCGTTGTTCGATTTCGTTGTTCGATTTCGTTGTTCGATTTCGTTGTTCGATTTTGAAGTTCGATTTCGTTGTTCGATTTCGTTGTTCGATTTCGTTGTTCGATTTCGTTGTTCGATTTCGTTGTTCGATTTCGTTGTTCGATTTCGTTGTTCGATTTCGTTGTTCGAATTCGTTGTTCGATTTCGTTGTTCGATTTTCTTTGTTCGATTTCGTTGTTCGATTTCGTTGTTCGATTTCGTTGTTCGATTTCGTTGTTCGATTTCGTTGTTCGATTTCGTTGTTCGATTTTGAAGTTCGATTTTGAAGTTCGATTTCGTTGTTCGATTTCGTTGTTCGATTGCGTTGTTCCATTTCGTTGTTCTATTTCGTGGTTCGATTTCGTGGTTTCAGTTTGTTGTTCGATTTCGATTTCGCTGTTCGATTTCGAAGTTGGATTTCGTTGTTCTATTTCGTTGTTCTAATTCGTTGTTCGATTTCGTTGTTCGATTTCGTTGTTCGATTTCGTTGTTCGATTTCGTTGTTCGATTTCGTTGTTCGATTTTGAAGTTCGATTTCGTTGTTCGATTTCGTTGTTCGATTTCGTTGTTCGATTTCGTTGTTCGATTTCGTTGTTCGATTTCGTTGTTCGATTTCGTTGTTCGATTTCGTTGTTCGATTTCGTTGTTCGATTTCGTTGTTCGATTTCGTTGTTCGATTTCGTTGTTCGATTTCGATGTTCGATTTCGCTGTTCGATTTCGTTGTTCGATTTCGTTGTTCGATTTCGTTGTTCGATTTCGTTGTTCGATTTCGTTGTTCGATTTCGTTGTTCGATTTCGTTGTTCGATTTCGTTGTTCGATTTCGTTGTTCGATTTCGTTGTTCGATTTCGTTGTTCGATTTCGTTGTTCGATTTCGTTGTTCGATTTCGTTGTTCGATTTCGTTGTTCGATTTCGTTGTTCGATTTCGTTGTTCGATTTCATTGTTCGATTTCGTTCGATTTCGTGGTTCCAATTCGTTGTTCGAATTCGTTTTTCGAATTCGTTGTTCGATTTCGTTGTTCGATTTCGTTGTTCGAGTCGGTTGTTTGATTTCGTTGTTCGATTTCGTTGTTCGATTTCGTTGTTCGATTTCGTTGTTCGATTTCTTGTTCGAATTCGTTGTTCGAATTCGTTGTTCGATTTCGTTGTTCGATTTCGTTGTTGGAATTCGTGTTCGATTTCGTTGATCGATTTCGTTGTTCGATTTTCATTGTTCGATTTCGTTGTTCGATTTCGTTGTTGGAATTCGTGTTCGATTTCGTTGATCGATTTCGTTGTTCGATTTTCATTGTTCGATTTGATTGTTCGATTTCGTTGATCGATTTCATTGTTCGATTTCGTGGTTCGAATTCGTTGTTCGATTTCGTTGTTCGTTGTTAGATTTCGTTGTTCGTAGTTAGATTTCGTTGTTCTTTGTTCGATTTCGTTGTTCGTTGTTAGATTTCGTTGTTCTTTGTTCGATTTCGTTGTTCGTTGTTCGATTTCGTTGTTCGATTTTCGTTGTTCGATTTCGTTGTTCGATTGCGTTGTTCCATTTCGTTATTCAATTTCGTGGTTCGATTTCGTGGTTTCAGTTTGTTGTTCGAGTTCGTTATTCGATTTCGTTGTTCGATTTCGTTGTTCGATTTCGTTGTTCGTTTTCGTTGTTCGATATTGTATGATTTCGTGGTTCGATTTCGTTGTTCGATTGCGTTGTTCCATTTCGTTGTTCTATTTCGTGGTTCGATTTCGTGGTTTCAGTTTGTTGTTCGATTTCGATTTCGTTGTTCGATATCGAAGTTGGATTTCGTTGTTCGATTTCGTTGTTCTATTTCGTTGTTCGATTTCGTTGTTGGAATTCGTTGTTCGAATTCGTTGTTCGATTTCGTTGTTCAATTTCGTTGTTCCATTTCGTTGTTCGATTTCGTTGTTCGATTGCGTTGTTCCATTTCGTTGTTCTATTTCGTGGTTCGATTTCGTGGTTTCAGTTTGTTGTTCGATTTCGATTTCGTTGTTCGATTTCGAAGTTGGATTTCGTTGTTCGATTTCGTTGTTCAATTTCGATGTTCGATTTCGTTGTTCGATTTCGTTGTTCGATTTCGTTGTTCGATTTCGTTGTTCGATTTCGTTGTTCGATTTCGTTGTTCGATTTCGTTGTTCGATTTCGTTGTTCGATTTCGTTGTTCGATTTCGTTGTTCGATTTCGTTGTTCGAATTCGTTATTCGAATTCGTTGTTCGATTTCGTTGTTCGATTTCGTTGTTCGATTTCGAAGTTCGATTTCGTTGTTCGATTTCGTTGTTCGATTTCGTATTTCGTTGTTCGAATTCGTTGTTCGATTTCGTTGTTCGAATTCGTTGTTCGATTTCGTTGTTCGATTTCGTTGTTCGATTTCGTTGTTCGATTTCGTTGTTCGATTTCGTTGTTCGATTTCGTTGTTCGATTTCGTATTTCGTTGTTCGAATTCGTTGTTCGATTTCGTTGTTCGTTTTCGTTGTTCGATATTGTTGTATGATTTCGTGGTTCGATTTCGTTGTTCGATTGCGTTGTTCCATTTCGTTGTTCTATTTCGTGGTTCGATTTCGTGGTTTCAGTTTGTTGTTCGATTTCGATTTCGCTGTTCGATTTCGTTGTTCGATTTCGTTGTTCGATTTCGTTGTTCGATTTCGTTGTTCGATTTCGTTGTTCGATTTCGTTGTTCGATTTCGTTGTTCGATTTTGAAGTTCGATTTCGTTGTTCGATTTCGTTGTTCGATTTCGTTGTTCGATTTCGTTGTTCGATTTCGTTGTCCGATTCCGTTGTTTGATTTCGTTGTTCGATTTCGTTGTTCGATTTCGTTGTTCGATTTCGTTGTTCGATTTCGTATTTCGTTGTTCGAATTCGTTGTTCGATTTCGTTGTTCGAATTCGTTGTTCGATTTCGTTGTTCGATTTCGTTGTTCGATTTCGTTGTTCGATTTCGTTGTTCGATTTCGTTGTTCGATTTCGTTGTTCGATTTTGAAGTTCGATTTTGAAGTTCGATTTCGTTGTTCGATTTCGTTGTTCGATTTCGTTGTTCGATTTCGTTGTTCGATTTCGTTGTCCGATTCCGTTGTTCGATTTCGTTGTTCGTTTTCGTTGTTCGATATTGTTGTATGATTTCGTGGTTCGATTTCGTTGTTCGATTGCGTTGTTCCATTTCGTTGTTCTATTTCGTGGTTCGATTTCGTGGTTTCAGTTTGTTGTTCGATTTCGATTTCGCTGTTCGATTTCGAAGTTGGATTTCGTTGTTCTATTTCGTTGTTCTAATTCGTTGTTCGATTTCGTTGTTCGATTTCGTTGTTCGATTTCGTTGTTCGATTTCGTTGTTCGATTTCGTTCGAATTCGTTATTCGAATTCGTTGTTGGATTTCGTTGTTCGATTTCGTTGTTAGATTTCGAAGTTCGATTTCGTTGTTTGATTTCGTTGTTCGATTTCGTTGTTCGATTTCGTTGTTCGATTTCGTATTTCGTTGTTCGAATTCGTTGTTCGATTTCGTTGTTCGAATTCGTTGTTCGATTTCGTTGTTCGATTTCGTTGTTCGATTTCCTTGTTCGATTTACGATTTAGTTGTTCGATTTCGTTGTTCGATTTCGTTGTTCGATTTCGTATTTCGTTGTTCGAATTCGTTGTTCGATTTCGTTGTTCGAATTCGTTGTTCGATTTCGTTGTTCGATTTCGTTGTTCGATTTCCTTGTTCGATTTAGTTGTTCGATTTCGTTGTTCGATTTCGTTGTTTGAATTCGTGTTCGATTTCGTTGATCGATTTCGTTGTTCGATTTTCTTTGTTCGATT